>LR812538.1:48597595-48850095 GCA_903798195.1 Danio kyathit | reverse complement strand
GTTCTTGCAGGACTCCCAGAGTTCATCAAGATACTTTGGATTCATCTTCAATGCCTCCTCCATCTTACCCCAGACATGCTCAATAATGTGTATACCTGGTGACTGGGCTGGCCAATCCTGGAGCACCTTGAACTTCTTTGCTTTCAGGAACTTTGAAGTGAAAGCTGAAGTATGAGAAGGAGCGCTATCCTGCTAAAGAATTTGCCCTCTCCTGTGGTTTGTAATGTAATGGGCAGCACAAATGTTTTGATTCCTCAGGCTGTTGATGTTACCATCCACTCTGCAGATCTCTCGCACGCCCCCATACTGAATGTAACCCCAAACTATGATTTTTCCTTCACCAAACTTGACTGATTACTGTGACAATCTTGGATCCATGCGGGTTCCAATAGGTCTTCTGCAGTATTTGTGATGATTGGGATGCAGTTCAACAGATGATTCATCAGAAAAATCTACCTTCTGCCACTTTTTCAAATGATCAACTAGAAGTTAATATTTGTTGCTCTTACAACTGAGATCAACAAGACTTTTTTCAGGTAGTGTATATATAAATAATTTTAACTAAACAGAAATTATTGCTGTTTAATAAATACAAGACATGTCAAATTAATTAAAAAATGTAGTTATAATATGAATAGGGTTAACTGCATTTTGATGTGATGATATTAAATGCATTTGTGTTACTTGTTTTTTGCGATATACGTGATGTGAATGTTGATGTAATTATGTGGTGAAGCCAAAGATAAATTTTCACTTGTGTACACTAAATAAAGTCAGTCAAAAATATGAAATTAGATTTTTTTTTTACTAAATAACCTGCCCCATAGGCAAAGATACAGTACCTGTTCCAGTAGCACAACCAGCATTGACTACTTCTCCACACACATTCAGTCTGAACATCTTTCTGTGTGATTCAGGATCATAAACCGTATATCCACCCTTCCGATTGAGCGCATTGAGGTCAAACAGATGACCTGTGAAGACCAAACACATGATTTAGAGACAGAAATAAATGCATCCACTCACTTAGTAAATACATCCGGTTACACATGCATGTTTTTAACATTGTTCAGAGAAGACAGGAAGTGTCTGGACAAGATGATTCAGTGTTTCTGGTTGAGGTCTGCTCATGAGTGTTTTCTGCTCATGTTTGTGAGTCACCTGTAGCAGGATTTGTGACTTTACAGTCTCCATGCTCAGTGCTGTTGAGAGGACAGGCTGCGGCAGTGAACCATACAAAGCTGTAGACACAGTTCTCCAGAGCGGTGATCAGAGTGGGTTCAGAATCCTGCAGACAGACAGAGATTACAGATTATAACTTTTACACTTGTTCACACTAAAACTTTTTATTTTAATTGCATTTATTAAATTGACTGTATATGAAGTAAATCAAATTTATTTGAACAGATATGAGAGTTGAGTGATACCCAGCCTTAATACTTATATATAGTTAAAAAAAATAATTATTTCTTTAAAGTCTGAATGTTGTATGAGGTTTGTTTGATTGTCTACTCTCTTAGGGCTTTATTTTATTGATCTAGGCGCAAAATCTAAAGCGCATGGCGCAAAAGCATTAACCTCTTAAAGCCCAATGTGTTTTTTATATGCATTTTTTTATTTCTCTTTGCTATTTGGGTTTATTGGAACCTAATTAGAATAAAAATCTAAGTATCATCTTTTGATATGATGTACTTTTAGAGAAAATGATGTCCATATATGTGGACTCGTGGTCCGAATTTACATGAAACACTTTTTCCCGAATTTTGTTTTATGCATATTTAACATAGAATTTTTTTTTGAACTTGCTCTGACTATAGAGTACAAACAAAAAATTTTCCCCATTTTGGACAGTTAAAAATAGGGTTTGGACATTTCATATGCTGCAAAACAGTTGCAGGATGACACTGTATGTCTGTAACAAAATACAAAACATTCAAAGTATTTTAAATAGCCACTTAAGAGCTAAAATGTGCTGTCCACGTATGTGGACACTCAGGCCAAAGGAGGTTTATGGTATGTCTAAATCCACTTTTGCTATTTTAAGGATGAAAAAATACGGCCTGCACCCCGGCGCATGGTCTAACAGGGTTGTGCTTATTCTCTTAATGAGTTATGGGTATGTTTTAAGCATAACGTGCATTAAACTAATCAGAGTCTCATCTCCCATTCTCTTTAAGAGTCAGTTGCGTCTCACCATGGCGCATTTACTATTTACATGGCGGAAAAAACTGAACTCTTCACTAGCAAGAAAAGTTAAACAGACCATCTGCAGCACGAGGATAAAGAACGAGCCTCCTACATTCAGCCTCTCACTTTGTCTTTACTTTACTCCTTTACTTTCGTGGTGTAAGGAAATGGTGGAAACTCACTCCACTAAAGGCATCCATTAGCCTACATATTTAATTTCATTAAGCTGTTGTTTCAAAACTATTTATAAATTCAGTTCTAATTTCCAGCAAATGAATAAATGAACAATAATAATGAAGTGTGGTCAAAAAACGGCGTTATATTCAAACACACGTCCTATTCTTATACCCCATATGGTGAAGCATATGTCTCCAAAAGCTGACAGGTGGACAAATCTAAACTTGTGTTTATTAAAACAAATATAAATGTATGCATATAATAAAAAATACTAATGATAATAATAATAATAACATTATACAAATGCAAATTTTCATGATTAACCAGAAAAAGCCCCCCTGAAACGAACGAAGCATGGAAGTAGTGGTTTTTATATTTATGTAGAAAATAATAATTTTTGTAAGATTTTAATCCTTTATTTTCTTCATACTGTATGTAAAGATATTTGTGTATTGATGTACATCCTATGTATTAGGCAATGTGTAAGCGTTTGGACCCACATAGGTGAATAACTAACGCGCTCTGCACTGCACTTTAGACAAGCTTTTAGTTGGTCAATGGCCTATTTCAGTTCCTCAAAATAGCAAGGCGCCAACAATGTGCCTTAACACACCTCCTTTATAGACCAGCACACCCATAAGTCCACAAAGTGGTGGAAATGGATTTACTATTTCAACAACACAAAACGTGAAAATTAGGGTTGCGCTGATCTTAAAATAGCAACAAATCATGCCATACACATCTTGCGCCTTATTGCGCTGGGTGTATGATACGGCCGTAAGAGTTTTGTTTTTCTGCTATATTTAAAAAAAAAAAAAACTTGTTTTTAAAAATTATAATTGGTTTATTATTTATTAAAGTAGCAGTATTAATATATAAATCACATCTTCAAAGTGACGTGATAGAAGACAAAAGTTTTTATCCTTTATTAAAATATATAATTCAATAAATATTTAAATAATGTTGAGAAATTTTATAAGCATTTCTAAGCATAGTTGTGTTTGAAGATAGTAAAACTATTAGTGATAGAAAATGTTAAATAAATAGAAAATAAAACATTAAATACTAATTTAAAAAGATAGTTCATCCAAAGATGAAAATCCTGCCATCATTTACTCAACCTTGGCCAAACATTATTTGAGTTTCTTTCTTCTGTTAAACACAAAAGAAGATATTTTGAAAAATAGCTTGCGCCCAATGACTTCTATAGTAATTTTTTTCCTACTATGAAGTCAATGGGTCACATCAACCAGCATTCTTCAAAATATCTTCTTTTGTGTTAAGAAACTCATAAAGGTTTAAAAGAGATAATTTAGAGCAAAGATGCCCAAAGTAGGGCCCGCGGGCCAAAGTTGGCCCATTGTAACCTTTGATTTGGCGCACCATCCCATCTGAGAAGAGAGTGAGAAGGATTTTTTTTATATTATACGTTTTTTGTTTGTTTTATTGCTTAACTACAAAAAAGCAAACTGAAATTAAATGTTTTAATGAAATGTTGTAAATGAATCTGATTTTTTAAAATGTAAATGATGTCACTCCACAGATAGAGGACTATGCAGAAGAAGTCGCTGATCAAATCAAAGCAAAAACTAGTGTAACTCCATTCTGTTATAAATGAGATTGTCTTTGTATTTACAGTAATAAGTTCATTATTAAATGTTAAAGAATTATACTGTATTAGTTAATATACAGCAATGTTTTCTAGTTATTTTTAAATATTATTAAATAAATTAGAAAAATTACCCATGGCAACTATATTTACCTTTGGCCCACTAGCCTCAATCAAGGATGGTTTTTGGCCTTTCATAAGAAAAAGGTTTGATTTAGAGAGAGAATAAATGACCAGGTAATTTTCATTTTTGGGTGAACTATGCCTTTAAATATCTGAAACATTTTTTATTACTTTAGTCAACAAGAGTGCCCTAAATCACAAGTTTAATTTTAAATCTGGAAGAAACAAAACAAAAAAAAAGATGTTTACATATAAACACTTCAGTATTTTTACGCGTGATTATTCAATAAATACATAAATAATCAAATCACAAACCACTTTGTCTGGATTGCATTTGAAGCGAATAATAGTGGTCCGGTTTCTCTTGCTATCAGGACAGGCTTTTCCGTTGATATACTTCAGAACCAGGACGTTTTTATCCCACTGTGGACCAGACTCCGCCTCCCCCAGATTCACATACTCGTCCCCATCCTTCAGACAAGCTGCAGCACTGGATGGGCAGCTCCACAAACCTGAGAGAAACACCAGTTATAAAAGCCAATGCTGACTGATAAACATAAACTAAACATGCTTCCACTCACCTGTCTGAGGGACCAGAGACTTGCACACATTGATATAGTAACGCTGCGTCTGATTGGATGATTCTGGCACAACAATCCAATTCGATTTGTGCAGGGCCAATGAGGAGAGATCGTAGGAGTGGCCACTGCCGTCACTGCCAGACAGAGAGGAGTGATATTATTACAGGTGATTTCGTAAAAAAAGACACAATATTAACAATATTCAACCAGTCATTCATTTTCCCGGCTTAGTCCCTTATTTATCAGGGGTCGCTACAGCGGAATGAACCGCCAACTATTCCAGCATATGTTTTTTATGCAGTGGATGCTCTTCCAGGCGCAACCCAGTACTGGGAAACACCCATACACACTCATTCACACACACTCATACATTACGGCCAATTTAGTTCATCTATAGTCCATGTCTTTGGACTGCGGGAGAAACCAGAGCACCCGGAGGAAACTCACGCCAACATGGGGAGAACATGCAAACTCCACACAGAAAGCCAGTTGGCCCAGCCAGGACTGAGGTGACAGTGTTAACCACTGAGCTACCGTGCCATACACTTTATCAATATATTTTTCTTTTATATAAGCGTTTTCTTTTATATATGTGTTTCTGCAGGTTTTATCAAGTCAAATTCAAGACATTTGGAAAGAATTAGAGTTTTAGATTCTCTGCCCGAGCCCACACTTGACCCGACCCAACCAGTGGAATATTTCCTGCCACTATCTTTGGGCCAGGCTGTGATCAAGCATTTGTTTTTTTTGTTTTTTTTCCAGTCATTACTTAATTAGCCTAATTTAGTGGAAAACTATGCCATAATTAGAAATATGATACCAATATTTTAGCAAAGATGGCCTAAGCAACACCTGTGGGTCTACAAAGTTGACCAATTGCTAATACGTGTCATGCGCAGCAACGCTCTAGCTCCTGAAACAGAGTCTCCTCCACTGGCACACATTGCACGCACAAGCAGAGTTGAAGCAGCGTGTGCACAGTGCGCTTGTAGAGCAGAAACCAGAAATCAGTGGATCTCATCGATGCATTTATTGGGTAAAATTGTTCATTTTTACTGTCATTCAATGTGTTTTGGTCATTATCAATGCACTGTCACTTTAATTGAGCGCGAGCGAGCCCCAAAATGAACGCAGCACTGCTGCTTCAGCTCTGCTCACACTTCGCACTGACGTGCTGCTTCTGTGTGCGGTATGAAAGCTAATTAGTGATGGTGAAATGAAGCTTCCTGAACCAGTAAACCGTTCAACTTAATTGTTTCGGAAAAAGGTTTGTTACTCAAAGCTTTCTAAATCAGAGCTCCATGAGGACCTATGCTGGTTAAAGTGTGGGAAAGCAATGTGTTGCAAAAATATCAAATGTTCACAACTGACCAACCCATTCATGTAGTAATACAACAATAGTAATATAAACAAATAACCCAATTACTGTATTTTTTTACATACAAGGTATGTTACATTACACCACCGATGACTGTAGTAAAATCCAAGGTATTCAAAAGCATTTACATTTATCTATTTCAACCAATCCTACACCCACACTCTTGATCTGAGCGGGGATCGAACCGGCGATACCTGCATGGAAGGCTAATGCTCTAAGGAGGAGGCTATGGGAGTGAAGCTTTTGCGCCGCATTGGTCAGCTGCCCTCCATTACAGACTATACTACAATATGCAGTGGCATTCTTTAATTGTTGTAAATAATACACTAATACACTTTAGTTTGGTTCAAAAGCTTTTTACTTTAAATTACTATAGTATTTTAGTTGAATTGCTATTGCGTGGGACTGGTGCAGTGCTTTGAAACAGTAGAAATGTATGTAATTGACTTTAATAACCCACGAGTGTTTAAATCTTTGAATCAAAATTTGAAGCAGTCACATGGGTATAGGCAAAAATGAAGCTTTGGACGTCACTGATCACATGATTATGCCTAAACGAATCAAGTTCCGGTACACTGCTTCTCTGCGAGATGTATCACTTTTCTGATACATGCTTTGAAGCCTCGGTGCACAACGTCACATCATTAGCTCTAAGATTTATCCGTTAACATGGATGCCGACAAAATAAATAAATAAATAAAAATAAATAAATAAATAAATTTCACACGCTACTCATGCGTGCGGTGTGAAGGAGGCGAGTTCCAGGATGAACAGACACATGTTAAGAAGCAGGCTTGCCATGGCAGAAAAAAAGGATGATAGTCAGCCTTCAATGTCCTATTTTGCTACGATCCATTCTGAATAAACAAACAATGCAGGTTACCTGCTTCGTCCTTGTTACGCTATTCATTAAAATAAATCTTAACTAATTTCTGTAGTTCGAACAACTCAGAATTGTAGCTGAGATTGTCTGATATAACGGCCCACGTATTAAAAAAATAGTCGGGTTTAAATCAAGCTCATTAATTACAGTTAATGTGCCGGACACAAGGTGCACGGGCTGGGGTAGGGTCAGGTTTAATTTTTTGGGCCCGATCTAAGCTCTAGAAAGAATAAGATATGCCACCTCTGGCATCCAGTCTTTGTTTTCTAACACAACATAAAGCTCTAACACAACATATTAATGTTGTTTAATTTCTGAAGATTCATAAGATGTTGTGTTTTTTTCTCTTTTTACATTCATTGCGATGTCTTTTTGTAGGTCATATATGTCTCGTATGTCGCCATTTTCCCTGGTTTCATGCTTTCAATATTTTACATTTTGCACAGATTGTTACATGATTGGTTTGTCTGTCCGTTCTAAAACTATAAGAAAAGAAATATTAAAAAGAAAAACATTGGCTGAATAGTAGCAAGAAAGTTGCTCTCACTTGTAGGAGCAGGTTGTGGTTTTGAAGGAGGGGCAGGCCAAAGCTGTGTGCCATTCAAACAGATATGTGCAGTCTGCGGTCTCCTTTATGAACTCTGGCATACCCTGACAAACAAAAAAAAAATGAATCAAACAAGAAGAATCTTTCACTTTTTAATATATTCATTCATGGGCTGAAAAAAACTCACAGGATTCCTGCTGTGGTCACAGGAGAAGAGAATAGCCGTGGACCGCTCGTAAACTGTGTGGCACGTTTCCCCATTCGTATAGTTGATCATAATAATTCCATCGTCAAACGTGAGGTTTTGATTGGCTATTCCTGCAATAGAGTATAAGACTGAGTAAACATCATGAAAGCACAAACCAAAACTGATTCTAATAAAACTATTAGCCAATTCCAATACTTACGTCAATGCTTATTTAAACTTTCACTGTTTAAACCAACAACTATTTTGATCATGTGTTTTTTTTTAACTTTGCTCTTAAAACATCCATTAAAGCTCTTACTCAGACTGTCATGAGTGCACTCAAGACTGGAAAAGGCTAATTTTACAACTCACCTAGAATTAAACAGTTAAGTTTTACCATTTTTGATCTCTGTGTCTGGCGGAAACACTTTTAGCTTAGCTTAAAAATAGCTTATAAATTCCAAAAACAATTGGAGTGTCATTTTAAATGTAATAATGTTGATAATGCTTCATAAAATCCACAACGAAGCCCCAACTATTCATTTTACTTTGCTTTTTTATGTTTTTTGACTTTCAAAGTTCCAGTTGCCATTGATTGGAATTTTATGAATCAAAAAGGACCACAGTTTCAGCTAAAATTAATATTAATTAATGTTTGAATATTCATCAAAAATGTACATGAATGTATTCATAACTATTAATGTTCTACTGAAGAAAAAAATAAACCACTTGAATGTAGTAAATGAACAGCAAATTTATAGTCTATTTAAGGTATACTACAATTATACATCCTGCATTATCAAATCATTTTCACTGAACATGGACTGGATATATTTTACATTTAAATACATTTAAAAAATAATGTTTAATATTTCTGTCTGGAACCTTGTTTTGTACAGATTTCAGATTTTTCTTTTGGGCGATGCTGGATTATACAACAGACATAACTAAACTCTGATTTAATTCAGCCTTTGTCAATTTACATTCAATAAGACATTGGTTTTAAATTGATCAAAAATCTGCCAATGATATTATTACTAGGGTAGCACGATACTAGAAAAATATGCAATATTGTTTTTGAGTGTTGCAATAACAATATTTCCTACAATATAACTAAACAAAAACCTAAAAAGCTATTTTATTAGCAATAAAAAATAAAAATAAAAAGTTTTATTTAGGTCATTTTAACTCTGAAAACTGGACTGACTTCTATGTTAAGCTGCTTGGACACAATCTACATTGTAAAAGCGCTGTAGAAATAAAGCTGCATTTAATTTAATTGAAAGATCATACTTAAAGAGCTAACAGATATTTTCTGAGCTGAAAAATATTACACAATAATAATAAAATGAAAAAAATAACTGATATAACTGAAAACCTCAGTGGAAATTCTGATTCTTATTGACTGTTGTTATTTTTCTCTTTTGCCTCCCAGCAAGTAAATCTGATTGGTCAGATTTGGATAAGCAGCCTATGCATTCAGAGCAGAAATGCTTGGCACATAAAACCAACTAAATTATTTGCACTTCTTTCTATGGATATGGAGTTTGCAAATACTATTACAGCGGTAAAAAAATTATATATTGTGCAGCCCTAATTACTACAATAGCTCTATTAGACATAGAAAGCTCAACTCTGATAACAAACAAAAACGAATAAGCTCGCCTGCAATCCTGTGCTTTTTGTTTTCAACCTGACAGGAGGACACAGATTGGCTGGGACCGTGAGGGCAGACTGAGGTTGTAATTGGGCCACACACTGCCAAATGATACTCATAATGAAAACCCGTCACTTCATAGTCCTTTCCGGCCAGCGGTGTGAGATTGTACTCAAAACCGCTCTTGGGGTCTGTGACTTTGCAGTTTTCACCTGTGACAGCAGACAGAAGCTACAATGAGTCAAAAGCCAAAGAGAGAGTATTTGTTCATTGCCTGCGAATGAATTGGCTGTTCATCTTACCATGGACTCTTTTGATTGGACAAGCTTCTGAGGTTCTCCAGATGAAAACAAACTCACAGCCATCTTTGCGATCGAACATCGGTGCACCCTTTTAACAGAAGAAAGGAATAAAGGTTAAAGAAAGATATATATATTTTTTTTAATATTGGAGAAACTTTCCATAATTAAAATACAACAAAATGGTGGAAAATGATTTTAAAGTCACTTATGATCCTGCTATTTGATCTTCTGGATCCTTTTTACACTAGACTAAAAGGTAATTAATTTACACCACTACAAGATGGGGCCAGTATGATTTTAAGCTTTAGGCCCCGTTTACACTAATACGTTTTAGTTTTAAAACGGCATTTTAGAACGAAAACGATCCATGTTCACACTGGCGTTTCTGAAAAGCTCTCAGTCCACACTACACCGCTAAAAACGCACATCACATGACCACAACACACACTCTGGCATGCACTGCAGCATATGCGGACGTCTGAGCCCCAGGCAGTCAGTGGGTGTTTTGAGCACACCTCCCCAGGTGGGAGCAGAGCACGTCGGACAGTTTATCAAGGATATACCGCTGGATCTAATCTCACTACAGTTGTTAAACGTGATGTTTAATTAATCTAGTCTCTATCTAACGACTCTTCTGTCTTTTAAATCTATTACTTGTTCTCAGGTAACGCGTTTTGGCTGAGCCCAAATATAAGTTAATATATTAATTTATGTAACCACGTACACTGATTCTGCACATTTGACTGATTGCTTGACTTTATTTCCTATATTGTATAAACTTATTGTGCGTTGTACTTTTATAATGGCCATTATTGATCATTAAAACTGATATTCAGCAAAAGAGAGGGTGTTTCATATTTTTCAATGAAAATTAAAGGAGGCAGTTATGTTATAGGATCCATTTAGTTTTAAATATGCATATAGTGAAGATGAAGGTCATATAAATATGCAGCTACACGATGCCTCAACATTTTTGGTCTCTGTTAAGTTGTTAATATCAAAATAAAAATAGACAGTTTCTTATATCATGTTTTCATTTCATTGCTAAGATAGTGAAACAACATAGCCAGGGTGATGTGAATGACGTTATAAAGTACACTGTTCCTTTTGAAGATTTACTCGACATCTCCTCGGACGTTTGTTTTCCATATCAAACTTGTGAAGTCTGAACTTGCAGTACAAGGAAAGGGTGCAAGACTGAACTTTTTGTACTTAATATTGAGAAAAAGCCCCAATCAGATGTCTAAAGCCATGCCTCCGTTTTCAGATGTCTCTGTTTTCCCCCCCATCCACACTAACACGGAGCAGCAGCTTTTTATAAAGAAAACAGCCTCTACAGCGTTTTCAAAATGCTCTGTTTTTGGCGCTCGAACACTTCGAGGTAGCAATAAAACGTATTAGTGTTTCAATGAAGTGGTGTAATTTATATATGTATTTTATTTCCTCTCAGTTATTTACTGTGTTGTGATATACAGTATAGTTGTTGCAAATGGTGTGTTGTTGTACTGTTATTAATAATTTATTGTACTGGGATGTTAATGGTTGCTAATGAGTTTCCCCTCGCAGGGATTAATAAAGTTCTCTACTACATAAAGGTCTCTACAAAGGATGCATTTATTTGATTATAAATGTAAAATAACTATTCTATTTGAATATATTTGTATAATTAATAAAAAAACAAATTATACTTTAGTAAACATCTGAATCATAAACTTTCATCAAAGCTGTGCTAAAACTATTGAACAACACTCATTCTTGTCTTTAGGACAATTTTGAAAAACTTTAAAAAAAAAAAAAAATAAAATAAATGATTCACTCATTATAACAATCATTAATATTAAAAATTACACATTATATGATAAAATGTGTTTTGTGTGTGGGATTTAGAGCTTTCCATTATCACAGCTTTCCATTCCATTTGTCTTGCCCGAACAAAATTCAACAGAAGGATTTGAAAATAGCAAAATGGATCAAATATTAGTTTCATTTATTCATTCATTTTCCTTCAGGGCTTAGTCCCAGATTTATCAGGGGTCACCATGGAGGAATGAACCACCATTGGTAACATTTATAGATCAAATATTGGTTACTTTATATTAAAATGAAACCAAAAAAGAGAATTTAGACAAAGTCTCTTTAAGGCAAGTCATTTCACTCTGCAGCCATCTTAAACGCCTCTCGGGCTATTTGCTAAGCTTACGATTACATTACATATTTGGAATCACTAATGAAATTAAAGACAACTGTCTCATAAGTTTAATTTCTAAACGTTCGAATCAAACAAAATCGGCATATTTTCTGGTTGCTCAAGCTAATGCGCATGCGCACTTGAAAGGAACAAGATCACGGCACCAACCTCATTTATGGCCGTTCTACCCATTAACATCCTCTGGATAATGCTTCGCCTGATCATGCTGCTTTTCTCAAGTAATCCACAACTTGGAAATGACAGCGACTCTTTGTTTACAAGTTTATGGCCTTTGAGTAATTGCTGTCATGTGATATGCGTTTGACTGGACTGTACCTCGCGTTCATTTCATAGATTACAAAACCAAAAAACTTTTGTTTTCAAGTGCACTTTGTTCATTTAAAAGTAGAGATTTCAAGCTTCATTTGGATATATTACTTATGTCTGTGAAGCAAGTATTGAGATTCCAGTGCATTTGTTGACCACGAAACTGTCATAAAAGCATAGTCTGGTCCGAACTTTTCCCCCCGGAGAAACATCAGTCTATAGCGATCAATGATTGGCTCCTATACTAGTAGGCGGGGCTTCATTCGCCATATTGACTGTTACATTTTTTCCCATTCAAAACTATGCGAGTGACACATCTTGTGTATTATATAGTATTTGGTATAGAGTGACATTCAAATAACAGCAATAAGAAGGCAATGTACATCCTGCGCAGCTACGTACTGATACATCGGTTGTTAATACACTATTTAAAAAACAAAACAAAAAAAAAATGTTCCTAGATGTAACAAAGCCATAGATTTATTGCTTATTTGTAAAAAAAAAAAAAAGTGCTATGGAGAAAAATATATGCATATGCTTACAGGACTGTCATCACACTGGAAAATGATTCGGGTGGAGTAACGTCCTGATGTCCCACACTTGTCCCCGTTCAGATAAACAATACTGATGGAGCCGTCCTCTGCGGCCTGGAGGTTTGACTGCACGTATCCCAGATTCACAAAACTGCTGTTGATGTGTCCACAGGCTCCAATCGCACCAGCTGCCAACAACACGAGACTATACATTAAATGCGTGTTCATTATTGTGCCAGCCCTTATCACTTCATGTCAAAAATGCATTGCTGAGAAGAAAAACATTTAATTCATGTACAGTAAATTGTAAAAATGAAAACTACTGGTAAGACTAAGATTACTGGAAGCTCAAATTAAAACAAAACATTTACAAACATTATATAAACGTCTATTCCCCTCTCTCCATAACAAATGCTTTAAATGTAACCAAAATTATACTGGCATTGACTATAAATTACATTTATTACAATCGTCACAAGTCCCACATGAAAAAATACCGCAGTAATTTATAGTACTTAATTACTGTAAACTATATTTGAACCATACTATAGTAAAGTACCTAATCTGTTATGGTAATTCTATAGTTTATATAGTAATATATACACAAGATATATATATTGTATATACAATATAATATATACAAGAACTATATTAACACAGGCAAACTACCCAAAGTAATTTTATACAAATATAGGGTATATTTTACTACAATACAGTGGTTTAATGTTGTAGAAAATAAAGTATACTACAATATTATTACAGTCTATCAGATCACTATAGTTAATATTACAGTATGCTGTGGCATTCATTAACAAAGTGTTGCAAATACTGTAATATAATAAACTTTACTGTTCAAAAACACATTAGTATTTACTTCTAAGATTTATTGCATTGCATGGAAGTCACTATGGAAAACAAATCTCCTGGTATGCAATGGTACTCCAAACCAGGCTAGAAACAAGGTACTTTCCAGTATCGGGCCGTACAGTTCTCTTTGCTTTACCTTTCCATTCCATGTCAATCCAGTCCAGTCAGCATGGACAATTATTACAGTTTAATGTTTCACTGATTTGCTGATAATTGAAGTATTTGGAATGTAATACAAATGCGCCAGCCATTGCCTTGATAACGCAAGTGTAATGTAAACAAATGTTTTTGGGACTATATAAAATATAAATAAATTGCGCACTTCCTTTTTTTCATTTGGCACAGATTAAAATGTGTTGACAGTTTATTCTGACATTTATTGCATTGTACAGAAAACAAATCTCCTGGTATGCAATGGTACATATAAACAAGCAAGTAACAAGGCACTTTAAAAAGCCACTTTTCCACTATCAGGAATTAAAGTTAAATTTTTCACTGTTCTGCTGATATTGGAACTCTTTAGAATGTAATATATATGTACCAGTCATTGCCTTGGTAAGGTAAGAGTAATATAGACGATAATCAGCTATTTCTGTTATTGGTACTATATAAATTATATAAATAAATAGCGCACTTCCTTTTCTCATTTGGCACAGACTAAAACGTGTTGATCATTCTGACTGCATTGCACGAAAGTCACTATGGAACAAATCTCCTGGTATGCCACGGTACTCAGATCCATGCTAGAAATAAGGCACTTTGAAAGCCACTTTTCCCCTATCGTGAATTTAAGCTTAATGTTCCACTGTTGTGCTGATAATGAAACTCTTTGGAATGTAATACAAATGCGCCGGCCATTGCCTTGGTAATATAGGGTTAATATGGTAATATAGACAATGATCAGATATTTCTATTTTTGGTACTATATGAAATATAAATAAACAGTGCACTTGACCAACCATACCTAGAAATTCTGTCCTCACATGGTCATACAACTGGAACTGAACCTGACATTTATCCTAACCATTAGACAAAATAGTGGGAAATCGGCTCTCAGATCTGCAATGTACACACTCACCAGGGCAGCCCTGAACATGAGGCAGTGGTTTACACACATTTACGTAAAACTTCTGAAACCGGGCTTGATCCGAGGTGTCCAGTGGAACATAGGACTTCTCATCCAGACTGAGGTCCCCCAGGTCATACTCCCTGCCTTGTGAATCTGGAAGTGCACAAGCAATTAATTTGATGTTAATATTCAAATCATGATAATAGTTATGCATAAATGGAGCACTTCAGCAGAGCTCCAGACTGTGACCAAATCGTGGCATTTTGTGATTTTTTACCACTTTTTCTGGTAGTTCAACTAAATTTTGTTAGAGGACACACTGGTTCCACTACCAATTTTGCCATAAGCAATGACATTTTACTACATATTAGATACATGTACTAAAAGCAGAACAGAAAACAGCCCTACTTGTTAAAACTTTGCAGTGCACAGGCTATTTATTAGCTTGGTTTAAAAGAAAAGACTGCACAAAGATTCATTGGATCAGTCGTTTAGAGGAGGGGTTCCCAAACTTTTCAGCCCGTGACCCCCAAAATAACAATGACTCGCAACCACCAATATTCTCTAAGATGGTTATAGATATATAATCCTTGCGCACAACACCGCACACATACCAACAGGCCCAAGTCTATTCATCATTTAATTTTGGAGAACGCCACTCGGAGACCATCTTCCATGTTCAGTTGTGGCCTGTATTTATTTTTAATGTACGCAAGTGCGGTAAAGGTGTCAGTAAGTTTAACCTGGTGCCATAAAATCAATGTGCTGCATCTGACGCTATTGCAGTGTCTTTAATATAACATAAAAAAAACAAAGGCTGATGGCTTATTATTTGCATATTGTTTTTTAATGTTTATTATTAACATGCTAATGTTAATGTTAATGTTACTATTAACTACTATTTTGTTCTTCATTAGGTTAAGGATAAAATATGGTAATTCTAATAATTTAATAAAATGAATTAGATTTTTGGAAATCACCAAGTGACCCCTCCTCATTGTCCCGCGACCCCCACTTTGGTAACCACTGGTTTACATGACCATTAAACACAGTGCTATGAATACAAGTGAGAAGAGATTTCATTACAGCTCTCTTTGACGCAGCCCACAAATTAAACTGTTTACAGGCAAATGAAAAAGAGCTGCACCGATGCAGAAAACAAACCAACAAATGCAATAATGATCAGGTTAGGAGGTTATTCCTTTTACAAATATCTAAATTTTACCATGGTTTTGCTGTATGACTTGAGAGGGGTCTGGATGCAGACCTAGTGCAATCTGAGCTGCATCTAATGCTTTTTAATGCGCTCACCTAACCCCACCACATCACTAGCTCCATTAAGTGCATTGTGTCTGAGATTGCATCGGGATATGCAGTCTCAGCTTGCATCATCAAGGCTGCATCCAGATACTATTGGTATGACTCTTTATATTGCTAATGAGTCATATCAGTTGTGCATTTGTACTGAATGACTTTGTTATTGCTTTTCAAAATAAAGGTCACAGAAATCATAAAATTACAATACGTTTTTACTATGGTAGTGAGCTTGTTATACGCATGCATTATGGTCTACCAATAGCAAACAAAAATGATGCAACAATCCATGATTCTCCATGGACAAAATAAAGTACCACCCAACATTTGCATTTCTCACTTGAGAAATAGTACCACTCAGATATACATAGGCATCAATAAGGAAAAATAATGGTAAAGTGCACTTGTGGATTCTATTGGATTTGAGTCAGGTGATAGGCTGGGCCATTCTACAGCTTGATTTTCTTTCTCTAAAGCATTTGAGTTTCCTTGGCTGTGTTTCGGATCATTGTCTTGCTGAAATGTCCACCCTGGTTTCATCTTCATCATCCTGCAAATGTAGATGTTGGACTGAGGCAGCTAATATTCATTTACAATGATGAGGAGCAAAGGGTTGCTGAATAACTACTGAGAGATTTCAGCTGCTGTCTGGGCTTTCACCTCCCTTTCTTCGGGTGTTTAATACGTTTTCCCTGCGTCATTTAATTTTATTATGCATAACGTCATTTGTAAACTAATTAGATTTCTATTTGTATATATATATATATTTACACACACACATACAATTCTTTAGTTGATGCAACAATCCATGATTCTCCATAGCCAAAATCAAATCCAGCCCAAGATTTTTTTTTTCTCACTTGAGAAATAGTTTTACTCAGATATACATAGGCAACAATAAGGTGAAAAAATGATGAAGTAAAGTAAATCTTACCAGTGACTGTGCAGTCCACAGGTGCAGGTTCACAGGCTAGTGGAGTTGCAAGCTCAAAAATCACATTATGGATTACGTGTGTACTTGTGCTTAGCTCTTCCTGGATAAGCTTTAGGGAGGCTGGAGAGGCCTTTTGGTCACACACAAAATTAATGATGAAGGTGTCTACGTTACCTACATTAGAGATGGGGAAACAGGATAAAAGTGGGTTCAGTCCAGTAAATGACAGTTTTTAAATGAAATGTATCCTTAAATCAAAACTCTCCACAATACTTGACAATGATTAAATATGTTTGTCACCCTAATATAATAGTATAAGACACAATTAAATACATAGAGTAAAATAATGATTAATTTCTTCATTAATTAGTTTTTTCTGAAAGAAATTAATATTTCAATTTAGCAAGGGTGTCACAAATTATTCAAAAGTGGCATTTAAAGTGTATGAATAAATTAATAAATAAAATTTAAAAAATACATTTATTTAAATTAATAAAACAAAACATTTACATTTCAAATAATTGCATTGAACTTTCCATTCAAGAACATAATCCCTTGTCAAACGCACCTGTCTCTGGGTCCACGGCCCCCTTATATGTGAGAGTGAGAGCCCCATCGGTGGAGAACTGGAGGGAATGCTCCAGCCCGACCTGACTGACCGGCTTCTGATCCTCCAGCTCACAGCCGAACACAGCTTTATCTCCAGCAGTCCCACAATCCTTTACTGGATCACAAATGTTCACCTGCAACAGACAAGAGCTTAGGTTTCAATTTTACACTGGAGACCAACTCAAGAGTAGTACTGTGATTAAAAAAAGTATATGTATACAAAGGGAAAAATAAGTATTGAACACGTCATGTTTTTTTGCTGGGAATGATATTTCTAAAGGAGCTGTTGACATGGAATTAAACCAGGTTTGGGTAAAAACCCAAACAATACAAGCACAAAAATAAAACAAAACAAAAAAGTTGTGTAATAACAATGACATCACAGAAGGAGAAAGTACTGAACTACTGAACTGTATTTAATACTTTATATAAAAGGCTTTTTTGGTGATGGCAGCTTAAAGCCGCCTCTCATATGAGAATGAAGACATATGAATTGCTCAGGTGTGAGTTTTTCACACACTTCAACAGAGTGTAAAAATCGTGATTGTTCTGTGGGTCTCTTCTATCAAATCTGATCTTTATTTGTATTTTCTATTGGATTTAAGTCAGGTGATTGGCTGGGCCATTCTACAGCTTGATTTTCTTTCTCTAAAAGCATTTGAGAGTTTCTTTGGCTGTGTTTTGGATCATTGTCTTGCTGAAATGTCCCCTGGTTTCATCTTCATCCTCCCTGCTAATGTAGATGTTGGACTGAAGCACCTAATATTCATTTACAATGAAGGGCAGAGAGTTGCTGAATAACTACTAAGAGATTTCAGCTGCTGTCTGGGATTTTACTGCCTTTCTACAGCTCCCTTTCTTCATGTGTTCAATACTTTCTCCCTGCATTTCATTTATTATGCATAACTTAATTTGTAGATTTGTTTTCTTGCATACATGGATTTCTTTGGTTGTTGCCAACATCCAGGGAAAATTTAAAGTCAACGGCACCTTTAGAAATATGTTTTCTAAGAAAAATGGTGACGTGTTCAATACTTATTTTCCCTGCTGTATATACAGTGCTCAGCATACACGAGTACACCCCTCACAAATCTCTCTTTTAAATTAATATTTCCAACAGGATGCTTTACAATATAATATCTGTGCATATACACTACATTATTTAAAGGGTCACGAAACACCAAAACACATTTTTTGAGCTGTTGACAGTCATATATGTGTCCCACGCTGCTATAAACACTATTAGGACACATATATTGCACTAAAAAGTGAAAATTGGTTGTTTTTGCGTTATTTTGAGCAAATTCGTTCTTCCGGTTTGAAACGAATTTTTGAAGCTACGTCACGGCCATGAGATACTTAGGTGTAAATCCAGCAGTACAGTGGCTGTCTGTCTTTTCTAGGGCGTTCTGACGTATCTGAGTGCGCAGTATTAATTCATGAGAAGACGTGCTTCAAACCAATCAGCGCGCTCTATTGTGTATGACGCGAAACTTCATTAATATGCATGATAGCTCCGGAGACTGTTTACCACGGCAGAGAGACGCCACGTTGTGTTGCCAAAACAAGTGAAAGTACAAGAATTTCAAGACAAGAGTCGTAGGTGTTATTAGTGTGTTGCAACGAAGGTTTTGTTTTCATTTTCCCTTTATGGGAGAGCAGCTGAACTCACGCGTGGATTACAGTGCACGCGACACGCGACAGAAATGCGTTTGTAAGGAACATTTTTACCCGAGAGCTTTTTCTCATCTGGAAATGGTGAAATCCTGATTTGCCGCTCGTCTTCTTTTAATAAAAAGACACAGCTCCAGTTTGATTGTCTGTCTACAGATTTGGTAAGTGTTTGCAGTGCAGTGCCCTTTGTTTAAATGCTGCTCTCCGAGTGTAAACATGTAAACACAAACTATTTCCGTCGTGCAGGATTTTCGCCGCATTTTGTGACAGAATAGTCTATACACACACGGCTTTCTGACGCTACCTACCGAGTACATAAGTTACAGAGAAATGCGGAGGATTTTTTTCTCTTATTCGCCGTAAAAATCTAAATCAAGAGAATAAAAATATACAATTTTGTAGTTTAGAATTGTTTTTGCAATATGTCGCATGAATTTAAATAATTTATCTTTATATCTCTAAAGATGTTCTGTGACTAAAATATTGTTTTAATAAATATATCTGTTTAACAAATCGGTTTTGTTCAAATGCACCAAAATATATGACCAATAGTCATTGAGAAATAGACAAAAATATTCATTTTCAAAATGGGGTGTACTCATTTATGTTGAGGACTGTATGTGATTTGTACTTGAATGGTGAGCTATTTGATAACATTTTTTTACACTATGCCTTTAGATTTGCTTGCAGCAACTGAATGCATAAGAATATAATCTACTTCCACTACTCTTTAAAGGTTTAGGGCAATGACAATATAAACTGTGATTTGTTTTTATAATATAACTTTAGAGTTTACAATATGAATATATTTCAGAACGTAATTTAATCCAATGATGGCAACGCTTCATCAGTCATTACCCCAGGCTTCAGTGTCATAGTCCTGTCCTTAAATTTCATGTTTAAGATTGTTCATTGTTATCAGTTATCATTCATATTTAATATTAATGTTATTATTAGTAGTATTACTAATTGTTATTCTGCAACATGTTGTTGTGGAAATGGCTTTTTTGTCCTATTATTCTTTGATTAATAGAAAGTTCAAAAGAACAGCTATTCTGCAATTAATTCTTTAAACCAGAAATGGATTGTAATATTATAAAATGTTTGTCTTTTATTTTAATCCATCACCTTAATGCATATTCATATACAATTCTGCAATACTAAAGCATGTGAAATGTGTGTATTTGTGAGATTATCTTTTCGTTCTACCATAACTGATTTTAATAATCCGATGTTTTGATACTGCATGCAAAAATTGCATTCAATGTCATTTTATAGGTTACAACAAATAATAAAGATCTATCTATAGTTTACTGACCTCAAGCTTTTGAAAGGCAATGCATATATTAAGCACACATTTACACAAACATTATCTGACAATGAGTTAATGAACCTACTAGAAGTTTTGAAACAATTGGTTGCTTAATGTCTCTGTATTGAAAGTGCCACAATAGAGGTAAGTATAAGCTAAAATTGACTTCTGTATCAGTCCAGCTCTACTCAAGCACATTTAAAAGGTTTTAGAAGTTCAATTAAAAGTTCATACAACACCACCACTGCAATCTACTGGACCTGGTTTACATCTAATCAATTAGAGGTACTCGCCTTTACCTCTTTATTGGCTAGACGACGGATATTATTTCTTTGTAAGTCTACAATACCACCAGATATTTCATAGTGGCTTGTGGACACCATGTATTTTTTGAAGATAGAAAAGATGAGATGTTCTCGCTACGCCAGTTATGGCTCTTTCTATGATAAACGGCAACCCCTCATAACTTATTTTTTACTCGCTTCTAAGTTTGTCCACTGATTTAAATCACTGACATGACCTCCTCCAACCTTCTTCTGTCTTTTTTTTATATATATATAATTTATTATTATTATTTTTAACATATTTTATTATTATTATTATTTGTTATTTACTCATTTTTATTTACTATTGTTGTTATTATTAAGTTATGATATTTTTCATTATTTTATTCTTTATTTAATATTTTTTTTATTATACTATTTTATCTTGTTATAACAATTTAAGTGAAAAGACTTTCACTATGTCTGTCATATCAAGCATTTGTTTAAAAAAAAAAAAAAGTTCATACAATAAAGTCTTTTCCATTCTCGTTGACGTGGTATCCTTTATCAGTAGACAGCAGCTTCATGTTGAATTCAAAGCCAGTGTTGGGATCTTTCACGGAGCACGTCTGTTGGTAAAAACCAAGAGAAATTAGAAATAAAATCTTCTAGATCATCTCAAATTCCGATGAGTTAAACAAAAGTGACCTGGTTTGAGGCCACGACAGTAGAAATGGCACAGGCGGCTTCTGTGTCCCAAACAAAATCAACGATACATTTCTGGTTCACCACAAAGCGAGGGCCAGACGGCTAAGGAGGGGAAGACACAATTATCACATTTTTGTTGCTACTGATTTATATATAAAAAAAGAAAAGAAAAATGACTCTAAATAAGCCTTATGGCAGCATGAAAAGTTTAGGAATGAGTCTCACTGGTGTCCCAGAAGCGCAGACAAAGTGGATGCGTGTTGTGTATGTGGTGATGTTTCCATCTGCTTCACACACGGAGCCGTTGGTGTACTCCAACTTCAGCTGGTTTTGCTGCACAATCACCGGCCCTTTCTTAGCAATGCCCAAATTACTGACCTCCACCTTCTCAGACAGGCCTTCCTGCTCAAGCACACATATCAGTGACATTATCAGTGTAATTTATTTAGTTGTTGTTGTTGTTGTTGTAGTATATTTATTAATTAAAAAGTTGTCAATTGGATATAAATACTTCCTGGAGAAGTATTTATGAAGTAAATTAGTCATTGGTACATTTTGCATTGCTTTTGCAACGTGTTATGAGCTGTCAAACAGCATGTGTATACATTTTGCAAATAAATTGCAAATTGTGGCATCCCAGCAGGCTCACAACACCATTTGACGTTAATATTAGGTTAGATTTAGGTTGTGATTTCGGGTGACCAAAATTCAATGATTAGCCAGTGTCCAAGGACAACACTATTTTGATGTCCAATAACGATGTCAAATGACGTTGATATTTGGTTGATTTTAGGTTGTGTTGGAAAGTGACCAAAATGCTACGACGAGCCAACATCTAAACCAACGTCATATTGACGTCAAATACTGACATTTATTTGTAAGGTATGGCAACCAAAATCCAACGTCTGATAGACGTCATAGTGGTAACGTCCACACAACCTCAATCTGTAACATCATTAGAAATTGATATTTGGTTGTTTTTAGGTTGCATTGGAAAGTGACCAAATTCCAACGTCTGTCTGACGTTGGACACTGATATTGGTCTGACGTTGAGTTCTAACATCAACCCGATTTTCATTTCCATCCAAAATGCAACATCATTACAACGTTTGGAAACAATGTCAATCTGACTTCATGTTGACGTCCTGTGCCTGCTGTGATGTTGCAAAACATTTGCATCTTCTGTTTTATTGATGACATCTCCAGCGACTAGTCAACGTCAACTCTACTTTGATAACATAAAAGTCGACTTCCAAACATCTAAAGTCATTCAGCCTCTATACTGTATAAATGTTTTTTCAGAATATCTTGATTAGTGTTTAACAGAAGAAATACATTCAATAAAGTTTAAAACCGCTTACATAGTGAGAATATTTTTGTGACCTTATCCCTTTAAAGCAGGGGTCACCATTCTCGTTCCTGGAGGTCCGGTGCCCTGCAGGGTTAGCTCCAACTTGCCTCAACACACCTGCCTGGGTGATTCAAGTATACTTAGTAAGGCCTTGATTAGCTTGTTCAGGTGTGTTTGATTAGGGTTGGAGCTAAAATCTGCCGAACACAGGAGTTTGGTGATCCCTGCTTTAAAGCAACAGTAGCAGTGTAAGAATACTTGAAAAAAAATTTAAACAAAAAAGTATTAAACAAAAAAAATCCCTTCTCTTGGCTAAATATATTTCATACTTGTATGTAGAACTTAACTTATTATTATTATAATCTTTATTTTACCAAGAAAGACACATTGAGATTAAAAACACTCTTTTACAAGAGCGTCCTGGCCAAGTTTAGGTAGTACACATTTCACATGGGCCTAACAAACAACAAACAAAACAATTAACAGTTAACATGAATCGCACTGACAAACTATTCAAAACATCTACAACTGATCTATTTAGAAAGAATGAACATCTACAGTATACATATGCATATGTATGTGTATATGGATATGCATGTGTGCATGCGTGTGTACATATGTTTAAAATCTTACTGTATGCATCTGAAACAGACAGGTGGATTCTGTTTAAATGCATTATTTAAAAAAATATTTAAAGCATTTGTATTACATCCAAATTCAGTCAAGAATCAAATGTAGAATCGAGATCTAGAGAATCAGAATCAAACAGGAACATCAGAATCAATAGCCAGCATTGACAAACAGTGAAGTAACTAACCTTGTCAGCCTCGAACTTCATCTCACAGACTGAAGCTTTTCTGTCACAGCCCGGCACGGCTTTAAGAGGACGACACACATTGATGTAGTATTTCCTCGGGCTGCTGATGTCAGATGAGTCCATGACCTGCCAGTTCCTGCCGCCATTAGATACTGACAGACTGCAAAGGGGAAGGAAAAAATACATGTTTTTAGAGCTGCTGCTGTTTGCACGCGTAGTCTTCCTACTAGTGTGTGTTGTGACACTGGCAAAAATGTAGAGAAGAGATTGTATTACCTCAGGAATTATTATTTAGATTATCAATAAAGTTATATCTAGTAATCATATGTAGTTAAAACAAAATAAAATGATAAAATATTATATATAAAAAAAGTTAAACTTTTTTAAATAGTAAAAAAAAAACTAAACAAAAGCAAATAAAATACATATATGCCAAAAAAAACAACAACATTAAAATATATGAAATGACAAAAAAAAAAAAAAAACACAGCAACTGTACACATTTGAAAGTATATATTTAACCAAAAAAGACTTGACAAATGACTACTAATAAAAGATTCCTAGTGTAAAACTAAAAACACGCCAAATGATTCAAGTGGACACATGCTATAATAATAATAATAATAATAATAATAATAATAATTATTATTATTATAATAATAATAATCATCATCATCATCATCATCAATAATAAAAAATATGATGTTATTATCATCCTCAATAATAATAAAAAAACTATAATGATGACATTATTGTCATCATCATAATCATCATCATCAATAATAATAATAAAAAATACGAGGATGATTATCATCATCATCATTCATTCATTCATTTTCTTGTCGGCTTTGTCCCTTGCGGGGTCGCCACAGCGGAATGAACCGCCAACTTATCCAGCACGATTTTACGCAGCGGATGCCCTTCCAGCCGCAACCCATCTCTGGGAACTTCCACACACACATTCACACTCATACACTATGGACAATTTAGCTTACCCAATTCACCTGTACTGCATGTCTTTGGACTGTGGGGGAAACCGGAGCACCCGGAGGAAACCCACGCAAACCCAGGGAGAACATGCAAACTCCACACAGAAACGCCAACTGACCCAGCCCAGCCGAGGTTCGAACCTGCGACCCAGCGACGTTCTTGCTGTGAGGCAACAGCACTACCTACTGCGCCACTGGGTTGCCCATTATCATCATCATCAATAATAATAATAATACAATTATGATGATATTATTATCAATATCATCACTATCATTAAAAAATATGTTATTATTATTATTACTATCATCATCATCATCATCAATAATAATAATAATAAAAAAACGATTATGATGATATTATTATTATTAGCAGTATCATCATCATCATCAATAATAATAAAAAATATTATATCATTATTATTATTATTATCATCATCATCATCATCATCATCATCATCGTCAATAATAATAAAAAACTATTATGATGATGATATTATTTATCATCATCATCATCATCATTATAATAAAAAATATTGTTATTATTATAATTATAATTATCATCATCATCATCATCATCATCATAATCATCGTCCTCATCAATAATAATAAAAACTATGATGATGATTTTATTTCCATCATCATCATCATCATAAAAAATATGATATTATTATTATGATTATTATTATTACTACTACTATCATCGCCATCATTATCAATAATAATAATAAACTATGATAATGATATTATTATTATTATTATTATCAGTATAATAATCATCATCATCATTATCATCATCAATAATAAAAAATATGATGATCATCATCATAGTTTTTTATTATTATTATTGATGATGATGATGATGATGATGATGATGATGATGATAATCATCATATTTTATTATTATTATTATTGATAATGATGATTATATTGACGCTAATAATAATAATAATATCATCATATCATCAATGATATTATGATGATATTATTATTTTTATTATTATTACGTTTATTATTATTATAAGTATCATCATCATCAATAATAATAAAAAAACTATGATATCAGTATTATTATTATTTTCATCATAATCATCAATAATACTAAGTATGATATCATTATTATTATTATCATCATCACCATTATAATAATAATCATCCTCATCATTATAATAATAATCATCATCATCATCATCAATAATAATAATAATAATAACAAATATTATCATCATCATCATCATCATCATCATCATCATCATTAATATCAATAATAAAAATTATAAAAATCATACATAATAATAATAATAATAATAAACTATAACAATGTTATTATTATTTTTATGATTATTATTATTGTTATTATTATTATTATTATTATTATTCTTAATGGCCAAATATTGAAAAATGTAAAAATGTATTTTAAAAATATACTTTGAATATACTATGAACTGTAGTTTTCAAAATAAAAACAAACATCCATGCACGATAAATAAAAGTTCAGTAAATTGTTCATAAATTGGTCCATCAATTCACAGACAAATACAGTACATGTCTTTTATAGGTTAATTCACTCAAAAAGAGTGGCGCTATCAAAACATGTCACTGTTTGTTTAAATATGCCAACAAGCAACACTGGTTCAACCAATAACGTGCTTGGGACAGGCCTAGTTTTCTTGGTCAATTGCAAAATGAGGAAATATTCAGCCAAGTACTACAGTCGAGCCTGATATGACTCATACCCTTGGCAAATTCTGACTTGAAGGTTTTGTTCAAATGTAAATAAAAGCTCACAATTGTTTTTTTTACACAATGATACCTCTTGTGCATATTCGTATTATCTTTTGAGGAGAAGCCTGTGTCATGTCCAGTCAAAAAGAAACTTGCTGGTTGAATAAAAGTAACTTTAAGTCAGAATTTCCCAAGGGTATGAATAATTTCAGGCTTAACTGTGTGTACTCTTTTTAAACCCAGTTTGATGCAACCAAAATCAAAACATGTCAAATATATGTAACATTTCAGTCATTTGCTAATAAGTTATTTGCTGAATGCAGACTAACCTGGACAGGTCATACTGTTGAAGAGTGTCGGGGTCTGTCACGACACATTCGTGTAATCTTTCTGGACAGGCGTAGGAAGTGTACCACTTAAAGTTATACGTATACTCATCCTCATCCTGCAGAAGAAAGACTTTTAATGCAAAGTCAATGCAAAGCTTCAAACACAAAAAAAATTCACACACGCAAGCCATTTATTATGCAGAATCACCTTAGGTAGGGCTAAAAATATCTACATTCAGCACAAACACAACAAAGGAGCAAGTGCGATACCTGAAACTCTGGTTTTCCTGGACCAGCCTCTCGGTCGCAGAGGAAGGAGATGTGTGTGGATCGCTGCGTGTGCTGATTGTTGTTGTACTGAGAGCCATTTCTGTAGGTCAGCTGGATCATGCCGTCATAGTAAGAAAGCTTGGAGTTGAACTGGCCGAGATTCCATGACGGTTTACCACTGCAGAGGCGGAGCAAAGAGAGGTTAACTCTGCCCGTGGTCAAATCTGATTGGTTCAGAAATCGCACTTTGCAGATTAAACATCAAATGTGAAACCTTGACCACAAAACCAGCAATAAGACCATAGCCTCTTTAAGGAAAGTGAATTCATTTGGCGGCCATCTTTAAAAAGCCTCTCGGACAATATGCTCGGAACGGGGAAACATCCAAGCTTACAATTACAATACATATTTGTAATCAATCACCAATAAAGTTAAACAGCAACTGTCTCATAGGTTTTGTTTCTAAACATTCAAATGAAACTGGACGCATGCGCACTGGAAAGGAACGAGATCACAATACCAACCTTATTTATGACCGTTTTACACATTATCATGTTCTGAAAAATGCCTCGTCCGATCACGTTGCTCTTGTGAAGTAATTCACAACTTGGTCTTGATGGCGAATCTCGTCAAGAAATGACAGCGACTCTTTGTTTACAAGTTTGTCGTGGGTGTTTGAGAAGTTGCGGTCATGTGATGTGCGTTTGACAGGACGGACTGTACCTCGCGTTTGTTTCATACAGATTACAAAACCAAGAAAACATTTGTTTTCAAGTGTAGTGGGTTCATTTAAAAGTACAGATTTCAAGCTTTACAGTATGTGGATATTTTTCTCATGTCTGTGAAGTATTCGCTGAGGTTCCAGTGTGTTTGTTGACCCCAGAGATTTTATAACAACTGCAGAAACTATTGCAAAAAACATACTTTTGTAAAAAACATCTGTGCTGAGCCCCTCCCTCCGAGAATCATCAGTCTATATCGATTGATGATTGGCTCCTGTACTAGAAGGCGGGACTTCATTCACCATATTCACCGTTTACGCTTTTCCTTGTTCAAAACTAAACGAGTGACACGTCTTATGTATTTTATAGTCTTATTCAAACCTTCAAGGAATTCGCAATTGCGCAAACGCTGAATTTAATACAAAATAAAGAAAATTTAGCAAAATGTTTGAATTGTCACAGAGTTTTTACATGTTTTGGGCAGTTGGGCAGGACACTGATCAAATTTCCGCTGTGCCACAGAGCTTTACATTCAAAAACAGTACAGTATTTGCGAATAGAATATGCTTGTCTGGGTGCAAAGCCTCAAGTCAATAAACGCTGTGTATTCCAGTCTGCATCATCATGTGATGCTAGTATGTTTCTCTTACTGTTTCCTTTATATAAAGTACAGAGATCAATGGTTCTCAATGTCAAACATTTCTAATGAATTCAAATCCAAAGCAAAAGAAATGTGCCCAATTCTTGCAATATTTTTGCATTTTTAAAAAGTATATACATATATATATATACATATATATACAGTTGCAATCACAATTATTCAACTGCCTGATTTATTAGCCCCCCTGTTTATTTTTTTTCCCCAATTACTGTTTAACGGAGAGAAAAAAATTTCAACACATTTCTAAACATAATAGTTTTAATAACTCATCTCTAATAACTGTTTTATTTTATATTTGCCATGATGACAGTAAATAATATTTTACTAGATATTTTTCAAGACACTTCTATAAAGCTTAAAGTGACATTTAAAGGCTTAACTAGGTTAACTAGGTTAACTAGGCAGGTTAGGGTAATTAGGCAAGTTATTGTATAATGATGCTTTGTTCTGTATACTATTGACAAAATATATAGCTTAAAGGGGCTAATAATTTTGACCTTAAATGGGTTTTAAAAATAATAATAATTTTATAATTTTATAATAATAAAAATAATAATAATAATTATTTTGACCTTAAAATGGGTTTTAAAAAATTAAAAACTGCTTTTATTCTAGCCGAAATAAAACAAATAAGACTTTCTCCAGAAGAAAAAATATTATCAGACATACTGTGAAAATTTCCTTGTTCTGTTAAACATCATTTGGGAAATATTAAAAAAAAGAGAAAAAAAATTCAAAAAGGGGCTAATAATTCTGACTTCAACTGTGTGTGTGTGTGTGTGTGAGTATGTGCATGCATGCATGCATGCATGTATGTATGTATGTATGCATGCATGCATGTATATATATATGTATGTATGTATATATATATATATATATATATATGTATGTATGTATGTATATATATATATATATATATATATATATATATATATATATATATATATATATATATATATATATATATATATATATATATATATATACACACACATACATACATACATACATATATACACATATATATATAGAAAAACATAAAAAAACGATTTATTGCAATACTCCTTTATTTTACTTAAAAGCCAAGAAACGTACACTAGTTCCTGGTGTATTGTATAATAAAAAAATGAACACTGAAATCTCACAGCTGCGGGTAGCCCATGTACAAACTGGGGAACACATAAACTCTTGCATTTTGAAAATAAACATGCATGTGAAGTTAAACATAATTTGACCGTTTCAAATAAACATTTGTACGTGTCTCTCTGAAACAGTTGGGTATGTTTGCTGGGAAGATTCAGCGAGGGATTGAAGGACTTTATTACCTTCACTGCTATACTGCCTTCAGAGAGTGATATTGCTGGGTGATGGTACCGGAGATGTGCAGTCATGTTGGAAGTGTTTCCGTTTGAGTAGGCTATACGCAGTGCTTTATTTGTGAAAGGTCCCGGAACAGATCGGGGTAACAGATCCGGCATGTTACTCGCGGATGGAGAGGTGTTGCGTACGAAAGTGGAGAGTGGGAAAGGGCGTTGGATGGCGGAGGGGTGTCGCGGACTACGGACGAAAGTGAAGAGCGTGGGGGTGTTGCGGACGAATGTGAAGAGGGTTGGGGAATCGCGGAAGAAAATGAAAGTGAACAGCGGACGGGGAGGACGGCGATTGAGGAGGGGGATCGGTAAAATGAGGCATGTTTATGCACAAATTAAGCCCTGGCTATACGTGTAAAACAATGCTTGCAGTGCACACAGTCATTTTTCGGCATTATACTCAACGGCAAAACCGAAATGTCCCCACACCGGAGATTTGAAAGACACCGGTGCTTTCTTCCTCGTAGTGTTTCCTCTTCACCTCCACACCATGGCCGTGGAATGATGGTTAAGCGCCCCCTAACTTTAGAGCATAGTTATTGAATATATACTCGCGGGGAGGAGTTTTCTCAACTCAGCTCGTGGACTTACAGGCACACACAGTCAATTCGGCGAAATAAAACGCACATAAATTATTTAAACGTAAAACCGAGAAAACCGCAATACACAAGCGCGTATTGAACCGTGGATGTCGTACCGAACGGTTCAATATTATATTGAGAATTGTGGCATCACTAATATATATATATATATATATAATTTTTTTATTGTGCTTTATAAAAAATGTTTATTTGATTATTGATTAGAAATTGAACTTACGTCTGGTTAACTTGACAAGCCCCTGCTGATTCTGGACACTGTGCGGCTTTAACATTTCCACATACGTTTATGAAGTAGTCATACTTCTCACTGGACATGTTATAATAGCCTCCATTAGATTTCTGAAGCATTGACAAATCAAACGAAATTCCTGAGGGAAAAATAAAGACGCACATTTAAAAGCAGTCCTACAACATGCAAAAACAACCCCTATATACTGTTTAGCAGTATAGTGCTTTTTTTTTTTTTTAATAGGCATGTTAATAATGCCTTTTTAATTTTTTTTTACAATTTACATGACCTAATGATAATAAATACTAACACAAAAAAACTAAATTTTTAAAAAATACATAAATAATAATAATTATAATAACAACAATAAATAAAATAAAAATGTAAACAATTAAATAAAAATTTAAATAAAATGTAAATAAATTTAAGTAAAATAAGTTTAAAAAATACAAATAAAATAAATTAAATTACAATTAAAATAAGTTCAATTAAAGTAAAATAAATAAAAATAATATAAAAATAAAATAAACTAAAATTAAATTAAAATAAATGTAATTAAAGTCAAATAAAATAAAATTAAAACAAATTAAAATGAATTAAATTAAATATTTTTTTAATAATTAAATTAAAATAAATTACAATTAAAATTAATTAAAATAAAAAATAACAAAATAAATTACAATTAAAATGAAATTAAAATAAAAAATTAAATAAATTAAAACAAACTACAATTAAAATAAATAAATTAAATTTAAATTCAATTCAAAATGTAATTACATTTTGCCTATTATTTAAAAAAAATAATAATAATAATAAAAAAAAAATAATAATAAAATAAATAAAAAAATAAAAAATATAAATTAAAAATAAAAAAATCACAGGAGGGCTAATCATTTTGACTTCAACTGTATGTTAATAAACCCTAACACAAACACCTTACAGCAGTGTCCTGTACCTGTTTGCGTGTCCTCCACCTTGCAGTCGTCTCCTTCAGTTTTGGACAGGACACAGGCTGAAGCGGTGAACCACTCAAACTCATAGACGCACTCGTCGCTGGACACGCTTCTGAGGACCGGAGGACTTTCCACATCTCCAGGCTTACACTTCAGAGTGATGATGCTCTTCACCTTCATCTTCGTCTTCGTCTTCTCTCCACACTCGTCTCCGTCTGTGTAAATCAGTCTGATGTCTTCGCCCTCTGTTGCCTTTTCAGGAGAATTCAGGAATTTGCCCAGATTCTTTGCTTTCCCATTTTCTAAAAGAAGATGATTTTTGGTTACAATGAAGCATTCAGAGTAAGATAAAAACCAAAAGAATTGTTATATTTCTATATCTGATGAATTCAGATGCAAAAACCTCTAAATGGCATCTAAAATGTTCTTCTAAATGAGCATTTTTCTTAGACTCTTGTGTGTAGGTTAAGTAATTTCACTTTTATGTCGACAAATTGGGTATTGCCATTGCTTGTAAAGTGAAAAAGCTGAACATAAATATTGGAGGTTGAGAATAAAGCATGTTTTTAAACGAAACATTAGATGGCATTTAGAGGATTTTGCATCTGAACTCTTCATTTAGTTATTCATATTTAGTTCCATATTTAGATATATTGCTTAACTGTTGCATTCTCTTTATTTAGAGAAAACCGATTGGCTGCCAGAAATAGTTTTTGTTTACATTTGGACTATATCTGATCCAGATTTGCACACAAATCACATTGCAGCAATTTAATCTTATAGTCTGTAAATAAACTGCTTACAGAGAGCAGAGATGCTAAAGACTGGTAACAGATACTGTGGTGACTGAGATACTGTACTGACTCACTTTCATTTATTTCATACTTTCCTGATTCTGTGATATTTTCAACATTAAATAAAAATATTGGTCGAATAAGACATTTGTGTTTGAGCAGTTTTCTTGATCGTATCAGTCATGCTTAGATGATCGCTTGGAATTTTATAAATTAAAATAAAATACATTTAAAGAAATTAATTAAATTTAAACTAATTTAATCAATTAATTAAACTAAAATTACAATTAAATTGCAATTAAATAAAAATTAATTAATTAAATTACAATAAATTTATTTGAAATTAAATGCAATTAAAATAAATACATTTGAAATAAATTCTAATAAAATTTAATACAATTAAATTTAAATTAAATTTTAAAAATAATAATATTTAATTACAATTAAAAACAATTAAATAAAAAAAATATAAAATAAAATTACATAAAACTAAATAAAATAAAACAAAATTAAACTAAAATAAAATAAAAAGCAGGACCATAGTCAGGAACATACATGAAATGTTTTTTTAAGCAAACATCTATATTCACAAGTAACTATGGTAAAGTTAAATCTATTGAGTTTATCTTACATGTTGGTTACAGTTTTATATGCAAGTAAGTAAGTAGTAATAAGTAAGGTGTATTTAAATATCGCATTTATTGTGTATGGCCATACACTTAAAGCGCTTCACAATCATGAGGGAGGGTCTCTCCACACCACCACCAGTGTGCAGCATTTACTTAGATGATGCGATGGCAGCCACAGGACAACGGCGCGAGTGCGCTCACCACACACCAGCTATGGGAGGAGTGGAGAGCCAGTGATAGAGCCAATTCAGTGGATGGAGATGATTGAGACGCCGGTAAGGGCCGATGGAGGGAATTTGGCCAGGAAACCGGGGTTACACCCCTACTCTTTACGAGAAGTGCCATGGGATTTTTAATGACTACAGAGAGTTTAGTTTAACGTCTCATCCGAAAGACGGCGCCCACTGACAGTATAGCGTCCCCTTCATTTTACTAGGGTATTAGGACTCACACAGACCGCAGGTTGAGCGCCGCCTGCTGGCCTTACTAACACAACTTCAAACAGCAACCTAGTTTTCCCATGTGGTCTCCCATCCAGGTACTGACCAGGCTTAGCCCTGCTTAGTTTCCGGGAGTAACCAGTCTTGGGCTGTAGGGTGATATGGCTATATGAAATACAACCCCACTAACAAAAGCTCCGGATGTAAGAAATACATCAGTAGAAAAAAGTTTTATGAGGTTTAATAAAGACATCTGGGAACAGACCGTACCGTGTTTATGGAAGTCTTTGGTCGTCAACGATCTTTTTCCCCCCAACATTCTTAATTTTATCTTAAAAAAATCAAGATTTGGTACATTTCTAGTTGTATGTATGTAGACTATCTCTATTTGTGAACTGACCTACTGTACATATTGCGGAGTCCTCAGGGCAAGAACTGGCCATCTCATCCTTGATGATTTTATGACAGACATTTATATAAAAGCTCTTTTTATCAGACTTTGCTGCTTTTGCGTCCACCACCACCCAATTCTGAGATCCCTCTGATTCTGAGGAAACAAAAACAACAACATTTACTATTAGTCACATGAGGAGATTTTCTATATGTTGTTTAGATATTGCAAATATTACATTATTTTATATGGTGAATCAAATTAAATAGCTCATGCTTTAACCTTTAATTTAGCTTGCAAATCAGTGTTTCTATTATCAGCATTTTTATTCATATTTTTCGTAACTAATTTCAGTCTGTTTTTCACAAAATATTTAAAAGTATTGAAAAGTATTTTGTATTGGTGTGTTCTTTTGTTTTATAAACACTTTTATTTTGCAATAAGATTATTTTTTAACATTAAATAAAATCTATATTTTTTTAAAGTGTTTATTACTCAATTCCTCACGTTTTCTAGTACTCAAGTGTTTACAATTCCAACATTCATAGATCGATAGATAGATAAGATGACAGTAAATACATTTATAATGCTACACAATTTTTTAATTATTTCATATATTCAAATATTTTATGTTTTTCTCATTAACAGCAATTTTTCACAAACATAGTAAGCAGATTAAACGAAGTAAACAACAAATATTTTTTCCCAATATTGTTAGTATTGTAAAATATCAAACAATAACTGAGTAATCTTGCTCATCTCTACTATTAGTCACATGATGAACTTATCAATATGTTGTTTAGATATTGCAAATATTACATTATTTTAAATGGTGAATCAAATCAAATTGTTCATGCTATAACCTTTAATTGAGCTTGCAAATCAGTTTTTCTACTATCAACATTCAGTCTGTTTTTTACAAAAAAGTTTTTTGTAATGCTGTTTTTTGTTTTATAAACACTTATTTAACAATAAGGTTTTTTTTTTAACATTAAATGACTATCACTTAACATGAAATAAAATCAATATATTTCTAAAGTGTTTTAACTCAATTCCTCAAGTTTTCTAATATTTAAAGTGTTTACCATTCCAACATTCACTAATAAAATAATTAAAGATAGATAAAACCATAAATAGATCGATGGATGGACGGACGGACAGACAGACAGACGGATGGATGGACAAACGGATAGATAGGAGACGTTTATAATGCTACACAATATTTCTATTTAAAGTACATGCTGTTCCCATGAACTTTGTGTAATTAATATAAGTTTTCCACTTACATATTAGGCAGATTAAATGGTTTTAAATTAAACATTCAAATATATTCAAGCAATAAAACTGTTTATTTACTTGTGATTTGTTTTGAGTTATTTAAACACTAAAATAACTGTAATAACAAAACAAACGTTCCAGTAAGTGAGTAATCTTGCTCATCTCTACCTGGGAATCGTGTAAGAGGAGATAAATCATATCTCTTCTTGTGGTCTGTGACTCGACACAGCAGTTCTTCCTTCTCCTTCACACATGCATATGACGTCTGCCAGTCAAAGTAATACGTGCAGTCAGACTCTCCTGTAAAAACCGGCTGACCATTCCCTGAAAACCACAAGTGTGCAGTGAGCCAAACGTACAGAAAAAAACCCAATTCTGACATGAAACAAGGTGACGTCTAGGTCACGCTTTTGCAGTTCCCCACTTATGGTTTTTATTCATTTAAACTTCCTCAAACAGACAGCAGTCTCATCAGCAGTTGACTCCACAAGTATGACATATTTAACATAATTAAGCTACGTTTGCAGTCATATTTTGGCCTACTGCATAAAAAATGAAATGAAAAAAAACAAAAAACATGCAGGATGGAAACAGCAGGATATAATCTTAAAATACCCACAAACATGTAACATGACAGAGTAGCTATAATGTGTGGTTGGTAGGACTGTCACAATAGCTACATTTTGGTGTTCAATATTTTATCAGAATTAACTGCGATAAACAATATTATAAGATAATTTTATGCCAATAATTATTTTGAGGTATTGAATAAATAAAATGCTGAATGGAAACAGCAAGACGGACATAAAATGATGTCAATTTTACATTTTATGTTTGTTATTGTGTGTGGTGTTGATAAGGCTTTCACAATAACTATTTATGCCAAGAATATTATTATTTCTCAGCTCTGAAACTCAATCCATTTTAAAACATAATATACAAGCACTGAAATAAATATCGCAAATGTACATGTCAAATAAGAGCTATAGTTTTCCCTGCACTCTCAGAAATAAAGGTACAATATCTTTCATTGGGGTGGTGCCTTTACAGAAAGGCACACTTTTGTAGCATACAGGTGGGCATTAGTACCTTTAGGGTCCACTTTTGTACCTTTAAGGTACTGTGAGGTAGACTTTTTTGTAGTTATTTAGGTATTAATATGTACCTTTAAGGACCTGTTATGGTGCGTTCACACTGAAGGCGGCGAGAGCGTCAGTTAACTTTAGCCAAACTGACGACAATGCTGTCTGCCTTCCCTGCTCCGCCGGCGAGAGAGTAAAAATTCGCTACGTTGATCTCATTTAAAGGGGCCTTTGCAGCATATCAAATCAGTTACATTCCTGCATAAAAACGTGCTTTCTAGGGTGAACATGTAGCACGCTTATTATCAGATTCATTTAACTATGGAAGATCAAGTTGTTGCGTGGCTTTTCTCCACTCATCCAATATGTAACCATATCTCAGAAATATTCTGAAACAACAATACTGTTTTGTACTCTCGTTACAGTTAGCATAAGATTCAATCCTTTTTTAAGAAAAAAAATATATATATATTTATGCACATTAACTCGCCAGGAACTTTTTTTTATGCATGTCACTGTAAAAAAACATCATAATAATTGGAAATTAGGCAACCGCAATAATCAAACCCTTGGAGACAACTGTGGTCACAACCAAAGTTCACTGGACTGTGTTCTCTGGGCTCTTCTCAAGCGGTGGACTTCAACAATCCGATTGCTTGCCGCGGAACCGTATCATAGCTCATTACGATAAAGTTGACTTGATTTCAACTCTCCTCGACACCCTTACCGGCATAGATGCACTGCGCTGATCCTCGCAGCTTATCGCCACCGGTTCCTATTAAAAATTAATGACTTCTGGCTACTTCAACGCTCTTGCCGCTTTCGGTGTGAACACACAGTTAGGAACAAAAACGTAACTTTTGAAAAAATACCACCCCAGTGACAGATTAAATAAATTTATTTCTAAAAGTGTGGTTACACTGTAAAAAATAGCTATGATTTTATTAGTAAAAAAAAAAATTAAAAAAAAAAAAAAAAAAAAAAATATATATATATATATATATATATATATATATATATATATATATATATATATATATATATATATATATATATATATATATATTATATATATATATATATATATATATATATATATATATATATATATATATATATATATATATATATATATATATATATATATATATATATATATATATATATATGCACACACACACACACACACACAGTTGAAGTCAGAATTATTAGCCCCCCTGTTAATTTTTGCCCCAATTTCTGTTTAACGGAGAGAAGATTTTTTTCAACACATTTCTAAACATAATAGTTTTAATAACTCATTTTTTAATAACTGATTTATTTTATCTTTGCCATGACGACAGTAAATAATATTTTACAAAGTGACATTTAAAGTTTTAACTAGGTTAATTAGGTAAGCTAGGCAGTTTAGGGTAATTAGTCAAGTTATTGTATAACAGTGGTTTGTTCTGTAGACATAATACAATTTTACCTGACGAATAAAATGTTAAGTTTTGACTCATTCGGAATTCTCCTGAAATCTTTTTATATTCAGTAGATTAAGTGGAGTCTGCGCTACCTTTATGTTGCGGCATCGTTTTATGATATTAAGACACATTTGACTATACGTAGACGTTTTGTCACGATAGCATGGAGATCTTTTATCATCTAACTGCTGATTTTAGCAAGATCCATGGTTTTGGCTAAGTGAGCTATTCTTTTAGGATGAGTGAGCAGTTTGCAACCAGTCTATTTGAATATTAGTTCATCCTGCACCCTCTGACTAATTTCAGAATGTCGACATACTGTCCGTGAGAAGACACGCAAACCCGGGGCGTAAAAAGCGGCGTTTGTTCCCTAATGAACATATAAACTGAAGAGTATGGGAACAGATAGATCAAAACTCTAAATTAAGTCATAAATGATTATTGTGATCCGTTCCTACAATTAGAAATACACTCTAAATATTACGATCACTTAAAAATGGAGTCAGATTAAATTCGGAGCTAAAAACGAGTATAAATAAATTCTAATAAATAACAGAATTCTTTTCAGAACCACTGGAAAAGGCTTGCATGCATTTAACCTTCGCCCATGCTGTTAGTTTCGTTAGTTTCGTCATTGGGCTAATAGATGGACTTTTACAAGACTATCGAAAAAATCAAAATAGCTTAAAGGGGTTAATAATTTTAAACTTAAAATGGCTTTAAAAAAATTTTAAACTGCTTTTATTCTAGCCAAAATAAAACAAATAAGACTTTCTCCAGAAAAAAAATATTATCAGACATACTTTGAATAAGTCTGACTTCAACTGTGTGTGTGTGTGTGTGTGTACGTGTTTTTGTGACATATCAGGACACAAATCTGTATAATGACATAGGTATGACACAGGTATTACAAAAAGGAGGTGAAATACGAGGACATTGGTGACATCCTCATTTCTCAAAAAGCTTCTAAATCACACAGGATGAGTAAATCTGTACACTGTCTCCTGTGATGGTTGGGTTTAGGGGTAGGGTGGGGTGAGGTCAATATAATATACGGTTTGATCTGTATAAAATGAATGGAAACCTATGTAATGTACCCACTTTTCACAAAAACAAACGTGTGTGTGGGTGTGTGTGTGTGTGTGTGTATAAAAATCTGTAACCAGGTTAACAGTAAGTTTCCTTAAAATATACGGTGAATAACTGTAACTTGGACCTTCCTGGAATTTCCTACATGACATTTACATTTTTATACTTTTTGCTCACATTTGTGTTTAGGTCTTGTGTTTAGTAGTGAATGGGACTGAGCACTTTATATACAGTAGTCAATACTTGGATTAAAAAACCTAAGAAAAGAATGGATATTGTCAAATAGTTTACTTTAAAGATGGATCCACTTCAATTGTTGACTACTGTATATATTAGTGCGTTTCTCTGCTTGTGGATAAACTGTTTGTGATGAGCATTGATTCATTAATGACTTAATGAATCAAAACATGCAATTTGTGGAGTACTTCAAAACACTGGTGCATTAACACTGTAAATGTTTGTTACAGTAAATTTTAAATACTTTTTTTTTTTAGTGTACAGCTCCATTTTTATTTCCATAATCTGAACCAGTTTAATTATTTGAATCTCTCAAAGACATGGAATGGAAATGGTGACTTATTAACAGATTATTTATATACAATATTGATACAAGTTATCAGATTTGCAATAGCCGTCACTGTCAATAGTGTCACTCACCAGCAGTTACATTGCACTCAAAGTTAATAATAGTCATGCGTTGGAATCCAGTGCTGCATCTGCTGCCGTCTGGGTAGATTAATGTGAGATCACCATCTGAATATCTAAAAATTAAAAAAAAAAAAAAAGACAATGTTCATGAACGGTTCATTCTGTGCCACATTTCAGGCTTATGCATATCAGAATCACAAGAAGTGAACCTCAGTGTTTGGTTTTGGTATCTTCCAGCAGTCTTCTTCACATTGCCAGTCTGTTTGAATTGGCAGGCAGAGATGTATCCTTTGTCATTGTCGTCATGACACTGTCCAGCTTTGGTCTCTCCACACACGTTCAGATAGAAGATGTAGGTGTCCTTGCCATTTTTGGCCTCAGCCATGTATGATGTGTCTGTAGCTAAAATAAAAGAAATTTGAAGAAAGGTAAACCAGGAGACTTGATGAACCACAACTGCACTTTTTGCTTATGTTAAAAGGGACATAAATCTCTGATGTCCCTAGAGTATGTGCAGTTTCAACTCAAAATACCCCACAAATAATGTTTTATAACTCTTTGAATCTGCCTCCTTCAGGCTTTGATCCTAACTGTGCCAATTTGGTGACTGTCACTTTAAATTCAAATGAGATTGTGCTTTTTTCAAAAGAGGGCGGAGCTACAAATGCTTATGTGTCAGCATAGTGGCAGATTTAAAAACAAGACTAATGTCATATGCTAAGTGGGAGAGATCATCACTAATGGGGGGGGGGGGGGGCTTTCCCCCTCTGATGATGCGTTCAAAGCGAGAATGTCATCAAAGTGTTTCTGCACTTTTATCAAGTGTGATTATAAAAAATAAAATGAATATATTTTTACCATTAGAGGTTGACTATATTCACACACTGTTGGGACACAACAATGTTTAAACCCCTAAAAAGTGATTTTTGCATAATAGTTACCCTTTAAACTATGTTCTGGCAACATCAACATTCATTTAATAAATGTTTTAATAATTTTAGTATTTAATATTCAGATAGCTGCCAAAAATAAATTTAAAACAGAAAAGTGTAAAGTTTTAGATTAAAGTTTTTCATCATACTTTAGTATTATACGAAACAATGTTATATATTAACAGTGAGTATGATTTTATTTTTCATATTTGACTTTTTTAGTTTAATCTTTAGCTGGTTAAAGTCATTTTTAGATGCCATACCTGGTATAAAATATCTGTATATAAAATGAAGGCTTTCATTCACACCCTTCATTTTATTTATTTAATTTAGCATTTGATGCTTTAATTAGTTAATTTAGCTATGAACAATGCCAACTAAATGAATTAATTGCCACATTGTGTAATTAATTTGAATTTTTAAAATGAGTTGATAAGTCCTAATATAAATACTTATATTTATATGTTTAAGTTAATTGCTATTTTCATTTAAGTTATAGCCATTTTAGTACTTAATTTTCTGTTTAAGTTTTATATGTAATATTTATGTATTTTACATTATTTTAGATTTTTTTTAATACAAAAAATATTCTTAATAGTGCCACAATAAGATGACACCATGATATATGATGATATGGCACACTATGATATTCAGTCTGCCAATTTATTCAATAAACATCAAATCAAATCCACTGCTGCTTCACTTTTTCACAAAACAACATGCATTTACAGCTGAAGTCTAAATTATTAGCCCTCATGTGAATTTTTTTCTCATTCAAATATTTCCAAAAATGATGGTCCACTGTGGCAACCCCTGATTAATAAAGGAACTAAGCCGAAAAAGAATGAATGAATGAGTTTAATTTTAGCTGATTTAATTAATTTTTTTACATGCCATACCTGGTATAAAATCTGTATATAAATTAAGGCTTTAATTATATAATTTAGTTATAAAAAAAATATAATGCATTAATGCCAAACTAAGTTAATAAATTGTCACATTGTGCAAGTCATTAGATTCTTTAAAAATTTCAAAATATAAACACACAAATTTATATATGTATATCTTAACTACAGTTTTAATTTAACTTACAACAATTTTAGCACTTCAACTAGTTAACATTTAAACAACTTAAACATAGATTTAAGTTTAACATGTAATATTTATACATTTTACATTATGTTTGCTTTATTTAAAATAAATAAATAATTATGTATATTAGGGTTGTCACGACACTGAAATTCGGTTACAATCAATACTGAAATTTAAAAAAAATGTCCATTTCCCACTAACATTTGAGTGCTGTTGAGCACGTTCTTAAACAGCGTTGATTTGCCATCAACAGAAATGACTGTGATTGGCCGTGAAGGTCATCAGTTCACCGAACTCACAGCTGTTTACTGAATGTAACCCCAGATAGAGGAACACTGGAGCGTTTCAAAGTCATGTTGATCAGCTGGTTTGTCTATAAGCTGACATGCGAGCGATCAGCTGATGAATCGCAGCTTTAAATTGGTATATATACATATATAAACTTAATAATGCCACAATAACGTGACACTATAATATCAGCAATTCAGTCAAAATCAACTAAATCAATCGTTATTAACACAGAAATAACATGGATTTAATCGGCTCATTGTAAAGTTTCTTACAGCTGTGCGTCAGGTGCGTGAGGTCGATGGAGATGTCATGCTGAGCGCTGGTCAGTTTGCAGTCATGACTCTCCAGGTAATCTCTATGGCAGGCGTACTCCGTCACCCACTCGATCTCATACCGACAGTTCGAGCTGCTGATCATCTTAGGGTTACTTCCCTGAAAAGTCATTAAAGAAAACTGTGAGGTCGCTGAGTACTGTAGATATAACGAAGGAAAGACTAGGCAACTTCTTACCGATTGCCTTGTTGAGGGACAAATGAATGTGATGGTCACTGCTGGACTGTGGCCATTACAGAATTCTGGGCTTTCTTTGACTCCCTCGTACCGAAGCCTTAGTCTGAAAAAGAGAAGATGAGGTATTAATAGCTGCTTAAGGGGATAGTTCACCCAAAACATAAAAATTCAGTCATCATTTACTCAACCTTGAAGTCAAAACCTGTTTGACTTTCTTTCCTCTGTTGTGTTTGTTTTTTCTACTATTGAAGTCGATGGTTACAGGTTTTTAGACTTCTTCAAAATAATTTATTTTGTGTTCATCAGTAAAAAGAATCACCTATAGGTTTGAAACCACTCAGGGCTCGAAATTAACTGTTTTACTTGGTAGCACCGGTGCTCCCAACTTCAAAAATTTAGGACCACCAGAAAAAATTTAGGAGCACCCACCAAAAATGAATGAGCACCACTGCAAATTGTATATTAAGGCATTTATTGTATTTGAAAACAACATCAATCAGGACTAACAAAAAACAGAAAGAACTGTCAAACTAATGCTGTGATGACTTCATGATATCTGTGCAATAATTCCAAAATGAATGTCTAATAATTATAAAATATTATTAATGATGACGATGATGTCAATAATACTTACAATGAATAACATTTCTCATTATCATGCTGCCCTGAATGTGCTTGAATGCGAGTTACGTATGTTCTGTAAAAGGTCCTGCTGTTACTTTATGAAAAATAAATGTATGGTTTGCATCAAACACAAATGAAGCATTGCAGTACGAAATATTTATTTTGCACTATTGTTTTTATATGCATGTCAATTTAATAAATAATATTTCTGCTACAAAACAAACGTAAGATTATAATAAATCATTCAATCCGATGCTGAAAGCTGCAAAGCAGTCATCAGTAAATAGAAAAAAAATATACATCTCAAGAAAGAATGGACCAAAGAAAGTAAGAAAAGTCTCACTTCTGCTACTCTTTAAAAGTTTTGGTTTCGGTTTGTGTCATTGTAAATGCTCAGTCTCGTTAGGAGATGATTTTCATTTTTCTGTGTTTGTGGAAAAAAGCAGGCGAGTCAGCCGACTCAATATATGAGCGGGGCAGAGCAGGATCCTCTTGATGACCACGGGCGCAAATAGCTACTGTTCTTTGTTATGAGCCGCAGATTCAGTTTAAACTTAGTAAAGGCGAGTTTCTTTGGCGATGATGTGTACAGTGTTAGATTTTACATTTAGCGGACAATTGCGCTGAACACACAGTGAATGCAACGTATCGAGATTCGGGCACCTTCTCCGAGAACTCTTGATTGATCTCGGCTGGCGCCCTTATAAGCTCCCTGTTATCTGACAGCAGAAAGCCTTGAGTGATTAACTGCTAATATGAACCAATATAGCGGCAGGGAAGTCCGATTCAGCACGTGTTTAGAAAAAATTGAAGCAAGTCACACTGCAACCATTATTTGCACTCGCACAAATTCTCCCAAATATATTATGAGGTCGCATAGATTAAATTTCGGGCGCATATGCGACCAAAATGGTCGCAATTTCGAGCCCTGCCACTTGAGATAATAGCAAACCATCATTATACAATGATCAGCCTAATTACCCTAACTTGCCTAGTTAACCTAATTAACCCAGGAAATACAGAGTAAATTTTTGAGTGAACTGTTCCTTTAGGAGGCCATTCACATATTGTGTCATCCACTATTCTCTCAGATGACAAACCCTTGCTGTACCTCTGAAACAAGTTTAATTTATTAATAAGCAATGGAGTTTTTGGGTGTGCTGCGCTTGTCTGAGGTAATTAGTCTACAGTTATTGATGAAATGTGGATAATCCATACAAAGTGTGAAGCTGATTGGTTGGTTCTAGCCACATGACTTGTAGTATTCTGAAAGGTTGAGATGTTTCAAACTAGGCATGCCTTTACAGCGTGTGTGGCGCTACCTATTTTCCCTCCATTGTAAATAAACTCAGGCGCAAAAGACACAGTATGTGAAGACACGAAGAATGTAAAAGGTCAGTAAAGTGCAGGGTTCACACACTTTCATGAACAGCAGATTCAAGGTCTTTCAATTACTTTTTAAAGCACCATTAATTTGAAGTCCTTATTGTACTTAACATTTTACTTACACTTAATATTTACGTAACAAAAATAAATACATAAATCACAGAGTAACTTTCAAAAAGTTGACCGTGTTAAAAAGTCATGTTTAAAGAACTTTAATAAAATTGGTTTAATTGAATATTGGTGAAATATTGATAAAATGTCAGTGTTATTGTACAAGACTTAAAAGTAAGATTTTAAATTGAAGAATTTCTTAGTTTTTTTATTCTGTTTTTACCAAATAAGTACAATTATTGACACAAAACCATAAACAAATTTAATATCAAATATAATTCAAGCTCTTTCAAGGACCTGCGTTTGTTTTTAAGTACTTTCCAGGCCTTGAATCCATATGTCTGAAATTTAAGTACTTTTAAGTACTTTCAAGAAGCGTGGGAACCCTAAAAAGTGTCAAAGATCAAATGCAGATATACAGAATACATTATCTCTAATGACAGAGAGTATTCTGAACATGAAACAAATGATCAGTAATTCGAGTTTTAAATCCTGTTAGCATCCTAAGCTTAAGCACAATACGGTGGAAAATATCTACTCTGTTAGTGTTTAAACATAGTTTGACTAATTTAAACAATTGCATTATTTTACACTAATAATAGATTCAGTTTACTGTAAATTATAATTAGTTGTTACTGTAGTATTTTAATGCTTGAATTCTGGAATGAGTCATATAGCTGCAAAAATAGCTGTAGCTGCATAACATTGTTTATAGAAACACTGTCATTTTGCAAAAGCAGTCTATCAACATTAAGAAAATGGTGTAAACTTTAGCAGAAATATCTTATAATAGGTGAAAAAGGTGAGTGGGCCTGAAAAACCACCTGTAGGAAACACTCTTTCATCTCTCTAACACTTTAACAGACACTTGCACCCGTTTTGCACCAGATGCATTCCTACAAACTCTCCATATCTCAAAAAAAACACTCTGCATTTATGAAGTGTGCTTAACAAAGATGAGTGAGCTTGACAAACCACATGCAGAAACACTCTTTCAGGATTCATACACATTTTTGCTACTAAAATTTCATGACTTTTCCAAGACTTTTCCAGAACTTTCAAGTACATTTTCATGACGTAATGTTTCATGTAATGTCTACATATACATGGTAAATAATAAGAAAAGCAATAACGTTCAAATTTATTACAGCATATCATAGAACATGCAACAATTTATTTTGTTTAAATTTGTTTTTATATCTATGTAAAATTGATTTTGATAATGCTAACACAGCACTAACAAGAGAGCAAGTTTAACATGAGAGCAAGTTTTTAGCCAAGGACAGAAAAGAAGTAAAGCTACTAACCTATATTCAAGTTAGGGCTGCACAATATATCGTTTCAGCATCGATATCGCAATGTGTGCATCCGCAATAGTCACATCGCAGGATATGCAATGTTGGGATTATAGTTTAATACAGAGTTTAATCGTAACGAAGTAAAAGTTTATCATCTGCATGCATTTTTAAAGAGATCCCAAAAAATTCACCCAATTCACCCAAAAATTACTTACTATTTTCATTACACCCTTCACTTGTTTCAAACATTTAAGAGTTTTCTTTTTTTTTTTTTAAATGAACACAAAGAATATAATTTAATACCTCCTATAGTATTGAAGCAAGTGAGTAAATGAGTGAGTGTGAGTAAATAATGAGTACATTTTAATCTGAGTAAACTGTCCCTTTAAGGCCTGTGACTGTGTGAACATTTCAATATTTCACATTTTAAAACATCCCGCCACAAGAAATTTATTGTAACTTTAATAAAGATTAAATAATATACAGTACAATGAAGACTATGCAGCGTTGATTATTCAATATCTGTACCTGAATAGTGAATACCTGAAAACCATAATTCACTTTTATCTTTACTATGTTTTATTTATGCTTGTAATTTATTTGCTATATATTATTCGAGATTCACTCCTCTACAAAATCCCCCCAATCAATCCAAATAAACCTTTTAAATCATCTGGTGAAATTGTATTCACATCGCAATATATATCACAGAAATACAAAATATAGTAATGTCAGATTTTTCCAACATCGCCCAGCCCTAATTCAAGTAAACAGATATTTGTTAAACTAATTTCCATGACCTTTCCAAAACTTTTCCAGGCCTGGAAAATGCCATGTCAAAATTCCATGACTTTTGCAGGTTTTTCATGACCGTATGAACCCTGCTCTTTGCTCTCTCTTTAAAAAAATTACACTCACACTCTAGCACTTAATTCTCTGAGAACTAAAGGTTGATTTATACTTCTGCGTCGAGTGATTGCCGTGACCTACGGTGCCTGCCTTGGGTTGTTGCGACATTTTTTGAGGAGGAATGGACAAAAATTACCAAAGACATGTGTGCCAAGCTTGTGGCATCATATTCAAAAAGATATTCCAAATGTGCATCAACAAATTATTGAGCAAAGGCTGTGAATACTTATGTACATGTGATTTTTCAGCTTTTTTATTTGTAATAAATTTGCAACAATTTTAACAAATCTTTTATCACATTGTCAGTATGGGGTATTTTGTGTAGAATTTTGAGGAAATAAATGAATTTAATCCATTTTGGAATAAGGCTGTAACATAAAAAAAATGTGGAAAAAGTGAAGCACTATGAATACTTCCGGATGCACTGTATAAGCTCACTGCACTGTGGAAAACCATTAAAAATAAATTTTGAACCAATAGTATTGGTACATACTTGTCATTAGAGAGCAGTTCGAGCTGGTTAACAGGTTGACCCATGTCGAAAGAACCTTTACCAGAGGTGTGAGTGAGACAGGCGGCAGACCCTTCAGGACAGGAGCTTCCAGCACGATCTGGACAGAGAGAAATTATCAAAGTTATATGCAGAGCATTATTGGATATTTTGGTTATTTAAATAAGAACCAGCTCTGATGCTTTGCATGTTTTTTGTTTGATAAAGCAGCTACAGTATGTAACTAAAATGTTTGTTGACTGGGCGGCAAACTCTTGAGAAGTGCCATCCCCTGCAGCACTTTACAAAAACTCACTTAGACTTCTGCATATATTGATGTAGAAATCTATCTCGTCATCCGGGTCATCAACTAAGTAGCCGTCTGAGAGTTTTATCAGCGGGTTGAGGTCATGCTTCTTTCCATCGGAGTCAAAGACATAGCACGGGACCTGTACAAAGACAAGCAAAAATGCAATGAGGTATCAGAATCAGAATGAGCTTTATTAGCCAAGTGTGCACAAACACACAAGAGCTCAGGGTTCATATATACATGCATATCAACACAAGAACATTTAAATAAGTGGAAAATAAAGTAAAAAATTAAAAGTTTAGGGGCGTCATGATGGCGCAGTGGGTAGCACTATCGCCTCACAGCAAGAAGGTCGCTGGTTCAATCTCAAGCTTGGTCAGTTCTGTGTGGAGATTGCATGTTCTCTCTGTGTTGGCGTGGGTTTCCTCCGGGTGCTCCGGTTTCCCCCACAGTCCAAAAACATGCGCTATAGGTGAATTAAATAAAATAAATAGGCCGTAGCGTATGAGTGTGTGAACGAGTGTGTATGGATGTTTCCCAATACTAGGTTGCAGCTGGAAGCTACATGGTTTATGTGCAATATGTGCATTGTTGACTTTAAATGCTATAACTGTACAAATAGGAAATTAAAATATTTATAGATGAGTATTTACAATTAAGTGGCTTTATTGATTATTAGAGCGAAATACTCTTTTAGTTTAATTTTAGTTTAAGACAGACTTCAAAGATGAACTTTTTTTAAGGGATAGTTCACCCAAAAAGAAAGTTCTGTCATTATTTACATTTATCTTTCACTATTTGACTTTCTTTATGTTAAACAGAAAAGGAGATATTTTGAAAAATGTTGAAACCTGTAACAATTGATTTCCGTAGTATTTTTTTTTTCTACTATACAAGTCAGTGGTTAACAGTTTTCAGCTTTCTTCAAAATGTCTTTTGTGTTCAACAGAATAAAGAAACTCTAAGTTAAATTTTCCTCTTTGGATGAGCTATACCCTTACAGTAAGTCACTGTCATTTCATCAGTTTACTCTAGTATATTTATATAAGATATTAGGCTGAATATCTTTTAAAAATAGGATGTTAACATTTAACTCACTTCAAACATCCATGCAATCACAAAGACATTCAGATCTGTGTTAGTTTGACTTGGAGAGAGCAGCTTTCATGTACAGTATACTAGCTATGAAATATCTCAGTCCTTTGTTTTTACCAACAACACAGTATTATTATTTCTGATTTACAACATTCGAATTATAACAAAAATACTAGATTAGAGTTCATAACTAATATATAAATTCTAACGTTTATGCTTGGCTATCAAAATAAAGTAATTTTTAGTTTAACTTGACATTGACAGGTTGTGTTAATTATATTCGGACTGTTTAAAATGTATGTCACTGAATCAATCGTTCAAGAGATTAGTGTAAAATTCGATCCACTAATGAAACGAGTAAAGCTTTTATGAAGGAGCCAAAAAGATTAAATGTCAACACTTTAGTTTAAGTACAGTGGTCCCTCGCTATAATGCGGTTTACCTTTCGCAGCCTCGCAGATTTTTATTTATTTATTTATTATTTTATTTATAAATTTTATGGAAAATTACAGTAAAAAGAAAAAGACAACAAGTATAGATAGTATCAACTTAAGCGCATACAATGAGAAACAAACAAACAAACAAAAACACATACCAACAAATAAAAAGGTAAATAAAAATGTGGCTTGACAAAAACTACAATTGTACAATCACACAATACACTCTACTTTGCACTTAGGAAAGAAAAAGAATCAATTTGCTGGAACAAGGATTTGGTCTATATTTGACAATAAAACATGTTCTTGGGTATATTTCCTAAATGGGTTCCAAATTTTCTTAAACTGGTTAGATGAATCGCTAGACAGGCTAATTTTTTCCAACTTTAAGAAGAAGAGGACATCATGGATCAACTGTGTTGGGGTTGGAGGTTTCGGATCCTTCCACCTAAGCAATATTAGTCGTTTGGCTAGGAGCACAATAAAAGATATGCAATCAGATTGTATTTTTGTAAGATTAAATGACATGGGCAAAATTACAAAAATGGCAATCAGTGGGCAAGAGGAGATGGATATACCCAAAAAACAGATATAATTTAAAAATTGTGTCCCAAAAGCAGTTAAGCTTTATACAAGACCAAAACATATACGCATGAGTGACTGGGGTGGAATTACAGCGATTACAAGCAGGATCTATATGCTGAATATATTTTGCGTATTGCGGATCATTTTTAGAATGTAACTCCTGCGATTAACGAGGGAGCACTGTACACCAATTCCCACTATTAACTGCTCATTATTAAGATATTTGCTGTTTATTAGTATTTATTCAGTGTATATTCTTCATGACCTTATACTACATCCTTAATCCTACCCAATACATACAGTAAATCCAACTACTACCTTAATAGCTATTAACAAGTAGCAAATGAGCAGTTTATTGAGCTAAAAGTCTTATTAGTTTGTTAATAGCAGGAATTGTACCCTAAAATAAAGTGTGACCAAAATAGCAATAACAATTGTGTTTATTCTGTATAGTGCAGCTTTACATTACACCGTATTTTCTTGAATATACTCATATTTTTTAATTCTCTGTAAAAATGTTGCAAACACAATGTGCAAAGATCCACAAATTTAGATTTGTGCTGAACATAATGAACATGAGTGTTTGTACAGTGAATTTCACACTAGATTTAGTTTCGCTCAAGCTTGAGGTTTACACTAAATGTTCCTGTTTCAGTTCTTTTTTCTGTTCTGAATACAGTTTCATGTAAAAGACTAAATGTCGAGAGAGTGAAACTAAAATACATGTTTAGTATTTTTGTGAATAAATCAGCCTATTCTACATTATATCAGAATTAAATGTAATAATATTATACCAAATCTTATATACTAATGTGTTTTCTCTTTCTCAACGATTACATTTCAGCATGATATAATTTATAGTCAGTGTCAACTTGTTTAAAAAATGTAAATAAATAAAAATGAAACATTTGTGGTAACAACTTGTATTAACGTGCATGTACTTTTCCAGATTATCCAAAAATAAGCTCATTTTCAAGTTCGCACAAACAAAATGATTCGATCAAGCATTATTCATTCATTCTTTTTCCTTCGGCTTAGTCCCTTAATTCATCATGGAATTAACTTATCCAGCATATGTTTTACGCAGCGGATGCCCTTCCCAATACTAGGAAATACCCATACACTCTCACATATACCCACATACACTACAGCCAATTTAGTTTATTCAATTCACTTATAGCGCATGTCTTTGGACTGTGGGGGAAACCGGAGCACCCGGAGGAATCCCATGTGAACATGGGGAAAACATGCAAACTCTACACAGAAATGCCAACTGACCCAGCTGGAACTCGAACCAGCGACCTTCTTGCTGTGAGGCGACAGTGCTAACCACTGAGCATTAGTTTAATTAATTGCTTCCCACCCAGCACACAGACACTTCAACGTTCACAACTTCCCCCACATTCATGCTCTGACTGTCAAATGCCATCACGTCAGTCTCGTCACCTTTACCCACCTCTTTATGCGGTTTAAATTTATCACGTCTGCAGGCGACATACGTCCTCCACTCAAAGTAATGCACACACTCAGAGACGGTGACAAACTCAGGCGTGCCCTTTATGGAAAACAAGAAAAAAAGTCAGCATTCAGAGAGTTAAACTTTTTCTTTTTCAAATATTTCCCAAATTATTTTTAACAGAGCAAGACTTTTTTTTTCACAGTTTTTTCCATCATATTTTTTCTTTTGGAGAAAGTCCTATTTGTTTTACTTCATCTAGAATAAAAGCAGTTTTTAATTTCTTAAAAAACATTAAGGTCAAATATTATTAGCCCCCTTTAAGCAATATTTTTTTTCAATTGTCTACAGAACAAACCTTAATTATACAATGACTTGCCTAATTACCCTAACTTGCCTAATTAACCTAGTTAAATTACACTATAACCTCCTAGGGATTGAGTGTCCACATATGTGGACAGCACATTTTAGCTCTTAAGTGGCTATTTAAAATACTTTGAATGTTTTATATTTTGTTACAGACCTACAGTGTCATCCTGCAACTGTTTTGTAGCATATGAAATGTCCAAAACCCTATTATTAACCGTCCAAAATGGGAAAAAAAATTGTTTTTACTCTCTGGTAGTCAAAGCAAGTTCAAAAAAAAGAATTCTATGTTATATATGCATTTAAAAACATAGGAAAAAGTGTTTTATGTAAATTGGGACCACAAGTCCACATATATGGACATATTTTTTCTCTAAAAGTACATCATATCAAAAGATGATACTTAGATTTTTATTCTAATTAGGTTCCAAATAGGGCCCAAATAGCTCAAATTCTCAAAGAGAAATAAAAAATGCATGTAAAAAAACACCTTGGGCCTTAAGAGGTTAAGCTGAAAGTAGTATCTTGAAACATATCTAGTAAAATACAGTGGGGAAAATAAGTATTGAACACGTCACCATTTTTCCCAAAAAAACATATTTCTAAAGGTGCCGTTGACTTGAAATTTTCCTTGGACGTTGGTAACAACCAAATAAATCCATACTGTATATGCAAAGAAAACAAAACTAATTAGTTTACAAATTAAGTTATGCAAAATAAAATGAAACGACGCTGAGAAAAAGTATTGAACACAAGAAGAAAGGGAGTGAAAAGCAGTGAAGGCCCAGACAGCAGCTGAAATCTCTCAGTAGTTATTTGCTACTCTCTGCCCTTCCTCATTGTAAATGAATATTAGCTGTATCAGTCCAACTTCTACGTTACCAGATGATGAAGATGAAACCAGGGTGGACATTTCAGCAAGACAATGAGCCAAAACAAAGCCAAGGAAAATCTTATATGCTTTCAGAGAAAGAAAATCAAGCTGCAGAATGGCCCAGCCAATTACCTGACTTGAATCCAATAGAAAATACAAATTAAAGATCAGATTTGATAGACGAGACCCACAGAACCATCAAGATTTTTACACTGTTGTAGTCTGTGAAAAACTCACACCTGAACAACTCATGTGACTTCATTCTGCATACGAGAGGCGTCTTTAAGCTGCCATCACCAACAAAGCCTTTTATATAAAGTATTAAATACATTTCAGTACTTTCTACTGGTGTCATTCCATTGTTATTAATCATAACTAATTTTTAAGAGATTTGTTTTGTTTTTTGTTTGTATTGTTTGAGTTTTTATCAAAATCTGGTTCAATTCCATGTCAACAGCTCCTTTAGAAATATTATTCCCAGGAAAAAACTTCAATACTTATGACTTCCATACAATACTATGTTCAATACTTATTTTCCCTGCTGTCTCATGTACTGTCATCATGGCAAAGATTTACTAGAAATCAGTTATTAAAACTATTATGTTTAGAAATGTGTGAAAAGAAAATCTTCATTCCGTTAAACAAAAATTGGAGGAAAAAAATATACAGGAGGGCTAATAATTCTGACTTTAACTGTAAATACAACTGCACAAGTCTAATGAGAGTAACAGAGCAGACGAATCTGATATCTCTCAAATACGAATCGGAGTAAAATTAAAAATAACTTCAGCCACACCTAATTTCAGTTTGCCTCAACGTTATATCCTTCTTCCATCTGCCTTTTTTTTATTACTAAGACGGAAGGAAGGAAATAAACAGCCTTGCAAATGTCACAGTCTGTTCACAGCACCTCTGACTAACAGAGCCCGCTGTGAAGGAAAGCTCACCATTGTTTTGCCGCATTGAAAGGTGATGCTGCTCTGAACGTTGCTCTTCTTGTCTTCGCATTTCTTCGAGCTGTTGAAATCGAGCACGGCAGGCGAGACCTTCGTCAGAGAGAGCTCACCTATCAATAATAAAAAAAAAGACTGTTTACAAATGAGGTAAAAACACAGTTGCTTAAATAAACACATTTAGACAAGGGCTGCACAATATTGGAAAAATGTAACATTGCGATATTTCTTTATTCTGCAATATAAATTTCTATACAAATACAATTTCACCAGATGTCTTGGGGTGCTTTCACACCTATAGATCGATTGTTGTGTTCCAAAACAGGGATTAAAATTGTTACAATGTTTACTTTTTTTCTTGGCGCGGTTTGCTTTCACATGGCAAAATTTCCAAACGGACCAAAATAGTTAAAACAAGTCACGTTTTAACCCTCTCCTCACATTTGGTTTATTTTTCAGAATCCCAGGGATTCCGCTCAGCTGTCATACTTTGTTATTTTAATTTGATGATGAGCAATAAGACATTATAAGCGAAAAGGTGCTTTCATTTTGAAGGGTGTCACTCACAAACATCATCACCAAAATATAAATCAGAGAGGTCAGACTTTCTCATACATAGCCTCATTTCAGTTGTCAAAGGTTGTACAAATATATCTATTGATTCAATCAATTGATCTATTGCACATAATGTTTTGTAACATTTAATTAGTTATTTCAAAATAAGAATAAGACATTTAATAACTTTGTTTTCATTATTAATTTTGATCTTAAAAATAATGTTGGCTAGAATTATATAGGCTTACACTATAGAGAGAAATAACAGATGAAGCTAGTCTGCAGTCAGATCACGAAGCAGATCAATGTTGATCTTTCTTTCTTTTGAGGTGCCAGTGGAGAAATGACCAAAACAATAGGCCTAATGCAAAATATTATAACACTAGAATGTGGAAAAAAATATCAGATGGTAGTTTCGGTCAACTTATCTAACAGATGAACAGCTTTCATTTCAGCATGCTTTTCACATTTACCAGTAGGAATGATGACATTCCGCCCTACTCATAATTTTCTCTTCATGTAGCCATATATATGTCCACTACACAACCATAATACACTGTGATATAGCCTGGTTCATTAGTTTGTTGGATCGTATTGGTTTCTTACTACAATCGATCCGCAGAGTTCGTTTCAACCGAGCAGAGATCACCTTATTCAGGCTCAAACTGATTGTTTTGGCGTGGATCTGAGCGCGATTGCTGGATTCACATATGCCAAACAAACCAAACTAAGCGAGCAAACGCACCAGGTTCTGAAACAAACATCTAGGTGTGAAACCACCCTTAATATCTCTATTCGGAAAGATTTTATAATGTTAGATTGATTGGAATGATTGTGCAGTGAGAGTGCATCTCCATAAAATCTAATAAACAATGTACAAAAACAATAAAGAAAAAGATGCAACTGAAATAAACGGAGTTTTACTGTTTTCCGAGACTAACGGTATTTAGGTACAGTAATTGAATAATAAAAATAAGCATAATTCAATCAAATGAATTAATTAATTCATCCATTCATTCATTTTCCTTTGGCTTAGTCCCTTTATTTATCAGAGGTCGCCAGAGCAGAATGAACCGCCAACTTATCCAGTATATGTTTTACACAGCGGATGCCCTTCCAGCTGCAACCCAGTACTGGGAAACATCCATACACACTCATTCACACACATACACTACGGCCAATTTAGTTTATTCATTTCACCTATAGCGCATGTCTTTGGACTGTGGGGGACACCGGAGCACCTTGAGGAAACCCACGCAAACACGGTGAGAACATGCAAACTCCACACAGAAATGCCAACTGGCCCAGTCGGGGCTCGAACCAGCGACCTTCTTGCTATGAGGCGACAGTGCTAACCACTAAGCCACTGTGCCACCCAAATTACACTATTAAAATCATTATACAATCGCAGGCCTCAAAAACACATGCAACTGATAACTTATAAAGCTGCAATGTGACTATAGCGAATGATCATATTGTGATATCAATGCTGAAATGATATTTTTTGTGGAGTTGTATCGTAACAGTCATAATACAATAAACAAAACTGCTCACTTAAATCCAAGACATCTAAATTTTACTAGCACGAGGACTCCAGTAAATGTCTTAGTGCCACCAAAAAAGGTAAAAACAAATATTATAGCATGTGATTTAGAGGGGTTGGAGGTTCATGGGAATGAAGAGCATGAGGATATTACTCAATAACATCATAGAGTTGACAAATGCTTCTACAAACATGCCAACTACAGCCAAACAAACTACTACTGATATTTTAAGCCACTCAAGAGTATTTTACATGCCATGTGTGGAGAAAGTGAAGGAACGCTAGTGTACTGCCTACTGCATAGTATTCTTTGCATGCATACTAATTTTGTGGTAACAATAAGTTTCATAACATGAATTTAAAATTAAACATGCTTCTGTTAATCTTTGGATTTAGTATCCATTAATAGAATGAAATGTTATTTATTATTATTTATTTAACACATCCAGGTCTGTTTTGAGCCTGTTTTGAACTAGTATGAAACAAAAATTCTTAAAAAAAAAAAAAATTGAGGTTTGTTTTGTAAACAAATTATATTTTCCAAAACATTTAATAAAAATCTAATACCAAATCTTTTTTTTTTTTTTACAGATACAGATTTTTTTTTAAAAAATTTAAGACACACAACCGTTTTAAATCAATGTTAACTTACAAAGATACTGGTAATTGTCAGATCATATTTTTTTATTTAATCAGATTTTACTTCAATCAGGGTTTAACTGATTTTTTACTACTAAAACTCCAAGACTTTTCCAGAACTTTCAAGTACATTTTCACGACGTAATGTTTCATGTAATGTCTACATATACAGATGAAGTCAGAATAGCCCCCCTTTGAATTTTGTTTTCTTTTTTAAATATTTACCAAATAATGTTTAACAGAGCAAGAGAATTTTCTTTGTCTAATAACATTTTTTCTTCTGGAGAAAGTCTTATTTGTTTTATTTCACCTAAAATAAAAGCAGGTTTTAATTTTTTAAAAACCATTTAAGGTCAATATTATTAGCCCCTTTAAGCTAATTTCTTTTCCAATGGTCTACAGAAGAAACCATCGTTATACAATAACTTGCCTAATTACCCTAACCTGCCTTATTAACCTAATTAACCTAGTTAAGCCTTTAAATGTCACTTTAAGCTGTATAGAAGTGTCTTGAAAAATATTTAGTAAAATATTATTTACTGTCACCATGGCAAAGATAAAATAAATCAGTTATTAGAGACGAGTTATTAAAACTATTATGATTAGAAATGTGTTGAAAAAATCTTCTCTCTGTTAAACAGAAATTGGGGAAAAAATAAACAGGGGGGCTAATAATTCTGACTTCAACTGTACATGGTAAATAATAAGAAAAACAATGATGTTCAAATTTATTACAGCATATCATAGAACACGCAACAATCTATTTTGTTTAAATTTGTTTTTATATCTATATAAAATTGATTCTGACAATGCTTACACAGCACTAACAATGTAAGAGTAAGTTTTTTGCCAAGGACAGAAAAGATGTAAAGACAACTAACCTATTTTCAAGTTAGGGCTGCACAATATATAATTTAAGCATTGATATCGCAATGTGTGCATCCGCAATAGTCACATTGCAGGATATGCAATGTTGGGATTATAGTTTAATCATAACGAAGTAAAAGTTTATCATCTGCATGCATTTTTAAAGAGATAGTTCACCCAAAAATTAATTACCATTTTCATTACACCCTTCACTTGTTTCAAACATATTTTTTTTTTAAATGAACACAAAGAATATAATTTAATAACTCCTATAGTATTGAAGTAAGTGAATTGTGAGTAAATGGTGAGTACATTTTAATCTTTGAGTAAACTGTCCCTTTAAGGCCTGTGACTGTGTGAACATTTTAAAACATCCGGCCACAAGAAATTTATTGTAACTTTAATAAAGATTAAATAATATACAGTACAATGAAGACTATGCAGTGTTGATTATTCAATATCTGTACCTGAATAGTGAATACCTGACAACTATGAATCTATGCTTGTAATTTATTTGTTATTTATTATTCGAGATTCACTCTAAAAAATCCCCCCAATCAATCCAAATAAACTTGTTAAATTATCTGGTGAAATTGTATTCACATCGCAATATATATCACAGAAATACAAAATATAGTAATGTCAGATTTTTCCAATATCGCGCAGCCCTAATTCAAGTATACAGATATTTGTTAAACTAATTTTCATGACCTTTCCAAAACTTTTCCAGGCCTGGAAAATGCCATGTCAAAATTCCATGACTTTTCCAGGCTTTCCATAACCGTATGAACCCTGAATGGATATGTACTTAGGAATATTAAACAACTACATCCCAATTAATTTTTTTATTTTTGTACTGTTTTTAAAGAAAAGTCATCAATGAAGATGAATAAATACTGCATCAAATTTCTCAATGCATTTACTAATATAAACTAATAGGAAATTATTGTAAAGCATTATCAGTTTTAACAATATCATCAAATAGTAATGATGATAAATGCTTACACATTAGTGCACAACAGTATAATCACATGACCTCATTATGCAAGCAACAATAAAATAACAGCTGATGTTAAGTTGAATGCATTGCATTATGGGATAGAATGCTCTATCCTATTTGCTGTCCTAGTAGGGCTGCACAATATTGGAAAATTGACAAAATATTTTGTTTTTCAGTGATATACATTGCGATATGAAATATATTTTCACCAAATGGATTAAATAACTCTTTTTGTTAAGAACTCACTATTTCAGTGCAAATTTGTAACTTATTCAAATTAATTGGAAACTAGATTTTTAGGGGCGAAAATGTTTTATATTTGTCTGGTAAGTCTTGGCAGTTGGACACAAATCTCTAAAAATCGAACGTAAAATCTTCACTTTAAAAATGTCATTTCATCAGTCTTTATCGTTTCTTGTGCTTGAATGCTTTAAACTCACTTGATAATCTAAAAGAAAAATTAAAATCAATTAATAACCTTTAAATCAACAATAGTTAACCTTTGACATTAATCTACAAGCTCCTGGTCAACAAAAAGTCATAATTGACATTGCAGATCCAGCGATGTGGCTATTGCAGATGCGCACATTGCAATATCGATGCTAAAACTATATTGTCCCTGCACACTTTACATTTTGCAATTGTGTTATGATGTCATGAAAGCAATTAATGTATGGTAAAACAATCATATTGCACAGTATAAACCTAAAACTAGCACAGTACCACCCAATAAGGATTCAACCTACTTAAAGGGACAGTTCACCCAAAACTGAATATTTTGTCTTATTTCACCCTTCATTTGATCCAAACATCGACTTACTTTCTTCTGTTAAATACAAAAGAAGATAATATGAATAATATTACAAACCTGTAACTTAATATTAGCATCTAATATTTGTATTTCCGACTATGGAAGTCAATGCTTACAGGTTTTCACCATTCTTCAAAATATCTTCTTTTGTGTTTAACAGAATAAACTGTTTAATAAGAGTTTGGCATCATTTAACATTAAGTAGATAGTGAGTACATTTTTATTTTTGGGTCAATTATCCCTTTAAGCTTAGGCTGATGGGTTTGTAGTATGAAGCACGACTTACAGTAAACAACCTGAAATAACTCCAAATAACTTCAGCTTAAATTACAGACCAAGATGTCACAAAAACAGTTTATGTCATACAACAAATGCTGCATCATCTATTATACGTGACAAGACCTAAAAGTATTAATAGCTGTCATTTCTTTTATATATACACTGTTTATTTTGTGATTCACAAATGTTTTCTGTTTATTTATGGTTGTAAATTGCATTATGGGAGCTTGATCTCTGCTCTGACGACTTTTGATGTTGAAAATTCAACTCTGCATTTTAACGAAGTGACTTTTATTGACATTTTAGTAGTTTAAAACAATATAATGAGAGATAATATATATTAATATAAAGCCTGTAAAATAACAGAAAATGTACTGGCAGTTTATTACAAGGTTTGTATAATAATATACATAATATACAACACCAACCCAGACAATATATCACTTTAAACTATTAAAAATGTTAATAAAGTCAACTATTCAAGGTTAAAATTTGTTGAAAGAAATATCAAGGTCCCACGGTGCAATTCAAAAGCATAAATAAACGGAAAAATTAAAACATGAATCACAACAGATGGAAAAGTGCTAATTTAGGGGTATTTTTTAGTGTATAGATATCATTTTTCTTACTGTACTTATTTTTCATACCGCACCTGCTGCAAGATTACTTTGACCTACTTACTGTTAAACGACTGCAGGAACACAAGATAAAGAAAACCAGGATGTGTGAGCAAGTACACACACACTAAAATGCACACAAACTCCTTCAGATGCATCAACACAATTGTGTGAACCACACATTAGTAGGCCTGAAAGCCTCATAACGGAAACAAACCAACCGCAAAAGCTTGTGTCACTGAAGACCAGTGCAACTATAATCAACCACACAGACATCACAGCATGAAGCTCGTTATAAATAGACAATACACAATGGCGCTTGGACGATGGTTATAAAAACAACTTCTGCACTGTATCCTAGAAATATGTCATAAATATTAGCACACGCAATTAGAATGCTGTCTAATTTCATCACATAATACATTTTCTTAAAAGAAGGGGTGCCCAAATGTTTTCTTGTGAAGAGCCAAAATTCAAACTTTATTGAGACTGAAGGTAAATATAGTTGCCATGGGTAATTTTGTAATTTATTTAATATAAAAAAAAAAAAAAAAAAAAAAAAATAGGTTTAGATGAACTAATAGAGTATTTATTTACATTGTATAATGAACTTATTACAGTAAAAAAAAGAAAAAAATTTGTAATAGAATGGAGTTACACTAGTTTTTGCCTTGATTTGCTCACCGTCTTTTGCATAGTCCTCTATTTGTCGAGTGACAGTATTTAAGTTTTAAAAACTCAGATTCATTTACATTTAATTGAAACATTAAATTTCAAATTTGCTTTTTTGTAGCAAAATAAAACAAACCACCAAACAAAAACAGGTTAGGTCAAATTAGAAATGACAATCAAATGACAAATTAGAATCTGATAGTCTGTTAAAGGCATTGCCCCCTCTATCATTCTCAGATGGGATGGTGGGCCAAATAAAAGGTTACAATGGGCCAACTTTGGGCCGCGGCCCTACTTTGGGCATCTCTGCTTAAAAGCATCTTAAAAAATTGAGCTGCCTTACATTTATCTTTATATAATTATTAGAAATATAAAAAGTTAATAATAATACATTTTTCATTTTCAACTGTTCAGCGAATATTTCATGTCACATTCCTTTTTTATTTGTACTTTATTGTGCTGTGTAAGTTCAATAAATACAATAAATCAGTAATATTGTGTGTAAATATAGATTTATAATATATTTAAATGCAATTCTGAACATTAATTAATCATCAATCATCAAAAAAGCGGATTTGCTGCTCAAGAGACATCTCTGTGCTGCTTCATGTTTTGTGCAATTCATTTTATATTTTGCTCTGTTGAATAATATTTTTCAACAAGTGTATAGACAATATACAACTGCATTTGCAACAGATCTACAAAATAAACAGCTTCTTTACTGTTTGCTACAAATATGTATATAAGCACACAGATCTATATTGTCTTATTTTATCACATGATTTATGTATAATATATACATGAAACTATATAGCTATTTTATGAAACTTAATGAATCATCAATCATCTAATACAGGGCTCGAAATTGCGACCGTTTTGGTCACCAATGCACCCAAAATTTTATCTATGCGACCTCAAAATATATTTGGGAGCATTTGTGCGAGTGCATAAAATTTATGTTGTGCGACCAGTTTTCACAGCAAAATGTTCACCACATGTGCGGAATTAGGAGACATTCACGCATTAAGCATCTTTGCACCTAAAAACACCTAACGCAGCGCTCAGGAATGGTTTAAAACAGTTGACATGTCAAGTTGCTGCAGTAAACAAAGCCCGCAATGCTTGCCCCGCCTTCAAATTTTTCTTATTGGCCCACTGCGCTAGAACAAAACGCGAATGGATTGGTTAAAATCAGCTGTCAATCACTCAGTTCTGATGTCAGGGAGCTACAGCCGCAAAAACGTAAAGGTCTGGATCTGAGAGAATTAAAACAACACTGGCAGATTTAGTTTTAGAAACCATCTAAAGTTACAAATAATGGCACATCTGATGAGTTGTCATGTGCTGATTGTCAATCCAGCATTTACACTTTTCGAAAAGCAGATAAAAGACTTCCAGTGTTATGAAAGCCGGTGGGACGGAGTTTTCAGGTAACAGAGTTCACCATTGCAAAAGAGCATGCATTCACTGAGATTAAACTAATATTTGCAGCTCATGAAAAGACCATTATTGCTATTAAGATGACATATGCAAATAATAAGTTATATGTCAATATCATCTGTGCAATATCAGACACCACCCGTGAGAACAGCACAGTTATTATTGTTAATTCAGTTCATCTCATTCACGTCAAGCAGTGCGTGCAGGGCCGGTGAGCGCATGCAGAGTTTTGTTTATTTGTTAGTTGTGATTAGAGTGTTAATATATAATAGAATCTGTTAATATAAAATGTGTAATAACGGTGCTCATCATATTTCATGGGTGCGACTAAATTTTGTCTGGTGCGCCTAAATTTTTGAAGTTAGGTGCTACCAAGAAAAAAGGTTAATTTCGAGCCCTGTAATAAGATGATTTTCTGCTCAAAAAACATCACTGATTATTATTCATGTTGAAAACCATTCTGCTGCTTCATATTTTTTGTGGAATTCATTATATACACTCACCGGCCACTTTATTAGGTACCCCTTACTAGTATCGGGTTGGACCCCCTTTCACCTTCAAAACTGCCTTAATCCTTCGTGGTATAAATTCAGCAAGATACTGGAAATATTCCTTAGAGATTTCAGTCCATATTGACATGATAGCATCACGCAGTTGCTACAGATTTGTCGGCTGCACATCCATGATGCAAATCTCCCATACCACCACATCCCAAAGGTGCTCTATTGGATTGAGTATGGTGACTGTGGAGGCCATTTGAGTACAGTGAACTCATTGTCATGTTCAAGAAACCAGTCTGAGATGATTCACGCTTTATGACATGGCACATTATCCTGCTGGAAGAAGATGGGTGCACTGTGGTCATAAAGGGATGGACATGGTCAGCAACAATACTCAGGTAGGCTGTGGCGTTGACACGATGCTCAATTGGTACTAATGGACTCAAAGTGTGCCAAGAAAATATAGTGTGCCGAATGTCGCAGCAGAAATCAAGACTCGTCAGACAGGCAACGTTTTTGCAATCTTCTATTGTCTAATTTTGGTGAGCCTGTGCAAATTGTAGCCTCAGTTTCCTGTTCTTAGCTGACAGAAATGGCACCCGGTGTGGTCTTCTGCTGCTGTAGCCCATCCTCCTCAAGGTCGGACATGTTGAGCGTTCAGAGATGCTCTTCTGCATACCCCGGTTGTAATAAGTGTTAATGAGTTGTTGATGACCTCTGCCATCAACAAGGCATTTGTGCCCACAGAACTGCCGCTCACTGGATATTTTCTCTTTTTCAGGCTATTCTCTGTAAACCCTAGAGATGGTTGTGCGTGAAAATCCCAGCAGATCAACAGTTTCCGAAATAATCAGACCAGCCTGTCTGGCACCAACAACCATGCCACATTCAAAGCCATTTAAATCACCTTTTGTCCACATTCTGATGCTCGGTCTGAACTGCAGCAGATCGTCATGATCATGTCTACATGCTTAAATGCATTGAGTTGCTGCCATGCGATTGGCTGATTAGAAATTTGTGTAAACGAGCAGTTGGACAGGTGTACCTAATAAAGTGGCCAGTGAGTGTATATAAAAATCTTGCATATATATTTAAAAAAAAAAACTTCAAGTATTAATAGACAATACACAACTGCATTTTTAATAGATCTACAAAATAAACAACTCCTGTACTGTATGCTACAAATATGAATATTGGCACACAGATGCAATCAGAATGTCATCTTATTTTGTCACATGATTTATGATGTAACATCTCTGGTGTTTGTTCTGAGCTGACAGGATCTGACTCCGCTATTGGTTGCTCTATTTTGATGACAGGTTAGTGTCATATGGAGGTCAGCTGACTAGTTGGATAAGGCCAAACAAACAAGCGCACAGATAAGAGCAATGACCATGTATATAACCGTGCATTTAACACAGTCCTGGGTGACAGACTTTTCTACTGTAGAGATGGTTAAAAATAATGAGAACTATTTAGCAGTTCCTTTGAAGCATTTTAAGGTTTAACGTGATTACAAACCAAGCAAAAAAACAAATCATCAATCATTTCTTTGTCTAACTCGGCATTTTGGGGATTGAATCAATAGGAAACATTATCAACCACATCATGTTCTGGACACACTGCACCACAAAATGAACTGAAATGTAACGAAAGTGAAATTGCGAATTACACTATTGCTCAGAGAGTTGAGTTTATTGTCATATCAGCTTCAATAGCTATGTTTCCATCCAACTATTTTCATGCATATTTTGGATATGCGCATTAAAAAACAGTTGATGGAAATGCCAAGATGCACACAAATTTTGAAAATGCGCATAAAGAACATATGTTGTTTCGGTCAAATGTTGACCTGTTGACCCTTAGCTGAAATGTTGTTTAGGTCATTCTAAAACGCCTTAATCATTTCAGTATTAGTGTTATTAGATTATTAATTAACTCTAGAATAGTCAAGAGCATCTGTGCTCCGCGTCACGCCTTTAAACACCACCACATGTTTATTGCGTGTCGGCATACTGTCTTCTGAGGCGCAAGTAATTTATTAAATGAAGAAAATATTCACTCAGCTTCTCCTACCACAGCAAATTCCGTTTTTATATTTGATATTTGGCACCAGTTAATCAGGAAGTGACGATTTTGTTCTCTTTGACTCGTTGTATGGAAACGCTCCTTTATTCACATGTCTTTTATGCGATATTTCAGTTTTGCGCATAAATTTATTTCGCATTTTTGGATGGAAACATAGCTAATGATGATTTGATGGCAAAAACAAATCGCATTTACAGTTTATGAACAACACTTTTTTATAATATATAGTGCACAGCATAAATGAGTACACCACCCTTTGAAAATGTGTATTTTTATGCATTTCTCAGTGAATATAGACAATAAGTGTTAGTGTATTTAATCAAACAGTTTTATTAAAGAGTGTGGTCACCAAAACATCTTTAGGAACAAAAAGATAATACTTTTCTGCCATTTCTCAGTGAATACAGACAATATATGTTGATGTATGTTTTATTAAATAGTAATTTGTATTAAAATAAGAGTGTGGTCACTAAAACATCTTTAGGAATAAAAAGATAGTACTTTTAAATTCAAATGAGGGGTTGTAAAAAAAAAAAATACAAACTACAGTATTTCAGCTAAATGTAAGATTTTTTATGGCTCTCTGGATTTTTCATATTTATTATAATTTTATTTAATAGTTTTTCTTTACATGTTTATTGGAATTTAATAATTTTTGCACTGTGATTTCAAGTTATTCTGTTCATTTTAGTTCCAGTTTTGGCTTGGGTACTAACTAATGTATAACCCCTTTGAAAATGTATATTTTTATCCATTTCTCAGTGAATATTGACAATATATGTTGGTGTATGTTTTAGTAAACAGTGATTTTTATTAAAATAAGAGTGTGGTCACTAAAACATCTTCAGGAATGGGAAGATAATATTTTTAAATTAAAACGAGGGGTTGCAAAAAAAATATAAAATACAGTTGTTTTCAGCTAAATGTAACATTTTTATGATTCTCTGCATTTTTCATATTCATTAAAATTTGATTTAATAGTGTTTCCCTAACATATTCATATTGGTACTGACTAGGGCTGCACGATACTGGAAAAAAACATACATTGTAATATTTAGATTTTCTGATATTTATATCGGAATATTTTACAAGATAATTAATTAATGAACTTAATGAATAATTTTAGATTGATTGGGATGATTTTTTTTAGGGAAATACATTTGCATAAAATATAATAAACACAAGCAGAGATAAAGTAGAGCAAATATACAAATAAATGATTAACAGTATACAGGTACAGAAATAAAATAGTCACATGTAAAATAAAGCTGTATAGTCTTCATTGTGTAAATAATTAAATACGATTAATATTGTTAAAGCTAGTCACTTAATAATTCCTTGTGCCCAAATGTTTTAAAATTTGCTTCAAATGTTAACAAGCAACTAATAAACTTTCACTTTATTATGGTTAAACTGGCAGCGAGGTGGCACAGTGGGTAGCGCTATCGCCTCACAGCAAGAAGGTCGCTGGTTCGAGCCTCGGCCTCAGTTGGCATTTCTGTGTGGAGTTTGCATGTACTCGCCGTGTTCGTGTCCAAAGACATGCGCTCTAGGTGAAATGAGCAAGCTAAATTGTCTATAAATTGCATGTGTGTGAATGAGAGTGTATGAGTGTTTCTCAGTGATGGGTTGCAGCTGGAAGGGCATCCGCTGCGTAAAACATATGTTGGATAAGTTGGCGGTTCATTACCCTGTGGCGACCCCTGATTAATAATGGGACTAAACCGAAGGAAAATGATGATGACTGAAATTAACTGTTGTACCTGGTCAAGTACAATGACTCCAGGTTGCACGTCCTTCAATGTAACTATTGTAGATTCACACATTACGACATCGATGCTAAAACAATATATTTTGTGTGGCCCTAGTACTGACTAATGTTTATACTCAAATATTTTTTTGTTTAACATCTCATAGAAAGTATTTGTTTAAAAGAGAGATCGGTACTTATTTATGCTGAGCACTGTAGGTTTATTACAATAATTATAAAAAAAATATTAACAACAATTAATAATACATACATTTTTTTAAGTGTACCAATTTTTTAAGTATTTGCATTTAAAAATAAGCACTTTTGTTCAAAAGTGTGCAGTCAATAGGTTTTGGGTTTTTGAAAACTTAGTAATTTTATTAAGCAATGATGCATTAATCCAATTCAAAGTAACAGAGAAGCCATTTAGAAAATTACAAAGACTATAAATTAACTTTTAATTTTGACCTTTCAATTTGGAGCCATAAAATAATAATTATATCATGGTTAAAAGATCAAAAGCAGAAGTGTTTTCAAAATTGGAGAAGAAATGAGCACTAAATCAGCATTTTATGATTTCTGAGAGCGCATGTGACTGAATACTGAAGTAATAATGACTGATAAAAATTCAGACCATCACATGACTAACATATCACTTAAATTCTAATAACTGTCACAACTGTCACATAATACTTCACATTAAAAAATTATATACTGCATAAAGAAAATATGTGACCCTTCAACACAAAATTACAGGGTTTCTACAGGTTTCATCAAGTCAAATTTAAGACTTTTTAAGACCTTTTTAAGACCATTATGAATGGAATTTCAGACTTACACAAGGTTAAACGCTAAGGATGTTTCTAATGGCCCAATAAAACATTAAAAACAAATGTTATAGTAAGGATTATAATTAAAACCATATGTATATAAATAGAAATATAAATAAAGTTGGTAAATAGAGTTAATAAATAAACTTTTGTTAAAACTTTGATTGAGATGGAATGTTGGTGATTATATGGGTGCTGGTCTGATTGGGTAGCTTTATATGGGCATAGGAAAATTAAGACCCGTTTAAAATGATTTAGGACCTACAACACTAAGGCCCAGTTTCACAAACAGTGCTTAGATTAAGCCAGGACTAGGCCTTCGATAAATTTTTAAAATGGCCAAAGAAAAATATATTACTGGTGTGCACCTGGAGACAAAAAATGACACTGACGTATTTTAAGACATCTCACTGCAAGTTATTTTGAGTTGAGACAACTCAAACATGCAATTTAATCTTGTTTGTGAAACCAGGGGTATATTTAAGTGAATTTAAGACTTTTTAAGGCCTAAAATTAAAATTTTTAAATTTAAGACATTTTAAGACCCTGCAAATACCCTGAATCAGTCATTAAGATTTAATACAAATAACATATAATAGTATATCCTTTTATAAATATATATAAGAGTTTAGATGCAAAAAACCCTAAATGCAGTCTGAAATTTTCCTCTAAAATGAGCATTTTTATCAGGCTCTTGTGTGTATGTTCAGTAATATCGCTTTTATGACAAAGAGTAAGTCCTTTTCCTTGTTTTTTAAAATGAAATATCTCTACATAAACAAAGGAGGCTGATTTAAATGATCGTTTTTGAGGGAAATTTCAGATGGCATTTAGAGGTTTTTGCATCTGAACTCTTCATATATACTTTGTTTGATTAAAAAAATGTAAACAGATGCAGCTAATTAAAAATCTTGAATCTGAGGGTTAAAAAAAATCTAAATACTGAAAAACTCATCTTTAAAGTTGTGCAAATTAAGTGCTTAGCAATGCACATAACTAATAAAAAATGCTTTAAAATATTTACAGTAGGAAATTTACTAAATGTTTTCATGGTTCGTGTACATTACATAATATTCTAATGATTTTTGGCATAAAAGAAAAATCTATCATTTAAACCCATACAATGTATTTTTGCCTATTGCCAAAAATCGTACCCATGCAAAATAAAACTGGTTTCGTCATCCATGATCACATTCACATATCTAGAAATTATATTTCCATTAGGACCATTATAATTGCACTGACTCGCTTTTTCATAATACAAAGCAATTAAGAACAGTTTATTCACACCGCAATTGTTGTCAATGGAAAAACTCAACATGATACAAATATTATATGTGCTGTAGTATAAAAAAAAGCTATGAACAGTTTTTTTTATGCTTTCGCTTGATGAACATTACCCAGTTGTTTGAACGAACACTGGTGTTTGTTGCGAAATCATGGCACACTCATGCAATGCACTTACCCACTGACTGATGCTGCCCAGTTGTAAGATTGTGGGCACAGACCGCACTTCCTTCTCCACATTCTGTGTTTGGAGATGAATCGCAAAGCTTCAGAGTGTACCTCACATTGCTGTCCTTATCAATAGCCTCCCATTTGTAGCTACACACACGCACAAACACAAAAACAGACAATCAGTGTTGAGTGGATTTAGATACAAAGAAATTAGTTAATGTAATTAAATTAGGCCTACTTTACCTCTGAAAAAGTAAAATAATGGATTTTTGAATTTTATTTTAAGCTAATTCAATTAGGTACTTTTAATGTACTTGCTTTAAACGCTGCATATAAATTCAACAAATCAATTCAGAGAAGCAAAATAATACATATTTTGTAGATTTTTCAAGTAAATAACATTTATCATTCATAAAGAAAACTGTGTGTTCTTAAGAAAAAAAAAATATTGAGAATCAGGTTATGACAATATAGGGCAGAAATTCAGCAGAGTAATTATGAATATATATTTTTTGTTATTCAGATATTCTGCATTTTAACTCAGCTTTTTAAATAAAGAACATTAATCAAGACTTTAGACTCTATATGCTTTAAAATCAATTAGAATTTTGATTATGACAATACAGGGTAGAAATTCAGCAAAGCAAAGGTAAATATATATTTTTATTAATCAGCTATTTAGCATTTTAACTCAATTTTTCAAATAAAAAAGATTTACCAAGACAACTGCATGTGCTCAAGAATAAAAATGAATTGAGAATTAGATTATGATAATATAGGTTAGAAATCAAAATCTAATTGTTAATATATGCTACTGCATTTTTTTGATATTCAGATATTTTGCATTTTAACTCAAATTTTTCAACTAAAGAAGGTTTTATTTGTCTGAAAACTGCACATTACATGTAAAAAATAAATAAAAATATAAATGTAAATGTATGAAAAATTGTGTTTTTCTTTGAAACGTTTGTGTTTTGATACATATACTAGGGCTGCACGATACTGGAAAAATCTAACATTGCAAAATTAGTTTATTCTGCAATATATATTGCAATATGAATACAATTTCACTAGATTAGTTGCATAACTATTTGGAAAGAATGTATAATTTAAAACAATTGATCAGGATGATTCTGTAGGGGAGTGCATACAATATAAGAACAAATCTACAAGCATAGATCAATTCAATAAAAAAAAAAGATACTGCTAACTGAACTGTACTCAGATATACAGTAATTGAAAAATCAAATGTAAAATAATACTGCAGAGTCTTTGTTTTATAAACAATTCAATAAAATGAATCATTATTCATTTGTCAAAGTTACACATGGTACAATTTGTTAAGCCTGAATGCTTTTAAAATCCTCACACAGTCACAGGCCTCAAAAACACTTAAGAAATGATCAAATATCATCCAGACTCAACATTGCGTATACTCGCGATGACCATTGCGAATGATCACATTGCGATATCGATATATTGTGCAGCCCTAATATTTACGGTCCATATTTTAGGGGGGTTTTTTGTACTAAAATAAACGATCCTGTTTGACTCAAATGTAAAGAGTCAAGATTCCATAATCAGACATTAATTTCTACTTACTGAGTAACCAAATTACATTTCAGACTAAGTAATTAGAAAAGTAAATCAAATCCCACCGTAATTATGTAACTGATTACTTTTTTTTGAAGTAACTTACACAATGAATCAAACATCTTAAGCAGAATTGACTTCAGCAACATGACATGATGGCTCAATAATAAAAAGCAGGCCAGTGCCTAAATGAATACATTTCAATGTCTGATTTGACAAAAGTATCTATTATGCTGTTGATTTGGGTCATTGAGGTAAAGTTGGTTTTATATTCGCACATTCGTACTTTCTCCTTAATAATATAGTTTCAGAAAAGTATTATTTGCAAATTCTAAACAGGGAAATCATATTAGCAGCAATGACATTGAGGTAAAGCTTGTTTTATATTAACACATTCTGACCTTCTACTTAATATTAATCCTACTAATATAAATTTCAGAACTGTATTATTTGCAAATCCTAAATAGGTAAGTGATATTAGCAGCCAATGGCTATCAAAGTACAACATTGTTCACACACAGTCAATTAAATAGTGCTAATGTTGTTTTGAAGTCATACTTGCATGCAATTTCAGATTGAATATTCAAAGTAGCGTGGTAAACAATAAAGGGACGGTGTCACAAGTTGTATCTGAACGAATGGGGTAACATAAAACCAACTTTACCTTAATGCCAATGACTATTTAACAACAGTGTTCACAGTCAATCAAATGGTACTAATGTTGTTTTGAAGTCACACTTACATGCAATTTCAGACCGAATATTCAAAGTAGAATGGTAAACAATATAGGGACGGTGTCACAAGTTGTAAACGCCAATGACTATCAAAGACCAACAGTGTTCACAGTCAATGAAATACTACTAATGTTGTTTAGAAGTCGAACTTATACAGGATTTTAGACTGAATATTCAAAATAGCTTGGTAAACAATATAAAGAACGTGTTACTGTTAAAAAATTATGGGATGTGCGAATATAAAACCAACTTTACTTCGTAGATTGGGTCTACATAGCTAAATGCACTCAGGGCCATAACTATCACTCTATCATGATACAAAAAGCAATGACCAGGAAGGTAAAACACGTTTAATCGCAATTAATATCATCTTGTCGGGTGTTTATGTGATACCCATCAATCCTATCCAGCAAAGATCGTCGTTAAGAGTGTTTGTTTATTTATTTAGGATCTCACCTGCACAGATCCTGGTACCATAGGCTGTCATCCGAAGCCACCGCTGACGACACGCATTGTAGAAACAGGAAAGTATTAATAATTACGATAGCAGCGACTCCGCAAAATCCAACACGACCCATATTTTACACAAGGAAATAAATTAGTGCGCTCGGTCCGACATGATACAGCAGTCCTTTCCGATTACTGATCATTACCCGTGTAGCAGGAACCACTCACAGTCACATGACGACATGACATGTGGTACAGGTCACGTGGTGCGTAGAGCTTGAATGACCCAGAAAGGTTTTGAAGTTTGAGCGGAAATAAAGGGGGCTAGGCTTTAGTAGGCCATTCACATTTTCCGTGTGTGATTCAGGGGTTTTATATCATTTCTTGCGTCTTGTAAAAGAATATTTATGATTAGGAAATAAGTCATTTTCGAAAAACAAACCGTAACTATCATCTCTGGCGATTTAAATTGCTTGAAAAATATTGTTTATATAATTTCACGTGTCGTGTAAAAGAATAGGCGAACATTATTTATGATTACTAAAGTCATTTTGGAAAAGCTTACCATAACTATCATCACTGACGATTTAAATAGCTTAAATAATATCTTAAAAATACACATTTCTGTTTTACATATCATTTCTTGTGTCGTGTAAAATAGGCTAACGTTATTTATGATTGCTAAAGTCATTTTCAAAATAATTTACCGTAACTGTCATCGCTGGCGATTTAAATTGCTTGAAAAATATCTTTAAAATATACATTTCTTGTTTATATCATTTCTCGTGTCGTGTAAAAGAATAGGCGAACATTATTTATGATTACTAAAGTCATTTTGGAAAAACCTACCGTAACTATCATCACTGACGATTTAAATAGCTTAAATAATATCTTCAGAATACACATTTCTGTTTTAGATATTATTTTTCGTGTCGTGTAAAATAACAGGCTAACGTTATTATTACTTAAGTCATTTTGGAAAAACTTATCATATCATCTCTGACGATTTAAATTGATATTACTTGAAAAATATCTTTAAAATACACATTTCTATCTTATATTATTTCTTGCGTTGTGTAAAGTATATTTAAGATTAGGAAATAAGTCATTTTCGAAAAACCGTAACTATCATCTCTGGCGATTTAAATTGCTTGAAAAATATCTTTAAAAATACACATTTCTGTTTTATATAATTTCTTGTGTCGTGTGAAAATAGGCGAACGTTATGGTTACTAAATTCATTTTTAAAACTAACCGTGACTAATCTCTGATGAGTTAAATAGCTTGAATCTCTTACAAATACAGATTTCTGTTTTCTATAATTTCTTGCGTCGTATAAAAGTATATCTATGATTAGGAAATAAGTAATTTTCAAATAACAAACCGTAACGATTTAACAAACTAACGATTTAAATTGCTTAAAAAATACACATTTATATTTTATATAATTTCATGCGTCGTGTAAAATAATAGGCTAACGTTAAAGACACTTTCGAAAAACTAACCGTAACTGTCATCTCTGACGATTGAATCGCTTGAAGAATATCTTCCGTCGTGTAAATGTGTATTTATGAATACTAAAGTCATTTTCGAAAATCAATAATCTGTAACTATAATCTAAACCGTAATTCTGACGATTTAAATTGATATATTGAGGCGCCGGAGTGGACAAAGGTCGAGCGAACGAAGAGAGACCGAGTGAGTGGGAGAGGAGAGGCCAAGTGTTGGCGCGCGAAGACCGAGAGACTATTAAAGTTACTATTATTAATTACTATTACTAATACTATTATGTTCATCAATTTGTTTATTTGTTGTTAAAATGACACGTTTTGTTAATACAATTGTAACATTTGTGAATTTATAATTTGAGCACTTTTGCTGACTTTAAATGCTGTTTATTACTCTGGTGTGTCCTTGTTCTGTTTAAAAAAAATTATATGTTGAGCACCATTAAATATAGGCCACTATTATATTTTAATATATGTAATAATTCATTAAGCCTGTAATATAACAAACTGATATATTATCTTTTATTTATATGGGTTTATTCAAATGCCATAGAATACTATAAAGGGACTTTGGTTTTAATCAGAGTAAAAAAAAGTCTTATATTTTTAATCATCCAATTATTAAACAATTTCAACAGAGGAGGAAATTCTGTGAACTGCTGATGTGATGACAGCTTCAGTCATTTTTATTGCAGCTCTTTTACAGTAGGCTGCTGCAGTGCAACAAAATAATGAAACTTAATATTAGATGTCCCCTAAACATGTTGGAAAATTAAAGCTTGAATGAAGGTCTCTTTCAATTCAAATTTGTATTATTACCTAAACTATCATCATATATACACACACACACACACACACACACACTTTTTATCCTGAATATGATGCAACACTTCTGTAACAGGACAAACAGCAATCCTTAAAACGTATTAATTGAAATTATTATATGTTAAAGTATGTAAACATCTCCAAAACCATCTTGATTAAATTGATTAAAGACTGTCTGAGCCGCCTTGCGCCCCCTGGTGGACAGTATTATTTTGTATCACATGTAACATTTAAAACAGTGACATGTTCCATCCAATGTTTGCCAATGAGACATGGTTACAAATACATGTTAAAATGTATTGTTTTTAGCTTAAACACCCTATGAATCACATAGGTTTTACATTAAACATAGGTTAAATAAATGTTAATGTAGTTAAAACACCTCTAATTGTGTGCCTCTGCAAAATCTGATCATTAGATTGGCGTGTAATAAGCAAGTTACTACAGTCAGGATGGCCGAGCGGTCTAAGGCGCTGCGTTCAGGTCGCAGTCTCCCCTGGAGGCGTGGGTTCGAATCCCACTTCTGACAAAAACCTTTTTTCCCCACAACAGTTTCACAACATTGTATTTTTATTTTGCATCCCAACAGAACTGGAAACCACAGTTTTCACATAAGAGAAAACACAAATAAACAAGCAAAATCTATTTCTAAATGTGTTAAATAGCATAATCGAACTTAGGTCAAATGACAATCCTTTTTACCAAATAAAATCTGCTTTTCAGATTGCAAAGCTATTGTGGCAACTTTTAAGCTACGCTATATTTCATCAATCACATGTCCATTAATAGATGTATAAGACCAGAATCCACAAATTCACAATTTAGATCTAAAACTCTTATGAAAAATAATGTGATATAGCGTTGCATTGTTAAAATTGTACTCTTGAACATCAAAATTTATGACCCATGAAGCATAATTCTCCATTCCTACAGAACATCTTTAAGAGAACATCACTATTCAGAGGTTAAACCAAAAAATAAACAATTAAATCCAGCCATTGCAAAGCTTGACTTTCCTTTGAATGCAACGCAACTCGCCGGCTTCTCAGTTCTGAAATAAGTCAGTAAGAAAAAAATAAGTGTACATAGTCTATATTGAACATACAGAGAATTAAACAATATTCTTATACTTACAAACCACAAGTCTTCTCACATCAGCATACCTAAAAAAAAAAAAAGTTAGGTTATTTTCATAAATCAAATTGTCATTGCATATTACATCAATTAGTAAACCTGAAAATATGCTGGTGACGATTATGATTTTAATAAAAAGAAAATCAAGGTCATTACAAAACACTGCCAACCTAAAGTCAGCACAATAGATGCATCCAATTTATAACCTTTTATTATTAAGATTTTTTTTGTTCAAAAATGTATCATGACCACTAGGTGGCAGTATCGCCAAACCATACAGCTATACAAATGCCAATGACACCTAAACAGCTTCTTTAAAACATAAAACAAAAATGAAAAATACCTAATTTACTCCTCATGTGGTGTTAAAACTGAGTTTTTTTTGTTGATCAAAAACGATATTTGAAGAATGTTGGTTGCTGTGGCACCCACTTTATAGTAGAAAAATATATACTATGCAAGGCAATCGTACAAAATGTTTGTTACCCAATGTAAACCTGTACCATGACCACTAGGTGGCACTATCACCTAACCATACAGCTATACAAATGCCAATGACAGCTAAAAAGCTTGTTTAACACAAAATAAAACTGTAAAATACCTTATTTACTTGTCCTCATATGGTTTTTAACCCTTATGAGTTTTTTTGTTGATCAAAAATGACATTTTGAAGAATGTTGATTGCTGTGGCACTCACTACAGTAGAATTACTGTAGAATATATTACTATGGAAGTCAATTATAGAAAATGTTTGTTCACCAATGTAAACATGTATCATGACCACTAGGTGACACTATCACCAAACCATACAGCCTATACAAATGCCAATGACACCTAAAAAAACTTGTTTAACACACACACACACACACACACACACACACACAAAAAAAAAAAAAAAGTAAATGAGGTATTTTCAAATTTTCTCATGTGGTTTTAAACCTTTATTACTGTTTTTTGTTGATCAAAAACTATATTTTGAAGAATGTTGATTGCTGTGGCACGCACTTCATAGTATAAAAATATATTACTATAAAAATCAATGTATGTCAATCCTACAAAAGGTTTTTTCACCAATGTAAACATGTACCATGACCACTAGGTGGCAGTACCACCAAACCATACAGCTATACAAATGCCAATGACACCAAAAAGCTTGTTTAACACAAAACAATGAAAAATTTCTCATTTACTCTTGTGGTTTCAAACCTTTATGATTTTCTTTCTTGTGTTGATCACAAAAAAGATATTTTGAAGAATGCAAGTTGATGTAGCACCCATTTTATAGCAGGAAAATATATTACTATGGAAGCATTTTTCAAAATATCTTGTGTTTAACAGAAGAAACTCAAATGGGTTTTTAAAAAGAGTGATTAAAGGTTCAATAGGTGATCTGCCTAAATGCTATCTGTTAGCATAATATCTTTAAAATACAATCCCTCCCCTGCAGTCCAAAGTCACACTTGCTGAAATCACGAACGCGCACATTAAAGATGACAGAGACCCACTAGATTATGTAACTCGCCAGTTAGAAAATTTTTTTGTACTTTATAATACTACATCATTTCTTCTAAAAGAAAAACTATACAATATCTAGCACGATTTCAGCTGTGTAGCAAGCAAAACTTCATGTGCAATATTTCATGCATTCAAGGATCGCTGGCCTCACTCTCTCATGCGTTTTTTCCAAAAGCCACTACTGTACAATATGCTTATCGGTTGGCCGGCGATGTGCAGGAATTACACTTATTACTAAGCCATACTTGCATGCCATTTCAGACCGAATATTCAGAGTAGCATGGTAAACAATATAGGGAGCGCATCACAGGCTGTCATTGTTTAAAAATGAACCAATGTTAATATAAAACCAACTTCACCTCAGTATAAAAGGCTAGGCAGAATAGCGCTATTTACTGATGTTTTGTTGTTAAACTAAATAAAAATCATACAATCAATGCTGTGAAATGTTCCTTATGAAATTGAAAATAGTCATATCAATCTTTCGCCAGAATATTTCAGTGGTTGAACAACACTTTTGTGCATTATAGCCCATTCGTAACAAAATTTACATAAGCTTTGCGTGACTAAAATAGTTTTAAACCATAGCATTACCTGTCGAAATACTTCAGCCATGGTGTCGTCCTTCCTCCCGCGTGCAAAAGTAACTATAATAATGATTCAGGATTTTAAAAAGTTTTGATTCAGCATTTGGTTTTAGTGCTGTCACTCGTGCCCACATGAACGTGCATCGGTGGATCTACATGAACAGAGGTGCGCAGATGTACAAGTCTACATTTGTTGACAGACAGTTTGGGCTACTCATCAGTATCATGGGAATTGTCGGCCCGACAAATTCTAATTGGATGAACATTTTTTAGTTTTATGCCTTACCCAGAATACTATAGGTAAGCATAGATTAATTTTTTAAATCTAGATTAAAATGGCTTATTTGAATTCTGCCGAAGGCATTCAGATTATGTGTCCTACCCAAATAATGAATAAATATAAGTCTTTGAGAACGGGTTTCTCAAGCCAGGTGGCGCATTAGACCAGGGGCTCATCTCCTGTTTCCAAAATGCCTCACAAACTGCTTGAGAAACTGTTGATTATGAAAATAAATTATGTTCAATAAGATGTACCTGTTTATGGTTTATTCAGTTAAACATGAGTTTTAAACTGTAGGCCTACATAAGCTCGAAATAGCGATTTTTGATTACCTTAATTCGACTTAAGTCATAACTGAACTAAACAGAAATGGAATTAAGTGGAGTATGCAGACATTAGTGGCATTATTCAAGTAAACCCCACAATCAAACTATTACCATCATGTAGGACTTTTTGCCATATTTTTCGACAAAATCCACACACAGTAAAGGACCTTTACTGTCAGTAAAGGGCCGCGTGCGCACACACACGCACGCACACACACACCACGAAATGCTGAAGTTTTTTTCTTTCAATTTGGCGTGCGTTATTAAATTCCACAACACTCTCACCAGTCCTTACTCCTAATTAGCATGCAATACCCCAGTTTGTCACAGCGCATGAATTAAATGTTAATGGGTTAAAGTGAAACTGCCAAACTGCAGTTAAAGTCACTCAAAATTAAAGAAAACACTTACATGAAAGCACTTCACATAAACACCTTAATTATATTATTGTCTATTAAGGCAAACAACTAGACAGATGTTCATGTAAACGTAGTCAGTATGTCTTTGAAGTGAAAGATATAGAAGGCATCCTGCTAATTTGATTCAGAAGGGCACTGTTTTGTCAGACGGCTCACCGGTCAGGTATACATCCACACTAAAATATCAAGGTGAAAGTCATAATAGCTTGCGTAGTAGAGGTGTGAACCTACACTGGTCTCACGGTTCGGTTACGATTATCATGCCATCGATTCGGTTCAATTCGATATCTCGGTGCATCACGGTGCATTGACGATTCTTTCCATACAGTTTTATATTTTCTTCACAGCACAGCAATTATTGTATTAAAATGTATAAATATACATAAATACATAAATATTACACTAATATACTATTTGTAAAACAATTTTGTCCTTTAATACCAACAGTCAGAATAAAGGCAAAGTTGGTTTTATATTCACACATTCGTTCATTTAGAAGTCTCTATATTGTTTATCATGTTACTTTGAATATTCGATTGGAATTAGCAAACAAGTAACAAACAACATTAGCACTATCTAATTGACTGTGAACAATGTTGTACTTTGATATTCATTGGCTGCTAATATGATTTCCCTATTTAGAATTTGCAAATAATACTTTTCTGAAATTATATTATTAAGGAGAATGTCTGAATATCCCAATATAAAACCAACTTTACCTCTATCTTCAGATATATAAACTGTACCTTTAAGCAACACGAGCATTTATAGCAAATAAACAAATATAAATATCACGCTCGCTTTCTGAGCCTTGTCTACCAACTACCAAGTTCTTTCTTACATCCCTTTGATTGGTCATGCGCTCAACAGAAAGGGCTGTGATTGGCTCTTACACGCTGGTGCTCTTCACAGATGCACTCATGGGCCACAGTGAGAGAGAAATGGAGATTACTTTCATTCTCTTAATCGCCGTGAAATAGGGGCTTTTGCTGTAAGTGTCAGTGAAACAGTGTTCAGCAAACACACACGCAGTGAAATTGTGCACAGTTTCAGAGTTTTTACGTAGTTAGAGCGTTGTACTCGCGCTCGCCTCCCTCGCCATAGTAAGCTACGGCGACATAGCACATGTGAGATCAATGACGTCAGTATATAATAACCGGTTATGATTATTACTGAACCGATATCGAATTGTCCGCGTCTGCATCGCGGTGCACCGAAGAAACGATTAATTTTAACACCCCTATTGCGTAGAATAGACCCAGCTCCCAACCCAACTTTGAGAATAGATTAACGACGATATATATATATATATTTTAAATCATCAATAAAAGTCTCGTGTTAACGCAGCACGTTAACGCCGATAATGGCCCACCACTAAATAAATACATATAAATACATTTAGATCATTTACTTTAATCATTACTATTAGAATGTGAAGAGACTTTCAACCAGCACAACTAAACATGATTTTGAAGACAATCACCTACTGCACCTTTAAATGGCAGAATTTTCATTTTTGAGTGAACTATCCCTTTATTAATTATGTGAGACAATGTAGCATTTACATAAAATTTATTGCCTGAATCTAAAAATCCATTTGTAAGAATTAGACCTTAAATAATAATAAAAAATGGTAGAAACGATTACAATTTTATTATAATTTTGAAACCAAAGGTTAGCTTGAATACTTGCGTCTAAAGTAGGTGCAGGTAAAGTAGGTGGTAGGTGCGTCTAAATATTTGACTGGTAGTACATGTACTGTAGACCGTTAAAGGGATAGTTCCCTCAAAAAATGAAAATTTACTCCCTCTTTAGAATTTCCAAACCTTTATTGAGTTTCTTTCATCTGTTGAACACAAAACAAGAACTTTTGTAGTGAGCTGTAACCACGGACTCCCATAACAGGAAAAACAAATACTACTAAAGTCAATGGTTTCCAACATTTTTCAAAACATCTTTTGTGTTTAACAGAAGAAACTTAAAAGGTTTTTAAATAGAGTAAAGGGTGAATACATGTCATCTGTGGGTGAACTAGCCCTTTAATTAATAATAATAATAAAAAAAAAAGTTAAATTAATACAATAGTTAAAAATTTTACTTACATTGTTTGATACCTAATGGTAGACCAAGAGTTTCCCTGTCCATTTGTCCAAGATCATCCCCACTTCTGTTCAAACGGTCTGAAGTGTCTCGTTCTCCAACAGATACCTCAGATGGCTTTTTTGCACTCAACGTAGACTCATTTAAATCAACCTGCTTCTTGGCTTCGCTTGTGTGCTCGGTTATTGTTGATAAATCATTCACAGTGCTGGAGATGACTTGTTGTTTAGGCTCGTTATTGAGTCCTTGGTCTTGCTGAAACCTGATTCCAAGCATATTATCAATATACATTGCATGATCAGAATCTACTAAATCCTTTGCAAGATTTTGATTCCCTGTGATAATGTCAACCTCCCATTGTGTCTCAGAAACATGTTGTCTGAAGCGAATCTTAAGGTTCTTGTGGCACATGGAGTTCTGGAAAGACACAATGGCATCATCAGACCAGTCTGGAGCATTGGGTTTAACTCCCCTCAGTAAACAATGGTAGGTGACTTTAGGTAATCTACCAAGCTCCTCGGGAAGTTTTCTTAGCTGAGAGGCATCTGGTCGAGACAGAACAGAATACAGTCCATAGTCAACCAAGTTTATGAGCACAGAAGTGGAATCGCATTGTACAATCTCTGCTCTGCACCACTTTTGATTCTCCACCAATTTTACCAAACAGCTCGTACCAGGAACAAAATAAACTTCAGGTAATGGTACCAACACTTCTGGAAGGTTCTCAAGAATGGATGAGACTGTATCTGCTATCAAAAGCAGATCCTCAAGAATGACATAAAATTCGGATGGGGTTGTGACTGCTGCTGCAAATCCTTCATATTCGAAGTTCATTTTGACAGGGGCCTGGAAGAGGGTCTGTGGTGGATCCAAATTGGTCCTCAAAGAAGTCTCTGGGGAGGGAGGATGATCAGTGACCACAGACAAATCCTCATCAATTTTCACTGGCTCACTGTCTTTCACATCATGCACAGCAACGCAAGCAGGTGACTCAGAGTTTTCATTTCCTTGTTGGACACTTTCTTGTAGTACTCCTGAAATTTTAGTCACCGGAATACTGGTCTCACATCGTGGTTCTGAGTTAACCACAACCTTTGGCTTGAAATTTTGTTTCTTGTACTTTCTTCTCCAAAATTCCTTTGTTTTGACACTTGTTTGTACGTATATGGCTGCTTTCTTTATTTGCTTAGTTGCAAAAGTCAGTTCACATTTACATTGTTGTGTGTTTGACTTGGTCTTTTGCTGGATGGTTCTAACTTCTGTTGGTTTGGTTCTAAATTCACAAATGTTTTGTGTGTTTGACGTTGTCTTTTGCTGGAAGGTTCTAACAGTCTGATTGTTTCCAAGTTGACAACTGAACTGCTGTTGGTATGATTCTGTCTTTTGCTGGAACCTTTTAACTTCTTTAATATTTTGGTTGTATGGATCAGATTGGCTTTGCATCTGGGAATCTTTTGGTAATTTATCTTGACTTGCCAAATCTACATCTTTACTATGATCTGCATCATACTTTAAGTCCTCTTGCAAGTGACCATCGTCAAACTGAATGCTCACTTCCCATGAACCTTCCAGACTTTGAATGAATTCAACTGATAAAGGTTTATCAACTGCTTTCTCCCTAAAGGAGTCATCATTTTCAAATGAGTGAGGTTTTGCAAGTGCGCAGGGCATGCTCAATCTGGGCTGAGACAAAAATGTATTGGTTAGCATGTGAACATTCTTTCTGTCGACAGTTGCAGTATTACCATAATCAATAAACTCAACAGCTAATAGGCCAGAGTTAGACACGTTGGTGACAACAGCTCTGTACAAAGCTAAGTCTTCTTCATACTCAGCTGCAACAAGGTCCCCTACTTTTATTTTGGTTTCCACATTTGTCTTTTTATCCTTGAAGTCAGTACCATTTAGTTCCTCAATCATCTGTAGTATTTTCAGTTCATCGTCTTCCATCTGGATAAAGAAGCTTCCAGCAGAATTGCAATGAGAAACAAAGCCCACACCTCTAGAACCTGGTTTCATTGTGACAGCAGGAAGATCACAAAGTTTTGGCAAGCTCTGATGAGATGGCACTACTTTAAGGGGACAGGGAGCATTCTGACCTTCCATTTCAACAAGTTCCTTGAGTTGCCTCTTGGAATGGTTTGTGGATCTTGGAGTTTGCTTTCCATTCTGTTTGGCTTTACCGCGTCTGGTTGCTTTGTAGTTAAGTTTACAGTTCGGTAAGCTGGCATGTGCTTCTTCCTTGGGGGAATCTAACTCAAGTTTGTTGACAGCTGGGTCACTTTGTGCCACACCGTGAGCAGCCATGAGCTCTTTGACTTTTTCATTGATATGCAGATTGCCATCATAAAGATCACAAATAAAATGTCCATTGTTGTCGCTTGACACAAACTTGGCCCTGAAGGACTTGTTGAGGATGTCAGTCTCGAGCCACTTGTTGACTTCTGGCAAATGTTCCCCCTCTGGAAGATTCAAAAGACTGCATCTCAGAGCCTGCATTGGTGTTAGCAATAAGTCAACTGCTGTTGTTGGAATTGCCATGACACTTGTTTTCTCTGCAATCTCCTTATTGCCATAATCAACAAAGACAACACTCACATGCTGATTAGATTGAACAGGGTGTGCTAGAGCCCTGTACCAACTGCCGTCACAGAAATATTTGGCCAAGCAAACTTTACTGCTGCAGTTGTCAGAAATTGAAGTGAAGAGCTGACTTTCTTTTGCAACTCTCTCTGTCAGTCTATTAAGGATCTCTGTATTCCTATCGAGCTGAAAATAGATTTCCCAAGGGCTACAGACATAAGTAACATGCACCAGTTCTTCACTTCCACAACTTATGTTGAAAGAGGAGTAAACGAATGACCAAGGGTGAGCCGATGAAATTGTCTGCTTGTCTGGAGCTTGTACTTCTGCTGCAACATCTTTCTCTACAAGGTATGTAGAGGCCTGTTGAAGAGGTGTATGAATGCTGACAATGTTAAGAAGACCTTTTCCTTGTTCATAAACCTGGGAATGAATTTTGCATTTGTTGGACGCACATTTGAACAGAAAATCCCTAAACAAATTGCATGCTTCTGAACTCCAAGAACTTCCTCCAATGGGTTCAATCAAGTTCAATCTGCATCTAAATGCTTGTGCAGGAAGTTCAAGAAACTGTGGCTGAAGAGTTTGAATGTTTTGCAACTTTTCTTGAATAATTAGGCCAACATCAACTAGGATCATGAGCAGTTCCTCATTCTGTTCTCCTACCATGCAGGCTCTGTGCCATTGCTTATCATGCGGAGACTTAACAGCACAACATAATGCAGGCACCAGAAGACCAGATGTATATGTTTGGTAAAACAATTGCATCTCTTCCATTAGTTTGTCCAGGTCAAGTTTTGTACTCCCATTTTGGCACCAAAAATCAGATGGAGAATTTATATGTGAGCAAATGACACTTACTTCAGATCCAGGTTTGAAATGCATTGGTTTTAAAGTCTTAGCAGGAACAACTTCCGGTTTCGATGTCTCACTGGGAGTGTGTTTTTCAGGGTCATTCTGTGGTTCCCATTCACGTTCCATTTGATTTGGACTGGACATAGAAAATGTAACTTTGCAAAAGGTCACCACACTATGGTCTTTTTATTTTTTTTCTTGCTCAGAGCATTTCCCTTGTTTTTACATGGCCTCTCCACTTCAACAGATGCTAACGCTGGGTTGTACCTCCAGTCCAGGGCCATTTTAGCTGTTGTCATGATGGTTGCGATGCTGCAATTTTCAGCATCTCTCTCAAACAGATCAACAACATACTTTGTATTTTTTCTATGAATGACATGAATCATCAAGGTTTTGTCTGATGTGACTTCCCTGAAGTAATTGGATGCTGTGGTTGTCCAGATGTCCTCATGTGGAGCTACATGCGCTAAAGCACATTCCATTGCAAATTCTGGATGAATGGCAAACTTCTTTGGGAGCTTTTTAATTAAAATGCCTGGCACCTTTTCAGTGTTCCCGAAGTCAATAAAAAACACCTCTGCTCCTTTATCCAAAGTATCAACTACAAGTGCTCTGTAGTATTGCATGTCATTCTCGTACATTGCACAACAAAGTGCACCAGGCACTAGGTCTTCAAAGACCTCCTCGTGCAACTGTAATTTACTAAAGTAATCAGCCATTTCATTTGTCATGTTTTCAAAATTAGGATTGTGTTCTTTGGTTCTTATCCAGAAATGTTTTGGACTCTGTACATGTACCACATATCCCTCAAAAAAAGAATCATCAGGTATTGCTCTACTAGGATTTGAATCCGAAGATTGGGCCACTTTTGTCTCTCCAGCAGACACGTTTGAAAGGACATCATAGGGAAAGTTGGAATTGCTCCCTAAATTGTCACTTTTATGTGGTTTAAGTCCAGCTTGCTTCTTTGAGTGCTTCTCAGCTATGTTCATCGTGACCAAGTAGAGGTTCTGATCTTTGCAAAAGTCATCGATTTCAATCTCCAAAACTTTCCCCAGCAACCCAGTCTTGAGAGTATCTACTTGTTGATTTTTTATGTTCTCGTCTTGTTTTTCCAAGCATGAAAGAGAACATGGAAATGCCATGATCGGTGTTGAGAGGAATTCTGATGGTAGCTGAAGGATGTTTTCAACTTTCACAGATTCACAATAGCCACTGTCAACAAACACAACTCTGACCTGAGAGTTAAGGGGGAGACATTCCACAAAACCCCTGTGCCATTTTTCATCTTTCCCTTTTACAGCGCAGAGCAAACCAAGGTTTTCATCTAGGTCATTGGTTAGGCAACCACTGCCTGATTCACATGCAAGTGCTAATTTGTCTGACATTTCTTGCAGGTTCTTGTCCATGGACGAGAGTCGACAGTAGAATAATCCAGGATTCACAGCTGCAGCTACCACAACTTTTACTTCCTGACCAACTTTCAACTTTGGGCCGTTAAGTGACAGAATTTCTTCAAAGCCCAGTAGGCTTGAGGACTGAAGGCAATATTCTTGCCCTATTTGTTTTTCAATCAAGAGGTCGGGGACAGATTCATTGCTTTGTGGAATTGGCTCATCAATAAGCATCTCAACCAGTAGCAGAAATGTACTGGTGTCCACGTGTCTCCCAAGTCTCTTTTTTATCATGTCACTATTGATGTCCGGAACCTCAAGTATGAGGATATGGTATGGTAGACGAGCATGAATGTATCCTTTGATCCGGCTGCCTTTTAATGAAGAGAAATAACTATTTGTCAGACTGTCCCATTGGCTCTGGATTGGCAGAATATTGGCAAAGAAACCACAGACAATCTTAGGTGGAAGCATTAGCAGTGTGTCGGATATTGAGGACAAACAGTTGGGTCCAACAATCATCATGTCTCCATGGTCTAGCAAAAATATGTGGAACTTATCTTTCTCAATGTTCTGGACTCTTCCTCTGTACCAGCGACCAGACCCGGAGTCCTCTACCAGACAAACGTCTCCAACTTGAACTGAAACCTTTGATTTCACAGCATTTTGAATTTCAACTTGAAGAATGTTGTAGTCCAGTTCACAGATTGTCATGTATTGGCCCTGAAAGCGTACCAGCTTGTTTTCAGGCCTGCAGTCAATGTGAGTCAGCTTCAGCTCCACAGGCCACAAAACGCAAGGAGCTGGGAGCTTTGATTCCTCTTTTGTCCTAAAATACAACAAAAAACTTGTAATTTACTTTGTTAATTTTCTAAAATCTATAAAACATGCATATTATATCGGACTCACAAAATTAAAGTAGTGCAATTACTTAATTTTAGGGGTGTCAAAATTAATTGTTTTTTCGGTGCACCGCGATGCAGACGCGGACAATTCGGTATCGGTTCAGTAATAATCATAACCAGTTATTGTGTACTGACGTCATTTATCTCATATGCGCTATGTCGCGGAAGCTTACAATGGCGAGGGAGGCGAGCGCGAGTGTTTACAACGCTTCACCTACTTGACGCACAAACTCTGCACAATTTCACTGCGTGTGTGTTTTCTGGACACTCTTTCACTGACACTTACAGCAGAAGCCCCTATTTCACTGCGATTGAGAGAATGAAAGTAAACTCCATTACTCTCTCTCTCTCTCGCTGTGGCCCATTTGACCTGCTGGCGTGACTTTTCCTCTCCTCTCGGCTGATATGGCGATACTTCTGGATGGAGGTCTGCATTCCCGCGGCTGTAAGACGGGAGCCGCTGGACCAGACCAGATTTCTTGCGGCGCGGTAATAAATTTCCTAATAAAGCGCGGGAGCGGTCGGTAACTCTGGTGTAAGTTGAACGGGAGCGGGCGGTGTGTGAATGAGAGAGAGCAATGCTGTGTGTTACTGTCTATGTTTGTGTGTGCGTGTATGTGTGTGAATGAGAGAGGGCGTGATGCTCTGTGTCGCTTGCTTGGTGCTGTGTGTCTATGTGTGTGCGTGTTTATACAGACAGCCCCCCACCCCCAAATATAAAACTGTTTGGGGAAAGCATCGACAATGCACCGTGATGCACCGAGATATCGAATTGAACCGAATCGATGGCATGATAATCGTAACCGAACCGAACCGTGAGACCAGTGTAGGTTCACACCTCTACTTAATTTCAACTTATTTTGAGTATCGCTATTATCATACAGTAGCACAACATAGTAACAAAACGCATCTTTTCAAATAGACATACTGCGTAAAATTTCAAGACATTCCTTTCCTAAGAAACTAAACTTGAAAAATGTTTTAAAAAGTATTCTCAATTCTTATTTGTACATCATTTTTTTCCTCTCCTCACTTCTTTCCTTCCATCTTAGGTTCACCTCTTTAGGATTCAAGGAAAAGATGCAAGGACAGGGGAATTGAATGTGGTGAAATTATATATTCTCGCTTCCTTTAACGTCACTTCAAAGCATCATAATTTAATGAATACTGTACATCACTGATTTTGCTTGCACATCCAGATTCTTCTTCTTCTTAATAATAATAATAATAATAATAATAATAATAATAATTCCTTACATTTATATAGCGTTTTCTGCACACTCAAAGTGCTTTACACATTTTTAGGGGAAATCTCCTCATCCAGCTGATTGGTGGAGAGGAGACAGAGTGATGAAGGCAATTATGATTTGGGAATAGTTAGGAGCCCATAATGGACAGAGGCCAGTCGGCAAATTTGGCTAGGATGCTTTTTATTTGTGCTGAAACATAGGCTGTTGCATCAAAACTAAAGAAACTGTAAAAAAAAAAAACATTTACAAAAACATTTATGCTTAATATATTTACATTAGTGCCGGTTTGATTTTTCATCTGTAGTTCGCAATTATTGGCGCAGATGTGAAGGGGAAGGAGAATTTACACATGAGTCACATTTAGTCAATAAAACCCTTCCACAAAGGATTCACCTATGTATCATCACTAGTGTTGTCAAAAGTCTAGTTTGGTACTGACATTTTAAAGAGCCCCTATTATGGGTTTTTGAAAATGACCTTCTATGTAGTGTGTAACACAGCTCTAAGTGAAGTGAAATATTCAGCTAAAGCTTAAATCTGAAAGTGGACAGTGTTTAAAACTATTGATTCATCTATAAAAGAGTCGACTCATAGTGGTTTAAACGAATCATCTTGATAACGATTCTACGTTTTTTTACGTAGACACGAAACATAATGGTTGCGCGCGCAGACCCGCGAATTTAAACCTGCGGCCCCGCCCACTAACACAGCAGCTAAGAGAGGAAGATAAACAGATCCTGAAGTCATGAGTCATGAAGACGCTGTGCTTAGCTGGATATTATTGGAAGTTTGAGGGAAAGTTCGTGTTATATTCTCTACCCAAAGATGAAGCTGTGAAGAGTCAGTGGTTGAGGTTTATTTTTGCAAAAAAGGAAGGATCAGAAAAGACTACTGATGTATGAGACTTTGACAGAGCTCCACAGGAACTATCAATACACAGCTCATGGATTATTCCTCCATTTTGTAATGAGGGTTGGTGATCATTGGGAAAAGCAGAGTACAGGTAAGCCATGACAACATATAACACTTAAACATATCGCGACTAAAACCACACTAAAAACGGGAGGCGTGCCGCTTTCTTTGCGGATTTAAACGTGTTTGTGAGCTTGCAATCCTGTCGTTTGTCATGGCTATGGCTACCGTCAGCTGTTCTTACACACGTGCGGCGGTCAATGTTCAGAATAGTTCAGCTTTTGCCACTGTGTGGATTAATACTGAATGTGTGTCATTGTTAATAACAGAGCAATATGCTAGTGTTTAACTGAACTGCTTTAAAGGTGCTGTATGTAAGTTTTTTTACTCTTCTAAAGCATAAAATTACCATAATATGTGTGCAGATATTTAAGAAACATCCTAAGTGAACATACTTGTTTAACTGAAAAACAATGCTGAAGTCAGATATTCTGCTTTGAAAATGTTTTTTCCGTGCCGGAACGCTCTCTTTGTTTAGGTAATTTTCACATGCACATGCCAGTTTAGCCAATTATAATTCAGCACCCCGGGTTGCCATGTTGGGAAACAGCATACTTCATACATTCATTCAGAAAGGCTCTGAAAGCATGCGTCCGTGACCGAAAAGGACAGTATGGGAGACAGATGCAGTTCCACATGAGGTTATTAATTAGCAAATGACATAAATATTACGAACGTCAACATTAGGTGAGCAGGTTACATTGTAACCGCGTGTCCTAACAACACGCTGTGACGAGAGAGGCAGTGATGAGCTATTTGGCTGTTTGCACCAGATCAAACACGGCAGAAATTTAAACACAGCCTTTCAGAAGCACAGAATATGCACTCACTCATGAAATGGTAAAGTTTAGAATCTGTTTAATACATGTTAACCCACGTTAACATCATTAAATGTAAAATGGCATTCAAACTCATATTGTTAGCATTTAGCATTGAATAAAGCACACGAGATTTACCTGAGCTGATCACTGTCATAGGTTTCACAAGTTCAGCTGTTAGAAATAGAAGCCGTTTCTAATAAATTCAATTCGAGGTGTTGGTTAGGACAAAAACTCCCTTTAATATGGAGAATATTCCCTCTATCGCGTGTCGTCGCTTTTTTTAGAACAGTTTAAATCACTCGCTTCTCTGGCATCCCACGCATGCTATTGTTTTGATCCAGGAGTGCAACACCAAGTTTAACCACTAGGTGTCAAACTTACATACTGCACCTTTAATGCACTCATGCACACACAAAAAATCCGGGAGACTGGGGGAAAGTGAGGACCGGGAGGGAGGGGGTGCGCGTCGCGGAGGAACGGGAGAACCGGGGGAGTTCACGGACGCCGCCCTCACTATTCTATGGAGGCGCCGACCCTAATAACACTGGTGAGAACTGGGTACTGTATTCTGTGGTGTCAGTAACTAATGTGAAGTTGTTTCTATAATATACATTCTTATGTATTCTGTTTTTGAATGTTTCTGTTAAGGACTTTTATTTTTGTGTTGTGTCCTCTGAGGAGGAGGGTAATGTGTGTGTGTGTGTGTGTGTGTGTGTGTCTGTGTGAAAAAAGAGCAGGTAGAGCAGAGTTGCCAGATTGGGCGGTTTCCCGTTCAATTGGACTGTTTTTAACTCGATTGTGCGGGTATAAACACTTATTGTGTTTTTCGCGACTGTCACAACCGTGTTTTCCAGATGAGTGGGTGTTTTTTTTTTTGCATTTTGGCGGGTTTTGGATAGTTTTTGGGCTGGAATCAGTCAGCTACATCTGGCAACACTGGGGTAGAGTGTGACAGGCTAGGAGACGCGTGTCGATTTCCTCCCCAGTTCTTGGAGTTTTTGCTTAATAAAATAGCTAGTCGTCCGTATTTTTAAGCCGATCGTTTGTATTTAAATTCACCCACTGCCGAAATCCACGCCTTACACTAATATGAAGCGTGTACGCACTCTGACTACTTCTATATTGTTGATAAGCTGTGCTAGGCATTTCACTCTGTCTCGTGCTGAACCCTGTCGACCAATTGCAACAGGCTGTCATCGGTCCAATCAGCGCAGATTAGCTTCGCGCTAAGGAGGGGTTTGGGAACAAATGAATCACTGAACGATTCATATGGGAGTCGCTAGGAAAATTAGGTAAAAATAAATGCAGATTATAAGGCCATGAAAGTGTTTTTTGACCTTGCATGCATATTAGACTGTTGTTGGAGACCCTTACAACCAAAATATGACCCTATTTAATGTATAATAGGGGCTCTTTAAAAAAGTCCATTTCCTGCTAACATTTGAAAGCTGTCGAGCGTGTTCTTAAACATAGCTGATTTGTCATTGTGCTCACATGCTCAACAGAAACGACTGTGTTTGGATGTAAATGTCATCAGTTCACTAATCTTCACCAAGTGCAAATCGGTTTCTGGGTCAAAGGACAGAGATGCGATGAAACGAGGAATGATATTAAGATATTAAGACAACACTCACTCTCCCACTCTGACAACATGAGATGTCAAGCAGGTACTGGCGCTGGAGTATTTATGCATAGTGTTATCCTAAGTGTAGTTACTGCCAATACCAGTATATATTCTCTGCCTTAACTTAAATATTTACAAAGATGATGTTTCCAACATAAATGTAAAACTGCAGATATAAGACATTATAATTGTTACAAAAAAGCATTATAATTGTTTGACTTATGTGAAAATTCTATCTGAAGCTCCAGTAAGCATCTTGTTGATTTCATCTTATGAACGTATTATTTGTATGTATTTGAAAAACACACAGCAGAGCTGTGAATCATTGTCCACAGCAGACAGAACAGCTCACTGTTTGTGATGATGCATTAATTAATAACAGTTACAGCTAAAAATCATCTTTGATATTTTGCTTAAGAAAGTCACCTACATCCTGGATGGCTTTAGGATGGAAAAAAATCAACATCAATTAACATTTTTGGGTGAATAATTCCTTTAAGAGGACAAAATAATATTTTGGTACCATAACAACATGTACGGAGCACCAAAAGGGATGTTGTGGTTTTCCTCCCACTGTGTGTAAAGTTTTTGAATTATCTCATAAATTGTGTTTCAGCACAGAAATAATGATGTTCCCTCGCAAAACATGTTCAATTTGCACAAACACTTCCTCTTTACTTTAAGTCTTGCAGTGGTTGAGAGATCCATACATTCACTTTGTTTGATAATCTAACGCATTAGGAAAGTGATAGTAAAAAGACAACGTTCTGTAAATATTTAGTGAAAATATAGATCTATTCTATGTAGGGCTGGGCGATTTTTTTCGATTAATTCGAATTTACGTTTTAGGACGATTTAATTTTTTATAAAATCGAGGTATCACGATTTTTTTAATAAAAATATTAAAGCAGCTTTTCCACTATCGTGCCAAACCGTTCTAAACTGTTTGACAACCGTGCTGAATTGTGCTGATAGATTCTGTGCGTTTACATCGCGGCTCTGTTGATGAGCTACCACAGCTGGCTCAGCGCAAGCCCATTGTCGCGAGGTGCGCGCGCAGTCAGCGGAGGCGCGCGATGTGGCGCCAGGTGAAAGTATAAATCCAGCTTTACACTTAGGGCCGGTGCATCCATAGAGGCGACCTAAGTGGCCGCCTTGGGTGGCAGAATAGTAAGCGAGAACCCCCCGGTCCTCACTTTCATTCATGACACCCACCCCCTCCCAGTCCTCATTTTCATCCGCAAACCGGTAAGTTTCTATTTCACTTTCGGGTTGAGGGCGACATGATTGCCGTTCGCCTAGAGCGCCAGTTCAGCTTGCTCCGGCCCTGATGACACTATATACATTACACAAAATAATAAAATAGGCTAAAAGTTTTATTCGTGGCTAGAGCTTAATTGCTTTGATTGACATATAGGCAATGAGACCTTTACTTCGCCTGACTGAGCGTGAGTTTATTGCATGCTGTGCTGTATTTGGTAGCACAGATCGCTCTGATCTGGGTGAGAACTTTACCAGCGACTACATGCACTGCTGAAAGCCTTTTTCCTGCTGCGCATTGAATCAACAACAACATATATCCATGGAACCCGAACTTGCAGACTCTTTGAATAATTGCACCTAATTCAAAGCCCAGACGTCTGGTTTTGTATTTTATACCTGCGCACCACCTGAAGGACGGTTACGGCGTGTTGTGAATGTCGGCTGTCATCGCAGAAAGTCAAATCTTTCTTTAATTTGAACTTTTGCTTGAAAGCTTTATGGAGTGGCACAGTAGCTGTCTAAGGTACTGTAGCTATGAATTAAATCATAACCCATATATGCACCAATAAACAAGTAAAATGAATGAATAAATAAAATAAATATGGATTCTTAAATGTCCGTATTGTTTTTACTCCAAAAAAATATCAATACGTTTTGACAAATGTTTTACAAAAATAGAGCAATTTTCAACATTTCAGCTATAGGCTGTTATACAATTCAGTTAAATATAAGATAGACATTTAAATCTAGGTTTCTGTGGGTTTTTTTGTTGTTCACGGTGATCTTTAATATATACTGGGTGGTGTAGCTACACACAAATATTTTCTAAAACGTCAAGCAGGAATTGGTCTATAGGAATGTAATAGGCTACACCTTGTTGACCAATTTATGTATGTATGGCCATTAAAAATACATGTTCCTTAACCAGATGGTTTTTCGAATTACTTATAAAGAGATTGTTACTTCAGTCATGTTGTTTTAATGTTTTAAGTTGACTATAGTTACACAGTAACAGTTTTTGCCATATCGCCCACCCCTAATTCTATGTAAAGACAAGCATGAACAGAGTGTGCCTCAATCTCTGCTTCGGCTACGTCAGATAATAGACAGACAGGAAGTAGATCTAATACTACAATACTACAGTAAGACCTTTACCAATGATTATTTGATGTATTTGTTGTGGAGTTAATTGAAGCCTTTCTGTAATGAGTCACACACAATGTCATTACAAAGTTCACGCACACAGACACACACAGCTGCGAGTTTAACTTTGCACTGTTTTTGCATGGCAAATGTGACAGGATACACGTTAATACACACTGCTGTATGGATATCCGTTATGTTAATGTACAAAATAAACCTGATTTAACGTCCACAACCGGGATTGAAGTATCTTTTATAATTGTACTGACATGCGGCTGTGGTGATAAAGTAAAGCTGAAGTAAATTGCTGTAATTCATTATAAACATGCACGGTTTTAATAACGTTTTAAACTTGAAAACTCACTCTTGATCACATTTGATGATGATTGATGATCACAGAGAGCTGAACAGATCTGTATTGTTGATATGATTATACGTGTTACTACCAAGATAGGCTAATACAATTCTGTCAAATAAATTCGGTGGGTGGGGAAACCGCACTCCTACGTCACGTTGCAGTCGACCCCAAAATGGGAGGGATTTGGATCCTACTTAAAAAAAAAAAAAAAAAAAAAAGATACTAACATGGTTTCCGCTACATTCATTCTTCCATGGCGGGGCGCCACACCAAAATTCATCCCGCCACGGCTATATTACAGCTTCCCATTCAACACATTCAGTCATTATTGTTGTTGTTGTTTTTAATAGCAGGTTATAATAGCACCAAAACGTATTAAAAGGTAAGTGAATTATAACAGCGAAAACTTTTCTTTAACCGTAGTAGTGCTGTGCGTTATTTGTTTAACCCTTTACGGTGACATGCTGACTGACTGACAGGTGCGTGAGACGTGAGACCAGCAAACACGACGTAGCTTCAAGTTAAGATGAATACAGTTTCTATAATTATACTGTATAGATAAAGGTCTATGGTTCTGCATACAATGACTTTATCTGGCTGGAATTTATAGCGGTTTCACTTTACTTCAGGACTGTTCAGCTACTTCAGCGGTTTCACTTTACTTCAGGACTGTTCAGCTACTTCAGCTGTTTCACTTTACTTCAGGACGCATTAATGCCGCTCTGTCGGTCTACCGGAGACATTCATAAATATTCCTAGCAAATCTAATAAATGTTGGAGATGTACTCGTCACATAAACGCACTAAATCGCACTTGAGCAGCGTATATTTCAGGGTGTAAAGTTGTGCACGAACAGAGGAAATCAGCGCGCAAGCAGAGATTCGCATGCTCGTATTACATAAATGCGCTCACAACATGTGTCATTGAAATAACACCCATAGGTAGTTGGTACATCCGTGTAAAATTTCTGCCGCCACAGCTGGAAAAAATCCTAGAGGAAACACTGACTAATTATCTTTATATCACTCCAATATGACTGTGGACACACTATACCTACACATAATTCTGTCCAAACAGCTATCAAAAGATGATTTTCATCATAGGTGCCCTTTAAAATAAATTAACAAGAAGAATTTATGGGATAAAAGTATCACTTTTTATTGTGTTTATGTGACTGCTCCACTAAAACTAAGGAGGTTGAATGTGCATCAGCCTTGTAATATTAAATATTAAAACTGTTAAAACTTTAAAACTTATTTGTGCACTCATCTACTTGGTTATATGCAAGTATTTGTTAATATGGTACAACATTTTGTCTTAATATACTGTTATCTGAATCCACTATGCACATCATTTAATAGCAGGAATTGGATTCAAACTTTGGGTTCATGCATGATTGTACATACAAATGATCGATATTTTTTACTTTCTTTCCCCACGATTAGCAAGTTTTTACAGCAATCAATTTTAGGTATATTAGGGTAGGAGAATCCCTAGTGAATATCTTGACATGAGTGAGCTACAGGACGTCTGGGTCCCCTGAGAGCGAAATATAGGCCAATCACTTTGAGTGTCCAGAATATAAATGTAAGGAATTATTATAATTATTATTATTATTATTATTATATTACACACTAGGGCTTCACGATTTAGTGAATAAAAATTTAATTGCGATTTATCTGATCAAAATTGTGATTTCAAATGCAATTTACTATAATTTCATAAAAGAGCTACAGGTTTGATGTGGTGGTTTTAACAGCACCAAAGAAAAACCAAGCAGAATCAAAGTACACTACACTATGCTACTATTTATTTAAAACCATTTTTTTATAAATATATTTTAATATTATTTGTAATACAATATTTTGTCCTTTAAAACAGATAGCAGTCAGATATTTGTACTGTGCCTTTATTTTTACATGCTCAAAGAAGACACTTTGAATGCATCAGACAAAACTCAAGCGCATGCACAGAACAAAATGAGCATTTATAGCAAATAAACAAATGTAAATATTATCCCGCTTGCTGTTTAAGTGTTTTAGAGCGAGTTCTTAAATGCCTGTGATTGGTCATTGTGCTTACGCACTCAACAGAAAGGGCTGTGATTGGCTCTAACAGTCAGCACGGCTCTGGCGTTATTCACCGATGAGTGATTAAGATACGGATAAACCGACGCAGTTACAGATTATAATGCGTGGTTATGACACGATAGACTGTTTTGCGATAGACGCGGTGGAGAAAACTCGTGCTGCAGAGTAACACACTCGTGTGTGCAGATCAACAAGAATCGCTCTAACAGCCGAGAGAGGAGACGAAACGTTACCTCACGCAAGCAGGTTAAAGGTTCTCTCACACACACACACACACACACACACATACACACACACACACACACACACACACACACACACACACACACACACACACACACACACACACACACACACACACACACACAATGAGAGAGAAGCAGAGATGGAGTTTAAGCTTTCATTTTCTCCATAGTAGTGAAATAAGCGCTCGTGGGTTCTGCTGTAACGGTTGTCTTTTTTTTTTTAAGTAATGTTAGTTGGATCGTTTTAATATCTCACGCTCACCTCCCTCGCCACAGTAATAATCGAAATAATCGCAGCTTTTGCGATTTGAAAAATCGCATCTTTTTAAAATCACGATTTCGGGTTAAAATCAATTAATTGTGCAGGCCTAACACAGACTCACACAACCATATGTGTTTTTATGAGTGTGACTTATATAACATTTATCTTGAAAATGCACTACTTCTAGAAAAATAAAAAATTTAGTTTTTGTTATGAAACCTACCTGCATTCAAGTGTGGATAAAACATGATGATATAATAAAATGCTTTTTGTTTGTTTGAAACTAGATGGTTGGTTCTTTTTTTGCTATATAATACGGTCATAAATTCATATCAAGAAATAGTCCAAAAATCGTCAAATTCAGGTGAAAATCATCAAAAATGATGGCAACTTTAAAAGAAATGCTGGTGGGTAAAAAGTTAAAAGCAAATGTTTTCTTTTTAATAGGTCAAACATATGAAACACTCAATAGTGAACGTAGGGAGATCTAAAACTGCAAAACATAAAGTGAACATGAAGTGTTTGCGGAACAGATTTGGGGTAAAGTCTAGTATGGATAAGCGGCCGAACAGAAGTGTTATATGCACATCAATATAGCAGCATTTTTTAATGACACTGTATAACAATAATTAATATTTTACAGTAGTGTGACGGTTAGATTTAGGGTTGTGGTGGAGGTAAAAATACAATTTATTGGGTAATTTAATAGATATCATAAATAATACTCGGTACAACTACTGTTTTTACATTACTGTGATGGTTGGGTTTAGGGTTGGGGGTAGACGTTGATAAAATACAATAAATTGGAAATTTAATAGATAATCTAAATAATTCTCGTTAACTTCTGGCCACAACCATATCCGATCTAGCAACAACCCAGATTTTGAGACGAAATGCAAATGTTTGCGAGCGATCGCAGTTTCCCGGGATAATGCACACGAAAGATTCCCTGCCACCCATTTTCCCTCACCACCCGTTCATTTATGCCTACCGAATACATTATATGAATTTGACGAGTCATGATGAGCCTTACCTCTCCATATTCCTCCAAAGAATATGAATCCAATCTAACGATGCAGTCCTGGGACACGTCCGTGCACTAACGTTAAGCACTTCTGCCACATTTTTGGATGATGAAGGTCAACACACTAATGGAACAACATTACAACACACATACAAAAACAAAACGTTAATATGTACTGATCGAAAAACCTGCAATAGCACCACATAAGACATAACTTTACTGTAGGCTGATTATTATATCTGCATCATCGATGAACAATAGTGTAATGCACCTCTAACGTCATATATTTTTGTGACAAGTAGCTCCTCACAAATAACATAATATCAGTGTAAAAAATCTGTACACAACTTTTCGCTTTTCATAATTTGTTAATCGTTTAACGTTATTGTTTGAATGACACAACAGGTACATTGACGTCCAATCTGTCGAGCTCACGGCATGTTTAAAACCGTTATAATGAGTGTCCAAGAAATGACTAATTATCTACAGACAATGCTGTTATAATTTTTGTACAAACAAAACTGAATTGTTGTTGTCTTTTTACCTTGAAGTCCGAATAAATTCTCTTTGCTCCCGCCATGTTGTCCATACAGTGCTCGGCCTCGACAACGACGACACGTGCTGTAAAATGAACGGTGTGCCCTTTGACCAATCAGAAGCCCGATTTTTTAAACCAATGAAATTCAGAGAAGACCGGAGATGCTCTCACTCAGGTAAGATGTCAGTTAGTGGCTTGAATCGTATTTTTTTATAATGTACATGTTTGTTGTAGGTTACATATATGTTTGTTTTGCATATTTTTTAACTCTTATAATGCATTTAGAATCTGTTATTAAACTGTAGAAATTCGATACTTTTAAATTAAATCTAGATTAAAGTAGGCCTATATTTGATTAACATCGAGTAAATGGGGGAAACAAACGTTCGGATGTTACGTTTTCGCCATTTTAATACAACAATCAGACCTTTTAATTAAATAATTATACATGAACCACACACAGATAGGCATAACTAGACACAATCTTATATTAAACCCATTGTGGAATTATTCATTAGAATCATAAACCTAGCTGTATTTCTCAAATAGGCCTGCTGTCCGAATGTATTATTTATTTATATATTTATTTCTGTCTGTCAGTAGGGCCTGTACATCTGAAAACAAAATAGGCCTACATTTATTTTACCTGCTGCATTAAAAAATAACTGAAAAAAAGTTGATCAGTGCTTCATACTACAGCGGACTGACATTAAGCAGACAAAAATTTTCATCTATTCATTAATTTTCCTTCAGCTTAGTCCCTTTATTCATCAGGGATCGCCACAGCAGAATGAACCGCCAACTTATACAACATATGTTTTACACAGCAGATGCCCTTCCAGCTGCAACCCAGTACTGGGAAACACCCATACACACTCACTCACATAGCACATGTCTTTGGACTGTGGGGGAAATCGGAGCACCCGGAGGAAACCCACGTGAACATGGGGAGAACATGCAAACTCCACACAGAAATGCCAACTGGCCCAGCCAGGACTTGAACCAGCGACCTTCTTGCTGTGAGGAGACAGTGCTAACCACTGAGCCACAGTGTCGCGAGACGTACATTTACGTAAAAAAATAAATAATAATAATAAAGTTTTTTTAAAGACATGGTTATACTTTTACCTATAATTTTCCAAGTATTTCTGACACCTAAAGATGCACTATAAATACTCGAGTATCGTTATCTATATTTATATTTTTAAAATGTATATGAGTGTATTCTATTTCCCAGTGATGGGTTGCAGCTGGAAGGGCATCCGCTGCGTAAAACATATGCTGGATAAGTTGGCGGTTCAAAGAGACTAAGCCGAAAAGAAAATAAATGAATGAATGAGTGTATTTTAATGGTTGCAAAGCCTATGCAGAGGTACATTGTGTTTTTTAGTGCATCTCTCCTGGGTCCATACAAAAACCTATTTTTGTTCTGCAATTTTTTTTTAAAGTTGTGCAACATACGCCTCACAGCAAGAAAGTCGCTGGTTTGAGCCTCAGCTGGGCCAGTTGGCAATTCTGTGTGGAGATTGCATGTTCTCCCCTTGTTTGTGTGGGTTTCAGCCAGGTGCTCCGGTTTCCTTCACAGTCCAAACATATGCGGTGTAGGTGAATTGGGTAAACTTTGAATTGTCCGTAGTGTGTATGGGTGTTTCGCAGTACTGGGTTGCAGCTGGAAGGGCGTCGCTGTGTAAAAAATATGCTGGATAAGTTGGCAGTTCATTCCGCTGTGGCGACCCCTGATCATTTAAGAGATTAAGCTGAAAAGAAAATGAATAAATCTGCAACATATTTTTCTTTTAATATAATACACAAAGAAGCTAAATAAAATGATTTTGAAATACATTGATAAAAATAAAAAACAAAAAAAATCTTTTTACTAGCTAAAATTATTTTGCAATAGAAAAACAAATTTTTTTCAAAATATTAAAAACAACAATGAAAGAATTATAAGCTAAAGTTATGCTATTTTTTTATATTTTATGTAGTTTCATAAGATCTTTTTCATTAATATACAATCCTTTGATCACTTCTGCTGCTTGTTTAAACTACTTATTTAAAATGAGTTGAAAACACAATTCTTAGGGTTTTTTGGGGGAGGGCACTTAACTGTTTTATGTTCAATCCACTTAAATTTGTAAATAGCTTTTAAGTTTTGAACGTTTTGCGTTTGAACCTGCATAGGAGCATAACTAACGCGCTCTGTGCTGGGCTTTAGACCTGCTTTTATTTAGTCAATGACGCGGTCTATTTCAGTTTCTCAGAATAGCAACGCGCCAACGCTAATGCTAACACACCTCCTTTGTAGACCAGCACATTCATGAGTCCACAAAGCGGCGGAAATGGATTTGCTATTTAAACATCGTGGCGCAAAACATGAAAATTAGGGTTGTGTTGGTCGTAAAATAGCAACAAATCGCACCAAACACGTCTTGCACCCTTTTGCGCCGGGTATACTCAAAGGTTGCAATAATGGGCACATCATCACAAATGATCAACATGTACACATAGTCAAACTTTTTGATTAACAAAAATCAGTATTAGATTAATAATGTCCAATCTTAGTGTTATTTGACAACTGTCATCTTAAATGATGTACTTTTTAAAAACTCTGCCTATCATAATAGACCATCATCTCAGTATCTTCTCTTCACCATTCAATCAAAACAATATTTTTGCTGCTTGTTCTACTTATTTAAAATGAGCTGAAACACAATTCTTGAGGGTTTTTGCTGGATAACTCAATTGTTTTATGTCTAATCAACTTAAATTTGTAAAAACAATTAAGTTAACTAACCGATTTGTGTTGGAACAACCTGAAGGAATTGTGTGGAACCCAGTATTTATAGTGATGTACTGTTTACTCAACGGTTGCAATAATGAGCAGATCACCACAAATGATCAATATACTGTCAAATCTTTAGATTAATAAAATTAATTAATAGCTTAATGTCCAATCTTAGTGTAGTTTCACAACTGTCATGTTAAATTATGTACTTTTTAAAAGCTCTGGTTATAGCAATAGACTATCATCTCAGTATCTTCTCTTCACCATTCAATCAAAACAATATTTTTGCTGCTTGTTCAAGCTACTTATTTAAAATAAGTTGAAACAACAGAATTCTTAGTTTAGTTTAGTTTGTTATTTTATTTTTATTGTTTTTTTGGCTTAATTGTTTCATGTTCAATTCACATAAATTTGTAAATAATGATTAAGTTAACTCTATCAATTTGTGTTGGGACAAACTGAAGGAATTGTGTGAAACCCAGCATTTACAGTGATATACTGTTTACTCAACAACGGTTGCAATAATGGGCACATCACCACAAATGATCAGCATGTACACAGTCAAACTTAAAAATATATAATATTAGATTAATAATGTCCAATCTTAGTGTCATTTGACAACTGTCATCTTCAATTATGTCCTGTTTAAAAGCTCTGCCTATCATAATAGACCATCATCTCAGTGTCTTCTCTTCACTATTCAATCAAAACAATATTTTTGCTGCTTGTACAAACTACTTATTGAAAATGAGCTGAAATAACACAATTCTTAGATTTTTTTTTTCGGGGGGGGGGGGGGGGGGGGGGCTTAATTGTTTCATGTTCAATCCACATATATTTTGTAAATAATGATTAACTTTATCGATTTGTGTTGGGATAACCTGAAGGAATTGTGTGGAACCCAGTATTTAAAGTGATATACTGTTTACTCAACGGTTGCAATAATGAGCAGATCATCACAAATGATCAATATACTGTCAAGTTTTTAGATTAATAAAATTCATTAATAGCTTAATAACCAATCTTAGTGTAATTTGACAATTATCATCCTAAATTATCAACTTTTTTAAAACTCCATAGACCATAGACTCAGTATCTTCTCTTCACCATTCACTCAAATAAAATGTGTGCTGCTTGTTCAAGCTATTTAATTAAAATGAGCTGAAACAACACAATTCTTGAGGGTTTTTTCGTGACAACTTGACTGTTAAACTTAAAATTGTAAAAACCATTAAGCTAACTTAATCGATTTGCATTGGAACGACATGAAGGGATTGTATGGAGCCCAGCATTTTTCACAGTGTTGTAGACAAAGCCAGAAATTCAAATATAGTGTTTTAATAGATATAAATAAAAGACAAAAACATCACAGAGGAGGCCGGTCTATAACCGAGCTTTCCAGATTTGAAGGAGATGATGATATCCTTCTTGGTTAATCATTAAATCCCAGAATCCATTGCCAGTCTTCTGTAAATAAGATAAATGGCCTTAAGGCACTCACCTCAGTGACGCACCATTTCAGAGAGAGCAGAGCTTTAATTAAGACTGGAAGGTGTTATCTTTACCCATTCTCGGATTAATGAACTTTTTACAGGATTAATCTTGTGTTTTTTTTTCTTTAAAGAGTTCCTGTCATGCTCTGGGTTTATTGTGTGGAAATCGAGGAATAGCAAAACACACATAGTTGACAAATTGTTTAGATGTTTTTTTAGCCTTGTTTTTTTTGGAGATGCGTATCATTTCAGGAATGGACATCACATTGCCAAACCTTAAAATGGGCCGTGTTGATTTTGGAATGTTTTAACAAATTTTTTAGCACTTTTTATTGTTGTTATTGTTGTTCCTCTTGGTGGTTTTAATTTAGCATTCCAGATTTTTTATTTATTTTTTTTAATTTCTCCTTGAACATGCCACTGAAAAGAAACATAGGGAGTCCACTGAAGAATGATGCTTTTTATCAGGCGTCGCAGACAAAGAGAGCTTGCAAAAACGCAGATGACCTCCACGCGACAATTCTTGTTAACCAAGACAACATGTTTTTCAAAGCCAGGCTTGACGAGGAGGAGGATTCTGGCATTAAATCAGGTAGAGAAAGTCATCTTTGTTGTAAATTGTTTCCCAAGCAGCTTTAATCAAAACTACTGCATTGCTTTCTTTCAAAAAGTGCTGTTACAAATTCCCGATCTGCCGCCGGTGGGTTATGAATAGTTTTAACACACGTCACGCAATTGAAAAGCTATGTATGTTATTCGTTTGGCAGAAGCGGATGAAAGCAATGCAAGCATCTCCTCTGAAGAAGACCTGGGCCATCTGGATTATTCCAAGCCATTCGCTGCAAAACAAACACTACCAAAGAAAAGCATCAGTCAGATCATCAAGGACAAGAAGAAGCAGACTCAACTTACTTTACAATGGTACGCTCTGTGCACTTTCTTTTTTTAACTAAGCAATGGTATTACTGTATGCTTGGGTTTCAATTGTTTTGTTCCATTAGGCTTGAGGACAATTACATAGTTTGTGAAGGTGTTTGTCTGCCACGGTGCATCCTCTATGCTCATTATTTAGACTTTTGTCGGAAGGAGAAATTAGATCCTGCTTGTGCTGCCACTTTCGGGAAGGTAAGAGGCGTTTTTATTTTATATATCTCTTGAATTACACTCACTGTAAAAAATTACATGATCGCTTAGTCATGACAGCATATGTTTTTAGTTAATTGTAACTTATTAAACTAAATGAATCATATTCTAACTTAATTTGATGAGTTATTCAAGCTGTTGTAAGTCAGTTTAATGTAATGTAAGTTCAAATTACTCATATGGTTAATTTGATTCAGCTTAAATGTTTAAGGCAACCAGTATTTATTTACAGTTCTCTTTTGGTCACTAAAGCTGCATTAATTTGGTCAGAAATATAGTAAGAAATTGTGAAATATTTTTTACTTTTAGAATATATGTTTGCTATGTGAATATATTGTAAAATGTAATTTATTTTTGTGATTCAAAGCTGAATTTTTATTTACTAAGCTATTTTCAAGCTATTGCTCCTGTCTTTGGTGTCACATGATCCTTCAGTAAAGATTTGATGCTCAAGAAATATGTCAAATTAGAAATCAATTTAGAAAACAGTTGTACTGCTTTTTGTTTTCACAAAACTTATATAGAACTATGATACAATATATGAATATGCAAATGACACACACTGTAAAAAAAAATCCATAATTTTACGTTTTTTTTAACGGCAGCTGGGGTGCCAGAAAAAAAACGTAAAATAACGTCTGCTAAATTACAGAAATTTACCGTAAATAACAGACCCCAGCTGCCAGAAAAAAACTGTAAATTTACAAGTTCTTATTTGAAATTTTGCAACAAATGTATTTTCAATATTTCAATTTTGAAATATTGGAAAAATATACATATACATTACCATTGGACGTACAAATGTAAATGTACATGTTCAAGTATATCAGTCATATAGTCACTCAAAAGTTATTTTGGCTGCTTGTTCAAACTACTTCTTTAAAATGAGCTGAATCAACATAATTCTTGAGTATTTTTTGACAACTTTGTTTTATGTTCAAGCCACTTAAATTTGTAAAAACAATCACGTTAACTTAATTTGTATTGGGACAACATGAAGGAATTGTGTGGAACCCAGCATTTATTACAGTATATATATATATATATATATATATATGTGGTATATATGTATATATATCATATGGTATGGAAGCCCTGAACCGCAAGGTGAAAAAAAAAAAGCAATCTTGGTGGTGAGAAAAAAAAAGAAAACTTATCTCGTTATAATGACACAATATCTCGTTATTTCGACATAATATCTCATTATAACGACATAAGTCATTATTTCGACATAATTAAGTAATTATTTCGACATAATTAAGTCGTTATTTCTATATGAGCCACAAGATGGCAGGAATAAATTCCCATACTTACGCTCTATAATTTCGGAACCTTAAAGATTTTACTTAAAGCATTCACATTGACATGTTAGTCCTGCCATCTTGTGGCACATATAGAAATAACGACTTAATTATGTCGAAATAACGACTTAATTATGTCATTATAACGAGATAAGTTTTCTTTTTTTATTTCCTCACCACCAAGATTTTTTTTTTTTTTCACCTTGCGGTTCAGGGCTTCCGTAATATGGCCATATGGTACAATGGTTGAAACAAAAAACATGAAAGCAGACATTGTGCAAAATTTATGTTGCATACAGTATATGACACATTATATATGTGAAATCTAAATATGAACTTCTCATATACACTGTAAAAATGCAACACAAATTTATTAAGTTTACTAAACAAATTTAAGTGGATTGAACATAAAAAGATTAAGTTGCTCCCCCCAAAGAAATCAAGAATTGTGTTGTTTCCACTTATTTTAAATAAGAAGTTTGAACAAGCAGCAAAAAACATTTTCTGTATGGGAATGGTGATGTATCTGTATGTTTAAAAATATTTTATACATTAAAGACTAGGGGCGTGACAAGATCTCATATGACAAGATCTCGCAAGATTAAATCACGACGAGATTTCTCGTGAGGTGAAAAGTTGTCTCATGAGTTATGATGTTATGATAGAGCGTGTGGGTGAAATTATCATTGTAGACTGGAGACAGGATTACAACTGAACATTTGAACTGGAAATCAAGTGCTTTTCACAAACCTGGCAACCCAGGGTGGCCTTGGAGTTGCATGTCACTCAGTTGGGCGGGGGGTGTGACGTAACCTCTTTTTTTTTTTAACGGAAAAAAACCCCAACAGAGGCTACAACTGCAGCCACAAACATTAATCATGGTTCATAACCATGCAATGGAATAGCACTTTAGATATGCTAAAGTCAGAATCGTCGTAAACACAAATCAAATTAATACAGATAAAATGACCTTCATTACAATTTTTTAAAACACCTAAATTGTTTTGGATTTTGTGATTTATTTTTTCAGTTAATTAAAAATAAATTTCCCATTCATATATCAGCAAATATTTAACTAATATTTAAAATTATATGTATGAAAATTTTCCATTCACATATTAGTAAAGATATTTAGCAGTGTTTGCATAGTGTTTGCCTTTACTGCATAGAATTTTATTTTAAAATAGAAGTAAAATGACACTTATGACAAGTTGTTTTTAAAAAAGCACCTAAATAGTTTTGCAATTTGTGATTTTTTTTTTTCAGTTGAATAAAAGACTAATTTCCATTCATATATTTCTTAATTTAAGATTACTTCAAAATTTTGTAAAAATCTCGTCTTGTCACCCTTATTAAAGACACATTAAATTGATCAAAAGTAACAGCAAAGGTATTTTGTTTTAAATAAATGCTGCTATTCTGAACATTGTATTCATCAAAGAATCTGGAATTGTATCACAGTTTCCATAAAAATATGAAGGAGAAGGGGTTTTCAGTGATGATAATAATGAAAACCATTATTTATTATTTAGCACCCACATTATAATAGTTTCATGTGACACTAAAGACTGGAGTAATAATGCTGAAAAAGCAGCTTTGAATCAGAGGAATAAATCAAATTAAAAAACAAATAATATTTAACAATATTACTGCTTTTGTATTGTACTTTTAATCTTAGAAATGCATCATTAATGAGCAGAAGAGACTTGTTTCAAAAACATTAAAGGTCACGTGAAGGGCTTTGAAATGTGCATTTATTATTCAGTGTTTGACAATTTCAAGAAAATTTGACATGAGAAAAATTGCTGCTCCATTTAGACGGAAGTGACAAATTACAAGCTTTTAATTTTTATGTCTTCTAAATGCTAATTTTGTCACTGCTTTGTACCACAATAGCTTATAGATATCCTTTAATGAATATCTTTTAAAAGTTTTCTTGAGTTGACTTTAACCATTTTTTAATTAATTCAGCCGATTCCCGTTCTGGCGGGGTCACTTTTAGATTAGCTTATGTAACGGAGCTAAGTGCGAAATGCTATGCGGGTAAACCTCACTCCTCTGACCTCTAAAGGTGCTCTAGTGACAGATGCTACAGGCTATGGTCTTTAGCCTCCTTGTTAGAGTAATCAACTACCATACAAAGAGTCGCCGGTTCGATCCCAGCTCAGACCAGGTTGGGTGCAGTAGAACGTGGGGGCTCGTCCGGGATGGATATGAGGTTTAGGGGGGTGAGTGTAACAGAGGCCAGCTAGCGAAGTGCTATGCAGGTAAACCTCACTTCACTGACCACTAAAGGTGCTCTAGCAACAAACGCTAGAGGTCATGGTCTTTAGCCTCCTTGTTAGAGCAACCGACTTCCATACAGAGAATCACTGGTTTGATCCCAGCTCAGATTGGGTTGGGTGCAGTAGAACCGGTGGGTTACACTTAGCATAATAATTGAATGCCAATATGACCATTGGCATTTCTTTAAAAAATCTTTACTCATTTTACAAGTCTCCTAGAGTTTAACAGTTGACTTGAGCCATTTTTGAATCCATTCAGCAGATTTCTACTTCTGGCGGGGTCACTTTTAGCTTAGCTTAGCATGATGAATTGAATAGAATCTAGAGTTTTCAAGGTACAGCAGCAGAGTTTCTTGACTATTACACCAGAATAAGAGTATAGTTCCTAGTAATATTGGCCTGTTTTACAGAAGACGCAAGCTTTAAATAGGAAAATTTTCCCATTTAATTCATTATGCTAAGCTAAGCCAAGCTACAAGTGAGCTCGCCTGAATAAGAAATCTGCTGAATTTTTTACAAAAAAGGTGGAGTGTTTCTTTATTTGAAGTGTTAATATATGCTAGACTTTTATTAGAATGCGCTAAAATCTAATTTAGTTGATCTTCATAAAGCTGCTCTGATAAATACCTGCTAAAGGCTGTGTATGTATGTATATATATATATATATATATCTTGTAATATGTATATTAGCAGACATAAATAGCCATTGATTTTGTATTCGGGGTGCATGGCAATTGATTGTACAACATGTTAGAGCTTTATTCTTGTCTTTTTAGACCATAAGGCAGAAATTTCCTCTTCTTACAACACGAAGGCTTGGAACCAGAGGCCATTCAAAGTAAGATAGGCCCGGTTTCTGACTCAAAAACATAGTTTAGTGCTTTTTTTTAAATTGACTATCTAAATGCCTGCATCTAAAGCCCTGTGTTTGACTTTTGAATGTCTTTCAGGTATCATTATTATGGTATTGGAATCAAGGAGAGCAGTGCATATTATCACTCTGTTTACTCCGGGAAAGGTTTGACACGGTTAGTCTTTCATCCCTTTAATTCAGAGCCCAATTGCAAGTCCTTGAAAGATTTTGAAATATGTGTATGAAATGGAAAGGTTTTTTTTTTTTATTGCCCGTGCAGAGACAAATCAGGTCTTCTGAAACTAATATTCATATTTGGTTTGAAATGTTTTATCATATCTATAAAGTCTCTTATTTGTTCTGCACAGATTCTCTGGAAGCAAGCTGAAAAATGAGGTTGGTGTTTATTATTTAGTAAATAAAGTTGAAGTGCTACACTTCATTCACTTAATATCACTATTTTCACAGGAAACTGCAGTATGCTGAATATACTGTACATATACAGTAGAAGTTAGAATTATTAGCCTATTAGTATATTTTTTCCTCAATATGTGTTTAATGGAAAGATTTTTTCCAACACATTTCTTAACATAATAGTTGTAATAACTAATTTAATAACTGATTTCTTTTATCTTTGTCATGATGACAGTACATAATATTTTATTAGATATTTTTAAAGATACTAATATTCAGCTTAAAGTGCACTTTAAAGGCTTAACTAAGTTAATTAGGTTAGTTAGGCAGGTTATGGTAATTAGGCAAATCCCTGTAAATCGATGGTTTGTTCTGCAGACAATCGAAAAAAATATATTGTTTAAAGGGCACCTATTTTACCCCTTTTTCAAGATTTAACAATGTGTCTGTAAAGTTTCAGCAAAATAATCATCAGATTATTTATTATACTTATTTAAATCTGAGGGAAATTTGAGCTGTTAAGACTTTGCCTGTGCCTGTAATGCAACTGAGCTAGTTCTCCCCGCCCACCATTTCCACGTGTGTGTTAGAGCTGTCGTCTTCACGTAGATAAACAGCACAGTGACAGACAAGAATGAAGCAGATCTCTCTTATTACAGTAATAACTTTCTGTTATTTTGCGCCTTGGTTTTTGGTATTTCCACCCGCTTCTTGCGACCCTGTTGACTATTTTGAATGAAACGCTTGATTGTTCGATGATCACGCTTCAAAAGCTTGGCAATTTTAAGAGTGCTGCATCCCTCTGCAAGATATCTCACTATTTTTGACTTTTCGGAGCCTGTCAAGTCCTTCTTTTGACCCATTTTACCAAAGGAAAGGAAGTTGCCTAATAATTAGCACACCTGATATAGGGTGTTGATGTCATTAGACCACACCCCTTCTCATTACAGAGATGCACATCACCTAATATGCTTAATTGGTAGTTGGCTTTCGAGCCTATACAGCTTGGAGTAAGACAACATGCATAAAGAGGATGATGTGGTCAAAATACTCATTTGCCTAATAATTCTGCACTCCCTGTATATACACAAACACTACTTTTTTTTAAACCAAAATCAGTTAAACAGTAATAAAATATTATTACAATATAAAATAACTTTTCTATTTTATAAAAGTATATTTTTATAATATATTAACTGACATTATTTATGGCATTCTTGCTGAATAGACTATTCTACATACTGTATACTAATAAGTACAGACTGGAATAAGCATGTTTCCCAGTGATGGGTTGCAGCTGGAAGGGCATCCGCTGCATAAAACATATGCTGGATAAGTTGGCAGTTCATTGCGCTATGGCGACCCCTGATTAATAAAGGGACTAAGCCGAAAAGAAAATGAATGAATAAATGAAATAAGCATGTTGTTTAAATCTTATATTATTTTATCCATAGTTGAATATTTTAATTTCACCAGTTATAAGAAAAATTTAACTGACATTTTACTTGCATTTAATGTTTTCTATGTATAAAATCACTTTTTATAATGTATATACACATATATGTTTATAAAATATTGTAATGTTTTGCTAATAATAACATTACACTGTAGCAAAATTACTAATATACCTGGTTTTATTTTTCACAGGGAGGATTCACCAGAAAATACTCTCTTAGTTCAAAAACAGGAACTCTTTTACCTGAATTCCCAAGCGCACAACACTTAGTGCTTCAGGAGTCTGTGTCAAAAGAAAAGGTCTGTTCATTTCATTAAAAAACACTGTGCACATACATGAAGTGCATTGATTTACTTACTCCAGCTTCTGCTTTTCTTATCTGTCAGGTCGACACGTTGATTATGATGTACAAAACTCACTGTCAGTGCATTCTGGACAACGCCATTAACGTCAACTTTGAGGAGGTGCTATTTTACGTTCTTGAAGAATCTGTAACGCATGCAGATAGCATGCAGGAAAAATACACTCATCATGTGATTTTCTTCCAGATTCAGAACTTTCTGCTTCACTTCTGGCAGGGAATGCCTGAGCATCTCCTTTCACTGCTGGAGAATCCGGTTATTGTGGACATTTTCTGTGTGTGTGACTCCATACTCTACAAAGTGAGTGCTTGGGTGTTTCTTCAATTATGATACTTTACATGAATGAACAGAAAGTTTCAAATACAGCATATATTGGACATAAAAAAGCTTTTGTGTATTAAATGGCTTTATTTTCACTAGCTGGGATTCCATCACCCTGTTTGAATGAGCATTTTGAAGTATTTCATGAGAAACGAGCGATGTAAATGCCAGATTTTAAATAAAAACCCCTAATTTATGCTCACTTGAGGAGGTTTTGGTGAAAAAGGGTTAATGCCAAATGACGAATGGGAAACAATATGTGAGAGATCTCAGCCTTTTTTAGATCAATAGTTATCATAAACTCATCCAATTTAATGTGAAATAATGAGTTTACTATACTCCAGTTAGATTGCACTGTTTTAAAAGCTCCTACCCAGAGCTTTGTCCTAGATGTAAAGCAGATAGAGGGACTCTCCTACATATGCTGTTGTCTTGCCCTGACTTAAAAGAATATTGGAAAGAGGTCCTAGAGGTTATTGCCATAGTTGTAGGCAGGGCTTGACATAAACTTTTTTTGATCACCAGCCAGTGTGGCTAGTAGTTTTCCAACGTTACTAGCCACTCGCCATTTTCACTAGCCACAATTTTGTTGTTAGAAAAATATATTTTATATGCAGAAATATGACTCTGACATGCTAAAATTACTTGATTTAGATTTTGTGCAATGTCCACATGCCTCCTCATTCATTTCACTTTTTGTGTGTGTTGTGTATGAGCATGCTCAGTGAGCATGAGCACATGGGTCATGGTTTAATAGTGTTGTATTACAATTAGTTTTTATTTCACATGATTTTTTCAGAGGATTTACCAAATTTATCTCTAACCACACTAAAAATAAATAAATAATTATTTCTTATCTACAAATTTTAAATAATGTGCCAAAACAAGCAAAATATAGCTGTATACTATACATTTTATTTAACAAAAAAGTTCTTAACAGTTAACAGTTGACATTTAAAAAATAATTATTGTCATGTATCTAAACTATGCACAGTAATCTGTTCTGGCTAAAAGTCCCAGATTACCAGTTAACTACACATAAATGGAAAGTTATTATCCTATATCCTGTTCAAACAATGGTTAAAGCGAAAGCAACCGGTGCTGCTTACAAAAAGACCAATCTGGAGCTCTTGAAAGCAGAAAGACTGTGGGTGCATGAGCATAACTTTTTGTCTAGTCTATTTGAAAAAGAACCAATCACACCAGTTGCGTTTCTAGGCACGGCTGTTTCAAGCAAGGAAACGGGAGCGTGCACGTGTTTTAAACAGTCGCGCGCATCACATCAGCTGAGAGTGATTATCCTCTCATTCGGTATTCAACCGGCTTTCTTTTGCTTGCACAACCAAAATTATATTAGTCAGTCATGCTGCTTCTAGATTCTAAGATCGCACTTGCACGAATATTGGGCCATCTTAATAAATTTATTGTCGAACCCTGCTTTAAAGAAAACTACAATTTAAAAATTATTTTCTACCGGCCAAAGTGGCTAGTGGCGGTGTCTGTCTAACCCGCCACAGCTAAAATCTACCCGCATTTGGCAGGTGTTAATGTAAAGCCCTGGTTGTAGATACTAATGTGCCTACAATGTGAAAGTCTAGACTTACCCTCTTAGGAGATACTACACTACTTGATCAACAAAGCATTCATCTGAGATTTGTCAGACTAGCCCTACTAGCAGCCATAAAATGTATAACTTTGAGATGGAGGGATTCTAAACCACATTCTACTTCTATGTGGATTAAAGAAGTCATCTTATTTGCCTTTGGAAAAAACTGTTACGTTTGAAAAGGTGGCAAGATTTGTTTCAATGTTATTTATAAAGCACTTTAAAACAACACAGTTGACCAAAGTGCTGACAATAGAGAGTAAATCAAAGCATAGCAAATACTTAAAAAATAAAGAAATAAACATAAAATGTCAAGATCTCATGCTGTGCTAAAAGCCAAATTGAACAAGTGGGTTTTAACAAGTGATTTAAAAACAGTGATGGAAGAGGCTTGTCTAATATACAACGGCAACTCATTCCACAATTTTGGTGCAGCCACAGGAAAAGCCTGATCCCCTCTGAGCTTTCGACTTGTCGTGGGCACACCCAGGAGGAGCTGATCGGCTGACCTGAGTGAACGAGAAGGTGTGTAGGGACAAAAAAGCTCAGAGAGGTAAAGGGGTGCAGCACCATTCAGACACTTAAAAACAAATAAAAGTAACTCAAAATGGATCCTGAAATGCACGGGCAGCCAGTGAAGAGAAGATAAAACCGGAGTGATGTGCTTGTCTTTGCATGTGCCAGTTAAAAGACGCGCAGCTGCATCCTGAACAAGTTGCAGACGAGAAATACAAGACTGACTCACCCCAAAATAAAGGGCATTGCAGTAGTCCAGGCGGGAGGTTATAAAAGCATGGATTACTGTTTTAAAGTGCTTGTGTGATAAAACGTGCTTAAATTTGGACAGTTGCCTTAAGTGAAAGAAGCTAGAGCGAATAACAGACCGAATTTGGCTTTCAAGCTGTAGTTCAGGATCCATTTTAAAACCCAGGTTCACAATCTTTGGCTTACAGAAAGTTTCGAGATCATTCAAGCATACAGAATGAGCGAAGTTGGAGCTGGGGCCAAACACCGTCACTTGGTCTTAGAATCATTCAAATGGAGAAAATTCAGTGCTATACAAGATTTAATGTCCTTTAAACATGAGTCCAGTGCATTTAAGGGAGGGCCATCTGTCCTTTTAAGGAAAACATAAATTTGACAGTCATCAGCATAACAGTGAAAGGAGATGCCTCCTGAGAATTGATCCGAGTGGAAGTACTGTAAATATAAAGAGAACAAAATAGGGCCCAGAATAGATCCCTGTGAAACTCCATAAGCTAGTGGAGCACAGGACTCACAATCAACTAAGCGCACAGAGAAGGTTCGACCTTCCAAATAAGACCTGAATCATTCCAAAGCCACACCTTCTATGCCATCCCAATGTTGCAAGCATGAAAGTAAGATGTTGTGATCGACAGTGTCAAATGCAGCTGTTAAATCTAAAAGGACAAGAACCACACAGTCACCAGAATCACATGACAAAAGAATATCATTAAAAACTTTTAAAAGGGCAGACTCAGTGCTGTGCATTGCTTTAAAACCAAACTGGAAAATCTCAAGAAGATTGTGCTTATTCAAGTGTGCGATTATCTGATTATAGACTATTTTTTCCAACACTTTAGATAAAAAAGGCAGCTTGGAGATTGGTCTATACTGTAGTTTTGAAGAATATTTGTGTCCAATCCAGGTTTTTTAAGAAGGGGCTGTACAACAGCATGTTTGAATTTTTTAGGAACCACTCCTGAAGTAAGGCTGCCATTTATAATAGTTAAAACTAAAGAGCCCACAGTGGAAACGACCTCTTTCAAAAGGTGTGGGGGAACAGCATCATGAGGTGAACCTGATAGCTTTATGTGAAGCAAGATTTGTTTGTCAAATACTGAGGCTTCATTTCTGGGTATAACAGGACAGAATGCTGAGATAGAACCTGACTTTATGTTTTGATGTTTAATTTTATTTATGGTTTATTTGTGGCACTACGGGTTGGAGGTTTCAGGGCATGTATAGGGCAGTTTGTGTGGTGATGAAAGATCTGTTTAGATTATTCTGTACTTTGTGTTTAACTTGTCGCTAACTAAAAACCCATTAAACATAATATTCAAAAAAAGGAAAGGGTTAATGCGGATCATTTACATTTGCAAAATAAACTGACGTAGCAGACATTATGCCAATATGACCTATCAGCTGTCTCCATTATGCTTGCCTTGTTTACTATTGGTTACTAGGTTACCAATACTACAGTGAGCTGCTCTAACAACTTGATTAAAATGCATATAATTCGCATTAGGTATTTTCTTCTTTTTTTTTTGCAAATTTGATAAGATTAGCTTCACATTAGGATGGAAACCCAGCTACTGTCATTTAATTTACTCTATTCTCGATTAAAAAACATTATAATTTCTTTACTATAGTAAACCTTGTTGACCCCAAACTTATAAAATGAAATATACGCCCAGTGCTTAATTTTTAAGTCAAAATTACAATTAAAAAAATTAATTTAGTCTGCTATAACTTAATTTATTTTTATATGTTTCGATTTTATTGTTGAGCCTATGTCCTACACAGACGCCTTATCAAAAAAAAATATTTATACAAAGGAGTTGACATTAATGATTTATGAATATAACAGAAGACGTTTTCTGACAATGTAAATATCCTGTATAAACACATTTCCATTCATTTTCCATCGGCTTAGTCCCTAATTAATCAGGGGTCGCCACAGTGGAATGAACCACCAACTACTCTAGCATATGTTTTACGTAGCGGATGCCCTTCCAGCTGCAACCCAGCACTGGGAAACACACATACACTCTCATATTCACACACATTCATACATTACCAATTTAGTACAACCAATTCACCTATAGCACATGTCTTTGGACTGTGGGGGAAACCGGAGCACCCAGAGGAAACCCACACCAACACGGGGAGAACATGCAAACTCCACACAGAAATGGCTCCTGGCTCAGCCTGGACTCGAACCAGCGACTTTCTTGCTGTGAGGCGACAGTGCTAACTGCTGAAACATTTAAGTAAGATTTGAATGAGTGAATTAGAGCTTATAAGCACCAGTAGCCTTGTACATGTTTTGCAAAAGATCTACAGACAATGCATAATTAAAAAAAAACACAAATGATTTTCATAATGTCTAACACAGTACATAAATGATAATGAACTACAAACAACACAAGAGATAATGTGTTAACACTGGGTTCACGCTGAATGCGAATTTAGGTATCCTCACTAGTAGGTTACAAAGAAAGTCAATGGAAATGCACAAATTGAGGCAAATTTTTATGAATAATGGTGTCATGAATAGTGGAGAATCAGTGATGAGTCTCCCTCATATGCACATAATTTGCAATCAACTCAAACGAAAAACTCACAAGAGATGAAAAACATCCCCTGAGTAATCGAGAGAGAGTGACACAATGCTTCATGTTGGATGTGAACCCACAATGTAAAAAGTCTTTTCTGTCAAACGGACTAAAAACTTACTAAACTTTGTATATCTTCAGTTGAAACTCGATTAACTGCTTAATATTAGTAACGTAACATGAATGACTTTTTCATTCATTCATTCATTTTCTTGTCGGCTTTGTCCCTTGCGGGGTCGCCACAGCGGAATGAACCGCCAACTTATCCAGCACGATTTTACGCAGCGGATGCCCTTCCAGCCGCAACCATCTCTGGGAACTTCCACACACACATTCACACTCATACACTATGGACAATTTTAGCTTACCCAATTCACCTGTACTGCATGTCTTTGGACTGTGGGGGAAACCGGAGCACCCGGAGGAAACCCACGCAAACGCAGGGAGAACATGCAAACTCCACATGCAAACTTCTTGCTGTGAGGCAACAGCACTACCTACTGCGCCACTGCGTTGCCCTTTCATGACTTTTTGTCATATCATTTTTACAGTGTAGTATAAGAAATGCTTTTTTGGGGTCAAAGTATTTTTGGAGGAGAGTATTTAAAATAACCACAAAACGCAGTTTACTATAACGTTTACGGTAGTCGCTATTGTCTTTATTTACTGTGTTTTGTGATTATTTTAAATACTCTCCTCCCATAAATTTTGTATCTGAAATGAAAACTCATACAAATGCATGTGCAATACGGCCAGCAGCAAAAATCACAGCGTATATGCCTTTTCAGAACTAAATTTTCAGTTTGCACTGACGCGAGCTGTTAAAAAATCTGCCATCAGAACCAATCATTGTTTTCATTATGGATCATAATCACAATTCACTTATCGAATTTTATCTGTTTTGTTTTTCACAGGTTCTGACGGATGTTCTCATTCCCGCTACTATGCAGGATATGCCGGAGAGGTTTGTCTAATGAACTGCTGCATTATTTATCATTTGGTCTTCATGCAGGTGTTGAATTTGATATCGTTAAACATTTTTGAGTGAGTTTAGGAAAATATCTCCAGTCTTTTGGCAGATATTCGAAATTTTGCCAAACACTGGGAACACTGGATGGTGTCTTCCTTGGAGAATCTCCCCGAAATCCTCTCAGAGAAGAAAGTGCCGATAGCAAGACGATTTGTGTCGTCCTTAAAGAGACAGACCTCATTTTTACATCTCGCACAGGTACAGACACTCTATAATTCTTGGTTTGATTTAATATTTTTATAAATTATTATTTTAATAATTAAAATTATTTATATTATACTTGTTTAATTTTATTTTTATCGTACAATAAAATGTTTAATGTTGTTGTTTTTTTCTGAGCAAAAAATAAATATAACTTTTAAAAACTATAAAAAATATTATACAAATCTATTTATGTAACGGAGGCCAGCTAGCGAAGTGCTATGCAGGTAAACCTCTGACCTTTAAAAGTGCTCTAGCGACAGATGCTAGAGGTCATAGTCTTTAGCCTCCTTGTTAGAGCAACCGACTCCCATGCAAAGAATCGCTGGTTCTATCCCAGCTCAGAATGGGATGGTTGCACTAGGACCGCTGGATTTACATATATATATATTTATTAACCTTTATAAATTCATTAATTTTAATTAACATTAACAATTATCAAAGATGAATAAATACTGTAATAAATGTTCATTGTTTGTTCATATTAGTAAATACATTTACTAACATTAACTAATGGAACCTTATTGCAAACTCTTTCAAGCCTCAAAATACTAATTATTTTGTTGTTTTACAGTACATTTTTATATTTTGTTGCTATTCTTCAATATTCTTTAATATTCTATACACCTTTTTAAATAAATGAATAAATAAATAAACTCATTTAAAGCCATTTTGAAGTATAACAAATTTTAGCAAGACTTCTTAACATTTATATATTGCTTTGGATTCAAGTTGAGATAAGTATATCTCATTTTTACATAAATTTGTTGCATTAATTAGGGATTATTTTATTTTTACAAAACATTTTTGAATCTAAATAAGAGACTAAGCCAAATGAAAATGAGTATTACATTTTTGAATCTTTAAAGTAGATATGCGATTTTAATATGCTTTATGTAAAGTTGAAATCAGAATTATTAGCCCCCGTTTATCCCCCCCCCCCCACCCAATTTCTGCTTAACGGAGAGAAGATTTTTTTCAACACATTTCTAATCATAATAGTTTTAATAACTCATTTCTAATAACTGATTTATTTTATGAACCCTGATGACAGTAAATAATATTTGACTAGATATTTTTTCAAAACACAAGGCTTAAATAGGTTAATTAGGTTAACTAGGCAGGTTAGGGTAATTAGGCAAGTTATTGTATAAAAAATGGCTTAAGGGGGCTAATAATTTTGACCGTAAAATGTTTTTAAAAAATTAAAAACTGCTTTTATTCTAGCCAAAATAAAACAAATAAGACTTTCTCCAGAAGAAAAAAAATATTATAGAAAATACTGTGAACAATTCCTGAATCTATTAAACATCATTTGGGTAATATTTAAAAAAGAAACAAAAATTCAAAGGGGGGCAAATAATTCTGACTTCAACTGTATATACTGTAAAATCAATTGTATTAATTGAATTTAATGTGGGCATGACCCTTCTAAAGGATTTAATATATCATTTCAGATTGCAAGACCTGCCCTTTTTGACCAGATTGTAGTGACGTCTATGGTGAATGATATCGATAAAGTGGATCTGAACAGTATTGGGTCTCAAGCTCTCCTTTCAGTTACTAATGACCAAGATTCAGACTTCTACTCTGAATGTAAGTGGCTGGCAATTCAGTAGTCAAAATTGTGCACTCATATGCTTATTAAGCTTATAATAAGTTATTGATATTTTCTCTTAGATGACTCCATTTCAGTGTTTCAAGAGTTGAAAGACCTCCTGAGGAAAAATGCTACAGTAGAGTCTTTCATTGAATGGCTGGACTCAGTGGTGGAGCAGAAAGTCATCAAGGTTTTTTCCTTTACACGCTAATATTAAATGGATAGTTCACCCTTATATGAAAATGTAATAACTTTTTACTCACTGTCAGTTGGTTCCAATGAGTTTCTTTCTTCTGTTGAACACAAAAGAAGATATTTTGAATAATGTTGAAAATCTGTAACCACTGATGTCCATAGTAGGAAAAACAAATACTTCCTTCAAAATATCTCCTTTTGTGTTAAAAGGAACACTCCACTTATTTTGAATACAGGCCAAAATAATCCCAGAGAGTTTACATAGATTGGTTTTACCATTTTTGAGTCCATTCAGCTGTAGATCTCTATATCTGGCAGGAGCACTTTTAGCTTAGCATAGATCATTGAATCAGATTAGACTATTAGCATCTCACTCAAATGATCATAGAGTTTTGATAATTGTCCTATTTAAAAGCTTGACTCTTCTGTAGATCATGTACTAAACCCTACATTCGCACCACCAGTTAGAGTCTAATATCATTGCGCCTGATGCAGTGATTGTAAGGCAACAAAATTCTTTGACTATTACGCCAAAATGAGTATAGTTCCTATCCATATCGGCCTAGAAAATAGCAACTTTTAATTTTCCGTCAGTCTTAGTACACAATTTAACTACAGAAGAGTCAAGCTTTAAAAAGAAAAATGATGAAAACTCCTTTTTGATTTTTTTTTAAAATGCTAATGGTCTAATCCGATTCAATGATCTATGCTAAGCTAAGCTAAAAGTGCTCCCGCCAGACCCGGAGATTGGTTAAATGGATTCAAAAATCATAAAACTTAACTGTTTACCTCTAGGAGAGTAGTAAAATGAGCATTTACTTTTTTTAAAAAAAACATGGACACAAATTTATGGACACTTTTTGGTACATTTTAGAGCGAGATGCTAATGGTCTAATCTGATTCAATGATTTATGCTAAGCTAAGCTAAAAGTGCTCCTGCCAGACCTGAAGATTGGCTGAATGGATGATAAAATTGTAAAAACAACTCTTTACCTCTCGGGGAGCTGTAAAATAAACCTATATATTGCTTTAAGAAGTAAAGTGTTCTTTTAACAGAAGAAAGAAACACATGAAGGTTTAAAACAAGCAAACAGAATTTAGAATTTTGGGTGAACTATCCCTTTAAATATGAATAATAAATTGCATATTATCTGTATTTCAGCCCAGCAAGCAAAATGGTCGATCAGTAAAGAAGCGAGCTCAAGATTTCCTTCTGAAGTGGAGTTTTTTTGGCGCTCGTGTGATGCACAACCTCACTCTAAACAACGCGTCCAGCTTTGGTAAACCTTCATTCATATAAACTGATTTGCTCACTTTTCATTTTGAATTCTCTCTAGTTACAATTAGATTTATTCTGCCTCTCTATTTGTGGATCCTATGTGGAGAATGAGCCATAAAAGCCAATGCAAACAAACCTTTATCTGGTGTGTCGTGTGTGTGTGTGTGTGCCCTGATTAGGGAGCGACCTTTCTCTGTGTTCCTAAATATTTGATGACCCCACAGGTGTTCACAAAGCCAAACAACATCAGCGTTTGACCTCAGCACTAGTTTTAGAAAACCTGTGGGAAAATCAGGGGCATTGCACTGTTGTGTATTGCACATTTCGTCACCTTAGAAATACAAGGTTCTATCTGACATTTTGTCAAAATTGAGTTATTGACATATTCTTATTAAATGACAACTTATTTACATTATGGGATGTTTTTTTATAAAATGTTTACATTTTAAGACTTTTTATTTAAAAAACAAATGTAACACATACTGTTTGCTATATGGAATGCAAAAACTTTGAAGCTCAATATCTCAAAATCATTCAGAACACGGATAGAACCTTATAATTCCAAGGTGACGATTTGTCTCAACTAAAGGGGAGCTATTATGCCCCTTTTTACAAGATGTAAAATAAGTCTCTGATGTCTCTAGTGTGTGTTTGTGAAGTTTCAGCTCAAAGTACCCTACAAATAATATTTCATAACTATTGAAACTGCCCCTTTTAGGCTTTGATCCTAATTGTGCTGTTTTGGTGACTGTCGCTTTAAATTCAAATGAGATTGTGCTCTTTTCAAAAGAGGGTGGAGCTAAAAAAATCTATGCGTCACCTTAGCGGCAGTTTCAAAACTCTAATGGCAGACAGCTGCTTCTCACTCAGGGCTGTCTATGCTAAATTACAATTTACTCACTATTGAGTCACCCTAAATTGGTTCCAAAACTTTATGAGTTTCTTTATTCTGTTGAACACAAAAGAAGATATTTTGAAAAAAGCTGAAAACGTGTAACCATTGACAAGCAATGTAGGAAAAACAAATACCATGTAAGTCAATGGTTACAGATTTCCAGCTTTCTTCAAAATATCTTCCTTTGTGTTCGACAGAAGAAAGAAACTCAAACAGGTTGGTAACAAGTGAAGGGTGAGTAAATGATGACAGAATGTTCAGTTTTAAGCGAACTATCCCTTGAAGATTCAGGAAGTGTTTTTTTTGCATATAAAACAATTTAATCTAGTTTAATGTTACTTACAGGCTCATTTCACCTCATTCGGATGCTTTTGGATGAGTATATCCTACTGGCCATTGAAACACAATTTAACAATGACAAAGAGCAAGACCTTCAGAATCTATTGGAAAAATATATGAGGAGTGCAGGTATTCAATTATTTTTTTACATTTATTGAAAAGTATTAAAAGTAGTGCTGTTAAATCATAAATCCTAACTAATCAGCTCTAAAATAAAAGTTATATATATATATATATATATATATATATATATATATATATATATATATATATATATATATGCGATAAGTGTTTTCTGTTTCGTTTCAGTTGTTCTTGATCTCTGCTCTGTCCACTTTTGATGTTGAAAATTCAAGTCTACAGTTTAACAAAGTGACTTTTATTGACATTTTAGTGTTATAAAATAATATATAATATATAGAGAAATAAGTCTGTAAAATAACAGAAAATCTACTGGCAATTTATAACAAAGGTTTTTGTTCTGTAATATACAACACCAACCCAGACAATATATCACTTTAAACTATTAAAAATGTTAATAAAAGTAACTTTTTAAAACTTGGAAGAAAGATCAAAGTCCCATAATGAAATTCAAAAGCATAAATAAACGGGAAAAATAAAAACATGAATTACAAAATACAGAAAACTGCTCATTTATGGATATTTTTACAGTGTGTTACTAAAATGATTATATTATTCATAATAATAATAAATTATTATATTTATATATAAAATATAATAATAATAATGTGTATGTAAATATTTTTAAACTATATACATTTATGTGTGTGTTTATATATACATAATAAACACAGTAAACACATATATTATATAAATATAAACCTTTTTTGCACTCGATAGGTGATGATTAACAGCTCTAATTGTTAGATTGTTTTAAAAATCCCCTTATGTTCAGCAAGGCTGCATTGATTTAAATACTGTAAAACAGCTATATTGTGAAATACCACTACAATTTAAAATCATTTTTTATATTGCAATATTATATATTATATTATATATATTATTTTTTTTTAAGTAAAATGTATTCATTTTCAGCATTATCAGTGTCACATGATCCTACGTAAATCATTCTAATATCATAACTTGCAGCTCAAGTAAACATACACTACTGGTCAAAAGTTTAGTGTGAGTTTTTTTTTTCATGTTCTTTTTTTTTTAAAGAAAATTATTAAATTATATTAATTTAATATAATTATATTAAATGAAATTTAAAAATGTATATATATATATATATGTATATTTATAAAAAATAAAAATTTACATAGCTGCTTTCTTATTGTATGTAGTTTCAAATGAAAGTATTACTCCAGTCACTATTGCTTTTATTACTATTACCATTAATAATAATATGAAGAACAATAATAATTAATATAAGAGTAATTTCTGAAGGATCATGTGACTGAAGACTGGAGCAATGAAGCTGAAAATTCATCTTTAAAATCACTGGAATAAATTATTCAATTAAACGATAAACTACTTTTGAACAGTTATTTTTATAGTGCAAAAACATTTCACAATCTGTACTGTATTTATGATTAAATAAATGCAGCCTTGGTGAGCAGGATAAACTTATTGTAAAACAATTAAAAATCCTACTGACTCCAAGCTTTTGACTGGTGGAGTATATTATTAGTATATCATCATTAAAAATTGTTGTTCTGCCTAATATTTTAGTGGAAATCATATACATTGTTTAAGTATTCTTTAATAAATAGAAAGTTCAAGAGCATTTTTTATATGTTGTAACACTATAAATCTCTTTAATGTCACTTTTGGACTAATTCAATACATCTTTGCTGAATAAAAGTATGAATTGCTTACAAACCCAATAAACTGTGACGTTTCCATTGTAACAGATGCTAGTAAGGCCACATTCACCGCCTCCCCGAGTTCTTGTTTCTTGGCCAATCGGAATAAACCTGGTGTGTCATCCAGTGATTCGGCTGTGAAAGATGAAAATCCTCCAGAAGATCATTTTCTGTCACTGGCAGCAGCACAGCAGGGGCTCGGGGCTGGCACTGTTGTCTACCATAGTGCAGATCCGGACAACTTTACTATATCTGGTACTGAAACACAGCCACTGAAATCAATCACATACATGTCATTGTTAGGGTGCACCATAAGTCGTTTGCTAAATAAATAATTTTTTTAAAAGTAGAAATGATTTACATTGTTTGGTGTTTTTGAATCTCTTGTCCTCACAAAGGCTGAATTTATTTGATTGAAAATATAATACTGCAATATATTATTACAATTCAAAATAACTAGTTTCTATTTGAATATACAGTATTTTATTTATATGTACTTTAATTCTGAGATGGTAAAGCTGACAGATTATTGACATCTTCAGTGCTGCCTGATCCTTCAGAAATCAATCTAATATGCTGATTAAAATACAGGAATTATTCCTATGATGAATAGAAGTTTTCTATTGAAAGTTTCAAAGACATTTTTAACATCTATTTTAGAAGGATTTCTGAAGAGTCATATGACACTGAGGACTGGAGCAGATGCTGGAAATTCAGATTTGCCATCACATGACTAAATAATATTAACAAATGTATTTAAAAGAGAAATATATATATAGTATTAACATCAGCTGAAGACAAATATATTAGTCCACCTGTGAAAATTGTATTCTTCTTTAAAGATTCCCCAAGTGCTTTTCAACAAACCAAGGACATTTTTCAAAGTATTTCCTATTATATAATTAACCTAACTTTTTTCAAACTTACTAGTAAAATATGATGTACTGTCATCATGGCAAAGACAAAGGAAATTTGTTATTAAAGCATATATAAAAATGACATATAGATTACTTGATAAACTGGATGTTTATCGGAGAAGATGGGGAAAATATTTGGCATTTTTGGAGGCTGAACAAGGTCACTGTGTTGAGACGCAAAGTAGAAATGTAGTTATCTTATTTTATTTATTTATTCATTCATTTATTATTATTATTTTTAATTATTATTTTTTTGTATGTGTTTTTTTTTTTTTACATTTTAATTGAATTTATATTATTTGTCTGTGTTTACTGGATTTATGATAGCAACATATAATTACGGTAACTAATGCTGTTGGGGAGGGGAAGGGAAAGCGGACGTTAAAAGCATGTAAAAATGTTGAATTATGTAAAATTTATGTAAAATTATTGAAGAAAATTTGAATCATAAATGAAAACTATAATATTTTAAAATGAGTTGGGAAAAAAAATCTCTCTGTTAAACAGTACATGCTAAATATTTGAAAAAGATTTAAAATTTCACAAGGGCGTCAAGGTGATGCAGTGGGTAGCATGATCACCTCACAGCAAGAAGGTCACTGGTTCGAGCCCCAGCTGGTGTGGAGTTTGCATGTTCTCCCCGTGTTGGCGTGGGTTTCCTCTGGGTGCTCCGGTTTCCCCCTACAGTCCAAAGACATGTGGTACAGGCGAACAAGCTAAATTGGCCGTAGTGTGTGTGAATGCAAGAGTGTATAGGTGTTTCCCAGTGATGGGTTGTGGCTGGAAAGGGCATCCGCTGCGTAAAACATATGCTGGATAAGTTGGCAGTTCATTCCGCGACCCCTGATTAATAAAGCGACTAAGCCGAAAAAAGAATATAAATGAATGAATGAATAAAATTTCACAGGCGGTAATAATTTTGTCTTCAACTTTAAATGCAACTTTTTTGAGCATGAGAGACATGTATGCCAAACTCTTAATGGCTACTTAATATTTACACAAATACAACACAAATGAGCATTGTTAATATAATCATCATCATTAATGTAGTATATAACTTAAATCTGATCTCTATTTATATATATTTATATAACATATATTTGCAGGTCAGCTGGATTTCTCTCAGAACAGCGCTCCTCTGATGACCCCTCCAATCTCTCCCGCCATGATGAACCGCAGCAGTGTGATCAACCAGGGGCCGATGGCGGTGCGTCCACAAACCAGCTGCCCCATCCAGCCCCAGCTGCCCTGCCAGACCTTCCCCGAGCCCCTGTACCAGAGCCTCCACAATCCTCCATCTGGCTCCTACCCAAACGCCTCGTACTACCAGCCCGTGTTTAGAGCGCAGACACACACTGAAAGTGGACGTTACGCTGCCTTCTCTGGACATCACCTAAGCAAAGACTGCTTCAGTAACAGCTGCATTGCTTCTCCATATGGGACCAGGGGCTCGTCGGGTGGATACGCAGCTGCGGGTGATGCTGGGATGGAGACTGAAGCTGTTCAGTTGCTGGAGTCCTCAGGGTTTGGCTTTGGAGGAACGACTGGAGCTGCTGATGGATGTTCGGGTCCGGTTTGCAGCTCTGGACACAGTGGTGAGAAAATCAGAAATTACTTTTATTAGGGATGCTCCGATCAGAATTTTTGCAGCCGATACAGAGTACCGATATCTTGTCATGGTGATGCTTCAAGCTTTATAATGCATAAAGCACATTTTCAGTCCAAGTATGATACTTCAGTGGAGATCTTGCCTTACCTAAGAGAATAAATTAAAGATGTTGCATATAATTCCTTAAACATGTCACTTATAACCATTTAGTGTGGACTTGTCATGGTCAGAAGCAACTTTACAGAACAAAATAGATAAAATATTTACAAAAAAGGCAAGAAAAATCATTAATAAAGCAATTTGGAAACAATGCAAATCATGGAAGAAGAATTCAACATGTCTCAATGAAGTTTGGAGTGCATAATGGATTTATAGATGTGCATTTAAACTCATTACTTCAATACTTAAAGAAAATAGGTCCATAAACTACTGCGTATTACAATACGCATATTACAATAAGTTATATTATTAAATATTCAAGTTAAACAATTTTTTTTTGTTTTTTTCCTAATATTTCCAGCCAGGATTTAATGAACTTGCAATATTGTTGAAAACACGTAACTTTCAGTTTTGATATATAAAAAGATTTCAGTTCTTATGTGTCCTCTGCTTGTAAACTCGTAAACAAACAATTGTGATCGGTTTATGAGATCGATCGATCGGAGCATCCCTAATTTTTTATAAAAAAAATTTAAATGCATTTTTTTTATTGCAAGCAAATTCTACAGATGGTTTTTAATGGATTTTTAAATATAATGACAGTTTATAATATTATGATTTCGCAATTCTATAATAACTACTTTATTTTGTCATTGCCATTATGACAGTACCAACGCAATCTCACGGCAATTCGTAACTTTTTGCTTTAGTGGCTAATTCGTATGAATTCGTACGATCTAATTCGTACAAATTAGTACGATTTGCTCATCACCCAATGACGGTTGGGGTTAGGGGTGGGGTTGGGTGCCACGCCTCCTTTTTAAAATCGTACATTTTCGTTAGGGGTGTCAAAATTAATTGTTTCTTCGGTGCACCGCGATGCAGATGGGGACAATTCGATATCGGTTCAGTAATAGATCATAACCGGTTACTACGCACTGACGTCATTTATCCCCTACGTGCGATGTCGCGGTAGAATACTATGGCGAAGGGGGCGAGGGTGAGTAAATGAAACACTCCTACTACTTAAAAAGCAGATAATTGTGCACGTGTGAGTGTGCTGGACACAGTCTTTCACTGACACTGAGGAATGGTAAAGCACAAGCCGCTATTTCAGTACTAGGGAGAAATGCTGTAAAACTCCATCTCTGCCCCCCCCCCCCCTCCCCCCCCTCTTTCTCTCTTCCACACACTCACACTTTTTGCATTTGACCCGTTGGCATGTTCGTGAGGTAAATTTTCCTCTCCTCTCGGCTGTTAAAGCGATACTTGTGGATCCAGACACAAGCGTGCCTGTGGTGTGAGTTTATTGTATTGTATTTATTCTATTACGGATTACCTGATAACTGCGTATTATGCGCATATAGACTGACCCGCGGCTGTTTTTCCCGCGTCACTCATCATGGGTGAACAGCGCTTTCGTTTCTAAAGCCAAGCGCAGCCCTTTCTGTTGAGCGGTTAAAGACAATGACCAATCATAGGGGTGTAAGAACTTGCCAGTGCTCAAAAAGCAAGCGGGATAATATTTACATTAGTTTATTTGTTATGAATGCTCGTGCTGTCTTCTGTGCATGTATTGGAGTTTTCATTCACAAAGAGTGTTTTTTTTTTTGAGCAGGTAAAATTAAAGGTACAGTTCATATATCTAACTGCTTGTATTAAAGGACAAAATAGTATTACAAGTAATATATAAATATAAACATATTTATAGATTTTAATAAAAAAAAAATTCTTGTGTTGTAAAGAAAAAAATCTAATTATGTATGGAAAGCATCGTCAATGCACCATGATATCGAATTGAACCGAATCGATGGCATAATAATCGTAACCGAACCGTGAGACCAGTGTAGGTTCACACCCCTATTTTTCGTACGACTGAACTCGTACAAATTAGCCACTAAACTGACAAAACGTACAATACTTACGTTTCCTCGTGAGATCAGGCTGGACAGTACATAATATTTTACTAGATTAAAAGAGATTCAACTTTATTGTCATTACACATCTACAGGTACAAGGCAACGAAATGCAGTTTAGGTCTAACCAGGAACACAATAGCACCAAGTGCAGGATATAGATATAAGTTATAAAGGGAAGTTATAGAAAAACTATAATAATATTTTCAGATGGATGTACTATGAACATTATATACAGGTTGTATTAACTATGGAGAGAGATTTACAATAGATGAATATATGTACAGGTTGCTATTAATAATCAAACGTTTGTAGATACATATGAACATAATTACAAATGCATATGTACAGTCGGTATGTGCAATTCAAGATGAATTAGTGCAACATAGTGATGAAAATGTGCAATTTTAAGTGTGCAAATAACAAATAAATATGCAGTGTTTATGGAGAGTGTAAGTTATGAGGAGAGTGGGGGGTTGGGGGGGGGACGGTGGGCAGAGTTTAAAAGGGAGACAGCTCTGGGGAAAAAGCTGTTCCTCAAACCTATTTTTGCTGCCTTAAATTATTTAGTTGATTTAACTTTTCTAGTCAAAAAAACTTTTCTAGACTAAAAATATGAAGTTAAACATGAAATCATTTGTTGTCTTAACGTTTTGTCATTAAATATTGTAACAATGTACTTATTTTTCAAGATACTAGTTTTAAGCTTAAATGGGACGTATTGTGCCCCTTTTTACAAGATGTAAAATAATTCTCTGATGTCCCTAGAGTGTGTATGTGAAGTGTATAACCCTTTAAAACTGCCCCTTTTACACTTTGAGCCAAATTGTGCTGTTTTGGTGACTGTCACTTTAAATTTAAATGAGATTGTGCTTTCAGCCCTCTTTTCAATAGAGGGTGGAGCTACAAATGCCTGTGTGTCAGCATAGCGGCAGACTTGTTGAAAACTGAAAAATGTCAGTTGGTGTTCATTTGTGCAACCTAAAACTCCATATTTATAATCCTCTTAGTCACTGACATTACCTTTAGTAGGTACGGTGTGAAAACTCTAATGGCAGACGGCTGCTTCTCACTCAGGGCTGTCTATGCTAATGAGGAAGAGATTTTCACTAATGGGCGGGGCTCTCCACCTCTGATGACACCTACAAAGGTAGAATGTCAATCAAAGTGTTTCTGCAGACTGTTTTTATCAAGTGTGTTTACAAAAAATATAATTAATACATTTTTACCACTAGAAGCTGGTTATATTAACAGACTGCTGCCACACAACTGTGTTAAAAACCTTTATAAAAGGGATGTTTGCATAATAGGTCCCCTTAAATATGTCACCCATTTTATTAGACGGCACAGAGCAGCATTATAACAGAACCTTAAAATGTATTTAGTATGCTAAAAGTGCTTCTTCTCCAAATGATCTTGACTGGAATAAAAGGAAGTGGTTGACTGTGGCATAACAAAAGCTCCACTGCTTTTAAATTTTAAATCTCCAATGATGTGCAAGTGTAGGGCTTATTGCTGTGTATTAATTTCAGGTGCTGAATAATATCATTGTGCCTGCTAGCACATGGTACAGCAGCAGTTGCGCTGAAATGAAAGTGAAGTTCCTATAACCACATTGACCTAGAAAATAGCAAGTTTTAATTTTCTGTGGGTCTTAGTACACAATATAACTACAGTACAGTCACGCTTTAAATTAGGAAAATGATCAAAACTTTTGGTCATTTTTGAGCGAGATGCTAATGGTCTAATCTAATTCAATGATCTATGCTAAGCTAACCTAAAAGTGCTTAGTGACTGGAGATCAGCTGAATGGATTAAAAAAATAATAAAACTCAACTTTTTAACCATAGGGGACTTGCAAAATGAGCCTACATTGTTAAAAAATGTAGTGTTCCTTTAAACACAAAAAATGCTTGGTGTCAAATCTGTTGTCAGAAAAACAAAAAATACTGCTGTCATGTAATTGGCTGATTAGATATTTGCATTAAAGTTGTTAAGAAACGGAAGGTAAATTTGACCTTTTTCCTCTACTGTGACATATCTGATTGAAACAAGTCCTGAAATTAGAAAAAAAAAAAAGGAGGCCAATGCATAATTTTGTCCTTTTTGTCCAATTGGATTGTTGGAAGATGGATGTTGCTAACAAAATAGAGGAAGATTAATGAATGGTCAAATTCATAGCAGAAACGAGACATCCACTGATATCCTCTTCCGAAATCATTACATGTGACCAGGAGTGAAGAAAAGTTGTTTCTAGGGATAGAGAAAGTCATGATATTTGATTAATGATTCTGTGGGCAAAATAATTTTTACAGCGAAATGCTAATGGTCTAATCCGATTCAATTATCTATGCTAAGCTAAGCTAAAAGTGCTTAGTTTTTGAATGGAGATCGGCTGAATGGATTAAAAAATAATAAAACTCAACTTTTTAACCATAGGGGACTTGCAAAATCAGCCTAATTTGTTAAACAAATTGTAGAGTGTTCCTTTAAACACAAAAAATGCTTGCTGGCAAATCATCTTTCCTGACAACTCAGTTTGAACTTGAAGATCTAATTGGCTGATTAGATATTTGCATTGAAGTTGCCATGAAATGGAAGATAAAAATTGTCCTTTTTCCTCTACTGTGACATACATCCGATTGAAACAAGTCCTGAAATTCGAAAAAAAGGAGGGCGGTGCATAATTTTGTCCTTTGGGAACCGATTGCATTGTTGAAAGATGGGCGTGGCTAACAAAATGGAGGAAGATTAACGAATGGTCAAATTCAGAGCAGAAACGAGACAACCATTGATATCCTCTCCCAAAAGGCATTACATGTGATTGGGAGTGAAGAAAAGTTGTTTCGAGGGATAGAGAAAGTCATGATATTTGATTAATGATTTTAAGGGCAAAATTATTTTTACAGCGAAATGCTAATGGTCTAATCCGATTCAATGATCTATGCTAAGCTAAGCTAAAAGTGCATAACTTTTGACTAGAGATCGGCTGAATGGATTAAAAAAATAATAAAACTCAACTGTTTAACCATAGAGGACTTGCAAAATCAGCCTAATTTGTTTAAAAAAATTAAGAGTGTTCCTTTAAACGCAAAAATGCTTGCTGGCAAATCAGATTTCCTCCCCACTTAGTTTGAACTTAAGCAGACTTTTAGCAAACACATTCAGACTTTAGCAAACAGTTACCATAGATGTACACAATAAAGAAGCTGGTCTTTGCAAAGAACGAGTACCACATTTATTTTGTGCTGCGCAGGTTACAATTAGTTTGCAGAGGCTCCATTTGAAACATCAACATTCATCTTTCTCCTGTCCAGGATATTACGGCAGCAGCAGTGGTTATGTGGATGCTCCGAGGATGGGGACATTTATCGATCAGCATGTGTCGGTTATCAGCAGCGTGAGCAGCATTCGCTCCGTTTCGGCCTACGCTGAAGCACACGACCCTCTCAACATTCTGGACGACACCAGCAGGAAGACAAGACCTTACTACACTGAACTGTCCACAATGGGCACACACACAGCAGGTCAGGACAAAACAATGCTTCTAGGGGAGCCCGGGGCTAGTTACACAGTCAACTATGTCAGTGTTTCTCATCCACGTTCCTGGAGGACCACCAGCTCTGCACTTTTTCCATGTCTCCTTAACCAAACACACCGGATTCAGATCATCAGCTCATTAGCAGAGACTGAAAGACTTGACAAAGGAGATATCCAAAACATGCAGTGTTGGTGGTCCTCCAGGAACGTGGTTGAGAAACACTGAACTATGCGATGAAGTTGGGTGTTATATATTGCTTTAAGGGGTGTTTGTTGTAATCAGGCCAGGGCATGTTGACACTTTTTTTGTACAAAACACTCTTCTTACAGTTTTTGTCTTGTGTCCAGTCCAAATATCTAAAAATTCTTAAATTAAGAAGCATTTTCTACACAAGTACAAATATTGTTATTGTTAATATTAAGTGCGGTTTTTCTTAAAATTTGCTAAATAATCTGGCAGAGGACTAAGCAAAGTTATCTTTTATCTATTTCAGTTTTATCTATTTGACTTTTTTCAATTTTATACGGTTTCTTTTACAGCATCGATGTTGTGATGTAATTAAAATATAATCAGTTAAATAGACTCCGGCATTCATTTAGTTGTTCAAGCGTAAAACGAGATGAAAACTGTTTACATGCACGCACCCGTCAGGATCGGCAGGCTAGCGCAGAAACTCCATTGAAAATACTGGGGTAAAATAAATGTTCATATTTTAAAGACATGGCGCAGAGAAATGTAATTTAATGCTTCTTGTACATTCTGAGACCCGCTTTATATCATATCAGGCAGTGAAAATCGTTGATTTTTAAGAAAACAGACCTTAAACGTGCCGATTTTGTTACGGCATTTAGTTCACCAGAAGCTTTTGACCCAGGTTACTGAAAAATTAAAAGTTCTTCTGCATATACTGTACCCTATTTAGCTTGTTTTAAGGAATCACTCATTTAATTTTGATTTATTATTTCTGAAAACAAAACTTTTTTTTTTTTACTTGTCTAGAAAATGCTTATTGATTTAAGAATTGTTAGATATTTAGACTTATTATTTATTGAAACTCTAAATTAAAGCATTTTTTTAAAAGTCAAAATAATGATTATACTGTATAAAAAAGTAGCTACCATGATTTACAAAAGACACCCAGTAAAATGTCATTCAGTGTAACAATAATTTATATACCTCATCTTGTCAGGCATATTTAGAACAAAGTGGAAATGTTATATTACTTTGCTGCAAAGCAGAATTTTCAGCAGCCACAAAATGTTATTTTTCCCCAAAGAATATTTTATTGAACAGACCCAAAAAGTCTTATTGTGTAGAATATTTCTAAAAAAATCTTTATAGAGCAAAAAAAAAACATTTTTTGCTCTATAAAGAAACTTTTGTGGGTTCCAAGTTCTTTGTGGAACCAAATATGTCAATAAAGAACTTTTATGTTTAAGAGTCTTCATAGTTCTAATTATGCTGATTTGCTCAAAAATGTCCAATTAATAATGTTAAATGAGTTCATTAATATTTTTGTGGAAACCATGATCAGTTTTGTGCTTCTATAATACACAGAATTAAAATGTTATATAACAACTTGCCCTTCTCATTGTGTATAAAATGAACTATATCTTTTTATAATTTTTAAAGCAGGAGTGGCAAAGGTCAATAGCTTTTTTTTTAGCCAAGAAACTATAGTAGTTATAACAGCGTATGACAACTAGGCCCGGTCTCCCATATACAGTTGGAAGTCAAAATTATTAGCCCTCCTGTGAAATATGTATTCTTTTTCAAATATTTCTCAAGTGATATTTAATGGAGCAAAGAAATTTTCACAGTATTTCCTATAATATTTTTTCTTCTGGAGAAAGTCTTATTTGTTTTATTTCGACTAGATTAAAAGCAGTTTTTTTATTTTTTAAACCATTTTAAGGTCAATTTTTTTGATAGTCTACAGAACAAACCACTGTTATACAATGACTTGCCTAATTACCCTAACTTGCCTAGTTAACTTAAGCCTTTAAATTGCACTTTAAGGTGAATGCTAGTTGAAAAATATCTAGTAAACTATTATTTACTGTCATCATGGCAAAGATAAACCAGTTATTAGAAATTAGTTATTAAAACTAATATGGTTAGAAATGTATTAAAAAAGGGTTTCCTTTAAACAGAAATAAACAAGAAGGCTAATAATTCTGACTTCAACTCTATGTATCATGCAAGGCCTTTTATTCTATAATACCTGCCATTAATAATTCTGTTGCACTGTAGAAGCTCTGTCACAAAAACAAATTCCTCGTATGTGTGAACATACCTGGCAATAAAGCTCTTTCTGATTTTGATTACAGTCTAACTCAGTTTCTTCATCCTTTTCAGGATCCAGCATTGCTCACTCCTGCTCGGTCTCAGCGCCCTGCATGTACGGAGCCCCTGCCCCTTATCACTCCCAAAACACACTGCTGCCTCTGCAGGGAGCCACAGAGATCAGAGAAATGATGTCATCGCTTCCCCCCATCAACACTGTGTTCATGGGGTCGACCGGTGGACCACCCTGACCAACACCTTATCTGTAATTCAACATCTGCTCTACTCACTGAAGGTCAGGCATGCTTTAGGCCCTGTTTACACCTGGTGTTAACAAGCATTTTCAGTGGTTTGATCACAAGTGGTAAGATGCATTGCAGTTTCAAATAGACATTAATGCAGTCATGAACTCCGATTTTCCTTGATCTCTTGAGATATACGAGGTAATTGTACAATAAAAATACCAGTTGAAGAATTAGTTCACCCAAAAATGATAATTCTGTTATTAATTACTCACCCTCATGTCCTTTCAATACTCTGAAACCTTCGTTCATCTTCGGAACACAAATGAAGATATTTTAGATGAAATCCTGGAGCTCTCTCATCCTCCATAGACAGCAACAGTCCCCCTCCAGAGACATTCAAAGTCCAGAAAAGGAAGCAAAAACATTGTCAAAACATTCAGAGTGGCTTTAGTGGTGCAACTTAAATCATATGAAGCTCCAAGAACACTTTTGCATTAGCACAGTAGCGCTATTACAAGCAGCAGGAACATGTATACTACATAGAAACGAATTATTTGAGCATACTTTAGTTTTCCGGTGAGCATGTGCGGTTCATTCCTGTATAAGTGTATGTGTAGATGAGCGCGATATAGAGTTATTTCGAACTTCGATGGCAGCATGTGATGGTCCATTCTGGCGATCTTGTGCTGTGGTCTGGCATCAACAAACCACCTTTGCACAAGCCATTGAAATGAATGGGTTTCATAGTGCAGCATATTCCACATCCAGTGCAAATCCTGCTTTAGACCGCACAGTGACTACAGCTGAAGGGAGATAGAAACCTGTGCACTGAGAACTGCTGGGCCCTGTGACGCAGCATAGCCTTTATCAACTCAAATTTGGGCTGTTTTTCTCTTTCAGATGATTTTCATCCACCAAAATTTATGTGAATGCCTATTTTTTCACTTAAATCACAGCAGTTTTCATCTATGAGGGATGTAGACTGTCAAACATACAGTACATGCAGTAGTTTACATTGGTGGACGCAAAGCTATTTTTTCAAACTTGTGAAAATGTTCAATCAAGCTAGTTAGCATTTACTTCTGAGTCTAAAATCAGCCACACCTATTCAAAAAACAGCGTGTTTCAATCAGAGTTCATACACATTTTTACTACAAAAATTCCTTGACTTTTCCAGGACTTTCAAGTCAATTTTCATGACCTAATGTTTGATGTGATGTCCATGTATACGTGGTAAATCATAAGAAAAACAATGAATGTTTAAATTTATTACAGCATATCATAAAACATGCAAAAATCTCTTTATTTTCTATTTATTTTTATATCTATGTAAAATAGATGATGCTTACCCAGCACTAATAATGTGAGACCATGATTTTGGCCAAAAAAAGAAGTACAAACAACTAACCTCCATTCCAGTATACAGATATTTGTCGAACTAATTTTAGATAATGTTAATAGTTTGCTAAACTAGTAATAGTAGGTAAAACTACTTCTATTATAAAGCCGCGATCACACTGCACTTTTCGCTCTATAGACTTCCATTCAAAATCATGCGAATGCGGCAGACCAGAAACGCAAGCACGTGTGACAGGTTTCACATTTCACTGCATTCGAAAGTTCAAGCTTGGTGAATTCTTACCTGCGAAATCACATCAGGTCATTGCGTGAGACTAAAAGAAGATAATTTAAAATATGGAGCAATCGCTTACTTAACATCTAATCATATTGTTTAACCCCGCCCCTTTTCACAGTGTCGTACGACAGGATTTCGCAAGCGCAAGCTCTAGTGTGACCACAGATTAAGTCACTTTGGACAAAAATGTAATTTCCATGACTTTTCCAAAACTTAGTGGGTTTTTCTGTTTTTCCAAAACTTTTCCAGGCCTAGAAAATGCCATGTCAAAATTCCACAACTTTTCCAGGTTTTCCATGACCGTATGAACCCTGTTCAATGAGGGGGATCAAAACAGCACATTAAAAAGACTATTACTTTTAAATGATTATGTTTTTGACATAAAAATATTATTAAAAAATAAACAAAAGAAGGCAGTTTGTGACCCCTTTAACATGCACTAAATCTCTTGTGTTTGGATTTTGTTTATGCTTTGCTTATTTAGTCACACTCTACATAACTTTATAAACATAAACATTACATACACATTTTTTTTAACTCGTAACTTAAGTGCTGTTAAATGACCCCATGATATGTGGCTTATTATCAAACTATAAAAATAATAATAATTTCTTACATTTATATAGTGCTTTTCTGGACACTAAAAACGCTTTACGCATTTTTTGGGGAATCTCCTCATCTACCAGCAGTGTGCAGCATCCACCTGGCCATATTGCACCAGACCGCACACCACACACCAGCTGATTGGTGGAGAGAAGATGAAGCCAATTCTGATATGGGGATCGTTAGGAGGCCATGATTGACAGAGGCCAGTGGGCAAATTTTTCAAAGGACATCCTGGGATTTTTAAGGACCACAGAGAGTCAGGACCTCGGTTTAACGTCTCATCCGAAAGACGGCACTCACTGAGCAGTATCAATATTAAGTCCCCATCATTATACTGGTGCGTTAAGACCCACACAGATCGTAGGTTGAGCGCCCCCTGCTGGTCTCGCTAACACCACTTCTGGCAGCAAACTACCTTTCCCATGTGGTCTCTCATACAGGTACTTACAGGGTACAGCCCTGCTTAGCTTCAGTGGGTGACCATGTGAGAGTTGTAGAGAGCGAGTAGCCGGCTAATGGAAGTAAATGAAAAATGGGCATGTCAACTATTTTTGATCATAATCTGTGATATAAAGTGAAGTATTGTCAAGTATGGTTATCTATACTCGAAATTGGTCACCTGCTTTTGACCCATTTCGATTACAAGTCCCTGACCATTAGGCCCCAATGCAAGTGAATTATGACTATATTGTTTCGATGCACCTTCTCAAAACACGTGCCATAATGAGCACTTATTAGAGGATGTTTTGAGGCTGTTTAAATGTATTTACATTATGTGTTTTGGACCACCTCTGGAAGTGGATCAAAGCATTTTAGACCGCAATTACAGCTATATTTTCCCACTTGTGATCAGACTTCTGAAAATGCATTGCAGGCAGTCTTTTATTTGTCAATTGGCTTCTTTTATTTAGATCTGAATTAGTATATTTAAAGTTATGACTATTTTGGCCCAATTGTCTCTTATGTAAGGTTTTATAATATTATATATTGTAATATAATATGATTGTTGCTCTTATTTTAAAATTGTTGTACATACCAATAAAATATATACTGTATAATTTATCGTTTTTATTATTTATTAAACAATAAGCTAAAAACATCTAAGCTGTGAACATCTGACATTGTTCATTAACGTTTCTACTAACAGATTCGCATTAAAGATGTTCAGCCTTCAAATGAGTTCTTTCTTGGAAAATGCATTGATTCATAAAGGGCATTTCTAATGCAGTCATTAAAAAGGAGACAAGCAAATGAAGGCAGCTGAAGGACATAAATAGAGCAAACTTTGACGGCAGATGTTCAAATCAGATGGAACAGGTTCAAAGGAGCAGGGTTATTAGAGATAACTAAACCTAATACCATAAATCATTTCATTTACTTGGAATTTTTTTTTAATGAAATGAAATGAAAAATCTTAATCACCTCCATTTATATAGTTTCAACTAGACACAACTAAAATAAATAATTTACAGGTATATGTAATTTAATATAAATGAAACAAAGATTAAAACAAATAAAATCTATTTAAAATAAGCAACATCAAGAAAATTTGTACTTTAACGAAAACAGAAAAAATATAATTAAAAGCTAATTCAAAATATGAATAAAAACTATAGTAATATATATATATATATATATATATATATATATATATATATATATATATTACTATATATATATATATATATATATATACACACACACACAGTTGAATTGAATTGTCAGAATTAATAGCCCTCTTTTGAATTTTCTTTTTTTCAATATTTCCCAAACGATGTTTTACAGAGCAAGGAATTTTTCACAGTATGTCTGATAATATTTTTTCTTCTGGAGAAAGTCTCATTTGTTTAATTACGGCTAGAATAAAAGCAGTTTTTAATTTTTTAAACACCATTTTAAGGTCAAAATTATTAGCCCCTTAAAGCTATATATATTTTTCGATAGTCTACAGAACAAACCATCATTATACAATAACTTGCCTAATTACCCTAACCTGCCTAGTTAACCTAATTAACCTAGTTAAGCCTTTAAATGTCACTTTAAGCTGTATAGAAGTGTCTTGAAAAATATCTAGTAAAATATTATTTACTGTCATCATGGCAAAGATAAAATAAATCAGTTAATAGAAATGAGTTATTAAAACTATTATGTTTAGAAATGTGTTGAAGAAATCTTCTCTCCGTTAAACAGAAATTGGGGGAAAAAAACAGGGGGGCTAATAATTCAGAGAGGCTAATAATTCTGACTTCAACTGTATATATATATATATATACTCACCGGCCCCTTTATTAGGTACACATTACTAGTACCAGGTTGAATCCCCTTTTGCCTTTAGAACTGCCTTAATCCTTTGTGGCATAGATTCAACAAGGTACTGGAAATATTCCTCAGAGATTTTGGTCCATATTGACATGATAGCATCATCTAGTTGTTGCAAATTAGTCGGCTGCACATCCATGATGCGAATCTCCCGTTCCACCACATCCCATGCTCTATTGGATTGAGTCTGGTGACTGTGGAGGCCATTTCACAAACCAGTCTGAGATGATTCGCGCTTTATGACATTGCGCGTTATCCTGTTGGAAGTACATCAGCATCAATAAAAATCGTACTTAAAAACAGAAAATATATTATTTAAAGCTATTAATAAATTAATTAAAAGCTATTAAATATTAATAAAAACTAAAGTAGCATATATATACACACACACACACACACACACAAACATTCTACTTTAGTTATATACATATGCAATTTTAATATAAATGAAAAAAGAAAAATATTGACAAAATATGCCATAAAATCTATACAAATTTAGCAACATCAATAAAAACAGAAAATATATGATTAAAAGCTAATTCAAAAAACTATAAAAGTATACATATTTTATTTATTTTAGTAACTTTTTGTAATTTTGTGGTAATTGTACATGTGAAAATGCACAACAAATTGACTAAACGTTCAACCAAATGAAACGTATAAAACTAGATTTCTGACCAGTAGTATTTTCATTTTCTTTTTATATACTATACTGTACCTTTTGTGAATATTTTGGATTAGCTTTAATTACATCTTTTCATTTAGGTTAAAATTGTATTGATGTTGCTGTATATTATTGATTTTATTGATCTAATGTTTGTCCAATTTGGCTTTTTTTATGAAAATGTAAAGTTAATTATAAGTTATACTGTACTTTCCAGTCTTAGGAATAATTATATTCAATTTGTAATTGTAGTGCTCCAACTTTGAATGTTCTCTTCGTGTTCGAGTGGGTTTCCTCCGGCTGCTCTGGTTTCCCCCACAGTCCAAAGACATGTGCTGTAGGTGAATTGGGTAAGCTAAATTGTACGTAGTGTATATGTGTATGTCCTGGTCCTCCAGATTGGGGGTTGAGCGTTGGGCTAACAACCCACCTCATAAAAAATAAATGTTATGAAACACCAACATGGTGCGGCTAAATATCAACTTAGATATACTGTAAAATGACCCTGGGTGTAAGTGCGTGCTCTAACTTAAATGTATTTTATTATGCTGCTACGGCTACATTTCAACATTTTTATTTTGTTTAATTTATTTGTGAACCCAATTACTAAAAATCTTTTTAGTCTTAGTCTACTGTAATAACCCCAGTTCTCATTTCAAACCACAGATTAAATTTGGTTGTTATCATCAAGGGAAGTGATTAGTTGATTTCTGCATTGTTAACTAGGTTAAGCTGATAAAGATGTTGACTAAAACTAGACAAGCTGTTCATACATTGTGACTCTTATAGGATCTTTCAATTGAGTTTTTTTTTGTCAGTCTTCGAGCAGATGGAGGCTAATAAATCCATAATCAGATCGGCCGTAATCATATCATCGCATCTTAATATATTTGTATGTTTGGTTGCTGGTGCAAGCGGCTCAGAGGATGATTTCATCATTTGTGTGTGTGCAAAGACGTGAGGATGAATGATAAAACTGTGGCCACATTGTGCTGGCCTTTATCTACTCAAAGAGAAAATCCATTTCAGGCCTCGGACGGGAACAGATGGCTTGAAATGTAATGATTACAAAATCCTGACGTTAAAATAGTTTAATTACAAAGTCAATAATGCCTCCAACAATTGCCGGGGCTTTAGTGTAAAAACAACAGAAGGCAGAACGCAAACTTTGGGACAATGTTTAACCAGAACTTTGCATTAGGCAGGAAGACTCCATATGCAGCTCTGCAGAGCAAAGATCAACAGATCTGGTGTAATTATCACCGTGTTTGAGCGCGTGTGTGAGAGAGAGAGATATGTGTTTAGTGCAGTAATGTGTGCTTACCTGACTTCTGTCACAATCATATTTACATCTTACATGTTTACGATCTTTTCTAAAGCTTTTAAATCTTAAAGTTCCCGTGAAATTAAAATAATTGTTTTGTAGATGTTAGTTTCAGTCTGTTAGTTTTAAGGATATCTATTAGCTAGTGTGCTCCAAAACAGGGACAAAATTCACGCTTAGAAGAACTAAAACAAATATAAACAACACAGGCTCATTCTGTAAACGTACCCCTACGTATATACATTTCTGGAGATCGCAAATTATGTAGCCAGATATACGTATGGCTGCATTTTGTCTTTAAAATGAACGCTACAGGGCGGTATGACGCCGTTTCTTTGTACACGTATCAGCTGACCGCTTACCTCTGTATGGACGGCTTACCCGCTCTTACCAGTTTGTCCAGTTAGCTCGCCATGTACGTCAGTGGACTTGAGACACAGAGAGGAGTTCACCACGATAGTTGACCACGAAGTTGAACGGGGTTCGAGTCCGGTGAAGAACGGTTCCAGAAAGCAGGTAAGATAAAAACAGAAGCCAAAAAATAAAATAAACAAGTAAATAACAGGGTGAGAATGTGGTAAAATCTGAAAACATGGTAAAAATAAGGCGAGAGCTTTTTTTTTTTTGGATTGCTTTTGAAAACTCTCGGTTGGGTTTAGGGAAGTGAGAGGGCGGGACAATCGGTGCATTTGAAAACACTATTGGTTGGGTTTAGGGTGGATTTACGCGAGAACAGCAAGGGTGAATGGCACTCGCAAGAAACATTTGAGATGTTGAGCATACACAGCGGCCACTAGTGCACTTGTGAAAAAGCAAAACTGCAAAAAATCCTGGGACGTATGTGGCGCTCTCCAGAAATGTATATTGGGGTACGTTTTCAGAATGAGCCTGGGTGGAATATAAACATGTAAAGCTTGCTATTTTTCACTTCCACCTAAATCATTCATTCATTCATTCATTTTTTCCTTTGGCTTAGTCCCTTATTCATCAGGGGTCGCCACAGCGGAATAAACCCCCAACTTATCCAGCATGTTTTACATAGCGGATACCCTTCCAGCTGCAACCCAGTACTGGGAAACATCCATACCAAGGGTGTCCAAACTCGGTCCTGGAGGGCCAGTGTCCTGCTGAGTTTAGCTCCAACTTGCTTTAACACACCTGCCAAGTTTCTAGTATATTTAGTAGAGCTTGATCAGCTGGTTCAGGTGTGTCTGATTAGGGTTGGAGCTAAATTCTCCAGGACACCGGCCCTCCAGGACCGAGTTTGGACACCCCTGATCCATACACACTAATTCACACACATACACTACGGACAATTCAGTTTATTCAATTCACATATAGCGCATGTCTTTGGACTGTGGGGAAAACCGGAGCACGTAGAGGAAACCCACGCCAACACGGGGAGAACATGCAAACTCTACATAAAAAGGCCAACTGACCTAGTCGGGACTCGAACCAGCAACCTTCTTGCTGTGAGGAAACAGTGCTAACCACTGAGCCACCGTGTCGCTTGTAAATTTTTTCAATATAAAGAAAATGCATGGAAAAGGCTTGAAATGTATCCACAATTCTGGAATGTCCTTTGTAATAGAATATTGAGTATAAATGTAAAGATTTAGCATTATAATGCAAGCTTGTGTAAAATATACTCACTTTCAAGCAAATAATGATCCAAGAATGATATATATATATATATATATATATATATATATATATATATATATATATATATATATATATATATATATATATATATATATAAATATTTTATGTTAGATGCTTTTTATTTTATGTAAACACATATCAGCCCACGAGATTAGATCAGGAATGCCCAAACTCGGTCTTGGAGGGCTGTTGTCCTTTATAGTTTAGCTTTAACTTCCTTAAATGTACCTGCCTGGAGGTTTCAAGTATACCTAGAAAGAGCTGGATTAGCTGGTTCAGGTGTGTCCAACTGGGGTTGTAACTAAACTTTGCAGGACACCGGCCCACCAGGAACGAGTTTGGGCACCCCTGGATTAGATTGTGTCTATTTTGATATTTTATGTAGATGCTTTAATTTGATGTAAACAGAAACTAGCCAAATATATTAAACTGTGTCTATTTTGCACATTATATAGCATTTTAATGCAAAAAATATATATGTTTATAAAAAAAAAATATAGAAGGCGACATGGTGGCTTAGTGGTTAGTACTTTCACCTCACAGCAAGAAGATTGCTGGTTCGAGTCCCGGCTGGGTAAGTTGGCATTTCCCTGTGGAGTTTGCATGTTCTCCCCGTGTTCACTTGGATTTTTTCCGGGTGCTCCGGTTTCCCCCTTAAGTCCACAAAAAAAAATGTGGTATAGGTGAATTGGGTAAGCTAAAATTGTCCGTAGTGTATGTGTGTGAATGAGTGTGTATGGATGTTTCCCAGTACTGGGTTGCAGCTGGAAAGACATTCGCTGTGTAAAACATACATAAGCGAACTCGGATGAATAAAGAGACTAAGCCAAAGGAAAATGAATGAATGAATGAAAAAAATATATTTTATGTTAGATACTTTAATTTGACGTAAACAGAGATTAGATAGTGTCTATTTTGCACATTTAATATTTTCAGGAGATTTTTCTCTACTGTAACATGGATTTGATAGTATTAATTGGACAACAGAGCCCCGGTACTTTTTCTTTCCACAATAACACCATGCTTTTAATAACAAGCGACACACACAGCTATGCAGATTCGAAACAGCAGAATCAACTGTGCAGCAGAAGTGTTTCCTCAACACTTGAGATTGCAGGGTTGAGAGGAAAAACACCTACAGCATCTCTAGCAACACATGAATGAAAGAATTTTATCAATGTGTACAGTTTGCAGAGGAGGCTTTCAACTGCATTTGTCAAAAGGGGGGTTATTAACATGCTGTCAGAAAACTCTCTAGTATGTTTTCACACTTACAGTTTGGTTCTGTTGGATTATTTGGTCCCACCAAAACAGAAACTGGCAGTTCTGGTTTACTCACGTTCACACACCAGTCATTTCAAGGACCTAGATAAAGAAAAAAAAGACTTTGTCTTGACATCTGTACTTTTGCAACAGAACTATATCAATATACAGCATGTGTTATATTTTTATAAGCTAATGAAGAACTTATTAAATGTCTAAAGAAGTGAAAATGGTGAAATATTGCTCACACACACACCGCTGCTGCAAGGAGTTTTTCTGAAGTACCAAACTCTTTTGTGATTTGTATTGTTATTTGTAAACGATTTAAAGGTAAAAGCAGGTCATTTTCGGTCATTTTACGGTAACATGTTAAGATATCTTGTGCTGTTTTTGTCTCGTAAAGGTGTGGGGTTTCTACACTGTGCACTGTATGTGGAAATGCTAATGCAGATGTGAATGCTAATATTACCTTTATATGTTAACTACAACAGGCTTTGGTAATATTTTACAAGAAACTAGAATTTTTAATTTTGTAAGTTTAAATATTAGACATTCAATACCAAAAACGTTTGAGTGGGCCTATTTATGCATTCACAAATTGTGCACGCGCAGATTACACGTCTCTAAAAAAACTTTGCAACAACTTGTTTCACTGGATAAATTAAATCAATTACCTTATATGTAACTTCGTTAGTGAGACATCATTTACTAGGGTAAATTCCAAGTTATGTTTTCTATTTTAGCGACTCTCTCGTCCGCCCACACGTGCACATGTAATGTCTTGTTTTGTGTGAAGTGTTTTGTGTCCACATAGAGGCAGTGTTGTGTAGGAGATTAGACCATGAACCCGTTCAGGAGCACTTTGGCTGTAGTGTATATGCATGATATTAGTTTTTTCTCAGTCACTATGGTATATTTCTCAGATCAGAATTAAAATTTGCTAAACAGTAAGTGTATTTCTCATAATTTTTTTTCCCTAAATAACAGATTTTAGCATAACAAAACTACTAAAGCTGTAGGTTCAATGACAGAGACATGGTCAAAGACAGGGTTTGTACATTTGTAAAGTGTTTTGCTCAGTGGCTTTGGTGCATTTCTCACAACACTATTTACATTTGCACAACAGTTAATGCATTTCTCAAAACAATTAGTCATTTTTCATTCCTTCCAACAAATTGCAAATGCTTTTGGACATGCATCAATTGCTTTCACACAACTCTCTGCTGTTTGTAACATTATCATTCGCTTATGTCATGTCAGTCAAAATTAACTAAACTTGTGAATGCTGAATAGTCATACCATATAAAACTAATAGTCCTCATTTCATTACATACACAAATGTTGAACTAGTTGTCAAAATCTGTCAAGCTAATTTTATAAACATTTTTAAATCTTTTTTTTTCCTGAAAATGTCTATTAAATTGAACAATTTGATGAATGATTTACAGACCTGTGTATGTTGTAGGTTCAGTTCCAATATGTACTGCAGTATTGTTTACAGTTGTGCACAGCTCTACCCAAAGGGAGTTTATGTTTGTTGTAAATAAGGGTGTATTTATTCTTCTGCACAATGCTGTGAATAAATTAGAATTGCAAAGAGCAAATGCAGTAAAAATGTGAAACACACATATTCAGTGTCTTGTACTCAGATACCTCACTAAATGCAGTAATGTCTAACTTTACTGTAGTTTTCAAATGGCTGTGCACATAGTATATAGTGATGTCTGGAGCATTTTCATAAAGTGTCACCAAAATCTGACTTTTTTGCATTGGTAAAAATGTACAGAGTAAACTGTCATAATGAAAACATGACAAAGCCATTTGACTATCTTGTTCATAAACAATGGTGTCAGGACTTTTCATTTTGATGACACTGACACTTTCATTGACATCAATACTTGCATTTGAGGAATGAGCTCTCCATTTTGAGCAAGTGACACGCTTTTGCAGGTTATCCACTAGGTTTTGCAGTTTGCACTAATTGTTTTGAGAAATGCATTAACTGTTGTGCAAATGTAAATGGTTTTGTGAGAAATGCACCACAATATTTGTAAAAAATAAACAAATGTTTACTTCACTGCACTGATTGATATTTTAGCATAAGAAGACAAGTCATGAATTACCTGTATTTCCTTTGGTGAGCCTTCTTCACCGCAATTCTTCAAATGATGTCTGTCAGCTCATAGGATTTGACTAACAAGAAGCCCAAGAATTTCTCAACTGTGTGTGTCCAAACCTGGAGCGAGCAGCAGTTCACTGTCACTGCATTTGGAGAACATTGTGGACATTTCTCTCGCTGGTGGTAAATGTGCTGGAGAATCACTCAAACATGCTGACAGAGAAACTCAGACTACTGATGAATAGATAGATAGATAGATAGATAGATAGATAGATAGATAGATAGATAGATAGATAGATAGATAGATAGATAGATAGATAGATAGATAGATAGATAGATAGATAGATAGATAGATAGATAGATAGATAGATAGATAGATAGATAGAACGATAGAACGTTAGAACGTTAGAACGATAGATAGGTAGATAGATAGATAGATAGATGGATGGATGGATGGATGGATGGATGGATGGATGGATGGATGGATGGATGGATAGATAGATAGATAGATAGACAGATAGACAGATAGATAGATAGATAGATAGATAGATAGATAGATAGATAGATAGATAGATAGATAGATAGATAGATAGAACGATAGATAGATAGAACGATAGATCGATAGATCGATAGATGGATAGATAGATAGATAGATAGATAGATAGATAGATAGATAGATAGATAGATAGATAGATAGATAGATAGATAGATAGATAGATAGATAGATAGAACGATAGATAGATAGATAGATAGATAGATAGATAGATAGATAGATAGATAGATAGATAGATAGATAGATAGATAGATAGATAGATAGATAGATAGATAGATAGATAGATAGATAGAACGATAGATAGATAGACAGATAGACAGATAGATAGATAGATAGATAGATAGATAGATAGATAGATAGATAGATAGATAGATAGATAGATAGATAGATAGATAGATAGATAGATAGATAGAACGATAGAACGATAGATAGATAGATAGATAGATAGATAGATAGATAGATAGATAGATAGATAGATAGATAGATAGATAGATAGATAGATAGATAGATAGATAGATAGATAGATAGAACGATAGAACGATAGATAGATAGATAGATAGATAGATAGATAGATAGATAGATAGATAGATAGATAGATAGATAGATAGATAGATAGATAGATAGATAGATAGATAGATGGATGGATAGATGGATAGATAGATGGATGGATGGATGGATGGATGGATGGATGGATGGATGGATGTGACAAATAATTTCACAATTAAAATGTTTTCCATTGTAATTTAAATGCATTAACTAATGTTAACTAATATTAAAGTTGTGTGTGTGTGTGTACATCTGCTTTCATCTTGGCCTCTGACATCCCCTTTAGACAGTTTTCCAGTGTGTTTATGGATATCAGGCTGGTCGAAACAGCTTAACCTTTTTTTGTGTGTGCCTTTTATTTCATTCTCTTTTAAAGTTAAAATAATTACAAACACGCTCGTTAGCTTTCTCAATCGTGTCAATGAGAATCCCGACGCGGTTCATGCAAACACTGAGCATCCAGCTGGTTCTCCTGCCGCTTTATTGGAGAAGAAGTCTTTTACGTGTTTCCATTCAAAACAGCATTTTAATTAGAGCCCGAGGTGAGACGCCCATTGAGGGCCACTTGATGCAAATGGATGGAAAGTGTCAAATGGGTGAAATCAAATGAATATGTTTCTCCGCGGCCTCAAGGAGCAAAAGATATGCCAACAAATATCTATAATTGGTGTAAGTCAAAGCCTCATTCATCTCATTTGCAGAACAGAGATTTTGATTTGATTTATGTATTTCTGTGTGGCTTTTTGTTATTGCGTTTTTGACTGTATGTGTCAGACCAAATGAACACGCTCCCATCCCCCTTGTCTCTTTGTTACGGACCCTTCGCCTCTGGTCTGTGTGAGTGTGTGTGTGTCTTTTGTGAGGACGTCCCGTGTCTCTATGGCAGCCCAGATGAGGTTCAGTAAAGGCAAGACATGTGCCGTCTGGAGGAGACGGACAGGTGTGACGGGACTCTCTTTTCAATGGGCTTTATATGAGATATATGCTGCTGAGACAAATCTCTATTACAAATATAAAGACTGTAGTACATACAATTATTAGACCCCCTGTATATTTATTCCCCCAATTCCTGTTTAACGGAAAGAAGATTTTTTTTCAACACATTTCTAAACATAATAGTTTTAATAACTCATCTCTAATAACGGATTTATTTTATCTTTGACATGATGACAGTAAATAATATTTGACTAAGATATTTTTCAAGATACTAGTATTCGGCTTAAACTATAGGTTAACTAGGCAAGTAATTGTATAACAATGGTAGACAATCAAAAAATATCTATTGCTTAAAGGGGCTAATAATATTGACCTTAAAATGTTTTTAAAAAATTTTTAAACTGCTTTTATTCTAGCAGAAATAAAACAAATAAGACGTTCTCCAGAAGAAAAAATATTATAAGAAATACTGTAAAAATTCCTCACTCTGTTAAACATAATTTGGGAAATATTTGAAAAAGAAAACAAATAAAGATCACAGGAGGGTGAATAATTTTGACTTCACCTGTATAAGACCAATATGATCAGCCCCTACTGTGAAATTGCATTTTTTTTGTGATGTTTAATGATACATTTTTAAAACAAATTATAGTTTTGACAACTACTATAACCACTTTGTCTTTGCTGTAATGACAGTACAGCACATTTTTAGCTATTTAGTTAGATACTATTCAGCTTAAGGTGCACTATAGGTTCATTCATTCCTTCATTTTCTTTTCCCTTTATTAATTAGGGGTCACCAGAGCAGAATGAACCACCAACTTATGCAGCATATTTTTTACGCAGCAGATGCCCTTCCAGCTGCAAACCATCACTGGGAAACACCCATACACTTCCATTCACACACATACATACACAACGGACAATTTAGCCTACCCAATTCACCAATAGTGCATGTCTTTGGACTTGTGGGGGAAACCGGAGCACCCAAAGGAGACCCACATGAACACCATGAGAACAGGCAAACTCCACACAGAAATGCCAACTGACCCAGCTGAGGCTCGAACCACCGACCTTCTTGCTGTGAGGCAACAGTGTTAACCACTGCGCCGCCCATGTTTCAATTAACTGGAGAAAAAAATATATATATGAGAAATAGCATCCCATTATCATTCAACGTCGTATTTATGTTAAAAAAGAATTGTGTATTTATTAAAACACACAACAGAATGAGACAACATACTAAACTGTATTTAATATTTAAATGATTTATAACTTCTTAAAGGATAACGGCAGTAAAACCATTTAATATAACAATATTACCTACTGTATTTTGGGGCCTTTTAACCTCCTAGGGCTTGAGTGTCCACATACGTGGACAGCACATTTTAGCTCTTAAGAGGCTATTTAAAATACTTTGAATGTTTTATATTTTGTTACAGACATACAGTGTCATCCTGCAACTGTTTTGCAGCATATGAAATGTCCAAAACCCTATTTTTAACTGTCCAAAATGGGAAAAAATGTTGTTTTTACTCTCTGATAGTCAAAGCAAGTTAAAAAAAATGTCTATGTTATATAAGCATTAAAAATTTGTAAAGCATTGTAAAATTGTAAATTCGGACCACGAGTCCACATATATGGACATCATTTTTCTCTAAAAGTACATCATATCAAAAGATGATACTTAGATGTTTATTCTAATTAGGTTCCAATAAGCCCAAATAGCAAAGAGAAATAAAAAATGCAAGTAAAAAAACACCTTGGGCCTTAAGAGGTTAATACCTCATCAAATGATTCTCAAGATCTCAAAACTCAGGGCTTCTGGTAGTACCCAGAATAACAAAGTCTACTAAAGGAGGTCGAGCCTTCTCATTTATGGCTCCTAAACTCTGGAATAGCCTTCCTGATAATGTCCGAGCCTCAGACACACTCTCTCAGTTCAAAGCTAGATTAAAGACCTATCTGTTTAGTGAAGCATACACACAATGTATCACATAACAGTATGATGAGTGTGCTCCATGCAGGTGAGTGGGCTTGACACCTTCCTGTAGGACACACTCCTCATGTCTTAATGCAATAAACATATTGTTAGAAATACTTATAGGCTTTATATGTTTGTTGTTATGTTTTATGTATACAACTCCTATTTTCATTCATAGTGCTTCATTTTCACATTGACTTTTAATATCACCTATATGCTATAAAATTGCAGGTTAATGATGCCTGTATTTAATAACTTATATTTGATTGTAACTTTAACTTCATTTGATTGTAATGCAACAATCTGCACCTTTTGTAAAGCTGCTTTTAAACCATAATTATTGTAAAAAGCGCTATACACATAAACTTGAAATGAATTGAAATTAAATTCGTCTTCTGACAAGACTGGTATCATTACACTGAATCATATTTTAGTGTGTGAATGATAATCAATACGGTTTTTTTAATCAGAAAGAAACCATGAAACATTCTAACATACCAGCAAAAAAGAAAAAAATAAGAATTTTCATCAGCATCTCTACTTTTTGTCTATATTGATTCACACCCATGTACACAAAGAAATTCTTTTAAAGCGGCTGTACATTCACTATCTGCTTTCTAACACTTTACCCTGACCACTGACGGATCTGCCGGGATCTACATTGATGCCATCTAACAATATACGCAAGCCCAAAACACTGCGTCTGCTTTGATATATGTCATGTAATTAAACAAAGCATTTGGAGCCTCTCGAAGGGCACCGATTTTCCTTTTTTCCCCCTCTGTTCGGCCTTGATGCAACAGTGTTCAATGCCTGCGTGAAAGCAAAAGCATTCTGAAGAGGAACTTTCTTGTCAAGTTCTTTCAGCTGAGATGAAACATTTTAACATTTTGCGAGGAGAAATAAAAATGTGTGCACCTGCAGAATGTGCCACATACTTCAGTGACAATCGTGTAGTCTTATGTGAATGTTCTCCTTTAGTTCTTTAGTCATGGAATAAGAAAGTTTCTTTAAATAAAATATTAATAATTTCATGTTTTCATTCCTCTCTCAATTTCCTTGAGTTTCTTGTCTACTCTCTCCTCTGTAATATGGATTAAAATCTGATGTAGTGTAGCTGTACATTTTTAGTTATTTCCACTATAGACGATTACAATTTGAATCCAATTAATTGTGAGAGATATTAATTATTATCAGTTTGTCATACATTTATTGCATTAATTTGAATGAGAATTACTGGAGATGGGCTACTTTTTGCACCAATATCTTAAACTAACATACATATATAGGCTTGATGAAAAAAATGTATAGATAAAAAATGTGCTATTTCTATTGTATATTTGTGATTTCATAACGTGAGGGGACGCTAACAACTAAGTTGAGGATGCAAATGCAGGTTTATTATGAGAGTAGTCAGGCAATTAACGGTCAACAGGGTCAAACAGGTACATACAGGTAATCCAGAGATGTGGTCATGAACATTGGGATGGTCAAAAGGCAGGCAACAGACGGAATAAACAACAAAAGAAAGCAAGGGTAAAAGACAGCAAAAAAAACGCGTCATAACGTCACAGAAACAGATAACAAGACTCAGCACTGAAGTGTGTGTGTGTGTTGTTTATAAAGTCCATCTAATCAATTCATGAGCAGCTCCCAGCAGTGTGCGTGTGTGTAATCAACTGAATGAGGAACAGGTGCGTGCGAGCGATGCATGACTGGATATGTAGTTCTTGTGGCAGATTTGTGGCAGATTTCTTCAGCGATCTGCACAGGCTGGATCGATGGTGAATGTGACAGTGTAGCTGTAGCTGATTATTTTTAGTTATTTCAACTATGAAAGATTGCAATTTGGAGGCAGCACGGTGCCGCAGTGGGTAGCACGATCGCCTCACAGCAAGAAGGTCGCTGGTTCGAGTCCCGGCTGTGTCAGTTGGCATTTCTGTGTGGAGTTTGCATGTTCTCCACGTGTTCGCGTAGGTTTCCTCCGGGTGCTCTGGTTTCTCCCACAAGTCAAAAGACATGCGCCAGCCATAGGTGAATTGAATAAGCTAAATTGGCTGTAGTGTAAGTCTGTGAATGCAAGAGTGTATGGGTGTTTCCCAGTGTTGGGTTGCGGCTGGAAGGGTATCCGCTGCATAAAAAACATATGCTGGATGGGTTGGCGGTTTATTTGCTGTGGCGGCGCCTGATTAATAAAAGGAATAAGCCGAAAAGATGAATGAATGATGATGTAGCTATAGCTGTAGCTATATTTTTATTTATTTACTATCTATACTATAGCTCTTGATCAAAAAAAATCTAATTCATTATAGGATGTAGTGATTAATTAATGCAATTTATCACATATTAATTCGAATAAAGAAATGACTAAAGAGAAAGAAAAATTACTGGAGATTAAACTTCAATGTATAGGCTTCATTAAAAAATGTATGCCTTTTTTGTTATATATTTGTTATTTAATATATTTATCAATCACTGATTAACTAAATGAATGTGGTAAATCGACAGCCAAATGTTAAACATTTTAAGGACTTGTCAGACTTGATTTTCATGCATTGTTTAATTTATGAAATAAATTATGAAGATGTAATATAGTTATTGCTGTTCATTTTTATTTATTTACTACCTATACTTTACTATACTTTGCTGTATCTCTTGATATTTAAAGTTATAGGATGTGTAGTGATTTATTAATGCAATTAATCACATGTTAATTAGAATTTGAATGAAGAAAATACTAAAGAGAAAATTGACTGGAGATTTATTTTAAATTACAATATATAGGCTTCGTTTAGGATATATAGAGATTAATTAATGCAATTTATCACAACTTAATCACATATTAATTTGACTACACTGTAAACAAATATATGCAATTAAAAATTCATGTCAAGATATGTCATTTATGATACAGTTTGTTTGTTTGTTTTACTTTTTTTAACCAGGTTTTTTAAAACCTTTTTTTTTCAACTTTATTTAAGTTATACGCGTTTTATTTTATGTTTTAAACAAGTCAGATTCATTGATGCAATTTTTTATAAGGCCTTTTAAGTTAAGTAAAAGTAAAGTTACAGTTTAAGAAATTACAACAGAAAAATAAATAAATAGAAACAAATAATAATAATAGAAAAAACGACCACAGGAAAAATGCATACAAAAGGTATTTCAATTTTAGGGGCATATAACTGCGAAATAGGGTTTATTAAAAATGATGCAGTATTTTTTTTTTTATTGTAAATCTGTTATTTCATATGTTTTTTTTTCCATATTTGACCAATTAATTTTTCCCCAAATATTTTTCAAGTGATGCTAAACATAGATTTGACCTAGACAATTTTAATAACTCCTTTCTTTTGTCTTTGTCATGATGACAGTACATATCATTTTAGCAGTTATTTTGTAAGATACAAGTATTCAGCTTGAAGTGTAATTTAAAGCTTAAATATTTCTAAAGGAGCTAATAATATTGATCTTAAAAAGTATTATTTTAAAAGATTTTCTCCAGAAGAAAAAATATAGAAAATACTGAGAACATTTCCTTGCTCTGTTAAACATCATTTGGGAAATATTTGAAAAACAATTAAAATTTCAACAGTGGGCTCATAATTTTGCCTTCAACTATATATATTAAATCAAAAGCCACAATTTAAACACAAATGTTTGAAAACACGAAATGATGTATTGTTTTATTCTATGAAATAATCTTCTGCATTATTTTATGTAGGCCTGTAACAGTAATCAATATATATGGACTTCTTGCACAACACATGGACATGACCTCAATCACTTTTGGTGATGCAATATACAGGCAGTGCAGAATTATTAGGCAAATGAGTATTTTGACCACATCATCCTCTTTATGCATGTTGTCTTACTCCAATCTGTATAGGCTCGAAAGCCTACTACCAATTAAGCATATTAGGTGATGTGCATCTCTGTAATGAGAAGGGGTGTTGTCTAATGACATCAACATCCTATATCAGGTGTGCATAATTATTAGGCAACTTCCTTTCCTTTGGCAAAATGGTTCAAAAGAAGGACTTGACAGGCTTCGAAAAGTCAAAAATAGTGAGATATCTTGCAGAGGGATGCAGCACTCTTAAAATTGACAAGCTTCTGAAGCGTGATCATCGAACAATCAAGCGTGTCATTCAAAATAGTCAACAGGGTCGCAAGCGTGTGGAAAAACCAAACCAAAAACCAAGGCGCAAAATAACTGCCCATGAACTGAGAAAAGTCAAGCGTGCAGCTGCCAAGATGCCACTTGCCATCAGTTTTGCCATATTTCAGAGCTGCAACATCACTGGAGTGCCCAAAAGCACAAGGTGTGCAATACTCAGAGACATGGCCAAGGTAAGAAAGGCTGAAAAACGACCACCACTGAACAAGACACACAAGCTGAAACGTCAAGACTGGGCCAAGAAATATCTCAAGACTGATTTTTCTAAGATTTTATGGACTGATGAAATGAGAGTGAGTCTTGATGGGCCCGTGGCTGGATCGGTAAAGGGCAGAGAGCTCCAGTCCGACTCAGACGCCACAAGGTGGAGGTGGAGTACTGGTTTGGGCTGGTATCATCAAAGATGAGCTTGTGAGGCCTTTTCGGGTTGAGGATGGAGTCAAGCTCAACTCCCAGTCCTACTGCTAGTTTCTGGAATACACCTTCTTCAAGCAGTGGTACAGGTAGAAGTCTGCATCCTTCAAGAAAAACACGATTTTCATGCAGGACAATGCTCCATCACATGCGTCCAAGTACTCCACAGCGTGGCTGGCAAGAAAGGGTCTAAAAGAAGAAAAACTAATGACATGGCCTCCTTGTTCACCTAATCTGAACCTCATAGAGAACCTGTGGTCCATCATCAAATGTGAGATTTACAAGGAGGGAAAACAGTACACCTCTCTGAACAGTGTCTGGGAGGCTGTGGTTGCTGCTGCACGCAATGTTGATGGTGAACAGATCAAAACAGACAGAATCCATGGATGGCAGGCTTTTGAATGTCCTTGCAAAGAAAGGTGGCTATATTGGTCACTGATTTGTTTTTGTTTTGTTTTTGAATGTCAGAAATGTATATTTGTGAATGTTGAGATGTTATATTGGTTTCACTGGTGAAAATAAATAATTGTAATGGGTATATATTTGTTTTTTGTTAAGTTGCCTAATAATTATGCACAGTAATAGTCACCTGCACACACAGATATCCTCCTAAAATAGCTCAAACTAAAAACTACTTCCAAAAATTTTCAGCTTTGACATGGTTGTTGTTCAATAATAAAATTAATCCTCAAAAATACAACTTGCCTAATAATTCTGCACTCCCTGTATATCGCCCATACATAAAAAACATTTCTAGCAACATTTTAGCTGATTGTGCAACATCTCTATCTCTATTGGAGATGTCTGTGTCGGAATAGTTAAAAACACTATAGTATTTACTATAAATTACTACAGTATATTTTCATGTGGGTGTCTGACAACTGAAAATAGCTCTGGTAGCAGATATCAGAGCCTGTGTTTTTTTACCTTGCACTCTTTTGTTAACATTTATTAATATTTATTTGTTTAGGATATACATTTTCACATTCTGATTCCAATGCCTAATTATTAAATTGTTAAAATGACTCGTTTTCAACCTTGTGTGTGGAACAGCCAAAAGTAGCTGATCAGCACATCTAAGGGCCCTTGATGGAGTGTACAAATGAATTAATGGAGAAGAGTATCTTGGTGCAAGTCCATTTAGGCATTTAAACACCAAAACTAGAATCTTAAAATGTATCCTTAACTGTACAGGAAGCCAGTGAAGAGAAGCCAGTGTGGGTGTAATGTGCTCCTGTTTGCGTGTACCCATCAGCAAACAAGCAGCAGCATTCTGCACCATCTGCAGACAAGTAAGGGAGGCATGGTTAATACCCACATAGAGGGCATTACAATAATCTAGCCGAGTCGAGATAAAAATATGTATAATTCTTTCAAAGTCGTTAAAAGACAGAAAAGACTTTAATTTTGGATATTTATTAGCCCCTTGGTTACTTTTTCCCCTATATCTGTTAAACGGAGAGACGATTTCTTCAACACATTTCTAAACATAATAGTTTTAATAACTCATTTCTAATAACTGATTTATTTGATCTTTGCCATGATGACAGTGAATAATATTTTACTAGATATTTTTCAAGACACTTCTATACAGCTTAAAGTGACATTTAAAGGCTTAACTAGGTTAATTAGGTTAACTAGGCAGGACAGGGTAACTAGACAAGTTATTGTATAAGGATGGTTTGTTCTGTAGACTATCGAAAAATATAGCTTAAAGGGGCTAATAATTTTGACCTTAAAATAGAAATTTTGACCTTTTAAAAAATTCAAAACTGCTTTTATTCTAGCCGAAATAAAGCAAATAAGACTTTATCCAAAAGAAAACATATTATCAGACATACTGTGAAAATTTCCTTGCTCTGTTAAATATAATTTGGGAAACATTTAAAAAACAAAAAAAAGATTCAAAGGGGGGCTAATAATTCTGACTTCAACTGTATATATATATGTTAGGGCTGTCAGAATTAGCACGATAACGCACGCGATTAATTTGAAATATTTAACGCATTTAACGCAGTTGCAGTTTTTTTTTTAATTTCCTGTTGTGGCCGACGTGTGTTCAGGGCCGGCGCATCCATAGAGGCGACCTAGGCGGCTGCCTTATGCGGCAGAATAGTGAGCGAACCCCCCCGGTCCTCACTTTCATCCGCAATACCCACCCCCTCCCTCCCGGTCCTCACTTTCATCCGCGAACCGGTCACTTTCTATTTCACTTTTGGGTTGAGGGCGGCGTGATTGCCGTTCGCCTAAAGTGCCAGTTCAGCTTGCTCCGGCCCTGCGTGTGCTTAATGTGCAAAGAAATATGGATAAGACCAAGGAAGCGCTTTTAGAAGGAAAGTTTCAGTATAAAACAATTAAGGTCGCACAGTGTTATTTTATTTTTAATAACAGTATTTATTTTTAAACAGGGTATTTAGAATACAGTTACTTTCCTAATACCATTGGAATACTTCGGGCGATGCGTGTCTGGCCCATAATAATATTACTAAATTGCCGGCGAAACCATAGAAACAGAAGATACACTCCCGACTGCTATCACCAGCGTTAACTCAGTGAGACTCACGCAAATGACCCTGTTCTCACGCTCTCACGCCACACCTCCATTTTCTCACGCAGCAAAAAGGATGATCGCAAACACCGAACAACCGGACAACAACCATGATTTTCAAATAAACTGCTTTTTTTGCCGTCATTGTTCGTGAATTCGCTGCTTGATGTTTCTTTGCGCTTTCAAAGGTTTCGTTTACGCTTCTTAAATTTACGTTTGCTTTTCTGACACAAATGTGGGTGGGACTTATGGGCACCTTAGCCAAAGTTGACAGCCCTTGTTAACTTGAGTGTACAAATATGGAGGTTTCAGACCAGGAGCTCGAGGGGTTGGAGCCGCAACCGAAGCAACTTTCTAGCAGCAGTAAAGGGAAAAAATGCATTCACGTCTTGGAAGTTCAAGCAAGGTAGTTCAAGGTACTGTAGATAGGTGGCTACTGGCTAATATGTTTGACTTAAAACAAAACTTCATTTTGATGTTTACATTTTTGTAAAGCAAAAACATTTTGCATTCTTCTAATATTTGCAATATTGTTCTTAGGTGAGAAGTTTTCATAATAGAAATTAAAATGTTGGATAGAGCCTGTTTCATTACCTTGGATTTACATGAACTATTTTGAAGTTTTTCTTTTCTTGTATAGCTGATATTTTTCTGTGCAGAATGTGAAATACAAAGGGTAAGCAAAATGCATATTATATACATATACTGTATATTACAGACAGTAATCTTGTCTATGTTCAAGCACTTTTTATCTTTATTACAGAAACAGAAATTGAATTTGTTGACACTTTGATAAATAAACATTATTTAATAAACATAATTATATTGTTTTATTTATTTTTCCCTGTCAGTCAATAATGTTTAGCATTAAAGAGGCCCTCTGTTTTCCTGTAGAAATTGCTACCAACGCATAGTGTGACATTTAATAGACTTGAAGGCTGTTTTTAAGGGAAAGTATTCCAAGTATTTAGAATACAGTACCAGGATTAAGCAAAGTAACGGAATACGTTACAAAATACATTTTAAAGCAGGTATTCTGTATTCTGTAACTAAATACATTTACAAAGTATTCTCCCCAACACTGAGGTCGCATCACCTGAAGGGAGTGCGCTGTACTGCGCGTTCTCTCTCTCTCTCTCTCACTCTCTCTCTCTCTCTCTGTGTGTGTGCGTGTGCGTGTGCGTGTGTGTGTGTGTGTGTGTGTGTGTGTGTGTGTGTGTGTGTGTGTGTGTGTGTTGTCCCCCTACAATGTCAATCGACTGGACTGTCTTAGCAACTGGCTAAATGTTAAGGAGGACTAAGCAAAATTGTTTCTACTTCATAATTAATGTTCTCAACTCGCAATATAACTTTACAATCAGCACAATAGTTTGTATTCAATACTTTATTATTATTATTATAATTTTCCAATTTCCATATTTGCAATGCCTGTATTTTGGATTTTTTTTTTGGATTCGTGATTAATCATGATTAATCATTATTAATTATTTTCGTCATAAAATATTATGTGTTCTTTGGAAGAGTGTACTCGCATTGTGATGATATTGTATTGTCATTCTGGCATTATACAATGAGTTGCATAAAATGGTCTTAAAATGACAATAATTATCATTTATCGCAATATATTTTGGTGCAATATATCGTACAACAAAATATAGATATCGTGACAGGTCTAATTTTATGTCCATCTTTCTGCTTTATTGTTGTGCCTTTAATAGAATATTCTCAGGCTTCATAAGCAGCCATGAGTCTCCTCACTCCATTGTACAACAAAAAAAATCCAACTTCCATTCAAAAATACTGAAAGCATGGTTACTCTGATGTACATGCAGACGGCACAGTGGTCCCTTTTCATAACGAAATCTCAAAATCGTGCTCTGTGCAAACACAAAGACCCTTCAAGCGCATGCAAACATTTGCAGTAAAAAAAACAGCGCATTGAGAGTGTTGCACCAACAAACAGGGGGGGAAGAGTCAGATCACCAAGACACAATAATTTTTTTGATTTGCACCTGTTGCGGCGTGAATTTGAGGAATATGTAGAGCGCAGATCTTTCATCGGTTAATGAGCGCGCTTGTAGAAAGGATCCTCGAGCTGGCGAAATCCTTTTCATCCCGTCTCCTGCCCTGCCTTTTGTCCCGTCCTGCTCACCTACAGCAAACGCACTATATGAGCATTCAATTAAAGTCTTTGGAGGAGGCAGGAAAAATGCTGCCCAAGAAAAAAAAACAAGCCTATTCTTCTGGAAGGACATTGAAAGGGCTTGAAAAGGGTCTTAATTAAGAGATATGTCTAGATGTTTAATTAAGACGGGGCCGGGATAGCGATATCGGTACGTCAATGAACAGATTCTCAGATGATCCCGAAGCTAAAATGCGAGAAATGTTTTTCAAATGCTGTATTTAGGGGCGTATAATGATGCCTTTTATAGCGGCAGAATGAATGACCTGTCTGACTTGAAGCTGATGAATACCGAGTCCTCGGCAACTGTAATGTATTCCTCAAGAAAAAAAGTCTCCGCTGCCCACAGAGGCCAAAATCCACGTGTCTGTGCGACATCAGCATACTTAACGGGGTTTGGATGATAGGTAGATGTTAATTAATACAAATACCGGCACTAACGAGCTAATTATGGGCTTTTCGAGCATCTCCGATCGGTTTGCGTAGATTAAGGAGTAATGCGTTTGATTAACACCTTAATGCTGACTGACAGAATGATAGATACAGAGGTTTATAGGCTGAATGATTGAAAGATGAACGGATGGATGAGTTGATAAACTGATAGATTAATGGCAGATGGATGGAGAGAAGGAACGATAGATGAACAGAGTCAATGGCAAAGTGATAGCTGGAACAACAGAACAAAGATATTGACAGAAAAATAGAAGCATAGATGGAAAGATGGACGGATAGATGGATGCAAGGTTGGACAGATAGACAAATATAGATGGATAAGCTGATATATGACAATGAAACGATCAAATAACAAATGGATGTATGAATAGAACAATAAAAGGATTGATAAAGAATGGAAAAATTGATAGATGGATAGATGGATGGAGGATAGAATGCTAAATAGATGGTCTAATAATTGGATGAATTTTTTATATGGAACAACTGAACGATGGATGGATGGATGGATAGACAATCGGGCAGATAGAGGATAGATTAATAGAAGGCTGGATGAATGGACTAATTGGTATTTGGTTGAACTGATATATGTAACGATGGATGGGTGGATAGATGGATGGACAGTTGGGCAGACGTAGGATAGATTGATAGAATGCTGGATGGAAGGATGGCTGGATGAACTGATATATGGAACAATAGAACAATGGAACAATTGGTGGACGCATAGAACAATGGAACAATGGATGGATGGATAGAACAATGGAGCAATAGATGGATGGATGAATAGAACAATGGAACAATTGATGGATGGATAGAACAATGGATGGATGGATGGATGAATAGAACAATGGAACAATGGATGGATGGATAGAACAATGGATGGATGGATAAAACAATAGAACAATTGATGGATGGATAGAACAATGGAACAATGGATGGATGGGTGGATGGATGGATACATAGAACAATAGAATGATGGATAGAACAATGGAGCAATGAATAGATGGATGGATGGATGGATGGATAGAACGATAGAACAATGAATGTTGGATAGAACTATGGAACAATGGATGCATGGATGAATAGAACAATGGAACATTGGATGGATGGATAGAACAATGGAACAATGGATGGATGGATAGAACAATGGAACAATGGATGGATGGATGGATGAATAGAACAATGGAACAATGGATGGATGGATGGATGGATGGATGAATAGAACAATGGAACAATGGATATAGAGAACAATGGATGGATGGATGGATGAATGGATGGATGGAACAATGGAACAATAGATGAATGAATTGAACAATGAAGCAATGGATGATGGATAGAACAATGGATGGATGGATAGAACAATGGAACAATGGATGGATAGATGGATGAATAGAACAATGGAACAATGGATGGATGGATGGATGAATAGAACAATGGAACAATGGATGGATAGAACAATGGAACAATGGATGGATGAATGGATGTATGGATGGAACAATGGAACAATAGATGAATGAATTGAACAATGAAGCAATGGATGATGGATAGAACAATGGATGGATGGGTAGAATAATGGATAAAATGATGGATGGGCAGATAGATGATAAAGATGCTGGATAGATAGACAGATGAATAGATGGAACAACAGAAAATGTAACAATGGATAGATGAATAGAAAAATGGATAAATGGATGGATTTCTTAAGATGGATGGATGAATAGAACAATGGAACAATGGATAGATGGATAGAACAATGGATGGATGGATAAAACAATGGAACAATTGATGGATGGATAGAACAATGGAACAATGGATGGATGGGTGGATGGATGGATAAAACAATAGAACGATGGATGATGGATAGAACAATAGAGCAATGGATAGATGGATGGATGGATGGATGGATGGATAGATAGAACAATAGAACAATGGATGATGGATAGAACAATGGAGCAATGAATGCATGGATGAATAGAACAATGGAACAATGGATGGATGGATAGAACAATGGAACAATGGGTGGATGAATAGAACAATGGAACAATGGATGGAGAGAACAATGGATGGATGGATAGAACAATGGAACAATTAAAGGATGGATAGATGGATGGATGGATGGATGGATGGAACAATAGATGAATGAATAGAACAATGAAACAATGGATGATGGATAGAACAATGGATGGATGGATAGAATAATGGATAAAAGGATGGATGGGCAGATAGATGATAAAGATGCTGGATAGATAGACAGATGAATAGATGGAACAACAGAAAACGTAACAATGGATAGATGAATAGAAAAATGGATAAATGGATGGATGGACAGATAGATGATAAAATGATAGAAAGCTGGATGGATGGATGACAGGTGGACAAATAAAAAGACAACCAATAGAGGTGGACAGAATCATAAAATGATGGATGGAAAGATGGAACCATATAACAACTATGGATGGATGTATGGATAGATGGATGAACTAATTGATAGATGGATATACTGTTATATGGAACAATGGAAAGATGGATAGATGGACTAAAAGATAGATGAATTAACTGATATATGGAACAACTGAACAATGGAACGATAGATGGAATGATGGATGGATGGATGGATGGATGGAATAATGAATAAAAGGATGAATGGGCAGACAGATAATAAAATAATACAATGCTGGATGGATGGAGAGATGGATGGACTAATAGATATATGGATGAACCAATAAATGGAACAACAGAAAAATGGAACAATGGATGGATGGATGAATAGAAAATTTATAAATGGTTGTATGGATGAATGGATGGATGATAGATGGATGGACAAACAGACAGATGGATGAACTGATATATGGAACAATAAAACAACGGATGGATGAACTGATATATAGAACAATATAACAACAGTTAGACAGATGGATGGATAGATGGATGGATGGATAAACTAATTGATAGATGGAAGAACTGTTATGTGGAACAACGAAAATAAGGATAGATGGACTAAAAGATAGATGGATGAACTGATTTATGGAACAATAGAATAATGGATGGATAGAATAAATGATAAAAGGATGAATAGGCAGAGATATGATAAAAGGATACAATGCTGGATGGATGGATGGATGGATGAATGGATGAACTAATAGATATATGGATGAACCGATATATGGAACAACAGAAAAATGGAACAATGGATGGATGGATGAATAGAAAAACTGATAAATGAATGGATGGACTATTGGATAGATGGATGAACTGATATACAGAACAATGGATGAAAGGATAGAAAGATAAATGGATGGGTGGGCAGACAGATCATAGAATGAATGAATGCCAGAGATGAACAGACAGAAAAGACAAACATGGATGGATGGATAAACATAAGGACAGCCAGATGAACTGATAGAACGATAGAAGAAATGATAAATAAATAGACAGATGGACTGAATAGAAAGAATAACTAGACATACAGATGCATAGACAGACAGATAGTCAAGGTCATCTGATTATGCAGCATGTTGGCGCACACACACACACACACACACACACACACACACACACACACACACACACACACACACACACACACACACACACACACACACACATACACACACACACACACACACACACACACTCTCTGGGACTCTTATTTTGTATCATGGCTGTGTTTTTCAGCTGTCCTGCTAGAGTTACAGGGCTGTTTATAACTCAGTGTGTGTGATTGATGGAGACGCCCATAGAGCTGTCAGTCCTGGGCCAGGTGTCCACAAACTGGCAGAGCGCCTGAGTAAAGAAAAAGACTGTGACCTCATCCTGAAATACTGCCGGTCACAGGACCCAGGCTACTGACATAAAAGTGCTTTTCTAGGTTCTCAAATGAAACCCGATCAAGTCAAAGCAAAAGTCACACTGGAGACTGATGATGTGAACGCATGACAGCCACAGACAACACGCATTTCTGAAGCTGCGCTGTCCAGTACACACACACACTTATACCCAACTATTATTAGCATCAATAATGAATAATGGCCAGGGAAATGATGACAGAAACTTACAAAGATTCTATAGCTTTTGTATTGATTTGTATTAATCTGTGTTATTTAGTATCAATGACTTTATTAGAGGGGAAACACGGTGGCTCAGTCGCCTCACAGCAAGAAGGTCACTGGTTTGAGTCCCAGCTGGGTCAGTTGGCATTTCTGTGTGGAGTTTGCATGTTCTCCCCGTGTTGACGTGGGTTTCCTCCAAGTGCTCTGGTTTCCCCCCCAGTCCAAAGACATGCGCTATAGCTGAATTGAATAAACTAAATTGGCCGTAGTGTATGTGTGTGAATGAGTGTGTATGGATGTTTTCCAGTACTGGGTTGCAGCTGGAAGGGTATCTGCTGTGTAAAACATATGCTGGAACAGTTGCCGGTTCATTCTGCTTTGGCGACCCCTGATTAATAAAGGGACTAAGGCGAAAGAAAATGAATGAATTAATGAATTGATTAGAATTTTTTAAATATTAGTATTATGGATGTTTTTGTTTTTTATTTAAGTTTGTGTGTGTGCATGCGTGTGTGCAACTGGCTGTAAAGGGGGACTAAGCTGTTTCTACTTTATAATGAATGTTCTCAACTATCAGCAATACAACTTTTTAATAAGTACAATTGTTTGTATTCAATACTTAATTATTATAATTTTCAAATTTCCATATTTGCAATGCCTGTATTTTGGAATTTTTTTGCAGTCAATCAATTTTGCTTGTTATTGGCATTGATTGTTTTGAAATTTAGATGGCACTAACATGCCTGTGCTTTTATTTCTGTAATAAATATGGCTTTCAAGCTAGCAGTTTGAGGATTTTGATGGTTTATCGCGGGTATGTTGTTTACATGAAGAAATCTGTGTTACAAGTTGAACAAAAATTCTGATAAACAATCATATTTTGAATTTAAATAGTTTCTTTGTCTTGAGTTTACATAAATTTTACATTTGAATAGCCAAAATTGCGAGCTTCAGTCTTTTAATTGCGATTAATCGCGATTAATTGCAAAAACGTGCGATTAATTAGTTAATTTTTTTTTAATCGATTGACAGCACTAATTAAAATACAGGGTTCCACACAATTCCTTAGTGTTGTCCCAACGCAAATGATTAATTAATTAATTAAAAATGTGTTGTCAAAATTTAGTTTATTTTTTATTATGCTTCCCTAATATTTTGTCTAGGGTGACCAGTAGGTTGTGCTGTCGCCTCACAGCAAGAAGGTCACTGGTTCGAGCCTTGGCTGGGTCAGTAGGCGTTTCTGTGTGGAGTTTGCATGTTCTCCCTGCGTTCGCGTGGGTTTCCTCCGGGTGCTCCGGTTTCCCCCACAGCTTAAAGACATGCGGTTCAGGTGAATTGGGTAAGCTAAATTATCCATAGTGTATGTGTGTGAATGAGTGTGTGTGAGTGTTTCCCAGTGATGGGTTGCAGCTGGAAGGGCATCCGCTGCAGAACAAGTTGGCGGTTCATTCCGCTGTGGCGACTCCAGATTAATAAAGGGACTAAGCCGAAAAAAAAAATGAATGAATTATTATTTTGTCTAGTTTTTTATAAGCTTTTATATCACTTACAGTTTCTTTTGAACATCAAGTTAAATTGGCTGAAAATGGGAAATGTTTTATTTTATGTTATATATTTTTTTCTTTTCCAATTATTTCTTCTTCCATGCTTTACTCAGAATATCTTCCTTCATATTATAATGTAGAAAGTTCACAATGATAGCCCTCGTGTCCGATTTGCTTTCGGCTTCGGAGCTAGTGCTGATTCAATAACGAGTTCGCTCCGAATAAATTCCTCAATAAACTGGGCCACGGATCCTTTTTCTACATCTTCTGGGACTACAAAGATACTAAAGTTGTTTCTTCTGGACCGCGACTGAAGGTCAATCAACTTCTCCCTCATTTTTCTGTTTTCTTGTGTAAACTCCAGAACTCAATTTCTTCCATACGCACCAAGTGCCATTGACTTTAACGCCTTGCTCGTTTATTTCCTGAGCCATAGTCGCGATACTCTTGTTAGTGCTCTCTTTAATATCATCCAATTTGTGTTTCATCTGTGTCAAGACCTCCTTTTTGAGGCTGCCGAACTCTTCTTTCAGTTCGCTATGGAATTCCTGTATCTGTTTACTTATGTCTCTTAAATTCGCGCATACGGAGTCTGCAGTTCTCTGATCGTCATCTTGCACTCCTTTTTGCATGTTGCTTGTCTCCGTCTGATTTGGGCTTTGGGCTTGCTTTTCGGGGTTTTTAATTCAAGTTTAGCAGAGCTATGAAGTTAACTTTGGGGAGCTCACCGCTTAGCCTGCCATGTCTCTCCGCGTTCCGACTAGAAGTCCTCCAATAATTTTTAAATAAATATATTCATAGTTATAATATGGAATATATCTAACATATTACATTATAGTTTATTTAGTCTCTTTCATTTTTACTGGATATCCATCCTATAACAGTCAGTAGTACACTTTTTATTAAAATGTGTGGCTTTTAGTGTCAAGTAGAAATATAAATGTAATATATAATGAGCTTTCAAGACACAAATAAATAGTTACACTATAAAAAAGACAACATTTTGTAAAATCGACAGATAGTTGAAGAGAATGACTATTTGAGTTTAAAAACTTTCATTTGTGTGTTAAAATATATTAAAAGTAGGGGAGAGCAGGGATGAAAGTAACGTGGGACGAAAGTAACAAAGCGATTTTCTCAAAGCTCGGACAACATTTGCTTTCCAGGCTATAACAGCACATTTTGCATACAACCCTTGATGGAGCTGCCAAATATCAGCTGATTTTGGGAACGTGTCCTGTAGTTAGCTCCAAATTTCTGTTTATAAGTGCAAAAACTAAACTATTGTAGCGGTGCTTTTGTCCTTATTACAAGTTGTGTTTCTCTTTTCATGCGTTACACTTATGATCAATCTACAGGTTATTTAGTGCAATAACACATCCTTTAGTTAGCAATCTCTGAGTTTTTCACTTTAAAAGTAAATCAGGTTTAAATGGCAAGAGTTCCTGTGGGAACGAAAGTAACACTGTTATTTATGTGCCACTGTTAATAACCATGCCTAATTTTTCACTTCCACATTAGAGTTTTCAGTGTTTTGATTCAGATGTTTTTTTTAATTAATGCATATTGCCAATAATAATAAAAAAATATTTAAAAATTGTAGAAAATTGTGACATTTAGCATTGTTGGATTGCTTTTGAAACATTTGATGGAGCTGTAATTTAAAATTGAAAATGCAGTTTAATATTTTTTTGTAAAAATAAAGGACAAAATAAGTTTGCTGTGAACATTAACAAGGTCATAGTCAGATATATTTAAAATAAACAAGATTAAGCCAGTAAATCTAGCGAATATTGTTGTGTTACTTTTGACCCACCCGTGTGTTACTTTCATCCCTGCTGATGGGGTCAAAAGTAATAATGCCCAGCTCTTGTTTAAAGTGAAGTTATATTGGAGTTGTTTACATTGATACAAAATAACACCTGATTTTAATAGAGCACTCTTGAAAAGTTAGTAACCACAGCAAAAATACAGTTCTGCTAAAAACATTAACTTTTAAAAATAGGCTTTTATGAAAAATGGTACATTTGTCCCCGCTCTCCAATATATTTTAAAAATAAATATATGTATATTTTAAAATAAACACGGCTGAAGAAAAAATGATTAGCTCTTTAAGCAAATATTTGGAAATATATACAGTTGAAGGCAAAATTATTGTGAAATTGTAATTGTTTTTAAAATATTCCCAAAGGAAACGCTTATAGTATTTCCAATTATTTATTTATCTTCTGGAGAAAGCCTTATTTATTTTAGTTTGGCTAGAATACAAGCAGTTTTAAAATTGTTATATTTAAAATAAATATTATCAGCCTCCTTACGCATTTTTGATTGGATACAGAACAATACTGTTGTCTAATGATTGGCCTAATTAATTAACTAGCCTAAATTAACCTAATTAAACATTTAAATTGCACTTTAAGATGGATAGTATTCTGAATACTAAATAAATAGTAAAATATCATGACAAAGACAAAAAAGTATTAGAAATTACACTCAAAAAATGACTTTTGCTGCTTGTTTAAACTACCTATTTAAAATGAGTTGAAACAACACAATTCTTAAGATTGTTTTTGTGACAACTTAATTGTTTTATGTTCAATCCACTTAAATTTGTAAAAACTATTAGGTTACCGATCGATTTGTGTTGGGACAACATGAAAGAACTGTGTGGAAGCCAGCATTTTTTACAGTGTAGTTATTGTTTAAATATGTTCTTCTCTCTATTAAACAGCACATGGGAAATGCTTGAAAAAAATACAATTTCACAGGACAGCTAATCATTTTGCCTTCAACTTTATTCTCTGAAACATTTTTAAAGCTTGAATTGTTTACAATTATGCACACAACTCTTCTTATTTTGAGGCCCACTGACCTTTCTCCACATATCAATGTCTGTGACTTTTTGACATCTATATTAAGACGTTGAGTTTTAATACTGTACATCCATGTTTATTTACCGTGTCTGGTTTTACTGAGACGCCACATGAATCAGGAATTCGTACCATGTAGAACATGATCCATACGCAACTATCCGCTACCAGCGGGTTTAAGAGGAACAAGTGTATCCCCCCAGAGGTGCCATGCTGTAAAAGTGTGCATTCCTCTTGGATCATTGCTCAATTTAACACCCAGCATTAACACAATCAATCAGTATTTCCGATAATATTTTTTCTTCTGGAGAAATTGTTTTGTTTTGGCTAGAATAAAAGCAGTTTTTATTTTTAAAACAATTTTAAGGTCAAAATTATTAGCCCCCTTAAGCAACCTATTTTTTATTGTCTACAGAACGAACCATCGTTATACAAAAACTTGCCTAATTACCCTAACTTGCCTAATTAACCTAGTTAAGCCTCTAAATGTCACTTTAAGCTGAATACTAGCATCTTGAAAAATATCTAGTATGATATTATGCACTGTCAGCATGACAAAGATCAAATAAATCAGCTGTTAGAGATGAGTTATTAAAACTATTTTGGTTAGAAATGTGTTGAAAAAAACTTTGCAGCGGGGTAATAATTCAGGGGGGCTAATAATTCAGTATTAGAAATCGGATATGTGGAAATATATGCAAATTACATATATTTCATACAAGTTCATATTAGGATTTTACAAATATAAAATGTATATTATATATGCAACATATGTTTCAGAATATTACAAAAATGGTCAATTTTATATTATTTTCAGCCATTGGAAGTACAAATATATACATATATGTTCAAGTATACAGTATTAGATATAATTATATGCCCATATATATAAAACTACAGCTAATATATTTGAACATGTACATATTTGTAATTTCAATGGTTGACAAATGATATGAAAGTAACCATTTTTGCAATATTGTGTGAAGTATAATGACATAAATGACAGATTTCATTCATTTATTCATTTTCTATCAACTTAGTCCCTTTATTCATCATGGGTCGCCACAGCGGAATGAACCGCCAACTTATCCAGCATATGTTTTAAACAGTGAATGCCCTTCCAGCTGCAACCCACTACTGCAAAACACCCACATACTATCACATGTACACAGATACACTACAGCCAATTTAGTTTATTCCATTCACCTATAGCGCATGTTTTTGGAATGTGGGGGAAACCGGAGCACTCGGAGGAAACCCACACGAACACGGGGAGAACATGCAAACTCCACACAGAAATGCCAACTGGCCCTGCCGTGACTCAAACCAGCGACCTTCTTGCTGTGAGGTGACAGTGCTAACCACTGAGCCACTGTGTTGCCATATATCCATATATCCAAATATGAACTTATATGTCATATGCAATTTGTGTATATTAGATTTCTATGTGGGACACGTCTTAATCAAACCATAAACAACGTTACATTAGATAATGCTTAATTTAATCCTCCAAGTGTTATGCCATGGTCACACTAGAGTTTGAGCATGCAAAATTCGTATGGCGTATGCGAAAATGGGCGGGATTAAACAAGATGATTAGGCATTAAAAGAAACGAGTGATTGGTCCATATTTTTAATTTCTGTACAAAGAGGTCATGTTTTGATCTTCAATTGGTCTCACGCAGTCAAGTGATCCGATTTCACAGGTTAGAGTTCACCAAACTTGAACTTTGTAATGCAATGAAATGCAAAACTTGTCACATAAGCTTGCATTTCCGATCTGTCGCATTTGCATGCGTATGAATGGAAGTCTATGGGGCGAAAAGTGCAGTTAAAGTCGCACAATTCAGAACAATTTGTGTCGTAATAAAAGTAATTGCCTCACAGCAAGAAGGTCACTGGTTCGAGCCCCGGCTGGGTCAGTTGGCGTTTCTGTGTGAAGTTTGCATGTTCTCCCCGTGTTTGTGTGGGTTTCCTTCACAAGTCCAAAGACATGTGGTAGAGGTGAATTGGGTAAGCTAAATTGTCCGTAGTGTATGTGTGTGAATGAGCGTGTATGGATGTTTTCAAGTGATGGGTTGCAGCTGGAAGGGCATCCGCTGCGTAAAACAAGTTGGCGGTTCTTTCCGCTGTGGCGGTTCGTCCCTGATTAATAAAGGGACTAAACCGAAAAGAAAATGAATAAAACCAATTACAAAACATTAAATAATGCTTCATCATTTAACCCCAAAGGTGTTAAGAGTTTGTAAAGTCACAACCAGAACAATACATGTCTTATTAAAACCCACTTTGAAAATACATTAAAGGGCACCTATTATGCAAAAACCCAACATAGGTTAATTCTGAAAGCGTAGCCCTATCCATTTCTGGAGATCGAATTATGTAGCCAGAAGTACGTACTGTATGGCTGCATTTCATCTTTAAAACGAATGCTACAAGGCGGTATGATGCTGTTCCTTTTCTCATTTACCAGCTGACCGCTTACCTCCGTATGGACGGCTTTTCTGCTGTTACCAATTTGTCCAGTGGCTCGCAGTGTACGTCGGTGGACTTGAGACGCAGAGAGGTGTTGACCATGACGACGGGGTTCGAGTCCAGCGAAGAATGGTTCCAGAAAGCAGGTAAGACAAAAACAGAAACCAAAAAATAAAATAAACAAGTAAACAACAGGGTGAGAATGTGGTAAAATTCGAAAACATTTTCTTTTTTTGGATTGTTTTTTAAAACTGTCGGCTGGGTTTAGGGAAGTGGGTGGGCGCTCTTCAATCGGTGCTTTTGAAAACACTATTGGTTGGATTAAGGGAAGGAGGAGGGTGGGTCAGTTGATCAGTCAGTCAGTCAGTCAGTCAACAGTGGCCTCTGGTGGATTTACACGAGATCAGCAGGCGTGAATGGCACTCGCGAGAGAATTTTGAGATCTCAAAAAGAATACAAAGCGACCTCTGGTGGATTTGTGAAAACAAAAACTGCAAAAAAATTGTAGCTCCTGGGACGTATTTGGTGCTCTCCAGAAATGTATATAGCAGTACCTTTTCAGAATGAGTTGCAAAAATCACTTTTAAATAGGGTTTCAACACAGTGGTGTGCCAACAGTGTGTGAATATTACCAGCTTCTAATGGTAAAAATGTATTAATTTTATTTTTTTAACACACTTGATTAAAACAGTCTGCAGAAACACTTTGATTGATATTCTCCCTCTGTATGTGTCATCAGAGGGGACAAAGCCCTGCCCATTAGTGACCATCTCTTCCTCATTAGCATAAACAGCCCTGAGTGAGAAGCAGCCATCTGCAATAGAGTTTGATTCTGCCGCTGATGCTGACACACAGGCGTTTATAGCTCCGCCCTTTTTTTAAAGAGTTAAATCTCATTTGAATTTAAAGCGACAGTCACCAAAATGGCACAGTTAGGATCAAAAGGGGGCAGTTTCAAAGAGTCAAAAATCATTTTTTGTGTGTTATTTTTAGCTGAAACTTCACATACACACTCTTATTTTAGATCTTGTAAAAGTGGGTATAATAGTTCCCCTTTAAATAATGCTTCATCATTCAATCTCAAAGGTGTTCGATAAAGTTGTAAAGTTGCAATCCAGAACAAATCCGCGTCAAATCTAATTACTCAATATGCATGTGACACAAGTTTTATTTTTTCGTTCACAATGACGTGCGAATTGTTCAAATGAGACTCCAGTGCATCACTTTTCCAGCTGTCTGTGACATTAACCTTTGTGGCCCAGATCCTGGAAAATCATTTTAATCGTGTGAGCGGCTGGTGATGTTGCCCCCGAGGTCTCGAAGGCTTGGTGGTTTAAGCTTGAGATTCTCAAGATTCCCCACAGCATAGCAGCGATGCTTTAGAGAGTTTCTGCAGCTTGTTATAGGAGATGCCTGAGATGCTTCTCCCAGTGTATATTTTCATTTACTCTGAGTGCTTGGCACACTCTCTTCATAAACACAAGCCTAGGTACACATAGACAGAATTGTTGCGTTGCACTGCATGTGCTGAAAGAAGCTATTCATTAACATATCTCATTTACATAGCACAGAGGCCATATTTAGGGCCCAGAGGAGCGATGACTGGATTGATGGTGGTTTTCTTGAGAAACCCCAGCGAAAAGAAGGTATTTTAGAATGGAATCGGAAAGATTTATAGAATTTTATCAAACTCTTAAACTTTAAAAAACTTTCTCACGTTCTCTCTGACTGATTTTTATCAAAGTTCTTTATAAAATTCTGAAAACAGATTAAAAATCAGCAAAATATTTATTGAGGTATCTGAAGTTAAAGTGAAGGCTTAAAGTATAAGTACGCTAATGATTAAATAATAGATGAATGCAATAAGTTATTATAATTGACAGAATTATTTATTATAATTCGGAATGATTCTAAGATCATTTTTAAACATCTAAAAATACTAAAAATATATATCGTGGGTGTAAAACTGATATCAATAATTTCCCCAGGATTCAGTATGATGAAGAGGAAATATTTTTAAATATCTGAATACTCAAATCAATTTAAATATAAATCTATTAAAATAAGAGCTTGTTCACAGAACATCTCTAGGAATAGAAAGATAATTAATTAAAGGTCACACTTTATTTTGATGGTCCGTTTGTTGAATGTAAGTTACATTGCATCTACATGCCAACTAATTCTCATTAGATTATACTTATAGGTTAGGTTGGGGTTAGGGTTAGAGTTAGGCATAGTGTAAGTTGATGTACTTGCAAAGTGTCTACTAATACTCAAATGGATCATCAAAATAATGTGTTGCCTAATTTAAATGCAAATAAGTTATTGCACAAAAACAAATTACTTTTAATACAACTAAATTAATAATATTTTTTCTCTTTTTCCTGTTTATAAAAATTTTTATTTTATATTTTCCCCAACATATTATTTTTGGTGTACAAATTTTTGGACTATAATCTTGAGTGTTTTTTTGTTGTTGTTAAATTAGTACATTAATTAGAGTTGATTTCATAATTACTAGAATTTTGTATTCAGTTGCATTAATTTGATTTCATTTAAAAAATTAAACCAATAATTTCAGTGTAAATTCAGTCATTTTTTTTTAAATATTTGAAAACTAAAATGAAATGAGGAAAATTAATTGTGGATTCATTGTGGTAGGCTGACACTTAAATTATTTGGATCTATCTTGGTTATATTTAAATAAAACATTTAGAGTATGTGTTTTAATTACTACAATTGATTGTTAAATTGTGGCGACCCCAGATTAATAAATGGACTAAGCCGCACTGCACACCATCAAGATGTAGCATGCACTGCACTTTAACAAATACTTAAAACAATACTGCCTACAACTATGTGTACACCTATCCATCATACGTATCGCTGTCAACATTGCCAATTTTACATTGTCTTGTTTTTTTTGTGAGTATGTTGTTGTATATTGCACTGTCTGTATTTTGCACTGTCGTTGTATTTGCACTGTCGTTGTATTTGCACTATCTGTATTTTGCACTGTCTGAAGCCAGCACCTAAGCTTTTCACTCATCATAGCACACGTGCTGCTGACGATGTGACAATAAAAGTGATTTGATTTGAAAAGAAAATGAATGAATGAATGAATGAATGTTAAATTGCATAAATGCAATTGTCAATATAAAGTATATGACACTTTTCAGTGCTGAGAATTAAATCAGTAATTTCAATACAATTCAAGTATTTTTATAAATATTTCTGACACTCAAGAGAAAAATATATTACAGAACTGAAAATATGTCAAGAATTTTTATTATTAATATATACATAACAGAATAATATATTCTGAATGTTTTATAACCATTCTATTATTATATCCCTGTCAAATTGATATTAGAATATTTTTTCATGTAAAAGATCATGTAACACTGATGCCTGGAGTGATGGTGCTGAAAATCTCTGTTCTGATGTTTTACAGTAATAAATTACATTTTAAAATATTTTCTTTTCAGCTTAGTCCCTTTATTAATCAGGGGTCACCACAGCGGAATGAACCGCCAACTTATCCAGCATATGTTTTATGCCCATACACTCATTAACACACATACACTATACGGACAATTTAGCTTCCCCAATTCACCTATATCTAATTCACCTAATTCGTGCCACCCATTTTAAAATATACTAAATTAAATTGTTTTCAATAACAATTTTTCACAGTATTATAACATTTTAGCCAATTAAATGAACCTTTGTGAGCATTAATTTCAAGAATACAAACCAAAAACATTTAACTTCCCCAAAATTTTGAATGTAATATATACTCAAACTACACTGTAAAAAAAGTTGATTCAACTTAAAATTAAGGCAACAACTCAACAAACTTCAAGACATTTGAGTTGACTTTCAACTCAATTACTTCACTCAAAAATGTCCTAAAGTTTATTGCCTTAAAATTTTAAGTTGAGCCAACTTTTTTTTACAGTGTAGTTTACAGCATCCTGAATGTACTAACACACTGAATAATTAAGAGGAAGCTTATATTCTTTCTTTCCAGGTGACAGTGGTCATATGCATAGGCCCCACAGCAGTTGTTTTTTTTATGCACCCAAATTGTGCATCCCATACTCCCCATGTCTGTCATGCACCTTGTTTCCAAGTATGGCCACTATGAGGGAACTGTCACTGGGGGCCTTTGAGGGAAATTAATGGCGACAGAGAAGGGCAAAAAAGACGGGACAGCTGCCTCTGTCAGCACCGGGGTCAGACTGCAGGCACTGGCCGGCTTTAGGTGCTCCACCGTATGTACCTTACACTTGTTTTTCTGCTAATCTGATTTCGCTGTCATCAGCTGTCCCTCATCGGCCCAAAGGATTCTTCAGCCCGGCCACATCTATAAAACACACAAACACAAAAACACGGTTAATATGAGAAACTTACAATCTGAAGTTATAAAATTAATCCTTCTATTAAGTAAAGATGCATTTAATTGATTAAAAGTGACAGTAAACACATTAAAGTGTACTGATTTTAGATTAGAAATAAATTATTACTATTCATCCACGAATCATCCACAAAAAGTCAAGACAAAAAATATCTTTATGTTGCTTTAACTTATTTTGGTTTTAACTAAATTTGCTTTAGTCAGTTTGATTTGTAAGTTTAGATGACTAGAACATTTTTTTATTTAAATAAAATTTCATTTTATTTAATTTTCCTTCGGCTTAGTCCCTTTATTCATCAGGGGTCGCCACAGCGGAATGAACTTATCCGCCAACTTATCCAGCATATGTTTTACACAGCGGATGTCCTTCCAGCTGCAACCCAGTACTGGGAAACACCCATACACTCTCACATGCACACACATACACTACGGACAATTTAGTTTACTCAATTTACCTATAGCGCACGTCTTTGGACTGTGGGGGAAATCGGAGCACCCTGAGGAAACCCACGCGAACACAGGGAGAACATGCAAACTCCACACAGAAATGCCAACTGGCCCAGCCGGGACTCGAACCAGTGACTTTCTTGCTGTGAGGTGATTGTGCTACCCACTGAGCCACCGTGTCGCCCCACTAGAAAAGTTTATTTGATTCAACTAAAAAATTCAAGGCATATTCATTTACAGGCAAGTTCAATTTACAGTGTATTCAGGGTGATTAGTTAAATAAGTGACAACTCATTGCCTTTAAATTATTAAGTATATGAACTATGTGCAAGTTAAATGAACTTAACCGTTCTAAATTACAACAGAAATACTTACATTTGAAGTAAAATCAACTTGTCATTTCTAAGGCAATGGGTTTACTCACTTTCTGAAGTAATCACTTTACACATTTAGTTGGTTTGTAATGTAATGTGTATTTATATAGCACATTTATTGTGTATGGCCATACACCCAAAGCACCTCACATTCATGGGTGGGGTCTCTCTACACCACCACCACCACCACACTGGCATCCACTTGGATGATGCGACAGCAGCCACAGGACAACGGCACCAGTGTGCTCACCACACACCAGCTATATGTAATGTAATGTAATGTAATGTGTATTTATATAGCGCATTTATTGTGTATGGCCATACACCCAAAGCGCTTCACAATCATGAGGGGGGTCTCTCCACACCACCACCAGTGTGTAGCATCCACTTGGATGATGCGACGGCAGCCACAGGACAACGGCGCCAGTGCGCTCACCACACACCAGCTATTGGTGGAGTAAAGAGACAGTGATAGAGCCAATTCTGTGGACAGGGATGATTGGGAGGCCATGATGGTAAGGGCCGATGAAGGGTATTTGGCCAGGACACTGGGGTTCCACCCCTACTTTTTACGAGAAGTACCATGGGATTTTTAATGACCACAGAGAGTCAGGACCTCGGTTGAAAGTCTCATCCGAAAGATGGCGCTCACTGACAGTGTAGTGTCCCATTCACTTTTACTGGGGCATTAGGACTCACACAGACCACAGGTTAAATGCCCCCTGCTGGCCTCCCTAACACCACTTCCAACAGCAACCTAGTTTTCCCATGTGGTCTCCCATCCAGGTACTGACAAGCCTTAGCCCTGGTTAGCTTCAGTGAGTAACCAGTCTTGGGCTGCAAGATGATATGGCTGTGACTTAGAATGAATAAACCCTTTTGTGAAAAACATTTCAACAATGTAAAGAATCTTCTTCCAATTTCAAGAAACTTTTATGGGTGAAAAGGTTTTCTGAATGATTTCTGAAGGTACTTCATGGAACCATTTATGCAAAAATAATAATAATAAATTATTCTAATAATAATACATGAAATAAATGAATAAATATTCTTGATCATATAATCAGCAGGCAGCACGGTGGCTTAGTGGTTAGCACTGTCGCCTCACAGCAAGAAGGTCGCTGGTTCGAGCCTCGGCTGGGTCAGTTGACATTTCTGTGTGGAGTTTGCATGTTCTTTCCGTGTTGGCGTGGGTTTCCTCCGGGTGCTCCGGTTTCCCCCACAGTCCAAAGACATGCGGTAAACTGAATGGAGTAAATTGGCCATAGTGTATGAGTGTGTATGGATGTTTCACAGTACTGGGTTGCAGCTGGAAGGGTATCTGCTGTGTAAAACATATGCTGGATAAGTTGGTGGTTCATTCCGCTGTGGCGACCCCTGATCAATAAAGGGACTAAGCCGAAGGAAAATGATTGAATGAATAATATAATAAAATAAATAAATAAATATTTTTGATATATTATAATCAGCAGGGTGTTTGTGTGGGTTGCAGCTGGAAGGGCATCTGCTGCGTAAAACATATGCTGGATAAGTTGGTGGTTCATTCCGCTGTGGCGACCCCAGATTAATAAAGGGACTAAGCTGAAAAGAAAATGAAAGAATAATCAGCAGGTCGCACGGTGGCTCAGTGGTTAGCACTTTCGTTTCAGAGCAAGAAGGTCGCTGGTTCGAGTCCAGGCTGGGTCAGTTGACATTTCTGTGTGGAGTTTGCATGTTCTCCCTGGGTTCGCGTGGGTTTCCTTTGGGTGCTCCGGTTTCCCCCACAGTCCAAACACATACAAAGAATTGAATAAACTAAATTGGCTGTAGTGTATGAGTGTGTGTGTATGTGAAAGTGAGAGTGTATAGGTGTTTCCCAGTACTGGGTTGCGGCTGAAATGGCGCCCGCTGCGTGAAGCATATGCTGCAATAGTTGGCGGTTCATTTCCCTGTGGCGATCCCTGAAATAGAGACTAAGCCGAAGGAGAATGAATGAATAAATATAATCAGCATATCAGAATGACTCCTGAAGGACCATGTGACACTGAAAGCTGGAATGTTAAAGCACATTTTTTAATATTTTAAATTAAAACAGTTATTTCCAATTGGAATAAATTTCACAGCTTTACTAAGAGATAAACACAGCCTTGATGAGCATGAGGGACTTCTTTCAAAATCATAAAATTATCTTACAACCCTAAATATTTACACGTTTTTTTTTCTTTTCAATTTGAAAAATTCTAGAAACGTTGATGAAATATTTATTTATTATGTCATTGATGGACTAGATAACCCGAAACGGAATAATCTGTCAACATTTATTCACCCTTCTCTAGTAACAAACCTGTTTGGATTTCTTTCTTCTGTTGAACACAGAAGAAGATATTTTGAAGAATATTGTAAACTGGAAGCCACTGACTTCATTCATTCATTCATTTTCCTTCCGCTTAGTCCCTTTAGTAAGTGACAGACAGCATATGTAGAACGTCAAAACCCTCGACTGCTTTGTTTAGATTTTAGTAACTATAACTTAGACTTTTTATTCAGGTCGTGGTCTCATTTTATTTGTAACACTGTGTGCTATGACATCGACTTGCTTTTTACTACAAAGACGCCGTTTTCGCGTGTAAGTAACATGGTAAACAATGTAAACAACAGGTCTCCGGCAAAAACGGTGACATAAAAAAATAAAAAAAACATCCATTATTCAACACTAATGTGTCGGTGGACTAAATGTGTTCGATAGAATGTTGTTCTGTGGACTCTTCCCTTTCAAAGTAAACCTTGATGTAAAGCAATGAATGCATGTGTGTCTTATTACGATGATATTCACTCCATATCTAATAAGCGTTTTCGGTATAACTTACACAATTTAGCAAATACATTCTTTATAAGCTTTATTGTAGCTTTAGACTGATGTATAGTTTGTCAATATATACTCATGTTCTTTTGGTGTAATCTAATCGTAAACACTGAAATGTGCAAAAACAGCACCCCAGTACGTCCACGTCAGGGGTCGCCACAGCGGAATGAACCATCCATACACACTCATACACTACGGACAATTTAGTTTACCCAATTCACCTATACCACATGTCTTTGGACTGTGGGGAAAACCGGAGCACCCGGAGGAAACGCACGCCAACACGGGGAGAACATGCAAACTCCACACAGAAATGCCAACTGGCCCAGCCGGGACTCGATTCAGCCACGTTCTTGCTGTGAGCCGACAGTGCTAACCACTGAGCCACCGTGCCGCCACCATTGACTTCCATAGTATATATTTTTCTTACAAATGTGAGAGGATGTCAATGGTTACCGGTTTACAACAATAGAAAAATAAAAACAATAGAATAGAAAAAATAGAAAGGTTTGGAACCACTCTCTTTTTTAGATGAACTATCCCTTTAAAAAGGTATTCAGATGACAATGCTTTCAGATAATAGCTGGAATTCTGATATCAGACAAATTTTTTTTACACAACCATGATTTGAGGATCGATTTTAAACTATATTGTTATTGTAAAGTGGTGACATCATGTGTATTACATGTTCAATCTATCATTTTTTTTATTGTTGTTTTACCAAGGAAGGTAGATGCACACCACTATAGATTAAACATGGAATACGACATGTGTATGCATGTGTACTATGTTCACACTCAAGGGGAATCACCAACCTACGTCACACATGACGTTACTCGGGTTCAACCGGGCATACCGGTTGCAATAGTAAACATGTCGTGTTGTGCAGTAGGATGCCAAATTAGTCCAAAAATAAAAAAACGGTAACACTTTACAATAACAGTACATGAATAATGATGTATTAATATGTAAACTAAACATTACTTTATTATGAATTAATGATGAGTTAAGGTATGCACTAATCATGAACTAACTTGAACTACAACATGAGTCACATGAGTTCATGTGTGAATTACAGCTACCTTAATTACTTGTTAGTACATGTTGTAAATTAATGTGTTAATTAACATTTAAGTTTAAGCTAAATGTAACCAACATGAACTCATGAGCTGTTAATGTATGATTATGTCATGACTTTACTTGGAGGGGCACATCATCATTAACTCATCCTTAACTACTCATGAACTCCTGTTCATGCTGATGTTGACAGAACACTTTTCTATTGTTTTTCAGTGTAAACTGACTAATTGGACGAGCATAAGGAGTTCATGAGTAGTTAAGAATGGGTTAATGATGATGTGCCCCTTCAAGTAAAGTCACAACATAATTATATATTAACATATCATGAGTTCATGATGGTTAAATTAAGCATAAACTAATGTGGTAATTAATACATTAATTAACAAACAATCATGTACTAACAAGTAATTAAGGTAGCCGTAATTCACACATGAACTCATGTGACTCATGTTGTAGTTCAAGTTAGTTCATGATTAGTGCATACATTAACTCATCATTAACTCATAATAAAGTAATGTTTAGTTTATATATTAATACATCATTATTCATGTACTGTTATTGTAAAGTGTTACCAAAAAAACTTACATATTAGCATACACCACACTGCTTTTAAAGCCAACCAGATGTCTTTGGCTAAGAGCCATCAGAAGAGCTGAATGGAGTGAGGACCTAATTAAAAATGCTCGACTCTGCAGTTCTCAGTTTATATCAGGTAGATTCACGCTATGCTGAATCATGCACATTACTCATTTTTGATTGCAGAAATGACTTCAGCATAAAGTGTTAAATATGGTGAATTAAACTGCGGACACTGAATGCTTAGAATGAAATGTAAACATGTGCGTTCACATACCCTGCCATACAGGTGCAGTTTGCTGTCAGAATGCAGTTGTTTTGCTTGTTGATGATTACCCAGGCCTTGTACAGCTCCATCTTCTTTCCTTGTCTTTGGCTAGGCAGAACCTCGGTTTTTAGCACTGCAAAGTTTTGAATCTGGTAATCATGGAACATTATTTTTTGCACATGACCACACAGAACGCAATTGTAGGCATCCAAAGACTTGTAGGCCTTTAACTTCTCTCTTGTAAAATCACTTGGAGTTTCAATAAGATAGTTGTATATTTGGGGCTGGATGCTTGGCCATTTCGTCATATCCAATATCCATTGGGAGGGTGCTATCGCAAATGGACCAGTCATACGAACGCCGCTCACTTTAACGTTAGTGGGTGTGTCTGTTTACCTTTTCATGGTACCGTGCGTTCTGATCAGCTGAACTAATCAGAGAGTTCCAGCTGATGCCTGTTTTGCTGGCTATAGGCGAATTATCGGGTTGTAAACATTCAGAATGCGCACACAGCGAGGTTGCAGAAAAAAAAGGGGAGCGTTAGCATTTACAGTGAGGGAATGACATCCGATGTGGTACAGAGTTTGTTGTTGTCTTAGAAATAAGTTATGTTGATTACATATTATATATATTATTTACATAATGCTTTCAGTGTATTATAACAGCTTGTCACCTAGTGATAAGCACAGTGATTCTGCAAAAGTAAAGTTAAAGTGAGCAGCGTTCGTCTGACAGGTCCATTTACAGTAGCACCCTCCTAATGGATATTGGATAAGATGAAATGGCCAAGCATCCAGCCCCAAATATACAACTATCTCATTGAAACTCCAAGTGATTTTACAAGAGAGAAGTTAAAGGCCTACAAGTCTTTGGATGCCTACAATTTTGTTCTGTGTGGTTATCTGCAAGAGATAATGGTCCATGATTACCAGATTCAAAACTTGCTAAAAACCGAGGTTCTGCCTAGCCAAAGACAAGGAGAAGAAGACGGATTAATTCACCATATTTAACTGTTTTTGCTGAAATCATTGCTGCAATAAAAAAACGAGTAATGTGTGATTCAGCATAGCGTGAACTTACCTGATATAACATGAAAACTCGAGTCGAGCATTTTTAATTAGGTCCAAAGACGTCTGGTTGGCTTTAAAAGCAGTGTGGTGTACGGTAAAATTTAAGTTTTCTATTTTTGCATCCATTTTCGAATTTGGCATCCTACTGCACAACACGACATGTTTACTATTGCAACCGGTCTTTTTTTGCAACCGTTATGCGTGGTTGAACATGTGTGACGTGGGTTGGTAATTCCCCTATATAACAGTCTGTGTTTCACTGCTCGTTATCAGTTTGTTGTTGTTTTCATGTTCCTGTCTGAGTAATGTCCAGGTTTTCTCTCTCTAGCCTAGACGGTCGGATGACGTGTTCATTTGGACCTGTGGAAGCTCTTTGTTCTGGACAGTCTCTTTATCCTTTTTAAGCACTTTTCGACTTACATTCACTGTTGCACTTCATTAAACTGTCCTTCACTTGCAGTTGGATTCTCTGTTTCTTACGTGACAGGAATTTTTTATAGCATTTCCTATAATATTTTTTCTTTTTAAGAAAGTCTTATTCGGTTTTTTTTTTTCGGCTAGAATAAAAGCAGGTTTTATTTGTTTAAAAACCATCAAAGGATAAATATTATTAGCCCTTTTAAGCAATTGTATTTTGTATTGTTAGAACAAATCGTACAATGATTTGCCTAATTACCCTGACTTGCCTACTTAAACAAGTTAAGCCTTAAAATATCACTTTAAGCTGAATACTAGTATCTAGTAAATCTCCTATATTTACTAAATATCTAGTCAAATATTATTTACTGTCATAAGGGCAAAGATAAAAGAAACCAGTTATTAGAAATGAGTTATTAAAACTATTATGTTTAGAAATGTGTTGAAGAAATCTTCTTTCCGTTAAACAGAAATTGAGGGACAAATATACAGTGCGGGCTAACAATTCAGACTTCAACTGAATATATCATGCTCCAAAAGGGAACTTTGGAGTGAAAACAATCATACATGCTACACTGAAGTGAAATTCTAAACAGAAGTGCTTATAACTGGCCCTTTGGAATGAAAGGATTTCAAAGGATAAAACTGAGCAGGGAAGTTTTTTGGTGTCACACACTTCCCTTAATTTAGAAGGGCTCATCCTCATGTCCTAATCCCTTCAGAGGGACCCAACTGACATTACCACCTACTGTTCTGGCATGCAGAACACAGTTGTTTTCACAAACTCATCTGAATGGGGATTTTGACAACATATTTCAAAATATCTGACAAAGTTTTCAAAAACACAGAAGGATTTTAATGATGTAATTCGGATTTTAATCATTGTCATGTAGCGGTTTAATATTAATGAATATAAACATTATATAAACATTATTAGTTTGAATATTCTTCAATGTACAGTACAGCAATCAGATCATTCTGAGAATTCAAACAATGTTGCACATACATTTTCTCACAACACAATTATAAATTATCTACAAATAACCACTAAACACTAGATAAAATACATGAACACACCTAACTCACCTTCCATCATGAACTCTGGATGTACAATGCATTACAATGCACTTCTGCAGTTAAAAACAGGGAATGCATGTCAGTGGACTGAATTAGCTGAACTACTTGTAACTTTAGAGTCACATTTTTAAAATGCCATTTCAAGAAGAAAAATGCTGCAAAAGACATGAGACATTAGTGCAATGGTCAAACTCATGCATCTAGCAATTGTTGACAAAAGAATAAGCTATGAAAATAGTGTAGCGGAATGGCAAATGCATTCTGTACATACAGTAGAACGTATGAAATTATGAATGGCCTCTAGGTTTGTATAGTGAATCGATCACAAATGGTAATTTGAGACACTTCGACCATTTCCAATAGATATTAACATGCATCCAAAAGGTCTCTTGCAATCTTTTCAGATTGACACTGTTGTCTTTTTTCAGTAAGGAGAGTAATCGATGCCAAAATCTTTGAAACACGTAAAATTTGACTATGTTTAGGCAGCAGTTTTAAACAGCTTAGTAGTAGAAGTAGTAGAAGTGCATCGTTTGCCCACGGCCAGTTTATTAGGTACACTTGTCCAACTGCTCGGTAACACAAATTTCTAATCAGCCAATCACATGACAACAACTCGATGCATTTAGGCATGCAGACATGGTCAAGACGATCTGCTGCAGTTCAAACTGAGCATCAGAATGGGGAACAAAGGTGATTTAAGTGACTTTAAACATGGAATGGTTGTTGGTGCCAGACGGGCTGGTCTGAGTATTTCAGAAACTGATCTACTATTTTCACACACAACCATCTCCAGGGTTTACAGAGAATAGTCTGAAAAAGAGAGAATATCCAGTGAGCCGCAGTGTTGTGGGCACAAATGCCTTGTTGATGCCAGAGGTCAGAGAATGGCCAGATTGGTTGGAGCTGATAAAGGCAACAGTAACTCAAATAACCACTCATTACAACCGAGGTATGCAGAAGAGCATCTCTGAACGCACAACACGTCAAACCTTGAGGCGGATGGGCTACAGCAGCAGAAGACCACACCGGGTGCAACTCCTGTCAGCTAAGAACAGAAAACTGAGGCTACAATTCACACAGGCTCACCAAAATTGGACAATAGAAGATTGGAAAAATGTTGCCTGGTCTGATGAGTCTTGATTTCTGTGCCACTTCAGATGGTAGAGTCAGAATTTGGCGTCAATAACATGAAAGTATGGATCCATCCTGCCTTGTATTAATGGTTCAGGATATTTGCTTGGCACACATTGGGCCAATTAGTACCAATTGAGCATCGTGTCAACACCAAAGCCTACCTGAGTGTTGTTGCTGACCATGCCCATCCCTTTATGACAACTGTGTACCCATCTTCTGTTGGCTACCTCCAGCAGGATAACGTGCTAGGTCATAAAGCGTGAATCATCTCACACTGTTTCTTGAACATGATAATGAGTTCACTGTACTCAAATGGCCTCCACAGTCACCAGATCCTCAATCCAATAGAGCACTTTTGGGATGTGGTGGAACAGGAGATTCGCATCATGGATGTGCAGCCGACAAATCTGCAGCAACTGTGTGATGCTATCATGTCAATATGGACCAAAATCTCTGAGGACTATTTCCAGTACCTTGTTGAATCTATGCCATGAAGGATTAAGGTAGTTCTGAAGGCAAAGGGGGTCCAACCCGGTACTAGTAAGGTGTACCTAATAAAGTGGACGGTGTGCGTATGCTAGTATTATATTCTTCATGAATAAACATGACATCTGATTTTTGCATATGTACTGTATATCCCAGCATACCACATCACATATGCATATAATCTCTAATACAGTAAATTCATTGGCTGTTGGGCTTGTTGGCATGGTCAAATCGTGTAAATGATCAATTTTTCAAAAGAATTTTGACCCTAGTATAATTTTGTGGGAATGCTCACTGCAAATACAAGTGAGTAGTATTGATATGGAAGGTAAATTGGGGCCAAAGTCTTTGAAGCAAATGCATGCAATTTGACCGAGGAAATGCAGCAATGCTGAAAATGCTTCTTAAGTATGCACGGACTACACAGTTTGTTGTATTGAGGTGGCATTTTTTTATGGAAGGGGATATAAAAAGTCTGATGTTTGCATATCCATGCTATTTACATTGCAATATCCATAAGTATTACATAGCTCTCTGGAATTCTTAATTCTAAATGGTTACCCATATACTGTACATACTTTACATTCACATTCCTATGCTTGTCTGTAATGCAGCTGTTTTTGACGCCATCTTACACTCCAAAAATTACGCTTGCTTTATGTTCAAACTACTTACTTAAAATAAATTAAAACAACACAATTCTTGAGTTATTTGGGGCAGGGACAACTTAATTGTTTCATGTTCGATCCACCTAAATTTGTACAAACTTTTAAGTAAATGTAATTGCTTCATGTTGTCCCAACACAAATCGATTGTGTGAAACCCAGCATTTTTGACAGTGTATGACTGAATTAAATAATTGGTTTGTTTTTTTTTTTCTGGCAGCTTTGTGTTTAAAGTGTAAATAATCTATTACACCTCAGAACAATGATTTGTGTCACAATAACCAGCAATCTAGCAGTAGCAGATCGTTGAAGAACTACAAACCTGTCACAGAACAGGACTTCAAATCCCATCATGCACCTCACACACACACCAGTTCCAGTTCTCTCCCTGATTGCACACACATAGCTGGAAAAGAATCATAGACTGATTACATGGACTATACGTATATTCACCTGTCTCTCACTTACAGACACATTGCTGAGTCTTTTTGTTTGTTTACCTGTAACATTTTGAAGCTTTTTCTTTGTCTAGTCTTACCGTTTCTTTAGATCCCTGCCTTGTTTCTTTGTTTATTTTGTTTGCCTCCTGCACCGACCTCTGCCTGTGACCACGACTATGCTATTTGGATTACCCTCATGATACCGTTTGTTCCTGTTTGACCATTGCCTGACTAAGTTGTTAATTGCAAGCTGTTAACTAAGCTGTTAGCTGCATTTGGACCCTCACCTAGTATTACAATTTGTGTCTAATTTTTACATTTTGTGGCAAGAAGATAATAAGTGGGATAAAGTTATCTTTATTTTGCGATAACAACCACCTGGATGTACTTTATCCCTTACATAAACAAGATAATGTTTGTATCCCAATATAATATTGCATAACATATGGAAATATAGCCTCCAAAATATCATTTTTATTGGCTGTTGTAGTTGTTAACACTTTAACAGTGTCAAACCGTGCATGTTGACATGATCTATTTTCATATAAAATAATAATAAAAAAAGATTTTTGGCCAAGATGGCCTACCATATATTTAATTAGCAAGCAATAAAGCAAGAAAAAGATGTGTCACAATTATGATTTTAATTGTAATCTGTGTGATTTGGTACAACATTGAAGTTGAAATATACCTTGTTTTGTTGTGCTAAGACAAAACATCCCATAACGATCATATAGGAGGTCAGGAGGTAGAGAATAGATGTGTTTTGTGGCTGTTTGAATGCATTCAATCACAAGAACATCTATACTTTGAAAGCAAGCCAATCAAATGCATTTTTGACTACCTCCAAAGGTGGTCGCCACCATTCATACAAACGTGCCTAACACACATTTATACATTTATTTATACTGTATAGTACAATAAATCGAGTGATGTGCATTAGAAAAATCACACACATCCTTGAACAGCAATTGTTCCGGTGCTTTTTGTCATAAATTACCTCCTAAAAGCCGTGCTTCTCAGAGGCCAGAATCTTTAGGTTGTGAAAACCTTTTTTTGATTAAACGTAAAGCGATGATCTTTTACTAAAAGAAACGTGATTTATTTTATTGCAGAAACATGTGGTCTCCCGCAGCCCCAATGGCCCCTTATAAATAAGCCACAGAAACAAAAACTTCAATAGAGGGTTCACAGACCAAGGACACATCTGCCCATGTGCTCTGCGGAGGCACAATCAAATCATCTTATATTGTGTTGTATTGTCCACCGGGTGCCCTAATCGCCCCACCGGAGCTGAAAAACACAAAGCTAGTGTTTCGTTTGTCAGCTAACCCTTCTGATCCCAAACGCACATACGCACGTGCTAGTTGTCTCACCTGTGAGTTTCAATCAACCAACACTGATAATGTTTTAGGAGCCCATTCATGACTTCATAGTGCACAAAAAGGCTTGGACCCGAGGGTGTCCTCCACTACCCTGAACCCCTCACTCAGCCCCCCCTGGCTCTCAGCTGTTTCCCAAATCACAGGACCCAATGATGATGGACGGCACATGACCATGACACCGCACCCTAGCGCTCCACTATCCTCGACCGTCGCACGCCTTTGTTGGAAGAGATTGTGTGTTGTTACAAGCGGGACACCCTAATTTTAACTGCTAATGGGCCCGTCCCTGCCTGGATCCCTGCCTGGATCTGCCAGAAATAACCCTCCCTGACAGTCATGGGTTTGACGAGGAGTCAGGACTGTAGCCAAAACACATTTGAGCCGGGTGGAATTTCCTGCCCCTGTGAAAATGAAGCACCAATATCTTTCTTCTTGATTTTTGTTTGCCCCTTCATGTTGCATTCGCCCTTCTAACATGTATGATACAGCGTACAGTATTTCATCATGGATCAATTTGAATATTGATCAGTTTCCTGTACACAAAACTTTTGAAAAACGCTAATAAAAAAACGTTTGTTACTCCGCTATCAATTATTTTTTTGATCTACATATTCCTAGATCATTCCAAGTACTTCATCAAGGTCAGGGGTATCCAAACTCGGTCCTGGAGAGTTTAGCTCCAACCCTAATCAAACACACCTGAACCAGCTAATCAAGCTTACTAGATTTATTAAAAGCTTCCTGGCAAGTGTGTTGAAGCAAGTTGGAAATAAACTCAGCAGGACACTGGCCCTCCAGGACTGAGTTTGGACAGCCCTGATCTAGGTGATATTGCTATTAAACTTGAAAAGGAGGATAGACATCTATTTAAGATATTATTGGCAACAAGTAAAAAAGCTATAAACCGGAAATGGTATAAAGAAGACCCACCAACTAAAGACGAATGGTTCAAAATAATAACAGAAGTTGAAGAAATAAAAAAAAATGACACAATGACTTCAATTACAAAAAGAGATCTTTGAAAAGAAATGGAGTAAATGGCTGGCTTTCTCCACAACGACAAAAATAATTATCCATAATTTAACATTTACATAATTGTAGAGGTTATGCATCATTTGAGAGAATTTTTTTTATTTTTTTATACTTATTCCATTAATTAATTTATTTTCTTGACAAGGTTAATTTAATTTTTTTTGTATGCTCACCGGCCACTTTATTAGGTACACCTTACTAGTATCGAGTGGGACCTCGATAACTGCCTTAATCCTTTATGGCATAGATTCAACAAGGTACTGGGAATATTCCTTAGAGATTTAGGTTCCTATCATCTCTCGTTCTACCACATCCCAAAGGTGCTCTATTGGATTGAGAATGGTGACTGTGGAGGCCATTTGAGTACAGTGAACTCATTTTCATGTTCAAGAAACCAGTCTGAGATGATTCACACTTTATGACATGGCGCTTTATGAAGTAGCCAACAGAAGATGGGTACACTGTGGTCATAAAGGGATGGACATGGTTAGCAACAACTCTTAGGTAGGCTGTGGCGTTGACACAATGCTCAACTGGTACTAATGGGCCTAAAATGTGACAAGAAAATATTCTGACCCTACCATCTGAATGTTGCAGCAGAAATCGAGACTCATCAGACCAGGCAACATTTATCCAATCTTCTATTGTCCAATTTTGGTGAGCCTGTGCGAATTGTAGCCTCAGTTGAGCCCACAGAAATAGATATCACTGGATATTTTCTCTTTTTTGGTCCATTCTCTGTGAACCCTAGAAATGGTTGTGCGTGAAAATCTCAGTAGATCTGCAGTTTCTGAAATACTCGGACCAGCCCGTTTGGCATCAACAACCAAGCCACATTCAAAGTTACTTAAATCACCTTTCTTCCTCATTCTGATGCTCGGTTTGAACTACAGCAGATCGTCTTAACCATGTCTACATGCCTAAATGCAATGCGATGCTGCCATGTGATTGGTTGATCAGAAATTTGCGTCAATGAGCAGTTGGAGAGGTGTACCTATTAAAGTAGCCGGTGAGTGTATGTTCCTAAAAAAATAATAAAAACTAAAGTATAAAAAAAAACAACTACATTTTTTTATACATTGCTGTCATCGTATAAACATAGCCTTTACTTCTACACCTAAACGCGTTTTAATTGGGATTGTATGGGCAGTTTTGGTAGAATAAGGACTGATGTTAAAATGACTTAAATTTCTGAAAAAAAAAACTTTAGCACTCATTTCCTTATACTAATCTTTCAACTAATAAGAAATATGAAGTTAGGGTTCCAGGATATGTAGAAATAATTTTGTTTTGGCAATGTAGTGCAGTTGTCAAACTGTAAATTAAATTTATAGTTGTGAAAATGCAGCACAAGTAATCTTTCTCCTTGATTTTTTCCCCTTAACATCTTTGTAGCCTGTGTACACAACAAAATAAATACAATTTTAAATCATTTGTATTATTTGTTATTTATAATAATTATACATACGAGGCCATATATATATATATATATACTGTATATATACACACATACAGTATACACACACACACACTTTCAAAGATGGCAAGAAAGTAAATTGTTGTCGTAAAAACATACCCTTAATTCAACATCTAAATGCATTTAAAACTGGGATGTACAGGCAGTTTAAGGAAAATAAGGATGGATATATATAATGGTAAGTTCAACCATAAATGAAAATTACCTCAACATTTACTTACCCTTAAGTGGCTTTAAAACCTCATGAGTTTCTTTCATCTTTTGAACAAAAATGTATTGATTTTTTGCTGGTTAATGGTACCCATTGACTTTCATAGTAGGAAAAAAAATACTATGGAAGTCAATGGGTACCATCAACCAGCATTCTTCAAAATATCTTCTTTTGAGTTCAACAGAAGAAAGAAACTCAAATAGGTTGACCAAGTGAAGGGATGATCTATCCCTTTAAAATGGAGCAAATTTCTGAGGGCAAAAAAAAGAGATTTTGAAGCTTTGAAGATATTTCAAGAAGTTAGGGCTTCATGATACTGTATGTAGAAATAATATCGGCTTTGCAATTGTCAAAGTGTAAAGGTTGTGCCTGAGGTTTGTGGGTTTGAAACACAGCAATGAGATCAATTACACGTGTGCAGCTCATGACAATAGAGTTTTCAGTGAACATCCGTTTACTGTGAGCAAAGCCGTATATGGCGTTGAAATACATATAATAAGCTGCACATGGTTAAAGGACTGATGTCATGTTTCACTCTGAAATCCACAGAGCACATTTTATTTGCTAGAAATCTGCTGAAATAAAAGCTTCATGATCATTTTTGCCAATGAACAAATGTAAACATGAATATTAAACAGATACTGGATTTAAATCAAAAATATTCTTGCTGCCATTTTTTAGTTGAATCAAATGAACTTTTCTAGTCATCTCAACTTAAATCAGTCAAACTGACTAATAATATAATGCTAAATTTTGTAGTAGGGCTGGGCGGTATGGCAAAAATGCAATCTCGATAATTATTTTCCATATTGAACGATAACGATATATATTTCGATATAAGTGGTTAATGATTTCAGATTTAAAAGAGTACCCCAACAATGACTGAAGCTACAAAAAGAGGGTACAGAGCCTATCAGACTACTGTTATTGACATATATTTTATCGCGATACGATATAATATCATTTATTGGCCCAGTCCTACCTTGTATAGCTAACAAAATTTAGTTGAAACCTGATTAACTTATTAAATTAAGTAAAATCAACATAAAAATATTTGTTGTTATGACTTTTTGTCATATCTTTTTTTCAGTGTGCTTATGCTGTGTGGAAATAATGTTAAAATAATGTAATGATAGTTTTAAAGCAACACTAATTCAACCCTGTGCTTCATCAGCAATTCATTTCACAATTTGAATGATCAATCATAAAAAAAAAATAAAAAGAAAATGTGACATTGATGCTGACTTTACGAGCACATTCTCTGATCTGGGTCAATGACATGCAGGCAAACACATTTAATATATTTTTAAATATTTAAATCGATATTTAAGTTTTTATATATTTATTTTATTTTTATATTTAATTTTTATTTTACAATATGACGCAATGCGCAGCATGCTGACTCAATGGTTAGCACTGTCGTCTTAAAGCAGTTTCCCCCACAGTTTAAAGATATGCGCTATAAGTGAATTGGATAAACTAAATTGGCCATACTGTATGAGCGTGTGTGAATGTGAAAGTGTATGGGTGTTTCTCAGTACTGGGTTGCGTCTGGAAGGGCATCTGCTGCGTAAAACATATGCTGGAATAGTTGGGGGTTCATTCCGCTGTGGTGACCCCTGAGGAATAAGGAACGAAGGAAAATGAATGAACGATGCAATTATATATTATATAGTTTCCATCAACTTAAAACTCCCTGCAGTCTCATTCATTAAGCCTACAGAGAAAAAATATGTTTATACACTCGAAACAATTAAGGGGAAATGCTGCAAACCTCTAAATAATTCTTACATGGATTGTCATGTTACAATAGCAGCAGCTCATTGTAGTCTCTAGTACCAGACAAGACTTCAGAGTTCATTCAAATTGGCAGACAGAGAAGAACGCACTTTCTTCCATGTTACGGTTTATTTTAAATGACGGTCTAAACAAGCATCTCAGACGTAAGCTCTTTTATAAACTAACTAATTGAATGTTGGTGCTTGTATACAGAACAATTTGTTCAGGAGAACAATTTTGCAATAACAAAAAAAAAAAAAAAAAAAACACTTGAAAATGTCTTTCAGAGAATCGGTTCAAGTACCTTAAACATTACCCTGATGTGAACTGTAATGCATGGTGAACATGTGCCCATAAATCCCAGGTAAATTTAATCAATCTCAAAGCGCAGTTCAATCTACATGGTCAAATCTGGATGATTTCTTTAAAAGTGGTGCTTATTCTTTTGCCAATTATTATTTTTTAAATAACAAACAAACAAAGAAACCATCCCGACTGCATGCACGTGCGATTAGAGGGATCAAGCGGGAGATTTCAGATTGATCAGTGCTGTAATTCTCCAACAGAGGCACATTAACATTTTGCAAGTCCCTGAACTTTCAAGGCCTCCAAGGAAGAAACTCTACATTAGTCCTTTCTGCACCAGCTAGGATGGCCAAATAGCTCAGAGTTATTCAAACATCAATTTAAATAGCTGGCCTTGTGATTCTAAGCGGTAAGAATAACTTTAAAATGAATGGAAATCGCATTTAACAAAACATAATGACACTTGTGCGTGCTATTGAGTTTGATATTTGAATGTCTGGCCAGTGGCTTATTTTCAACAATGGGACAGGAGAAAGTGTTTTTCTAAGAGGACGCTTTAACACTGCCCAAATGAAATAACAGAAGAACTTGGCAAGGATAAATAATCAGCTTCTGTAATTAAAAGTTGACCATGAATGAAAAAGTAATTAAAAATTATTCTTACTGAATAAAGAGATTTTTTTTTGTCTTGTCTTATACATCAACACACACACACACAAACACACACACACACGCACGCACGCACGCACGCACGCACGCACACACACACACACACACACACACACACACACACACACACACAGCCAACCTGTGCATTGACATTTCAAAAAGGTTTTAAGTGACTCTCAGAATACACATAAATCAAAAACCCATTTATGCATTTACACTTTTGAAAAACAAAGCTCAAATACTGCTGTATAAACTGTTTTGTGTTTAGATAGCAAGATAATTATATAAACGCATGTATGTATACACTATATATGTCAGAATGATTAGCCCTCCATGTGAATTTTTTCAAATATTTCCCAAATGATGTTTAACAGAGCAAGGAATTTTTCACAGAATTTCCTAGAATGTTTTTTCTTTTGGAGAAAGTCTTATTTGTTTTATTTTGGCTAAAATAAAAGCAGTTTAAATAAAAAAAAAAAAACATAAGGTCATTCATTCATCCATTTTCTTTTTAGATTAGTCCCTTTAGTAATCAGGGGTTGCCACAGCAGAATGAACCGCCAAATTATCCAGCATATGTTTTACGCAGCGGATACCCTTACAGCCGCAACCTAGTATTCAATCACCTATAGCGCATGTCTTTGGACTTGTGGGGGAAACAGGAGCACCCGAAGGAAACCCACGCCAACACAGGGAGAACATGCAAACTCCACACAGAAATGCCAACTGACCCAGCCAGGGCTCGAATCAGCGACCTTCTTGCTGTGAGGCGATCGTGCTACCCACTAAGCCACCGTGACGCCCCATTTCAAGGTCAGTATTATGATTATTAGGTTTGGTTCATTGAAGCGTTACACACACAGTGTAAAAAATATATGTGAACAGTTTTCCGTATTTTGTCATTCATGTTTTTTCTTTTAATTTATTTATGCCTTTGAATTTAATTATGGGAGCTTCATCTTTCCCCCAATTAGTTTTGATGTAGAAAAGCTTGAAAAAAATGGTCTTTATTGAAATTTGTATTGCCTGGTAATAAACTGCAAGAACATTATCTGCTATTTTACAGACTTAATTCTCTCTATATTATGTCTTTATTATGTATATATACAGTTGAAGTCAGAATTATTCACCCTCGTTTATTTTTTTCCCAATTTCTGTTTAACGGAAAGAAGATTTTCTCAACACATTTCTAAACATAATAGTTTTAATAACTCATTTCTAATAACTGATTTATTTTATCTTTGTCATGATTACAGTAAATAATATTTGACTAGATATTTTTCAAGACACTTCTATACAGCTTAAAGTGACATTTAAAGACTTAACTAGGTTAATTAGGTTAACTAGGCAGGTTAGGGTAATTAGGCAAGTTATTGTATATTGATGGTTTGCTCTGTAGACTATCGAAAAAAAATTAGCTTAAAGGGGCTAATAATTTTGACCCACATATGGTGTTTAAAAAATTAATAACTGCTTTTATTCTAGCCAAAATAAAACATATAAGACTTTCTCCAGAAGAAAAAATATTATCAGACATACTGTGAAAATTTCCTTGCTCTGTTAAACATCATGTGGGAAATATTTAAAAAAGAAAAAAAATCAAGGGGGAGCTAATAATTCTGACTTCAACTAATATATATATATATATATATATATATATATATATATATATATATATATATATATATATATATATATATATATATATATATATATATATATATATATATATATATATATATATATATATATATATATATATATATATACATACATACATACATACATACATATATATATATATATATATATATATATATATATATATATATATATATATATATATATGTATATATATATATGTATATGTATATATGTATATATATATATGTATGTATGTATATATATATATATATATATATATATATATATATATATATATATATATATATATATATATATATATATATATATATATTATATATATAGTTTCAAACAACTAAAGTAACTGTTTACTACACAGTAAAACTTTAAAACATCTAAAGTTGACAGAGCAGTTGTAAAATTCCCAGAATGCAATTCATAACTGTAAATAAACAAACAAACATTAAAACGTGAAACATGAAATAGGAAACCTGTTATTAATTTTTTACAGTGCACTACTGAAAACTACTGAAAACAAATCTGACCCCAGTACAGTCAATGTATAATTTGCACACTGCTGTGCTGTATATCATATGTGGAATTTAATGTAATGAAAATATAATTTATTGGTGCATGGTCTGTTTAACAATGCGACCTGTGAGGGCAATGAAGAGCGTGTCTAAAGCACAGTTTTTTGGAGGGGATGCCTGAATGGAGACACTGTGTGTGGATCTGTGAGTTCACTTTATATACTGACACTCCAATGACACCGGGAGACGAATTCACAGCTGACGCAGTGGTTTCAGTGAGTGAAGAGTTGATCCAGCGAGCATGGATTTCCACGTTTCCTCCTCAGTCTGGGTCACCACTTTATCACTGACGGAAAGAAGCAACAGGTGCATCATGCGCTTCTCCTTGGTCGACGGCAATTAAAGTCAGGTTAATTTATATGGAGCTTTACAATGCAGATTATTGAAAAACTTCACATACAGTTGAAGTCAAAATTATTAGGCCTTTGTGTGAATATTTTCAAATATTTCCCAAATTATGTTTAACAGAGAAAGGAATTTTTCACAGTATTTCCTATAATATTTTTTCTTCTGAAGATAGTCTTATTTGTTTTATTTCGGCTAGAATTAAGGTCAATATTATTATCCCCTTTAAGCAATTTTTTTTTGTGATTGCCTACAGAACAAACCGCAGTTATACAATGACTTGCCTAATTACCCTAACTTGCCTAATTAACTTAGTTAAGCCTTTAAATGTCACTTTAAGCTGAATACTAGTATCTTGAAAATATCTAGTAAAATATTATGTAATTTGTATCAGTTATGAAACTAAAATCTAGAGAAAACAATTCATAATGTTAAAGGCACAGTATGTCATTTTCAGCATTTATGTACTGACTTTATCATTTCTGTACAGAGACGTCGTGTTTTAATCTTCTATTGGTCTCACACAATCCCATGATGCGATTTCGCAGGTCAGAGTTCACCAAGCTTGAACTTTGCAACGTAGCAACATGCAAAACTTTTCGCATGAGCTTGCATTTTCGGTCTGTTGCATTCGCTTGAGTGTGAATAGAAGTCTATAGGGTGAAAAGTGCAGTGTGACCGCGACTTAACTCACAATAGCGTACATCATATTTAAAATTCAATATAATGGAAAAAAATATTCATTGGCCCTTGCAATGTTAACAAAACAGGAATTTGCATAATTCAAATCATCTTTGTTCAAACTGGCTGCTTCAATGAATCGATTCAGAATTATGACTCAACGATTGGATTGGGTCGTCACACTAAACCGAAGTTCTTACATTTGTTCATGCATTAGGTTAAAACAGCACTACTCGGTTTGAAAAGGAAAATAAGTATTATTACTATTATATATAGTTTATCTATAAAAACTTATTTATTATACCTTAGAATTCTAAGGAACAAAATAAAAGTCTTCATATGGTGCTTTTTATTTTACAATAAATCCTATTGTAGCATAATTTGTAGTAGGGATGCATTTGTTTAGCATCATTTTAATTTGATCACTTTTTTAAAGGTGCTGTATGTGAGTTTTTGACTACTAAAGCATAAAAATACCATAATATGTTTGCAGATATTTAAGAAACATGCTAAGTAAACATTCTTGTTTATCTAAAAAACAATCATTTAACCCGCCTAATGCCAGTTTAGCCAATTATATTTCAGCATCCCGGGTTGCCTTGTTGGAAAACAGCGTACTTCACTCATTCATTTAGAAAGACTTTCAAAGCATGTGTCTGTGACTGAAATACGACCTCCGGTGGACAGTAGCAGACTCGGAAATGAGACAGAGATTCAGAGTTCCACATGAGGTTATTAATTAGCAAATAATATAAATATTACAAATATAAACATTAGGTGAGCAGGTTACATTGTAACCCCGTGTCCTAACAACACGCTACATGAGGAGATTTGCAGTAATAAGCAATTTGTCTGTTTGCACCAGACGAAACACGACCGAAATCTAAATACAGCCATTCAGAAGCACAGAATATGCACTCACTCACGAAATGGTAAGGTTTATAATCTAATTAATACATACTAAACCTCTTTAACATTATTAAATGTACATGCTGAATCACTGATATATGTTGGTTTTGAGTCACAGTTCTAAAGTTAAAGTTCAATCTCAAGATCTGAGGTGAACTATCTGCTGCTGCTTAATGGCAATAAATATCATGTAAAATGGCATTCAGAGTGACATTGTTAGCATTTAACACTGAATAAAGCACATGATGTTCACCTGTGGTGATCACTGTCAGTTTTCTGTTGTTCAGCTGCAAGAAATAGAAGCCGTTTCTAATTCAATTTCAGGTATTGGTTAGAACAAAAACTCTTTTTAATATGGAAAATATTCCTTCTATCGCATGTCATTGCTCTTATATAGAACATAATTTAATCAGCCTTTAGACTCAATAGTCAGACTTGCTCTTGTTGGTCGTCAATCTGCTCAAAAACTGTGCTTTTGTTTTGATCCAGGAATGCAATACCTAGTTCAACCACTGGGTGTCAAACTTACATACTGCACCTTTAACGACTCACAAAGTGCTTGTAGTTGTTCACTTGCAATTTACAAATCACCAGAATTCACAATATTGAAAGCTTTTAATTGAACCTCTAATATACAGTTGAAGTCAGAATAGCCCCCTTTTGAATTTTTTTTTCTTTTTTAAATATTTCCCAAATGATGTTTAACACAGCAAGGACATTTTCACAGTACGTCTGATAATATTTTTTCTTCTGAAGAAAGTCTTATTTCTTTTATTTCGGCTAGAATAAAAGCATCTATTAATTTTTTAAACACCATTTTAAGGACAAAATTATTAGCCCCTTTAAGCTAATTTTTTTTTCAATAGTCTACAGAACAAACCGTCATTATAACATTATAACCTAATTACCCTAACCTGCCTAGGTAACCTAATTAACCTAACCTTAAGGCTTTAAATGTCACTTTAAGCTGTATAGAAGTGTCTTGAAAAATATCTAGTAAAATATTATTTACTGTCATCATGGCAAAGATAAAATAAATCAGTTATTAGAAATGAGTTATTAAAACTATTATGATTAGAAATGTGTTGAAAAATATTCTCTCCTTTAAACAGAAATTGGGGAAAAAATAAACTGGGGGTCTGTTAAATCAGGGGGGCTAATAATTCTGACTTCATATGCACAGCTAGTGTTTTTCAGCCATTGATAAACATCCGGTAAAAGGTTTATGTGACTATTTTCAATTTTCATATGGTTCCTTTTACAGCATTGATTTTGTAATGTAATTAAAATCTAATCATTTAAATAGACTTAAGCATTTGTTTAGTTGATAATACAAGTGATGAAAGACCGTTCAAACACAAGCACCGTCAGGAGTGCAAAAACTCCACTGAAAATACTGTGGTAAAATACATTTTCTTATTTTACAGACATGGCGTGGAACAATTAAATTTAATACAGTGCATTTGGCTTGTCTGAGACCCACTTTACATTGTATCTCAATCAGGCAGCGAAGATAACCCACTTTTTAAGAAATCAGATCTTAAACGCGCCGATATTGCATGGGATGACAGTTCACCATCCCTGTGCATTTACTCCATTCCTAAATCTGACCTTTCCCCCCCACAACAAACCTTCTGCATTGAAACAACAAGCTCTGGTGGTCTGAATAGTGGCCTGAAATGCTTTGTCCATACGTTGTGCTCTTTCCGAGGACGGGACAGGTGCCACTCCAGCTCCCCTTAAACAGACACTCTCTGTTTCGCGTTGCGCAGGGAGCGGACCCCCCTCTCTTCCCTCAACAGTTGCGCTGGTGGTCACACTGAGTGCAGTGGTTCACTTCCATGTCACAAACCCACAATTCACTTCATCAGCAGCACATGGAGCTCAACTGTTCCTCTGACCGCAGTAAAATCACTTCTGTCCTGGAGCTGTTCTACAGTGAATCATCCTTCCACTGTGACTTGCATTAAACTGAATATGATATACAGCTGAAGTCAGAATTATCAGCCCTTCAGTATATTTTTCCCCCAATTTATGTTGAATGGAAAGAAGATTTTTTCAACACATTTCTAAACATAATAGTTTTAATAACTCATTTCTAATAACCGATTTGTTTTATCTTTGACATGATGACAGAACATAATATTTTTCAAAATGCTATATTCAGCTTAAAGTGACATTTAAAGGCTTAACTAGGTTAATTAGGCAAGTTAGGGTAATTATGCAAGTGATTCTATAACAATAGTTTGTTCTGTAGACAATCAAAAAAAAAATTCTTAAGGGGGCTAATATTAACCCTAAAAAGTTTTTAAAAAAAAATAAAAAATGCCTTTTATTCTACCCGAAATAAAACAAATAATAAGAAAAAATATAATAGCAAATACTGTGAAAATGTCCTTCCTCTATTAAATACCATTTGCAAAATATTTGAAAAAAGAAAAAAAAATTACAGGAGAGTTAATAATTTTGACTTCAACTGTATGTGTGTGTATTATGTATAATTATTACATATATGTGATACACACACATCCATAGAAACAACACTATACACAACAATTTGTTACATAGACATTTCAGATTATAAATAATTTGTATATATACACATACACACATATATTTTATATTTAAATATAAATAAACATTTTTTTCTCAAATATGTGCATGATTGTGTGTATTTATTTATACAAAAATACACACACACACTTAAATTGTCAAAACAAACTTTTATTTTTGATACAATTAATCGTGATGAATCTTTGACCAAGCATTAATTGTAATCTAACTACACTAGTATTCTGCCACTATTCGTCTAAGACATTGATATGCATTGTAAAAAATTACACAATAAAAGGCCATGACTTATGTTTGTATGTTATTTTAACTTAATTTAGAGAGTTAATCAGGTTTCAGCTTATTTTTTTTAGGTTAAACAAATTTTAACTCTGATTTACAGTAAGTCAGCGTAATTGATTCAAGTTAAAATTACTTGTAAAGTTAAATTGGTTCAACTTAAAAATTATTAGGCCTTTGTGTGAATATTTTCAAATATTTCCCAAATGATGTTTAACAGAGAAAGGAATTTTTCACAGTATTTCCTATAATATTTTTTCTTCTGAAGATAGTCTTATTTGTTTTATTTCAGCTAGAATTAAGGTCAATATTATTATCCCCTTTAAGCTATTTTTTTTTGTGATTGCCTACAGAACAAACCGCAGTTATACAATGACTTGCCTAATTACCCTAACTTGCCTAATTAACTTAGTTAAGCCTTTAAATGTCACTTTAAGCTGAATACTAGTATCTTGAAAATATCTAGTAAAATTTTATGTAATTTGTATCAGTTATGAAACTGAAATCTAGAGAAAACAATTCATAATGTTACAGGCACAGTATGTCATTTTCAGCATTTATGTACTGACTTTATCATTTCTGTACAGAGACGTCGTGTTTTAATCTTCTATTGGTCTCACACAATCCCATGATGCGATTTCGCAGGTCAGAGTTCACCATGCTTGAACTTTGCAACGTAGCGACATGCAACTTTTCGCATGAGCTTGCGTTTTCGGTCTGTTGCATTCGCTTGAGTGTGAATAGAAGTCTATGGGGTGAAAAGTGCAGTGTGACCGCGACTTAACTCACAATAGAGCACATCATATTTAAAATTCATTATAATGGAAAAAAATGTTCATTGCCCCTTGCAATGTTAACAAAACAGGAATTTGCATAATTCAAATCATCTTTGTTCAAACTGGCTGCTTCAATGAATTGATTCAGAATTATGACTCAACGATTGGATTGGGTCGTCACACTAAACCGAAGTTCTTACATTTGTTCATGCATTAGGTCCATAGAAACAACACTATACACAACAATTTGTTACATAGACATTTCAGATTATAAATAATTTGTATATATACACATACACACATATATTTTATATTTAAATATAAATAAACATTTTTTTCTCAAATATGTGCATGATTGTGTGTATTTATTTATACAAAAATACACACACACACTTAAATTGTCAAAACAAACTTTTATTTTTGATACAATTAATCGTGATGAATCTTTGACCAAGCATTAATTGTAATCTAACTACACTAGTATTCTGCCACTATTCGTCTAAGACATTGATATGCATTGTAAAAAATTACACAATAAAAGGCCATGACTTATGTTTGTATGTTATTTTAACTTAATTTAGAGAGTTAATCAGGTTTCAGCTTATTTTTTTTAGGTTAAACAAATTTTAACTCTGATTTACAGTAAGTCAGCGTAATTGATTCAAGTTAAAATTACTTGTAAAGTTAAATTGGTTCAACTTAAAAATTTAAGTTAGCAACATATTTTTATAGTGTGATGTTCCAGAAACTTAAATATTGCTTTTTATCATTTTCCTGATCATTCATGTGAAGCGGCTTTGAGACAACCTTATAAAGCACTACAGAAATAAAGATGATTGACTTGACATGAAATGGTTGTGTGCATGGGATACCAATGATTAATTATTGATCAACTAATGGCTGATAAATATTTAAATTGATACAACTTATTGGTCATCGATTAAAGGGATAGTTCACCCAAAAATGAAAATGCTGTCATTTATTTACTCTCCACTTTTTCCAAACCTGTTTGAGTTTCTTTCTTTTGTTGCTTCTTTCTTCTGAATGCTTTGATTACTTACAGTTCTTGTCTTGTTTCTAGTCCAGATATACAGTTGAAGTCAGAATTATTAGCACACCTGTTTATTTTTTCCCCCAATTTCTGTTTAACAGAGAGAAGATTCTCAACACATTTCTAAACATGATAGTTTTAATAACTAATTTCTAATAACTGATTTATTTTATCTTTGCTATGATGACAGTAAATAATATTTTACTAGATATTTTTTAAGACACTTCTATACAGCTTAAAGTGACATTTAAAGGCTTAACTAGGTTAATTGGGTTAACTAGGCAGGTTAGGGTAATTAGGCAAGTTATTGTATAATGATGGTTTGTTCTGTAGACTATCGAAAATAAATATAGCTTAAAGGGGCTAATAATTTTGACCTTAAAATGGCTCTTAAAAAATTACAAGCTGCTTCTAATCTAGCCGAAATAAAACAAATAAGACCATCTTCAGAAGAAAAAACATTATCAGACATACTGTGAAAATTTCTTTGCTCTGTTAAACATCATTTGGGAAATATTTAAAAAAGGAAAAAAAATTCAAAAGGGGCTAATAATTCTGACTTTAAAGGTGCAGTATGTAAGTTTGACACCCAGTGGTTAAACTAGGTGTTGCACTCCTGGATCAAAACAAACGTGAGCGTGGGTTGCCAGTTTGAATACAAGGAGCGAGTGATTTAAACTGTGTTCTAAATAAAAGCAACGACACGCGATAGAGGGAATATTTTCCATATTAAAGGGAGTTTTTGTCCTAACCAACACCTCGAATTGAATGATTAGAAATGGCTTCTATTTCTCACAGCTGAACTTGTGAAACCTATGACAGTGATCACCTCAGGTAAATCTCGTGTGCTTTATTCAGAGCTAAATGCTAACAATATGAGTTTGAATGCCATTTTACATTTAATGATGTTAAAGAGGGTTAACATGTATTAAACAGATTTTAAACCTTACCGTTTCATGAGTGAGTGCATATTCTGTGCTTCTGAAAGGCTGTATTCAAATTTCTGTCGTGTTTCGTCTGGTACAAACAGCCAAATAGCTGATCACTGCCTCTCTCGTCACAGCATGTTGTTAGGACACGTGGTTACAATGTAACCTGCTCACCTAATGTTTACGTTCGTAATATTTATGTAATTTGCTAATTAATAACCTCATGTGGAACTGAATCTTGTCTCCCATACTGTCCTTTTCGGTCTCGGATGCACGCTTTCAGAGCCTTTCTGAATGAATGAATGAATGAAATGCGCTGTTTTCCAACAAGGCAACCCGGAGTGCTGAATTATAATTGGCTAAAATGGCATGTGCATGTGAAAATTACCTAAACAAAGACAGCGTTCCGGCACGGAAAAAACATTTTCAAAGCAGAATATCTGACTTCAGCATTGTTTTTCAGTTAAACAAGTATGTTCACTTGGGATGTTTCTTAAATATCTGCACACATATTATGGTATTTTTATGCTTTAGAAGAGTAAAAAAACTTACATACAGCACCTTTAACTGTATATAAAAAAAAATCTTAAATCAAGAAGCATTTTAGACAAGTATTTATTTAGATGAGTGGTTGTTTTTAGGAAATAATAAGTCATAATTAAGGGAGTATTTTCTTAAAACAAGCAAAACAATCTGCCATGGTGTAAGATAAATATTCTTATTTTTAACCAAAAACTAGATTAATTTACTAACCCAGAATTGTATTTGTTTAGCACAGTTTTTAACAGCTTTCATTGACCAATGTGCTTTACAGCAAATAGACAGAAAGTTAAACAGACGACAACAACAAACAAGTTAAGAAACACTCACATCTCCTACATTATCAGCCAAATGACTTTGAAAACTAAAAAAAGTCTTCAATCTAGACTTATTGAACTTATTGACTTATTACGCTTATTAAAACCCATGGGGTCCGCAATACATTTAAAGGGACACTCTATTTTTATTTTTTGGAAATATTCTCATTTTACAGCTTCCCTAGAGTTTAACAGTTGAGTTTTACCATTTTTGAATCCATTCAGGCTGAACTCTGGGTTTGGCGGGAGCACTTTTAGCTTAGCTTAGCATAACTCATTGAATCGGATTAGACCATTAGCCTCTCGTTCCAAAAAGTATAAAAAAAGTTTAAATAACTTTCCTTTTTAAAGCTGGACATTTCTGTAGTTACATCATGAAAGATTACTCCTTGATCATTACGCTAGAATGAGAGTATAGTTCCTGGCCACATCTGCCAAAAAAATAGCAACTTTTACTTTTCTGTCAGTCTACACGATGTAACTACAGAACTGTCAAGCTTTAAATAGGAAAATTATTGAAACTCTTTTACATTTTTTTTTTTTTGGAGTAAGATGCTAACTGATCTATTTTAAGCTAAGCTAAAAGCACTCCCACTAGACCCAGAGATCGGGTGAATAGATTCAAAAATTGTAAAACTCAACTGTTTAACCCTAGGGGAGTTAGAAAATGAGAATATTTCCAAAATAAGTGGAGTGTTCCTTTAATGCCCCTTCTTTTCTACACAACTGATCCTGACTGAAGGACCGAACAGATCTGGTCAATAGTATCTGGATGCAGACTTGAATTTGCAAGCTGAGACTGCATATCTCAAAGATGTCAGACACAATGCACTCAATGGAGCTAGTGACGTCAGTGTGAGGGGTAGGGTTAGGTGTGCGCATTAAAAAGCATTGCATGCAACTCACCTTGCAACTGCAGCAAGTCTGCATGCAGACCGCTCTCGATCTGATAGGCTGATACAAAGTCAGAAGCTTACTGATATAAATGGGAGTCGTACCATTTAGAGATTTTAAAAAACAAAAAGAAAAGTAAAGGTTTCAAACTCAACTCTAAAGTGAACAGGCAGCGTAGTGTAAAGAGCGTAGACTGGAGTAATATATGCTCCCTCTTTTTTGTCCAAGTCAGGAGATGGGCCACTGCATTTTGCACAAGTTGGAACCGGGAAAGTGCTATCTGGTTAATCCCAAAGTAAAGTGAGCTGCAATTTATTTAAAGGAACACCACTTTCTTTAAAAAATAATAATAATAATAAAATAAATAAATAAATAAATAAACAAATGAAATAGGCTCATTTTACAACTCCCCTAGTTTGGTTGAGTTTCACCATTTTTTAATCCAATCAGCCAATCTCTGGTGGGAGCACTTTTAGCTTAGCTTAGCATAGATCATTGAATCAGATTAGACCATTAGCATCTCACTCGAAAATGACCAAAGACTTACTTAATATAAAAAATTATATTATGCAACTTGGCCGACACAGTGGCTCAGTGGTTAGCACTGTCGTCTCACAGGAAGAAGGTCGCTGGGTCGAGTCCTGGGTCAGTTGGCGTTTCTGTGTGGAGTTTGCATGTTCTCCCTGTGTTCGCGTGGGTTTCCTCCGTGTGCTCCGGTTTCCCCCACAGTCCAAAGACATGCGCTAGGTGAATTGGATGGACTAAGGCCCAATCCCAATTCTATTTTTGTACCCCTACCCCTTCCCCTTCCCCTTGGCCCTTACAACCGAGGGTTAAGGGGAAGGGCTTCAAAACTTACCCCTAAGAATTGGGACAGCACTTCAACACCTGCACACGTCATCATATGTCATCGTGATCTCCTGCTTCATATGAGATCAGACGATCGCGACTGCTGTAGTTATTCCAGTTGTGTTGTTTTTTGGTATTTATCTTCAGGAAATCACTGAAGGCATATATTATGTTATCATAATGATCTAATGTGGCAATAAGATCGTAACTGTACTGTGTATTTACACAGTGGCCATATTAATCTATGTAAACACACCAAAAACAACATTAACATTATAGCAGACACTGTAAAAGGCTCATTCTCAGCCACTAGACTTTTCTGACAGGGTATTCGAGTGTCAGAATGTTGTAGAACTGCTGTACAGGAGTTATGATTATGGATTATAGATCGAAAAATTTAGCGTTTTTTTGTGTGTGGTTTTTTAAAGCAGGACGGTAAAACACGAACGCGGTTATGAATATATTAAAACATGTGTTTGTTTGTCATAAAAATTCGTAATAATGACAAAAAGTACTAATTTGTGGATCTCCTTACTTCCGGGTTCAGCAATACTGCCGTTGTGGCTGGTGTATTCTGGGAAACTTCTTACCCCTTCGTTTCAAGTGTGCTCCTGAAAAATCTTCGTTCGAAGGGGTGTATACCCCATTGCCCTTAGCCCTACGCCTTCAAGCTAAAGAGAATTGGGACACCACTACCCCTTGACGTGAATGCGCAAAACGAGGGGTAGGAGTAAGGGGAAGGGCTAAGGGGTAGAATTGGGCCTAAATTGTCCGTAGTGTATGTGTGTGAATGAGTGTGTCTCAGTACTGGATTGCAGCTGGAAGGGCATCCGCTGTGTAAAACTTATGCTGGATAAGTTGGCGGTTCATTCCACTGTGGCGACCCCTGATGAATAAAGGGAACTAAGCCAAAGGAAATTGAATGAATTATGCAACTTATACTTTGTTAAAACTCATCTGTTTAACTCTATATATATATGGCAACCCAGGCTCATTCTGAAAACGTAGTCGTATATACGTTTCTGGAGACCACGAAATATGTCCCAGGAGGTACGTATTTTTGCAGTTTTTGTTTTCGCGAATCCACAAGAGGCCACTCTGTGCACTTTTTCATATCTCAAATTTCTCTCGCGAATGCCATTCGCGCCTGCTGTTCTCACATAAACCGACCAGAGGCCGCTGTTGTCTGACTGTTTGAATGACTGACTCACCTAACCAATCGACCAATCGACTGACCCACCCTCCTCCTTCCCTAAACCCAACCAATTTTATCGATTGACCCGCCCACCCACTTCCCTAAACCCAACCAACAATTTACAAAAGCAATCCAGAAAAAGAAAAGCCCTCATCTGATTTTTACCACGTTTTCATATTTTACCACATTCTCACCCTGTTATTTACTTGTTTATTTAGTTTTTTTGGATTCTGTTTTTTGTCTTACCTGATTTCTAGAACAGTTCTTCCCTGGACTCGAACCCCAGCGTTGTGGTCAACTCTTTTCTGTGTCTTAAGTCCGCCAACGTACATGACGAGCTAACTGGACAAACTGATTGCAGCAGAAAAGTCGTCCACACTGAGGTAATCGGTCAGCTGGTAAGCTCGAAAAGAAACTGCATCATACCGCCCCATAGCGTTCGTTAAAATTTAATGCAGCCATACGTACCTCTGGCTATGTAATTCACGGTGTCCAAAAATGTATATAGGACAACGTTTTCAGAATGAGCCTGTGTTGATATATGGGGTTGTAAAATAAACTAATTTCTTTTAAGTGGAAGTTTCCTTTATAACAAGCAATGTGCAAGCAATAAAAAAAAAATTATATTTTACATTTAGCGGATGCTTTTGTCCAAAGTCACATACAATACAATTCAACAAGAAGAGGCAACACACACCAGAAGTGCTAATTGTACAAAGTAACTTGTTTGTGCTCAGAGAATTTAGTGCTAGAGTAAGAGTGCTTTTTTTAGAGAGAGGGAGGGAGAGAGAAAGTGCTTCATGTGGTCTTATTCTTTTTTTATTCATCGGGGTTAGGGTGCTCTCGGAAGAGATGGGTTTTAGTTGTCGTTTGAACGATACCAGTGAATCCGCAGTCTGAGTGGGAATGGGAAGATCATTCCACCAGTGACGAACATTGTAAAAAACAATGTTCCACAACAAGTAAAATAAAATCCTTTCTTATCCTTTTGAGTTTGCACATCCTGCCATGACACTCTAAAGCCACTAAAGCAGACACGTGTTGCATTTTAAGGCTAACAATTAACCAATTAAATGAATGTATAATCAATCATGGGAATTTAGAGAAACTGACATCCTATTGTAGTTACTCCTGTGAAATCTTCATTGTTTTTCGAATATTTCCCAAGTGCTGTTTACTTTTTTTCAACACATTTTGGAATATAAGGGTTTTAATAACTAATGTCTAATAATTAACTTGTATTGCCTTTGCCATGATGACAGTCCATAATACTTTAGTATTTTTAAGTGCAATTTAATTATGTTAAATAAGCAAGTAATCAATTAATCAAGTCATATTTATATAATAAATATTATTCATTCAATCATTTTCCTTTGGCTTAGTCCCTTTATTCATCACGGATCGCCACAGCGGAATGAACCGCCAACTTATCCAGCATATGTTTTAGGCCTCATTCACACTACAAGCGACTCGCAGCAGCAAAGCGCCATTTACTTCTCTGTCTATGCAAGCGACAGCAACCGTTGGAGGCCAGGTGGGCGTGTCGAGCGACGCAACAAAGTTAAGACTTTATGCAAATGAAGAGCGACTTTCTTGAGCGACAGCCAATAGGAACACCAGTAGAGCTCACGAGATCCTCTCTCAGCTTGTTCAGAGGCCGGTTGTATTCTCCGTGCTGTGAACCTACACAGACCTGCGTTTGCAGGAGGTCGCCATCCAGAGCGACAGGCAGCTACAAAGTCGCTGCTAGTGTAAATGAGGCATTACACAGCGGATGCCCTTCCAGCTGCAACCCAGTACTGGGAAACACCCATACACACTCATTAACACAAATAGATACAGCCAATTTAGTTTAGTCAATTCACCTGTAGCGCTTGTCTTTGGACTGTGGGGGAAACCAGAGCACCCGGAGGAAACCCATGTTTGCCAACACAGGGAGAACATACAAACTCCACATAGAAATGCCAAGCCGGGATTCAAACTAGCAACCTTCTTGCTGTGAGGCGACAGTGCTAACCACTGAGCCACTGTGCCGCCCATAAATATTTATATTATAATTATTTTAAAGGGGGCAGATAATATTAACCTTTGAAATTTTTTACATTTCGAAAAATATTCCAGCCAATCTAAAAGAAATAAGACTTTCCCCATAAGAAAAATATAGTCGGAAACATTTTTATACAATAAATGTTCTTACTCTGTTAACCATCCCTTTGGAAATATTCAAAATGAATTAAAATGTCTAAAATTACATTGTAGATGTACTGTCTTCAACTACAATGAACACCCTCTCATCATATCCTCACCCTCATGTAGACTTTCCTTTAACACGTCTGCATCAAGCATGAACAAGACGTTGAACAAATGCGCTTTTGCACTGCAATCCCACCATGAAACATCCCCATTTGCTTGAAACGTTTCTACATCCTTTACTCAAGTGCGTGTTTACATTCCATTCTCTCTTCAACTTGCCTTGACAATGTCTTTGCGCTCTCTTTCTCTCATCTCCTTCCCCCTTCCCCTTCATTTTTGGACGTATACCCAGGCAGATTACCTGCAAATGGATGACTGGGGGGCCAAGGGGTCTCCTCTGTCAGCGGAGGCACAAAGCCAGGAGACTCCTTTATTCTCACATATTCGAGAAAAGAGCCTATGTTGAAAAGTGCGGGCCGGTTAGAGCCGTAAGTGATGTGCCCTGATCTTCCCTGTTTCATTAGATGTGTTGAATGCACTGTTGTTTCAGCAGGTTAGGTCCTATTAGCTGGGTGTTAGCACTCAACATTTCCTTGTCCTTAAGCTATTTGGGTAGAAATAGAAACCTTGTCGGGTTACACAGTCTAAAACCCCCATTGTTTGAGAGCTGTCACATCAGAAATGGAGAGTTATTCCGCGCTGAAACTTTATCTGCGAACAGGTGTGAAAGAGCTAAACTTGAGGAGTGAGCCGTGAATTTGAGTGGAATTAGGAGCAATTAGTATCTGTTTTATTGCTATGCTGCCATGTTAATTGGCATATTTTCCCTGCAATTGAATGTTAAGTTAAAGACATACCAATATTTATGCTTTAACTCAAAAATATTACAGTTGAAGTCTAAATTATTAGCCCTCCTGAATTATTAGCAACCCTGTATGTTTTTTCCCCCAATTTCTGTTTAACAGAAAGATGATTATTTTCAACACACTTTTAAACATAATAGTTTTATTAGCTAATTTCTGATAAATGTTAACTATGTTAATTCATAAATGTTAATTAGGCAAGTCATCAAAAAGACAATCAAAAAATATATTGCTAATAATTTTGACCTTAAAATGTTTTAAAAACTAAAAACTAAAAAAAGCTTTTATTTTAGCTGAAATAAAACAAATAACACTTTCACTAAAAGAAAAAATATTATAGGAAATACTGCAAAAAATTCTTTGCTCTGTTAAAAATCATTTAGGAAATATTTGGAAAAGCAAAAAAAGGGCAGCAGCATTCACAGATCTCTATTTTATATTAATATTTCCTATAGGATGCTATACAATATTTGTGCATATAGAGTGCTCAGCATAATTGAGTACACCCCATTTTGAAAATGTATATTTTTATCCATTTCTCAGTGAATATAGGCAATGTATTTTGGTGCATTTAAACAAAGCAGATTTATTAAACAGATATATTTATGAAAATAATATCTTAGTCACCAAACATAATTAGAAATTGAAAGATAATACAATTAAATTCAAGCAAAATATTGCAAAACAAAGTACAACCTGCAAAATTTCAACTACATTTTTTTGCTTCTCTTGATTTTTCCTATTTTTTAAGTTTGTATTTAATATTTTTCTATAACTTATACATTTGGGTGTACTAGTTTTTGGACCGTTATCGTAAGTTATTTTGTTAGATGAGCTGCAGATTTGGCTTCAGTACTGACTAATCTAATGTATATGCACAAATATAATATTGTAGAGCTATTAAAAATATGAACTTAAAAAAGATTTGTGAGGGGTGTACTTATGTATGCTGAGCACTGTACATTACATTAGGAAGTACCAACACCAAATGGAGGTAATCTAACAAAATAATTTAAAATAACTGTGCAAAATTGAGTAAACTGAAATTAATGTTAGACAAAAATGTAGTTGAAATTTTTTTTCCCAAAATATTTTGTTTAAACAAAACAAACTCTTTATATTCCTAAAGATGGTAGATGACCACACTATTATTTTATTAAAAGAAACTGTTTAATAAATAGTTTTACACCAACTATACCAAAATATGGCAGTTCATTCCACTGTGGCAACCCCTGTTAAAATCAGGGATTAAGTCGAAGGAAAATGAACAAATGAATGAATGACACCAAAATTTATATATATGTATATATGTGTATATAATTTATTACAGCATTTGCATAATTTCAATTTAATGTTTTTAGTTAATAAATAAAAAGCATATATTATAAAAAGCAATATAACATACAGTGCAATACAGATCATATGTTTCCTAATAATTGTGTTAATGTATTTAATTAACAATTAAATTATAAAAAATATACTTAGAAATTATTTATGTTTTAAAGTGAAAATGTCTAGTATTATTATTTAGTATTATTATTTTTTTCTTTTCAGGAATTAAGCTGCTTTTAGCTCTTGCATATATATATATATATATATACACACTATACATCTATACACACACACACACACACACACACACACACACACACACACAGTTATTCTAGCTGAAATAAAACAAATAAGACTTTCTCTAGAAGAAAAAATATTTTAGGAAATACTGTGAACATTTCCTTGCTCTGTTAAACATCATTTGGGAAATATTTAAAAAAAGAAAAGAAAATTCACAGGAGGGCAAATCATTTTGACTTCAACTGTTTATACATATACACAGCACAGCAGCATTCACAGATCTCTATTTTATATGACTATTTCCTATAGGATGCTTTACAATATTTGTGCATATACTGTACATTAGATTAGTAAGTACCAATAACAAATGGAGATAATCTAACAAAATAACTTAAGATAATGGTTTAAAATTGTAAACTCAAATTAATATTTAAGGAAAAAATTTTGTTGAAATTTTGTTTTTTGTTTTTTCCCCAAAATATTAGGTTTGAATTTAGATATATTTTCTTTATATTCCTAAAGATGTTAGGTGACCACACTATTATTTTAATAAATAAAACTGTTCAATAAAACAGTTTTTGTTTTACACCAAATATACAAAAATATGGCGGTTCATTCCACTGTGGCAACCCCAGTTAAAATCAATGACTAAGTCGAATGAATGAATGAATGTATTTGGCTTAGTCCCTTTATTCATCAGGGGTCGCCACAGCAGAACAAACCCCCAACTTATCCAGCATATGTTTTACATATCAGCGGATGCCCTTCCAGCCACAATCCAGTACTGGGAAACACCCATACCCTCATTACACACACACTCATACACTACAAACTATTTTGTTTACCTAATTCACCTACAGCACATGTTTTTGGACTGTGGGGGAAACCGGAGCACCCGGAGGAAAACCCACACGAAAACGGGGAGAACATGCAAACTCCACAAAGAAACGCCAACTGAACCAGTCGGGACTCAAACCAGCGATCTTCTTGCTGTGATGCGACAGTGCTAACCACTGAGCCACTGTGCTGCCCCATTCTTGCAGTATGAATACAGTTATTCTAGCTGAAATAAAACAGATAAGACTTTCTCCAGAAGAAAAAAAATTATGGGAAATACTTTGAAATTTCCTTGCTTTATTAAACATCATTTGGGAAATATTTGAAAGAAAAAAAAATTACAGGAATGCCAATTATTACATATATAATATATATTTGAATTAAATAATTTGCTCATCCACAAATTGATGGTCATTTGACAATCCATTAATTATTAGTGTGGGATTTGGCAATGAAAAGAAAACCATTTGCCTCATAATATGATCCCTTGCCCATAAATGTGAATCTAACACAAGAATGTACAAATCCTGGGAAAATCCAACTACAGTAAATACAGAAGCTAAAACTGTGAGGATCACTTTACACCTCAGACACCAGTATTAGTGTTTGCTGAGAAATAACCGGAATATTTCACCTCCAGCACTCTGGACAGCGCTAGTTTAGCCTAATATGTGAAACACTCCATGAAGAGGGTTATGTAGTGCTGGAATACCAAACATTCCTGCTAAATTCCCAGTAAAATCATGATGAGCTTCAGCCACCTCTTCAACTGCTCTTCTCGAGTGTATTGCTTTCTACAGCAGCGGCAGCATCGATGTCTCAGACTGACCAGTGTATAAGTGTTTTCTCAGTTGCAGCGTATTGTTGATTTTAAGGGTCCTAATGACAGAAAAATGCCCCTTGACCTCAGCACCAATTGCATGAAAACTATTTGACCTTTGACCTGGAAATCTAAAGAGGGCATATGGGCACAGAGATCCATGGCATTTTAAATAGACTGTTGGCAGAACACTTATGTAGGAATAATTTATCTGTTTACATTGTATGTGCAATCATACTGTAAAATATATGTGGAAGTTTGCATTCATTAAAACAATCAGGATTACTTGAAGAGTTTGTGAAAATAAATGTTGTAAATAATCTTTACATAGGCAACACGGTGGCTCAGTGGTTAGCACTGTCACCTCACAGCAAGAAGGTCGCTGGTTCGAGTCCCGGCTGGGCCAGTTGACATTTCTGTGTGGAGTTTGCATGTTCTCCCCTTGTTGGCGTTAATTTCCCTCTGGGTGCTCCGGTTTCCCACACAGTCCAAAGACATGCGATATAGGTGAATTGAATAAACTAAATTGGCCATACTGTATGAGTGTGGGTGTTTCCCAGTACTGGGTTGCAGCTGGAAGGGCATCCACTGTGTAAAACATATGCTGAACAAGTTGGCGGTTCATTCCGCTGTGGCGAACCCTAATGAATAAAGGGACTAAGCAGAAGGAAAATAAATGAATGCATAATGCTCACTTGCAAAGACTGGTCATTTTGCTTTATAAGAACTCTGTATCATCAGGAGCCGCAGGTATTAATATTGTGTTGCCTACATATGGTTGTGTGTTGGTTTTTACTCTAAAAGTGCAGGTACCCATTGACTTGCATTTTATGAAATCACCAGGAAACATGTTTCATCTGAAAATATTGTACTGAAGGAAAAAAAGTCATCTTGGATTGGCCTGAGGGTATATTTACAGCACATTTCAGGGGGAACTATCCCTCAAAATAGCTGTTGTGAACTTGTATTCAAATCCAAATGAAATTTGGTTGAACTGTCGCTTTAAATATTGTGAACTAATTTCAAAATGATGATTATGAAATATAGGAACACAAAAATGAAAGTGATGTACTAGGGATAAGTAAATAACGCCTCGTGTCAATACAGCGCGAATCTTGAAGGAGTCGTTCATTTGATATGATTCATTTAAGCGATTCATGCGCCGTGTTTAGTCACGCGATGAACTTAAACATAAATACAATGAGGTAAGAAACACAAAGCAATATTGCATATTTAACAAATATATTTTAAAGATAACACAGAAACACTATGTTAAATGACACATTTGAGTTTCTCTTCTTATGACCAGTAATCTAAATTGAGACTAAAGTACATTATATATACTAAAATATTGTTTTGCAGTGCGATATTGTCTTGTTCTGAGGTAATTTAATACGTATACCTAACTCAAACCAAAAATCTTCATACAGCGAGTATACGAGGGCTTGTGGGAAAACTTTGAGTGATTATTCAAACGAGTCGACTCCTTTAGAATGAACCAAATCTCCGAATCATCCTCGTGCCTAAAGACAGAGTACAGAACATAAAAGGTGCTCAGTGCGCTTCAGCCGGACTCGACGCGGAGCTTCATTTTCTGTCTCTAGACACTTACCCAGCGCTTTATTTCAAATGAAGCGACCTTTCATTCAACTAATAAGTTTTTATACGTGATATAACAGCTGTCTTCGCCATGAGCTGCTTGGATGTCATGTATCAAGTTTATGGTCCACCTCAGCCGTATTTTGCCGCCGCATACACACCTTATCACCACCAGGTATGTTTACGATATAAAGTATAAAGTAGCTATTCCATTTTTCCTTTACAGTACTTTGTGGTTCGTTTGTTTTGATTCTGTTGGATTTGTGCGTAAAACTTTGTCTCAACGACTTGTTGCGCCTTCATTTTATCTTCACGAAATAGTTTAACAGCCTTGAAAATAGTTTTACAATCATCACCGCTTGTTGTTGTTAAAGAAAGAAATGTTCATTATTTCGTAATTAACATGCATATATTTTGCATAAATTAAATTTGTGCACAGGTTTTGTTTAAAAATAAGCACATTTTCAAAATGATTAAAATCTCTAATTAGAGGTTAATATATAATACATAAGTTAACGGAATATTATATACTAAAACAATTATCTTTCATATATATTTTGTTAGTTTTTATATATTTATAAAATTTGTACTACTTTATTATTATTTTTTTGTGTTAACCCCAAGCCTATCCTTAATAATACGATTATATTAATAATAAGATTCATTTAAGCTTTTATATATACTTTGTTAGTTTTTTTACTTATTTATTTAATTTTTATTAATTAATAAATCATATTATCATCTGTTTTTGTGTGTTTACCCCAAGCTTATCCTGAATAATACGATTATATTCCTTCTACTACTAATAATTACTACTAATAAGCTTTTATATACTTTTTAGTTTTTATATATTTATACAATTTTTATTAATTTATTATTATTATTATTATTATTTTGTGTTTACCCCAAGCCTACTTAACAATATGATTATAATATTAATAGAAATAATTATTATATACATTTATTCAAGCTTTTATATTAACTTTGTTAGTTTTTATTTACCTATTTATTTAATATTTATTAATTAATTTATTATTTTATCATCATTTTTTGTGTTTACCCCAAGCCTATGCTTAACAATAAGATTATTAATAATATTAATAATAAGATTAATTTAAGCTTTCATATATATTTTGTTCGTTTTTATATATTTATTTAATGTTATTAATTATTATTATTATTAATAATAATATTTTTTTTGTTTACCCCAAGCTTATCCTTAATAATAAGATTATTAATAGGATTAATTTAAGCTTTCATATATATTTTGTTTGTTTTTATATATTTATTTGATTTTTTTAAATTCATTTATTATTATCATGATTATTTATTTTTTTGTGTTTACCCCAAGCCTATCCTTAACAATAAAATTATTAATAGTTTTGATAAGATTAATGTAAGTTTTCATATATATTTTTTCATTTTTATATATTTATTTTTTATTAATTATTATTGTTATTATTATTTAATTCTGAGTGTTTACCCTAAGCCCATCCTTAATAAGATTATTAATATTATTAACAATAGGATTAATGTAAGCTTTCATTAATGTAAGCTATATTTTGTTCGTTTTCATTTATTTATTTATTTTTATTAATTTATTATCATCATTATTTAATTTTTAATGCTTATCCCAAGCCTATCCTTAATAATAAGATTATTTCCAATAATAATAAGAATAATTAAAGCTTTCGTATATATTTTGTTCATTTTTATATATTTATTTAATTTTTATTAATTGTTATTATTATTATTATTATTTAATTTTTTTGTGTTTACCCCAAGCCTATATCCTTAATAATAAGATTATTATTATTAATAATAATAAGATTAATTTAGCTTTCTTATATATTTTTCGTTTTTATATATTTAATTATTATTATTATTTTATTTATTTTTATTTTATTTTTAATTATTAGTGTTTTACAGATTTTTATATGGTTTATACGCATATTCACTATTGTTTAAACAGCAAACATAATGAAACAAACTGTGCAACACCACAAGTGTACTCATGCATCACACTGCAATCAGAGATGAAAGTAAATTAATTGATCCTTTTTTTCCATCCTTTCAGAAACTGGCATTTTACTCGAAAATGCAAGAATCTCCAGAAACAGTGAGTGGGAGCAGCTCTTCTTTTTCCAATCTCTCCGGGCCACCCATAAAAGAGGAAGACTGTGGCCGGGAGAAAGATCATCCGCCAGAGGCTGAGTACATCAGCTCCAGATGTGTGCTTTTCACGTATTTCCAAGGGGACATCAGTTCGGTGGTGGATGAACATTTCAGTCGTGCTTTAAGTCAGTCTAGTAGTTACGCACCTGGATCTACAAGCAGCAAGGCGGCAAGAGGTGCAGCGTCCTGGAGAGGTAAGACTCTGAAGAAACCCAATAATCGTTTGGTAACACTTTACAATAAGGTTGTATTAGTTAATGCATTTACTAACACGAATAAACAATGAACAATACATTTATTGCAGTATTTGTTCATGTTAATTAATATTAAGTAATGAAAATACAGTTGCTAGTTCATGTTAACATGCATTAACTAATCTTGACCAGCATGAATTTGGATGTTAATAATGCATTGATAAATGTTCAACTATGATTAATAAATGCTGTACTGGTGTTGTTCATAATTAGTTTATGTTAGTAAATACATCAACTAATGAAATCTTATTTTAAAGTGTGACCAATCATGGATACTATATAATTAATATATCTTACCTTTCCATTAAGACCATCGGGATCATTTTTAATCCTTTAAGCTTTTTTGCATGGTTTTCAGATTAATAGATAGAGTTTAAAAAGCAAATAGAAAGTAAATTCGGACCTACAGATACTGTAAATTGGACACCAATCAGTTTAATTGATCTTTATTATTATTATTATGATAACAAAAATATTTTATTAATTTAGTTGCATTGATGTTTTTAAGGTTCATCCAAAGTAATTAAATGAGGACATACTGATAATTATGAACTTATTTTTACAATAAGTATAATTAATATAGCTTGCATCCTTTTTGATTACACAGCTATACTGGAAAAGGGTACTAAATTGGTATATACATTTATTAAAATTTCTTTTATTAATAATATATAATTTTTTGTTAGTAATTTAATTAATTTAAATTTCCTAGCATCCTTTGTGATTGTACAACTTTTAGTCAATGCAAAAACTTATGTTATTTTAATTTATTTTGTTTTTCCCTTATATTTAAAGGTTATGCAAATAAATAAATAATAATAAACTGATGATTAGGGAATAGATTTGACAATTGTCAAGTATTGCATCAGTTATTGCACAGCTATTAGTCATTAAAATGAGCTTTTTATTTATTTATCGTTGTTTAAAGATTGATTGCCTTTTTAAGCTAAATACAAAATTAATAACAACTTAAATATATACTACACTGGTCAAAAGTTTGGGGTCAGTAGGATTTTTAAATGTTTTAAAATAAGCTTCTCCTGCTCACCAAGGCTGCATTTATTTCATTAAAAAATACAGTATAAATTGTTATTGCAATGTAATTGCACTATAAACTAACTGTTTAAAAGTAGTTTATCATTTAATTTAATAATTTATTCCATTGATTTTAAAGATGAATTTTTAGCTTCATTACTCCAGTATTTAGAGTCACACGATCCTTCAGAAATCACTCTAATAATAATAATAATTGTTATTATTATTATCATTATTATTATTATTATTATCATTATTATTTTTATTAATGGTAATAGTAATAAAAGCATTAATGACTGCAGTAATAATTTCATTTGAAACTACATGCAATAGGAAACCAGTTATTTAAAATTTTTATAAATATTTAACAATTTTGTACATTTAATAAATGCCGCCTTGATGTATTACTTGCATTGTTTAATATTATGATTTTAAAATGCGAGTCGCTTTGAACAAAAGCATCTGCTAAATGACTAAATGTAAACGTAAAACCTAATGCACATCAAGTAATTATAATTTTGGGATATTATTACGATATCATTTTTTCTACGACCAACTTGCTGCCTTCTTTGTTCAAACTACTTATTTAAAATGAATTGAAACACAATTCTTACATTTTTGGGGGGGACAACGTACAGCAATTTTTTTATGTTCAATCCACTTAAATTTATAAAACCAATTAAGTTAACTTAATCGATTTGTGTTGGGACAACATGAGGATATTGTTTTAACCCAACATTTTTTTACAATATTCATTTTATTTAAACCAAACCTGGAACATTCATCACCAGTCAAATCAATCAACTGCTGCTCACTCGAATCAAACACATCTATATACAGTACACAAACATGCAGAACATCTCAATAATAATAATAATAATTATTATTATTATTATTATTATTATTATCATCATCATCATTATTATTATTATAAATAAATAATAATAACTTTAGACTTGTAGATTTAGCAACAGACTTTTCATATCATTTATATACTGCTACATTTAAAAAATTACTTAACTACTTATATAAAAATAAGCTGAAACAACACAATTCTTAAATTTTTGGGGGGACAACGTTATTATTTTATGTTCATCCACTTAATTAGTAAAATTTAAGTTAACTTAATCGATTTGTGTTGGGACAACATGAAGAAATTGCTTTAACCCAGCATATTTTACAGTGTTCATTTTATTTAAACCAAACCTGGAACATTCATCATCAGCCAAACCAATCAACTGCTGTTCACATGAATCAAATCATCAAACACATCTATATACAGTACATTAACTCACAGAACATCTCAATAATAATAAAAACACTTTAGACTTGTAGATTTAGCAACAGACTGTTCATATCAATTATATACTGCTACACTTTACTCTAACTACTTATATAAAATGAGCTGAAACAACACAATTCTTAATTTTTTGAGGGGGAAATTTAATAGTTTTATGTTCAATACACTTAAATTTGTAAACTCTAATAAGTTAACTTAATTGCTTCATGTTGCCCCAACACAAACTGATTGTGTTTTTATTTGTGTACTCTCTGATGATTTAAAGTGCTTCTTTTATCCTCACTTTTGGATAAAATCCATCAGCTAAATGAGTAAATATAAACATCAATCTATTCCTCCCCAGACGGATCATTCCCTATGAGCCAGAGAAGCTTTCCTCCTTCTTTCTGGAACAGTGCTTATCAGCCCTCAGTCGCAGCATCTCTCAGCAGCGCATTGGGTTCATCCCACACAGACCTTCCCTTCCCGACGGACCCGTACTCCAGCGCATCTCTACACAGCCACCTCCACCAAACCACCCCAGAGCCCTGGCACCCGTCCCACCACCATCACCCGTATTCGCTCAGCGGAGCCATCGGCACCCAAGGTTCCACTTACCCCCGGCCCTCAGTGCATGACATGTACGGGACGCATTTTGACCCCCGTTATGGCTCCCTGCTCGTGCCCTCAGTGCGGCCGCATAGACTTCCTTCTGCAACGGTGCCTGCACCGGGAACCTCGCCTTGTGATATCAGCAAGAGCGAAGCAGGCAGCTCGGGATGGACCGGAGCTTTTACAGCGACCAGCTCTGATATGAGTCTGAACATGGATACAGGTGTGAACATGAAGCTTACACACAGCAAGTGTTAATGCACGTGAGGTAGACTTTTACAGATTTACAGATGAAGTCAAATATTTCCCAAATGATGATTAACAGAGCAAGAAATTTTTCACAGTATTTTCTATAATATTTTTTCTTCTAGAGAAAGTCTTATTTGTTTTATTGTGGCTGGAATAAGTAATTTTTAACTTATTTTAAGGTCAATATTAGTGACCCCCCTTAAGCAATATTTGTTTTTGATTGTCTACAGAACAAACCACTGTTGTACAATGCCTTGCCTAATTTCTGTAACTTGCCTAATTAGCCCAATTAAGCATTTAAATGTCACTTTAAGCTGAATGCTAGCATCTTGAAAAACATCTAGTACAATATTATGTTCTGTCATCAAGGCAAAGACAAAAGAAATCAGTTATTAGTTATTAAAACTATTATGTTTTGGAAATGTGTTACAATATTACTTACGTTAAACAGAAATTGGACAAATAATAATAATAATAATAATAGTAATACTAATAATTCAGGAGGGCTAATAATTCAGACTTCAGCTGTACTTTAGGGAACATACGATAAGACTTTGCAATAAGGTTGTATTAGTTGATGTATTTACTAACATGAACAAGTAGTGAACGATACGCTTATTACAGTATTTATTTATTTAATTTTAAAAAATTTATTTATTGTTAGGACGCCTTTCATTGTTTGTTCATGTTAGTGCATTAACTAATGTTAACAAGGATTTTAGTAATGCACTAGTAAATGTTGAACTATGATTAGTAATAAATGCTGTACTAGTACTTATGTACATGAAATAGACTTAAGAAAAGAATGGATGTTATTGCATTTGAAAACTTAATATTAAACCGAATATAATTTACTTTAAGCAAAATATTGTAAGACTTTGCAATAAGGTTGTATTAGCTAATGTATTTACTAACATGAACAAACAGTGAACGATAGACTTATTGCAGTGTTTATTCATTGTTAGGAAGTCTTTCATTGTTAGTTTATGTTAACAAGCATTTGGACTTTAGTAATGCACCAGTAAACTTTGAAATATGATTAGTAATAAATGCTGTACTAGTATTTATGCACATGAGAAAAATAATAGATGTTATTGGATTAGAAAACTAAAATGTTAAACCGAATGACATTTACTTTAGGGAAAATACGGTAAGACTGGGTGCGAATTACAGGGGGGTTTAGGGGGGATTGACCCCCCTAATTAATGCTTGATCCCCCCCTGAAGGACGTCAGAACAAGATGTATGGGGATGGTCAGTCCTTTAATACTGAAATTTTTTTTACTCTGATCTGTAATTTAAATAATAATGTTAATAATTATAAATATACATTTGACCACCCCTATAATGGTTCAAATCATTGTGAATGCATAATCACGCCAATCATCAGTCTATTCGAGAAAAAAAGTCTGAAATTGTCAGATCTACAGCACCAATAGAGATCGTGTTTACAAAGACTTTGTTTTCTCGTAAAATAGGTGTTTGTATCTATATTTAGCCTGAAGGTAAAGTCAAATTAAGTAAAATTTGTGGTTTAACCTACAGTAACATCTGAAATGGCTAATCAGAGAATACTGTAGATCAGATTACAAACTTAAATATGTTTTATTAATAAACTAGATGTAACTAAAAATAAATACGTAAATGACGGAAGCATGCATTACACAAACTAACCAAAACAGTTGACCCCCCTGATCGTTAATTTATAATTGGCACACTGCGGTAAGACTTTACAATATGGTTGTATTAGTTTTTGTAAAAGTAATGGTAACACTTTATTTTGATGGTCCATTTGAGTAATAGTAGACTGTCTGCTTAATATCTGTTGATACTGCTCCTTCAACAGACATTTAACTGACTATAAGAAACTTTGCAAGTACATGTCAGCTTACACTAACCCTAACCCCAACCTAACAGTCTACTTATAATCTAATGAGAATTATTTGGCATGTAGATGCAACTTAAATTCAACAAACAGACCATCAAAATAAAGTGTGACCAAAGTAATTAGTAAATGTTTAAAAATGTAATTGGTTAAATTTGTAATTAGTTAATTAATTTACTAAGATGACCAAACAGTAAGCAATACACTTATTACAGTATTTATTCATTCATAATAAAATAAGTCATTAATTGTTTGTTCATGTTAGTGCATTAACTAAAGTTAACAAGCAAGCATTTGGATTTTAATCACGCATTAGTAAATGTTAAACTATGAATAATAAATGCACAATTATTAGTTATTATTAGTTCATGTTAGTAAATACATTACCCAATTGAAACTTTATTATAAAGTGGGACTGAAATTACCTTGAAAGCAAAACATTTGATTGGAAATACAGAACAATAAGAGTAAAATATCAATACAGTTTTTAAAATAACTATTTTCATTCATTCTTTCATTCATTTTCTTTTCGGCTTAGTCCCTTTATTAATCTGGGGTCGCCACAGCGGAATGAACCGTCAACTTATCCAGAATATGTTTTACGAAGCGGATGCCCTTCCAGCTGCAACCCGTCACTGAGTTTGTATGAATGTATCTCATTCACACACATACACTACAGACAATTTAGCCTACCCAATTCACCTACAGCGCATGTCTTTGGACTGTAGGGGAAACCAGAGCACCCGGAGGAAACCCACGCGAACATGGGGAGAACATGCAAACTCCACACAAAAATGGCAACTGACCCAGTCAAGGCTCAAACCAGTGACCTTCTTGCTGTGAGGCGATTGTGCTACTCACTGCGCCACCGTGCTGCCGTTTATTATTAGTTCATGTTAGTAAATACATGAACTAGCATTAACCAAATAAAACTTTATTATATCGTGGGACTGAATCACCTTGAAAGCAAAACATTTGATTGGAAATACAGAAAAATAAGAGTAAAATATCATTATAATTTTTAAAATAACTATTTTCCTTTTTAATTTATTTAAAATCTAATTAATTCTTGTGATGCAAAGATGCAAATTTTTCGATATCATTTCTTCAATTTTCACTGTCCGAGATACTAGTTTCAGATTTATTTGCTGCATAACAAACATTGATTTTTTTTTTACCGATGTTGAAAACGGTTGTTTCCGGGTGCTTCGGTTTGCCCCACAGTCCAAAGACATGCGGTACAGGTGAATTGGGTAGGCTAAATTGTCCGTAGTGTATGAGTGTGAATGAGGGTGTTAGGATGTTTCCCAGAGATGGGTTGCAGCTGGAAGAGCATCCGCTGCGTAAAACATGTGCTGGATAAGTTGGCGGTTCATTCCGCTGTGGCGACCCCGGATTAATAAAGGTAATAAGCCGAAAAGAAAATGAATGAATGAATTAATTAATTAATGAAAACAGTTGTTTTACTTAATATTTGTATGCAAAATGTGATACATTTTATTATGATGAATGAAAAGTTTAAAAGAACAGCAATTATATGAAACAGTAAAAATCAATAACATATTTAACAGTTTTTAATCAATTTAATTGCGGAATTGCTTAAAATTAATTTTGTCTGATGCTGTTTTTTTTAACTTGATTTCAAAAACAAAAGACAAACAAATACAGTGGACAGATCCAAGAGACTGCAAGGAAACATCTAGGGATGCCCAAACTAGGGCCTGCGGGCCAAAGTTGGCCCACAGTAATCTTTGATTTGGCCCACCATCCCATCTGAGAAGAGAGGATGAATGATGGGGATGGAGATTTCAAATCTAATGTAACCTTTTTTTTGTTTGTTTTATTGTTAAAAGCTAACTAAAATGAAAATTTTCAATTAAATGGTGTAAATGAATTAAATTTAGTTTAAATGTACATACTGTCACCCGACAGATAAAGGACAAAGCATTGAACTCCACTGTGTTATAAATGTTATTGTGTTGTTATTGCAATAAGTTATCATTTTTAATGTTATACTGCATTAGTTAATATGATTTAAAGTAATGTTTTTTCTACTTATTTACTTCTAAATCTTACTAAATAAATTAGGAAATTACCCATGGCAACTTTATTTTGATATAGATTAGTACATTTACCTTTGGCCCACGGCTCTCAGTGATATTTGGATTTTGGCCCTTTTTACGAAAAAGTTTGGGCACCCCTGATCTAGATCTTTCTTTTTTTCAAAATCACTTACAAATGGAAGTCTGATATTTTATTTATCCTCAGAATAAAACACTTAATTTCTTTTATAAAAAAACTTAAACCAAACTTCATGAAAGATGACAGAAATTGAGTGATTTCTGAGAAAGAAAAATCATCTCTAGCATGATTTGTTTGCAAATGCCACTTCATTTAATTCTTTGTTCTCTAATGCAGTGACATTTTTACATGACTTTTCAAAGCCACCAGAGGTTAAATTCGCAGAATAAAAAAAGCCAAACGTATAATGTAAAACATAATACCGTCTGAGAGCTTCTTGTAGCACTCTGCATGATCAATTTGCCAATTTATTCTCACTTTTTTCTAGTTACCTTCAAGGTTTTTCACCTTTGCTCTTCTGATATTGATTTTCACTCTTCGTCTTTAAGGCTTTCTTTGCTTCCAGCCTTCACTTCTCTCTCTCTGTGTATTTGCTGCTTATTTTCTCTCTCTTCATTTCCTTATGCTTTTTTTTCTCTCCCTATTCCGTCTTTCTCTCAGGTCTACAGAGCCAAGATAAGAGCAAGGACTTGTACTGGTTTTAAAGCCCTGCGGCCACTTCTTTTTCTCCGCTGGCTTGTCTTTCTCTGGCTTTTCTGTAACAGATTCTCATCTCACTTGCAGCTCGGCGCTACACGCTCTGCAGCGGGACCATCCTAAGCTGAAAAAGTGGAGTAAAAAAAATTAAACTCTCCGTTGAGAGGAGCAAACGTACTGTATTGGTGTAACTAGCAGCTGCTCAATCCCTCCCCCGACCTCCAGCTAAAACTGACCCAAAATCAGGTTTAAATATGGACTAGGTTTCTTCAGGAGGACATTTGAGAGCCAAAATGGCAGAAAAGTAAATGAAGACTTTTTTTTTTCTTTTGACCAGAACTGAGATGTTTTGACGAGAGAGCAGCATTCCCGATCATCTCTGGGTTATTTGAAGCCGCTTGACTCTATCTATATTGCTTTCAGCACCTGTCATGGACAACTGTTGTGGAACTTAACAGGCACAGTGCGCCGTTTGACCGAGCGAGAGCCCTGGATTTCACAAAAGAGCCGTTTTGATGTAGCTGGACACACGGCGAAAGGGAACAACTGGTTTGGCTTTTCTTTTTTTTTTTTGTGAGGCATGTTGTGGATTCAACTGGAATTAGATACACCAGCCTGACCTCATAAGAAAACCTAACTACGGTTGAAGTCAAAATTATTAGCCCTTTTTCAAATATTTCCCAAATTATGTTTAACAGAGCAAGGATGTTTTCACAGTATTTGCTATAATATTTTTTCTTCTGAAAAAAGTTTTATTTATTTTATTTCGGCTAGAATAAAAGCAGTTTTTAATTTGTTTATAATCATTTTAAGATCAATATTATTAGCCCTCTTATACAATATTTATTTTTCGATTGTCTATAAAACAAACCATCGTTATACGATGCCTTTAAGCCTTTAATTTGCACTTAAAGCTGAATACTAGTATCTTGAAAAATATCTAGTAAAATATCATGTACTGTCATCATGGCAAAGATAAAATAAATCAGTTATTAGAAATGAGTTATTAAAACTATTACGTTTAGAAATGTGTTAAAAAAAATCTTTGTTGAGTTAAACAGAAATTGGGGAAGAAAAATATACAGGAAGGGCTAACAATTCTGACTTCAACTGTATTTAATGTATTGTTCCACAAACCCTACCCCTCATTGGAGGATGAGCAAATCATACTAAGGTGTTTGAATGAGAATGTACAAATTAGCCACTAAATCAACAAGTTACGAATTGCCATTAGATTGTGTTGGACACACTCTATTAAGCTGTACTGTATATATTTTATGTGTTTTAGTGTGTCTACATGTAAAGATCAAACAGCATGTCAGGAATATTTGTACTTTTTTATGAAACACTTTTTTTGTCATCGTCAACTTGGCCCAAAGTATACTTCAATTTATTTTAATATCACATGCACAGCCTTTCAAAGTACTCCATTTGATGGTGTGTGCAAACACTTGCGTTTTCTCTCCCAAAGTGACAAAAAAATGCCACAGCGGAATGAACCACCAACTATTCCACCATATGTTTTACGCAGCGGATGCCCTTCCAACCTAGCATTGGGAATCACCATACTCTTTCACACACTACGGACAATTCAGTTTATCAAATTCACCTATAGCGCATGTCTTTGAACTGTGGAGGAAACCTACACGAACACGGGGAGAACATGCAAACTACACACAGAAATGCCAACTGGCCCAGCCGAGGCTCGAACCAGCGACCTTCTTGCTGTGAGGTGACAGTGCTAATCACTAAGCCACCATGCCGCCCAAAAAATGACATTGTACTTGAAAATAGTACATGAAATTTACCTAAAATAGAGTCACAGTCAACATTTAATAACTCAACATAAGCACTAACTCAACACATGTTTATGTTCAATGTTTTTAAATGGATAGTTCACTCAAAAATGAAAATTCTGTCATCATTTGCTTACACTTTTCTTTCTTAGTAAACACAAAAGTTTGTTTTTTGTTGAACACGAAAGAAGACATTTTCACATGAAACCTGTAGCCATTGACTTTAATAGTAACTATGGATGTCAATGGTTACAGGTTTTCAGCTTTCTTCAAAATATCTTCTTTTGTTTTCAACAGAAGAAATAAGCTCATGAACATTTGGAACCACTTGAGGGTGAGTAAATAGTGAGTAAATCTTCATTTTTGGGTTATATATCCCTATTAACAATGGCCTGGTTTGGTGTTGTCATTTTGTGGACAAACTAAGTAAAGCAAAAACAATTAAAAGTGCAAAATTCTGGCAGTACGCAGTGTTCTGATTGCAAAATTTGAGTCACATACACTGTACGCAGATCCTTATAGACGTTTAAAAAATTGAAGTGTTTTTTTTTCAAAGCGCAAAGTATACATGTGGTATGTTAGCATACACGCAGTCATTCAAAGTATCCTCTATTACAGTGTTTCTCAACCACGTTCCTGGAGGACCACCAACACTGCATGTTTTGGATGTCTCCTTTGTCTGTCACGCCCATTACTGATCTTTCAGGCTCTGCTAATGAGCTGATGATCTGAATCAGGTGTGTGTTTGGTTAAGGAGGCAGAGCTGGTGGTCCTCCAGGAACGTGGTTGAGAAACACTGCTCTATTAGATAATGTGCACAAATACAGGCACTTTACATGTTCGCACTAGAAATATTTATCTTCATCCAGTTTCTGAACTCTTTATCTTCAAAATTTGAAGAGCTTCGAATATGTCACTGCACTCGTTTAAATTGAATATCTATAAATTCACACTAGCACTCTTCAAAGTGGGAATCTGTTGTTTTTGCTGTCTTCAGTTTGCTGCTGTTTTCATCTCAATGTGACTGCAGTTCATTACTATTTTACATACTAATATACATGTTTTAGTATAATGTGGTCATGCCACCGATAATTGTGGGTAGGTTTAGGAGCAGTGTTGGGAAATATCCCAACTATTATATCATAAAATTAACAAATTAATATAAAATGTATTATTTTAAATGTATAACATATACATTTTTTTTTTTATAAATTGCAGTCTTAAGCCCAGCCGAAATGGGGAAAAAAAATTCCAAAAATAACAACACATTACTCTTGTTAAAAAGTAACTGTTCCTTTTTTTTTTTTTTTAAGTGACTCAAGATTGTAGTATATTACTTTTAAAAGTAACTTTCCCCAACATTGGTTATAGAAAAGTGTACATTTTAGTATTAATTGCATTGTACCAATTCATCAGTTTTCAACAATTTATAAAATAGTTATGTTTTTCCGTGAGTTAAGGCTGAAAAAGGAGAGGGGTCTGGATGCAGACCTGGTGCAGTTGCAATCTGAGCTGCATGCAATGCTTGTTAATGCCCACACCTAACCCCACCCCTCACAGTGACGTCACTAGCTCCATTGAGTGCGCATTGTCTGACATTGCATCTCTGAGATATGCAATAACAGCTTGCATCATTAAGGCTGCATCCAGATACTATTGAAAAAAAAGCAGCCCTTAATGTTGAGGTAGTGATGAGGTAGTGCAAAAACAATTTAATTTGTTGCACTAGGGTTGTTTGAAAGCCCAGCCTGATCTCACAAGTAAATGGAAGTATTTTACATTTTGTCAGTTTAGTGACTAATCCATATGAATTTGTACAAGTTCAGTAGTAGGATTTTAAAAAGGAGGCGTGGCACCCAATGCCACCCCTAAACCATACCATCATTGGGGGATAAGCAAATCGTACTAAATTGTACGAATGAAATCTCACGAGAAAACGTAAGTATTTTACGTTTTGTCCGTTTAGTGGCTAACTCGTATGAGTTCAGTCGTATGAAAATGTACGATTTTAAAAAGAAGGCGTGGCACCCAACTCTGCCCCTAAACCCACCATCATTGGGGGATAAGCAAATCGTACTAAATTGTACGAATGAGATCTCACGAGAAAACGTAAGGAATTTACGTTTTGTCCGTTTAGTGGCTAATTTGTTCGAATTCTTATGAGTTCAGTTGTACGAAAATGTAAGATTTTAAAAAGGAGGCATGGCACCCAACACCAGCCCTAAACCCAACCGTCATGGAGGGGATGAGCAAATCATACTAAATTGTACGAATGAGATCATACGAATTCATACGAATTAGCCACTAAAGCAAAAAGCTAAGAATTGCCATGAGATTGTGTTTGAAATCCGCGTCTATCAGCTGATCAGTCTATGAGCATACAATATATATGAGCGATCCCGATGATAGAATGGGCATTTTTCAAAATTCACTAACAATTTTAATCGAAGTCAATACTTTTGACAACCCTACATAACACGCATTTTATGTGGACCCTTGCAAACGCATAAAAACTGATGTAAACTTTTATGTTAAAGCACAAAGAATAAAGTTAGTGTGCAAGCAGTCAAATGCAAAGTATACTAGATCTGAAGCCTTCAAAAACACTGGCACTTGACACAAGTGCACTAGATAGATTCAGTCTTTTCCAGTGTGATTTTTCTATCTTATAAGTGAACAAAAAAAAATCTTTGTAAAATAGAGTTGCGGACATTTTTTTTATCCACTCAAGTAAGCTCTCGTCAACCAGGCGTGTATTTAGTTTGTCTCACACAGCCCAGGTCAATCTTGACATCTTGAGAATAAACTAAGTAGCATTAAACCGACATATAAACACAAAAATCTATAATACAAAAATGCCGTTTTGAGGACAAAATTCACATCATGTGTTAAAAACTGAGGTATACTTTGGACTTTTACTTGTGATGTCTCACCACGATGTATTTGAATGTATATGACATGTAATATATTACCTTTTAAAGTTTTTTTTTTCCAGTGCATTGAGGGAAATGAGGTGTTATTTGTTTTTCCCAGTGGTCTATATCTTCATTTAACACAACAAAATTGGAAATAAAACCGGGCAATACACACTTTTTTTATGTTGCCCCTATGTGTTTTAGAGGCTGCGTGTAAAACTGCAAATCAATAACACTGTACAAATTGAGTATAGGGACATCTTTTTATATCAGACACATTTTGAAATGTATTATTTCTGTGCGCTTTGGGCCATTAAGAAAGAAATAAAGAGACTATTATAAACTTGCTGCAGCCTTCAAAACCTCGCCATCAGAGATTAAATAATTATTTATTTCAGTATAGATGTTTTTGTGTCAATATGTTCTTTTTTTTGAGCATGAATGCTGTAAACTGCTTTTAATTCCTGAGGTTTTGTTCACTCGGCTATAGATTCAGTCAGTGAAAAGGAAATGGGAATCGAGAAAGAAAGAAAGCGGGAGACTGAATGTTGTCACACTGCCACTTGATCCTTTTTCTTTTTGGGTGGTGAATACCGGACAGCTGTTGATTAATATTGGCTTATGACAGCAGCATTGACGGACAAGAGATGTGTGGCCAGGGGTCTATCTCTTGCTTAAGTGGGTAAAACAAAGACCTCTTTTTTTAAAACTAGCACTTAAAACTAACATACGACAATCCTAAAAGGCCAGGGGTGCATGGAAATTTACAAGAATTTATGTGGAAAATTATACAATCACATTTAATAATATATAACTGGTTTAAGCAGTGTACGGTCCTATAAATGACGGCTATATTTACTCTGGTTGAATTTGTAGCTTTTTGTCCACACACTGAATTTAAGGTTGAGTTAATTTTATTTGTCATATATGCAACTACAATTTTCAGTACTCAGTTGACAATTCCGGATGATATGTGCCATTCAAACTCACTATTTATGCTAAAAGAAAACAAATAATGACAAAACGTAATACAGGTCAAGAAAAAAAATAGGAAACCAAGACTGTCACGCTTCCCAGAGTTTATTTTTTGAATGGCATTTTTGTGTAAACACATGTAGATGTTGACCTTAGCATGGGCATGTTGTCATTGAAATGAAATGTAATGTAACTATAAGGTTTTTATTGAAGAAATTTAAGTTGAAACTATTAGGAAAGTTTTTATTAAAGTAATTTAAGTTGAAATATTTAGGTTGAAACAATTAGGAAAGACAAAATGATTTGTAAAACAATTAACGCTTTGTTTTTTTTGTTTTTGAAGTGGTTCAAATATTTCTGGTTCCCCGAAGAAGCTTTTGGTGAACAGTTCTTCACATAACATTTAGATTAAAAGTAATCTAATATAATAAAATAAAAGTAAGGACTTTTTATAGCAGCCTATGGAAAATTAGTGTCTATGGATCCATTGACAACAAAAAAAATAACCTGTATTTTCAATATTGCAACATACTTTGATTCTAATTAAGTAGCCTTATGTGTGATTCTTGTTAAGATGATAGAACCAGATCTTTTTAAATCCAAAATTGTGTAATTTTGACTGAAAACATAGATCACATCCGACTGTGACAATGAATAGCTACCCTACAATAACTAGGTTAGTCGTCTTCTGTTAGCAAGATGTAGCCTAAATAATACAAGCCTATTCATAGCTCTACAGGTTACATATACAAACGCCGATGTGCTCATGCATCTATAAACATGTGATTACGCAAAACCGTCACATTATCCCTGCCCGGTAACTCCGCGCCATTATTAGCCTGACGGGACTATTTCGAGACGCGCGCACCGGAGCGGCACAGGGAGCGCGCATTTACTCTCTCAGAGAGTGACACTCGATATTTCAGTGAGTGGAGGATTTGTGATCTGGATGTATAATCTCGTGGCAGTAGCACATAAATTGCCGAGCACTAATTAGGGGCGAGAGGCCGAGCTGTCAGTCACATTACCCCGAAAAACTCATGCGCGCTCCGGTGTACTTTTTTGGAGCGGCGTCGAGGAATCCGCAGCCAGTTGTCACCCCGTTTGTTGAAGGGACAGTTCATAATCATCCCCCGTGTTAAAGGTCAGAAACCCACACCTTAAAAAGCAGATCAACAGGCCGCTGGCATTTTAATCAGCTAATGTTGTCTATCAATAAGATGGTTACCGCGTGATAAACTGTTATACAGCACTTTGCCTGGTAAAATTGTTATCTTATGGGCGCTGGGTTTTGTGTTACAAACACGATTTGTGCTGCTAAATTAATTGTTTCTTGTTAAAGTTACTTCTATCTTCCTCCTCATGGCCCCCAAGTATTTTTTTTTTTTCATCTATTCGATAACAAAACAATAATTAAAAGTTATTAATAATACAATTATAAACAATAATACAGTAATAAGCAGTAATTTAAAATGCTAATAATTAAATTTTTAAATATTAACTCAGTTATATTATTTCTAAATACTTAATCATTCAAAATAATTATTTAATAAAAATTATTCTATACATTTTGGTTGTTTTGGTCCAATATATATATATATATATATATATATATATATATATATATATATATATATATATATATATATATATATATATATATATATATATATATATATATACACACACACACACACACAGTATATATATATATATATATATATATATATATATATATATATATATATATATATATATATATATATATATATATATATATATATATATATATATATGCATACATACATCCATCCATAAATACATACATACATACACACACACATATATACATACACACATACATACATATACAGACACAGTATATGTATATATATATAAAATTTTATATACACTCGCCGGCCACTTTATTAGGTACCCCTGTCCAACTGCTAGTTAACACAAATGTCAATGAATCAGCCAATCACATAGCAGCAACTCAATGCATTTAGGCATGTAGACATGGTCAACATGTTTTGCTGCAGTTCAAACTGAGCATCAGAATGGGGAAGAAAAGTGATTTAAGTGACTTTGAACCTGGCAGGGTTGTTGGTGCCAGATGGGCTGGTCTGAGTATTTCAGAAACTGCTGAGCTACTAGGATTTTCACGCACAAACATCTATAGAGTTTACAGAAAATGATCAGAAAAAGAGAAAATATCCAGTGAGCGGCAGTTCTGTGGGCGCAAATGCCTTGTTGATGCCAGAGGTCAGAGGAGAATGGCCAGACTGATTTGAGCTGATAGAAAGGCAACAGTAACTCAAATAACCACTCGTTACAACTGAGGTATGCAGAAGAGCATCTCTGAATGCACAACACGTCCAACCTTGAGGCGGATGAGCTACAGCAGCAGAAGACCACACCGGGTGCCACACCTGTCAGCTAAGAACAGGAAACTGAGGCTACAATTCACACAGGCTCACTGAAATTGGACAATAGAAGATTGAAAAATGTTGCCTGGTCTGATGATTCTCGATTTCTGCTGCGACATTCAGATGGTGGAGTCAGAATTTGGCGTCAACAACATGAAAGCATGGATCCATCCTGCCTTGTATCAACAAGTTCAGGCTGGTGGTGGTGGTGTAATGGTGTGGGGGATATTTTCTTGGCACACTTTGGGCCCATTAGTACCAATTGAGCGTCGTGTCAACGCCACAACCTACCTGAGTATTGTTGCTGACCATATCTATCCCTTTATGACCACAGTGTACCCATCTTTTGATGGCTACTTCCAGCAGGATAACGCGCCGTCATAAAGCGTGAATCATCTCAGACTGATTTCTTGAACATGATAATGAGTTCACTGTACTCAAATGGCCTCCACAGTCACCAGATCCTCAATCCAATAGAGCACCTTTGGAATGTGGTGGAACGGGAGACTCGCATCATGAATGTGCAGCCGACAAATCTGCAGCAACTGCGTGATGCTATCATGTCAATATGAACCAAAATCTCTGAGGAATATTTCTAGTACCTTTTTGAATTATGCCATGAAGGATTAAGGTAGTTCAGAAGATAAAAGGGGGTCCAACCTTGTACTAGTAAAGTGTACCTAATAAAGTGGCCTGTGTGTGTGTGTGTGTGTGTGTGTGTGTGTGTGTGTGTGTGTGTGTGTGTGTGTGTGTGTGTGTGTGTATATATATATAAATTTAAAATATTAATAAAATAATTTAAATTAATATATAATTTTATATTAATACTTTTTATTAATGCAAATATATTATTTCATACTGTATAAACAAACACAAAAACAATGTACATCAGTTCAAATCCCATGGAATGTAATAATAAGTATTAATAATACAAGCTACGTGTGGTAAGTATATGTTGAGCGTTTAAGGCAAATCATCTGCACAAGATCTGTAAATATGAACTATAAATACATCATTCTTGCCTAATCTCTTTTTACACACACTTACTTAAAGTAATTGTGCAACTTAATTATCAAAGATAATATTTATCTTCGCAAACTGCATCTAAAATCTACTTGGCTGGAACATCTGAGCATGCAGTCTGAATGAGCGTGAAACCTGTGGACGCTGCAGCTCTCCTTCATTTGTCTGAATAAATTGCACTGAACTACAAAAAGCATTACAGCTTTCAGCTCTCATTTATTCTGTAATCAGCGACCAGAGCTCTGTCATCACAAATCTGCCAAACATAATCTCAGTGTGTATCGCCGGTGGTAATCCAACCTCAGCGCTTCAAATGTGAATGTAAACAACTGTTGGCCAAATCACAGGGGGAATTGTTTTTTTATTTAGCCTCAGAATAAACACACACACACACACACACACACACACACACACACACACACACACACACACACACGGCCCTGTGCCAGAGATCAGCTTACGGTTAATAAAAGATCTCGCCTCTGATGTTAATCATTCTTGTGAGATGAGTGAATATATTAAAGGACATGTACTGTATTTCTACTGGCATTGACCCCTTTTGGCCTCTAAAAGCATCATTTACACAAAAATGACTGTTATCTTGCTTAGTTCACCCAAAAAAAAAATGCTGTTATTTTGACAATTTTAGTGAAATGATCATTCTTTGCACAAAACTGAACATGATTTTCCTAATTTTTCAGAGACTGTAGATTATGGTGTTGTAAGTAATGTTAAATCTATTGCACAGACCGATCATTTAGTTTCTTAAAACTTTAATGTGTCAGCGCCAGTAGCCTAGTGGTACTGTGCGCTGACATATAGCACCAACGTGCTCACGGCGACCCGAGATCGATTCCTGGCTTGAGGTCCTTCCCCTCTCTCTGCTCCCAATGCTTTCCTGTCTGAATTCTCTACTGTCCTGTCATAATAAAAGGTGAAAAACCCCTTAAAAAACTTAAAAAAAAACTTCAATGTATCATAAAAAGCCATGCGTATTAAATCGGTTTTGCCTGTATATGTTTTTTGACTCTTAAATTTCCATTAATTTGATTCTCTATCACAAAGAACCATATATTCAGCTAAAAATCTACTTTAATGTGCTAATGAAGAGAGAATTCACCTAAAAATTGGAGGATAACAGCTTATTTTCATTTGTAAACTTTCCCTTTAATGCTGCACTTTTTTGTAATGAAAATCAATGCTGACCAGACATAGTCAAGCTCCAAAACTGACAAAAAATGATTTGCTCTGTCCATATACCCCCTCTTGTGATCTCAATTTACTCACCGTGCCTAGAACATGCTTTAAAATACCAAAGTGATTCAGCGTTTGCAGTTACTGGTAAATCTGGAACATTCTACCGATTCACACTTTCCCCCAAAAGTCTGTTTTAAAGTCTTGTTTAAATGTTTAAATCAGGGGTGCTCAACCCTATTCCTGGCGATTGATCTTCCAGCTGATTTCAGCTCCAACCCTGATCAAACACACCTGAACCAATTATTTAGAACGTGAGGAGCACTTGATAATTACAGGCAGGTGTGTTTGATAAGGGCTGCAACTGAAAACTGCAGGATGGTCGATCGCCAGGAATAGGGTTGAGCACCCCTGGTTTAAATAATCATGTTCCAATGATGTTTTCAGATTTAATCAGTGGGCATCAGACCTGAGCAATTGCTAATGGTGACTGTATAGTGCCAAAGTGTAACACTTTTTTTGGTCAATCTGTTTTCTCTGTTAAGGGAACCAAATTGTAGAATGATTTACCTGTTAGCCTAAAATTAGAAAGTGATATAAATATTTTTAGTAGTGTTCTTAAAAAGTGGTTAAATAAACAGCAGTGTTTGCACAAATAGTCTACTATAGACGAATTACCAGTTTGTAAACATTCAGGATGTGCGCGCAGCAAGGTTGCAGGAAAAAAACAGGGAGCGCTAGCATTTACAGCGAGGGAATGACATCCGATGCGGTACAGAGTTTGTTGTTGTATTAGAGATAAGTTATGTTGATTACATATTATATATTTTATTTATATAATTCTTTCAGCGTATTATAACAGCTTGTCACCTAGTGATAAGCGGAGTTATTCGGCAAAATTAACGTTAAAGTGAGCGGCGTTTGTCTGACAGGTCCATTTACAGTAGCACCCTCCCAATGGATATTGGATAAGATGAAATGGCCAAGCATCCAGCCCCAAATATACAACTATCTCATTGAAACTCCAAGTGTTTTTACAAGAGAGAAGTTAAAGCCCTGCAAGTCTTTGGATGTCTACAATTGTGTTCTGTGTGGTCATGTGCAAGAGATAATGTTCCATGATTACCAGATTCAAAACTTTGTAGTGCTAAAAACCGAGGTTCTGCCTAGCCAAAGACAAGGAAAAAAGACTGAACTGTACAAGGCCTGGGTAATCATCAACAAGCAAAACAACTGCATTTGAGAGCCAACTACACCTGTATGGCAGGGTATGTGAACTTACACTTTTACATTTCATTCTAAGCATTCAGTGTCCGCAGTTTAATTTACCATATTTAACTGTTTTTGCTGAAATCATTGCTGCAATCAAAAACGAGTAATGTGTGATTCAGCATAGCGTGAACTTACCTGATATAAAATGAGAACTGCAGAGTCGAGCATTTTTAATTAGGTCCTCACTCTATTCAGCTCCCTTTTAGCCAAAGTTGTCTGCGGATGGCATTAAAAGCAGTGTGGTGTACGGTAAGTTTTCTATTTTTGGACTTTAGCATCCTACAGCACAACACCACATGTGTGCTATTGCAACCGGGGACCCATGAGACGTCATGTGTGACGTAGGTTGGTAATTCCTCTATTACATGTTTGATCATGCCGCCTTTACTTTTGCCCTACACTGAAAAAAAATAATTCAGAGATGATTCCTTGGATTTACTCAATTTTTTTTTACGTTAAGTGGCTGTAAACAATTTGTTTGGGCTGAATTTAAACAAACAAATTAAGTAGAATTTTATCAAATTTAATTTGTTTGTTTAAATTCAACACAAATTAATTGTTTGCAACAGTTTTGCAGACATCATTTTTTTCAGTGTACAGCAATTTTATGTAAAGATTTACAATGTTGTGTATATGTATCCATTTTATTTTCATTTTGTCAAGCCTTCCGTGGACAGGTGTTGAGAATTAGCAAGTCTGCTAAAACACTTAAACAAATGCATTTGGTTGTCCAGTTTAATTGTGATGTCCATGTCAAATAAATAATAAAGACCTATCTATTTTCTCTCACTTTTAATACTCCTTGATTAATGTATTATTGCTTTTACTTATTGCATGATTTTTTATATTCTATTTTCTTCTCTGTCTTTATTACTCCAACAGCACTTTGGTCAACTTTGGTTGTTTTTAAATGTGCTTTATGAATAAATATTGTATTGTATGATAGTAACTTGCTAATTAATAATAGAAACATGCTGAACATTTTAACCATCTGGTAAAAGCTAGAAACTGAAACATGCAACATGCTCATTTATGCTGACAACATAACAAAAACTAAATGCTAACTACTAATAGAAACATGTTAGCAGCATGCTTGAAACATGCCATAACATTTATGCAGGCGACATGCTAATGTGTTAAATGTTAGAAACATGCTAACAATTTGCTAAGAATACTATAAACATGTTTTATTTATTTTTATTATAATTAATTTTAGCAATATCCTAAAACATTGCTAAGTTGCTAAAACAAACTAGAAGCATGATGGTAACTGGATAATTAACGCAAGAAACATGCTAACAACGTGATACATCATGCTTGGAATGCTAAAACATTTAACCATCTAATAAAAAAAAAAAACTACAAACTGAAAGTGACATGCTAATTAATGCTAGAATTATGTGCTAAACATTCTAGCAGCATGCTAATTCATCTTAGGAGCATACCAATTCATTCAAATGTCATAGTAATAAACATGCTAACATACTAATTCATGCTAATAGTATGCTTTCCAAGCTAGTAACATGATAAATAACATTTAAAACATTCTAACAACATGCTACTTTATGCTAGAAACAGGCTAATTTATGTTTCAAAATGCTCAATCTTGTAAACCATGTGTTAAAGCATGCTCAAAACTTGCTAAACTGTGTTAACGATGATAGAAATCTAGGAGCTTTGACAGAAACATGTTAGCGATGTGGTAAAAAGAGATTGCAGTACTATTTTATTGACTTTTCCACATCATTTTAATCTTTCAGACCAAGTTTTGTCAAGCCCATATCACAGTTTGTCATCAGACTTTACTCATCTGGTTTTTAGATGAACTGTTTCTGTATGATCTCATGTTTTACCCTCATGAAAGCCAATTGGGCATGTCAGCTCTGTCTTGTGTGGTCTGAAAGAGTTACAGACAGAAATAAGTGATGGGCTTTGCGGTTTTTGTCTCTACGAGTGTAACTTTCTCTTTGCGGGCGGAAGAGGCAGATGTTGAAGTGTGTGTGATAACATCTCGCCCTGGTGGTCCAGGAATGTGAATCTCGCTAATGCCCGAGCTGAAGGCCAGGCTCTATATGACATTCAGAACATCCACAAGTGCCACATGGCTTTCAATTTTCACACCACGGCTGATGGTATTATTCACATTAGTTAACATAAGCAGCGGGTATTCCAATACAGACCTCTGATGCACAACGTGAATGTATAGCTATAGATGACAAAGTCTGCTTCAGATTAGAATTGTACAACCCCAGTTGGAATTTTATTTTTTTTAATTTAATAAATTCAAGGAAAAATTAAACAAATACAATAAAAATTTGCAGCACGGTGGTGCAGCGTTGCCGCCTCACAGTAATAAGGTCACTGGTTTAAGCCTCGGCTGGGTCAGTTGGCATTTCTGTGTGGAGTTTGCAATGCATGTTCTCCCCGTGTTTGTGTGGGTTTCCTCCGGGTGCTCCGGTTTCCCCCCCAGTCCAAAGACATGCGCTATTAGCATAGACTGTAAAAGATATAGATGCAGTATCCATGATGTCACCCATAGGTTTCTGAAAAACCCAAAAGAAGCCACTCGTAGGTGTGGCCAACCATCGTCATTTTGTTCGTCATCGCACCGACCGGGAGATAACAATCAAGGGCAAAGAGGCGAAGCGTAAGCGGAGCTACAGACGCCTGCTATCATTTTGCTTAGACTGGATTTTCTAGGGGAGAAACGCTTAATACTTCATCACCTGCGACTCGTTTGTGTTCTGACCACATGTGCTTGGTTGTACACTATATCAATAAAGTGTTTAGACTTTTAAAAACACTGTTATAATACATTGTCCCACTAAACATTGTTCTTATGATGTTTTTCTACAGGAGGAAAACACACGAATTACTTACAAATACTTCAAATGTAGTCTGTGTTAGTAAATGCAAGGCTATTTATGAAATCCGGGCATAACACTGTTTCAGTGTCAGTGTTCAGTGTTTCAGATGACTGTTCTAGAGCCTACAGCTAATCAGTCTGTCAGACTCTGGAGTGCATTACAGGTCTAAAGAAAAATATAAACGATAAGTGATCTTAAATAAAACAAATACATTTATAGAGATGGTATATACTGTAAGTATATAATTTCACTCACCTGGGAAATGGAGGCCACGTGAATGGTTTGTGAGCACAATAAAGTGCACACAGCATGCCATATCATCTGATAATTGTATGAAATAATTCCAAAAGGCAATTGACTGTGTAAAGCCACATAAAACAACACAAAAATACGATGTATATGCCGAGCTCAGCAGCTAATCACCCAGAATTAGCTGAGGTGCAGTGACGGCGACCAGCGAGACCATACACTCAAAAAAAATTTTTTTTTTTGCTCGTTCAAACTACTTATTTAAAAAGAGCTGAAACACAATTCTTGAGATTTCATTGGGACAACTTAAATTTTTAATGTTCAATCCACATAAAATTATTAAAGTGTTAAGTTAACTTAGTCAATTTGTGTTGGGACAACATGAATGAATTGTGTAGAACCCTGCATTTTTTACAGTGTAGCTGTCACTCAAGTGGCCACGCCCTTAATTATGCAGACTTAATATAACCTAATATAAAGGAAACGGATGAGTTATAAAAAAAAAAATTCACCCCCTCACAGTTGTCATGAAGGGTAATATTAGCTATATGAACCAAAATCGTTCTTTGTACCAGGCTGTAAACACTTTTTTTTCTGCTGTAAAGTTGGCCATTTTAACAGTGGGCTCAATAGAAATTTGCTCTATTACGGAACCAGGACTAGCGGAATTTCGATGAATTGCAGTTTCAGTTACTTCCGTTTTAGAGCAAGAGGCTGCCGCTTGGCTATTAGGTCAATTGGGTAAGCTAAGTGTATGTGTGTGACTGAGAATGTATGGGTGTTTCCCAGTGTTGGGTTGCAACTGGAAGGGCATCTGCTGTGTAAAACATATGCTGGATAAGTTGGCGGTTTATTCTGCTGTGGCGACCCCTGATTGATAAAGGGACTAAGCCCAAAAGAAAATGAATTAATGTGTTGAAATTATCTTCTTTCTGTTAAACAGAAATTGGGGGAAAAAAATATACAGGGAGCTAATAATTCTGACTTCAACTGTACCTGAGTGGGGGGTTGACGGGTTAGATTTGGAACCACATGCTAAATCTGCTATTTTACGAACTTACAGTTTTGAGTGGCCAGACATTTTTAGGGCAGACATATAAGAATAATAAGAACAATAAAATCAAAATGAATGTACGAATGCAACCTTCCGCACTTGGATTTAATATCAGATTCTTCATTGAATTACGTTTTTACAAAATCTCCCTATTTTTTTCATAATTGGTGTTGTACAGTAAATTTGTGATTTTTTTTTTACTTTTTGATTTTGATTAATTTCATTTTAAACAAAAAATAAATAAAAAATCATACACTTACTGTAAAACAATTCTTTAAACAAAATACATTTCGTCATGATCGAAATGGAGCAGGATGAAGCGCAAGCTTATTATTTTCCCCACCCCATTACCAGATCTTTTCACATCATTCGTCTTATTTCTTCTTTTTACCTGACATATTTCATCTATTTTTGCATCTTTTACATATTATGCGTTCAGTTTACCATTTGTACATTTCCTTTTTATAACACAGACCCAAAACATATGTAGTAAACAGCCATTAACTGAAATTTCATCACCCTTTTCTCATTTTGTTCTTTTTTTTTTATAGTCACTTCTCAATCAACATATTCCTTTAATAATACATTTTATAATTAAAAAAATATTTTGTATTTTTTTTACAATCACCTCTCTTAATCAATATATTCCTTGGTACTGTCCAACTTGATACTAAAATCCTTCAGATTTTTTTTTTTTTTTTTTTGGTTTGGTACAGTTCAAACTCACAACTTGATATTGTTGCCTTTCTTTATGTAGGGCACTACCACTGCACCGCAGATCTAATGTAATACTGTAAATCTAGCTAATTGCATAGCACAAAACCATGCAGAAACAATGTCGAGCATGTCACCGGATTGATATTACAATGTTAATTGCGAGGGTAATGACTTCTTTAAGGTCACCGAGCTGTAGAGATGCTTTAATGGACAGAGAATGCTGCTGATCCCACATCTAAGACCTGCAGGTTTGTGAAACCTTTATCTCCGGCTCATCCGCTAAAGCTGGAGCTGTCAGTCAACAGCGCTGCACTCCTGAACAAACAGCAGCTCTCTGCCTTCAAACAAACCTCTTCTATAAGGTTAAAGTCGCATAATGGTGGAGCAATTATTCTTTACTGTTGTTTACTTCATATCATTGGTATACAAACAGAAATACATCTGAGTAAACAATTTAGAAATGTTGATTTCTGTGGCCGTTATATTATAGGATAATTACCTACAGTTTTAAAATTAACATATTTTTTGTTATTCACATTAAAATCATAGATGCAAGCAAACGTGCCTTAGCACCCCACCAGTGAAGATATACAGCCATATCGCACTGCTACGAGTGTGATATTGCGTTTATACAACAATTCGACAGCATAATCGTGTGTATAAAAAAGAAAATCAAACACAGAGTCTAAAAATGCTTTTGTATGAGGAACTACTTTTTTTCCGCCATTCATTCACACATAACATTTTATAGCTAGTTGATTGATTCTCTAGCGTAATGTCTAAAGTGAAGACAAAACAGGCGATTATAAGGCTGAACGGCATGAAATGTCATCAGTCTACAGAGATTTCCCAGTATTTCTCTGTTGCAGTCGAGATATCATAATAATTAACCTCGAAAAAGCCAAAGCAGTGCAATCACTATCAGATTACTGTTGTGTTTGCGATAAGGAAAAATGCTAAACACATGCGGGCATTTCTTCTTTCTTTCTGTTTACTGAACTAGTCTGCCGTAACAAAAACAGGAGACTCATTATAAACAAACAGATGGCCAACCAAAAAGTAACTCACGGTTATACAAAGAGTGGCTTGACACAAAATACACACATTACTGATATGTGAGTCCCATCTCACACTCAACGCACCACAATTACTATGGTAAAAATACAGCACTACAACATACAAAAGAGAGAGAGAGAGATTGACTTAGAATGTCAATTACCTGTCCTTAGTTAGAAATTACGAGCTTTCTCCTCTAAGGGCCTATTATGCGGTCTCTGTCGCCATCTTGTGGATGGACAACGTCAACCGTCTTGCTCTTCTCAATGACAGGCTGATAGAGATTTTTATAAATATTTAAAATAGGCACTATCCTTACAATCACAGTCTTGCCTAAAACAAGCCTCAAAAGTACATTTTGTTGTCCAAAAGCTGCGATATTTGTCAAACTGTAGTAAGTTTATTCATCTGCTGTCACTGTATGTGGGTGGAGTAATACACAAGAGTGAAGAGGCTGTACAAGTTCTGATATTGCAGAATCAGCCAATCAGATTCAAGAACTAGAAAGAACTGTTGTATATACAGTTGAAGTCAGAATTATTAGCCCCCCTGAATTATTAGCCCCCCTGTTTATTTTTTTCCCAATTTCTGTTTAACGGAAAGAAGATTTTTTCAACACATTTCTAAACATGGGCGACGCAGTGGCGCAGGTAGTGCTGTCGCCTCACAGCAAGAAGGTCGCTGGTTCGAGCCTCGGCTGGGTCAGTTGGCGTTTCTGTGTGGAGTTTGCATGTTCTCCCTGCATTAGCGTGGCTTTCCTTCGGGTGCTCTGGTTTCCCCCACAAGTCCAAAGACATGCAGTACAGGTGAATTGGGTAGGCTAAATTGTCCGTAGTGTATGAGTGTGAATGAGTGTGTGTGGATGTTTCCCAGAGATGGGTTGCAGCTGGAAGGGCATCTGCTGCGTAAAAACATGCTGGATAAGTTGGCGGTTCATTCTGCTGTGGCGACCCCGGATTAATAAAGGGACTAAGCCGAAAAGAAAATGAATGAATGAATGAATTTCTAAACATAATAGTTTTAATAACTTATTCCTAATAACTGATGTATTTTTAAATTATGTATTTTTAAATTATATTTAACTAGATATTCTTCAAGATTTTCTATATTTTTCTATACAGCTTAAAGTGACATTTAAAGGTTTAACTAGGTTAATTAGGTTAACTAGGCAGGTTAGGGTAATTAGGCAAGTTATTGTATAATGATGGTTTGTTCTGTAGACGATCTGAGAAAAAAGGGGCTAATAATTTTGTCCTTAAAATGGTTTTTAAAAATGATTATAAAAAAATTAAAAACTGCTTTTATTCTAGCCAAAATAAAACAAATAAGACTTTCTCCAGAAGAAAAAACATTATCAGACATACTGTGAAAATTTCCTTGCTCTGTTAAACATAATTTGGAAAATATTTAAAAAAGAAAAACAAATAATCAAAGGGGGCTAACAATTCTGACTTCAACTGTGTGTGTGTATATATATATATATATATATATATATATATATATATATATATATATATATATATATATATATATATATATATATATATATATATATATATATTATTTTTTTTTTTTTTTTTTTTTTTTTTTGGAAACTGTTTAAACATTTAAACATATATTAAGTTATTATACTTATATTATATTGTTAACAAAATTAAATTATATTACAGTTTATACAAATATTATATTACGGTTTTATACAAATTACACCTAATTAACATTATTAATTTACAAATAAATCAATTTAAAGTTTAGAAAAAATATGGTATTACTTTACAAATCACAATCAATTTTCAAATTTTTGGAACAAAATTTTGTTTTACAAAAATGAGTTATAAAAAAAAAAAAAAAAAAATGTGCAATGGGTTATAGTCCAAATGTACTACAACATCTAATCAAACTCAAATCATATAAAAAAAGATTTCTCTCACATGGGAAGGCAGGTGATCTATAAAAGGAGACCATATATTTTGAAAGGTCTGTATGTTACCATTAAGCACAACTGCAAGCCTGTCGTGGGGCAACACTGCAAAAATCTCTCTGTACCATTGTGGCATAGAGGGAGGAGTGTTAACAGTTACACATTTCTAAACACATTGGATTTAATAACTAATTTCTAATAACTGATTTATTTATCTTTGCCATTATGACAGTACATAATATTTGACTAGATACTAGCATTCAGCTTAAAGTGACATTTAAAGGCGTAACTAGGTTAATTAGGTAAGTTAGGGTAATTAGGCAAATCATTGATCAACGATGGTTTGTTCTGTAGGCAACTGAAAAAAAAAATTGCTTAAGGGGGCTAATAATATTGACCTAAATTTTTTTTTTTAAATTAAAAACTGCTTTTATTGTAGCCGAAATAAAACAAACAAGACTTTCTCCACAAGAAAAAAACATTGTAGGAAATACTGTGAAAATTTCCTTGCTCTGTAAACATTTAGGAAACATTTGAAAAAAAAAAAAAATTCACAGGAGGGGGAATCTATTGAAATTTAACTTCATTTCCTTTCAATCAAGACTAGATGCATCAATTCAATATTGTTTTGATGTCTACTGCATTATTTGATCACTATACACTATGTGCGCTTTAGGGTTTTAACAATAGTAACTTTGCACTCAATCAGTCTGCAGATGAAGCGTCACTTTTTCTCTCACGCATGGTGGTGATCGGTAAGCCTGATGTTGTGTCTGAAGTGTTAAGCCTGGATATCGCATTTCCCTCCAGCGCTTCAGTGTTTGGCTTTTCACCCAAGCTGAACACACCTTACAACAGTGGATGAATCCAAAGGTCTTGAGCTGAGGATTCCTGGCATAACCACAGTTCTTCTGGCAGAGCAAAAAGCCACTTTGTTCTGGTAATGACAGTGGCTTGTTAAATGGGTTGGTGGTGTGTGAGCAACTGTAAAAGCACGACAAATAATCATAACCCCGCAGGTCATATATGCCATTTCTGAGGGTTGCTTTCATGACTTTGTTTAGGTTTGCTAACATTTTCTGCTGTAAGTCCACGTATAAGTTTTTATTCATTGAAAACATATGAATTATTGTTACACATTTTATTCAGTTTTAATCATTTCTAATTCTTTTAATAATTTTTATATTGGTGTTTCTTTTATTCCTGTTTATGTAAAGCACTTTGAATTACCATTGTGTGTGAAATAGGCTATATAAATAAACTTGCCTTGCCATTATTGAAATCTTCAATTTTCGCTAGCCAGAATGATAATTTTTAATCAGGATATTAATTTTCGATATTTAGATTTTTGAATTTGATGTAATATAAAATTTTTGCTAGTTAAAATGCTAATTCTTGATATACTACAAGCGATGATTATTTTTTATATCAGCAATTACATTTCCAGAATATATATATATATATATATATATATATATAAATACTTAACATGGTACATGAAATATATTTTGCCTTTAGAACTGCTTTATTTCTTCATGGCATAGATTCAACAAGGTACTGGAAATATTCCTCAGAGATTTTGGTCCATATTAACATGATAGCATCACGCAGTTGCTGCAGATTTGTCGGCTGCACATCCATGATGCGAATCTTCCGTTCCACCACATCCCAAAGGTGCTCTATTGGATTGAGCTCTGGTGACTGTAGAGGCCATTTGAGTACAGTGAACTCATTGTCATGTTCAAGAAACCAGTCTGAGATCATTCGGGCTTTATGACATGGCATGTTATCCTGCTGGAAGTAGCCATCAGAAAATGGCCACACTGTGGTCACAAAGGGACGGACATGGTCAGCAACAATACTCAGGTAGGCTGTGGCATTGACACGATGCTCAGTTGGTACTTATGGGCCCAAAGTGTGCCAAGAAAATATCCCCCACACCATTCCACCACCATCACCAGCCTGAACTGTTGACACAAGGCAGGATGGATCCATGCTTCCATGTTGTTGACTGCAAATTCTGACCCTACCATCCGAATGTCGCAGCAGAAATCGAGACTCATCAGACCAGGCAACGCTTTTCCAATCTTCTATTGTCCAATTTTGGTGAGCCTGTGTGAATTGTAACCTCAGTTTCCTGTTCTTAGCTGACAGGGGTGGCACCCGGTGTGGTCTTCTGCCCCTTTATACCATCCACCTCAAGGTTGGACGTGTTGTGTGTTCAGAGATGATCTTCTGCATTCTCCTCTGACCTCCGGCATCAACAAGGCATTCGTGTCCACAGAACTGCCGCTCACTGGATATTTTCTCTTTTTCGGACCATTCTCTGTAAACACTAGAGATGGTTGTGCGTGAAAATCCCAGTAGATCAGCAGTTTCTGAAATACTCAGACCAGCCCGTCTGGCACCAACAACCATGCCACGTTCAAAGTCACTTACAGTAAATCACCTTTCTTTCCCATTCTGATGCTCGGTCTGAACTGCAACAGAGTGTCTTGACCATGTCTACATGCCTAAATGCATTGAGTTGCTGCTATGTGATTGGCTGATTAGAAATTTTCGTTAACGAGCAGTTGGACAATTGTTCACCTTAAGACTATTCATTCATTAATTTTCCTATGGCTTAGTCCTTTTATTCATCAGGGGTTGCTGTAGCGGAACGAACCGCCAACTATTTCATGTGTTTTATGCAGCGGATGCCCTTCCACCCGCAACCCAGTACTGGGAAACACTCATACACTCTCGCATTCACACACATACACTACGGCCAATTTAGTTTATTCAATTCACCGATAGCACATGTCTTTGGAGCACGTGAACATGGGGAGAACATGCAAACTCCACACAGAAATGCCAACTGGCCCTGCTGGGACTCGAACCAGCAACCTTCTTGCTGTGAGGCGACAGTGCTAACCACTGAGCAACCGTGCCACCTAAGACTTTCATTCAGATCTTTCTGAATAAAATGCCTACTTTACTACATCTAATAAGCTCACAATAAAAAAACAAGCCACGCTCACTGTTTTCTCATTTAATATTTGTTATTTTAAGTAATTCATATCTTGTGAATGAATAAAGGTAAAAACTGCTTGCCGTACATTTCCTGACAGTGACTATAAATGAATGTGAGAACACATGTAAACACAAGACATTTGCTCAGACCCAAAGCTCATTGCTGAAACACAAGGATCAACAAATCTATTGCCAGCTTACATCATCCAAACCCAAACGTGTGAGTGTTTGTCACTTCTTCAACTACTGATTGTAAACATGGTCCTTTTTAACCGAGCTGGTCGAATTCCTGCTGCCAAAAACGTGCCATATAAAAACAAAACATACAGTAGTGACTTTAGTAGAAGTTTGAGTTAACCTCGGACAGCCATAAACAATGTCATGTCATTTATTGGGAGAATGTTAATGTATATTTCGTGTTAACACTTTTTTTTAACATACCAGAATCAGACTTGTCTAATAACATCAAGTCACAAATATACAGGCTTTCACCCGAAGATGAAGATAGAAATATATAGAAAATCTCAGAAGAGTCAATCATTGAAGTCATTAAGACATGCTCTCTGAAAACAATCCCCTCTATCAATGCTGAATTAATGATGATTGCTGAGTTGATCTTGTTTAATATATTATTTCAATATTGTTTAGATATTCTAATCATACCTGTCAACATTGGGATGTAAAAATAAGGGATACTTACCTCCCCCCCAAAAAATAAATAAATAAATAAATAAATAAATATGTTCATCTGGAGCGGTTTCATTGTAAATAAACTTCTGAAACGATCAGTAATACATTTTTATTATTATTTACAAAGGATATAGTATACATTATAAAAATCTGCAAATAAATTAGCAAACAGTTCAGCTCATTAATACTAATAGCTATTATAAAGAAATAGAATCAAGTTATCAAATCTCATCTTTTCTTCACTGTATAATTTAGACATTCTGATTAAAGAGCAGCGAATGAATCTCTCATTTAGATTTTTTTTTTGGTTTGATTACATTAAATAACAGAGCTGTCACTTTAAAACAGCACAGATCTATATTGAAAGCATTTGATTGTTTTCCTAACTGTTTATGCTCATTTAAGACAAAATTTGTTGTGTTTAAAAGAAAACCCAACAAGATCGACATGTCTTGATGTTGTTGTTATTATTATTATTCATTCATTCATTCATTTTATTTTTGGCTTAGTCCCTTTATTAATCTGGGGCGCCATAGCGGAATGAACCGCTATTACTATTATTATTATCATTATGATGAGGATGTGTATATGTCTGTTCAAACACGCACCCAAAACCCAGTGTCCACTTGAGCTCAGCATCAATTCACGTACGTACAGAATCCACTTGGAAAACAGCATCTATTGTCACTATGAAGAGCATCAGCTGACAGTCATGCATCTTTATCTGAACTGACTGTTTTGAGGATTGCATAGGGGCAATTGCGCCTGTAATGAAAAGGAAATGAAATCGCGCCGTTTTTATGTTTATTTCAAAGTGTTTCCATCAGGTTTCCATGCCTAAATAAAAGGAAAGCACAGAACTGGTTCACATTTAAGAGCAAGGGCGGCCCCTGGTGGTTTGGCGGTATGGGTTGCATATAGGGAGGATCAGATCTACTCAGAAAGATAAAAAATACGGGAGAAATACGGGAAAATACCTTTACGGGATGACAGCGGGATAGAACTGTAAAATACGGGAGAATCCCGGGAAAAACGGGAGGGTTGACAGGTATGATTCTAATGAGTCATGAAAGCGTAGCATTCAAAAGAAACTCCAGAAGCACCTGATCACTGTTACCCTGATGAAGGCAGTTCTTTGCCAAAACGCATATAGGTTTTTTAAGGATTAGCCATGTGAATAAAGGCTTTTAAATATTTTTTTTCACATTTTTCAAGTGCCTTGGGCTGATTTTTGCAGTTTACTCAAAGTAAACGTTTGTTAAAAAAATGTTGTCATGTGTAAAGATTTTTTGTTTTGTTTTGCCATATACAGTGCATCTGGAAAGTATTGATAGCGCTTCACGTTTTCCACATTTTTTTGTTACAGCCTTATTCCAAAATAGATTAAATTCATTTCCTCAAAATTCTACACACAATACCCCATAATGAAAATGTGAAAAAAATATTTTTTTTTATTTAAAAAATAAATAAATAAAATAAAAAAAAATCACATGTACATAAGTATTCACAGCTTTTGCCGTGAAGCTCTAAATTGAGCTCAGGTACATTCTGTTTTCACTGATCATTCCTGAGATGTTTCAGCAGCTTAATTGGAGTTCACCCGTGGTTGATTAGACATGATTTGAAAAGGCATACACCTGTCTATATAAGGTCCCAGGGTTGACAGTGCATGTCAAAGCACAAACCAAGCATGAAGACAAAGAAATTGTCTGTAAACCTCTAAAACAGGATTGTCTCGAGGCACAAGGCTGGGGAAGGTTACAGAAAAATATCTGCTGCTCTGAAAGTACCAATGAGCACAGTGGCCTCCATCAACCGTAAGTGGAAGATGTTTGGATCCACCAGGACTCTTCCTAAAGCTGGCCGGCCATCTAAGCTGAGTGATCGGGGGAGAAGGGCCTTGATCAGGGAGGTGATCAATAACCCGATGGTCACTGTCTGAGCTCCAACGTTCTTCTGTGGAGAGAGGAGAACCTTACAGAAGGACAACCATCTGTGCAGCAATCCACCAATCAGGCCTGTATGGTAGAGTGGCCAGACGGAAGCCACTCTCCGCCTGGAATTTGCCAAAAGGCATCTGAAGGACTCTCAGACCATAAGAAACAAAATTCTCTGGTCTGATGAGATTAAAATTGAACTCTTTGGAGTGAATGCCAGGCGTTACGTTTGGAGAAAACCAGGCACCACTCATCACCAGGCTAATACCAACCCTACAGTGAAGCATGGTGGTGGCAGGAACTGGAAGACTAGTCAGGATAGAGGGAAAGATGAATGCAGCAATGTACAGAGACACCCCAAATGAAAACCTGCTTCAGAGTGCTCTTGACCTCAGACTGGGGCGACGGTTCATCTTCCAGCAGGACAATGACCCAAAACACTCCGCCAAAATATCAATGGAGTGGCTTCACAACATCTCGGTGAATGTCCTTGAGTGGCCCAGCCAGAGCCCAGACTAAATTCTACTGAACATTACTGGAGAGATCTGAAAATGGCTGTACACCGTCGCTTCCCATCCAACCTGATAGAGCTTGAGAGGTACTGCAAAGAGGAATGGGCAAAAATTCCCAAAGACAGGTGTGCCAAGCTTGTGGCATCATATTCAAAAAGACTTGAGGCTGTAATCGCTACCAAAGGTGCATCAACAAAGTATTGAGCAAAGGTGAATATATATGTACATCTGATTTTTCAGGTTTTTTATTTTTAATAAATTAGCAACAATATCCAAAAATCTTTTTTCACATTGTCATTATGGGGTATTGTGTGTAGAATTTTGAGTAAATAAATTAATTTAATCCATTTTGGAATAAGGCACATAAAAAAATGTGGAAAAAGTGAAGCGCTATACTTTCCGGATGCACTGTATACGGTGCATTTAATTATTCTATCTTAGCCAATTTGTGTTTGTATGCTTGTTTTTTTCACTCTCTTTTAATTTTTTGTGCGCAATAATACTAAAATTCATAAATAATGTTTAAAAAAATTGTTTGTTAAAATCACATGCTGTCATGTTGCTCTCTCAAATGCTCTGTAAAGTACAATCTTAAAAATAAAGGAAGAACCACTTTATATTGAGTGGCCTGAACTACTATGTACTTACATCAAGATATAAATACAATGTACTTAACGTGTTCATAATGTAGGGGAGAGCTGGGTAAGTTGTCACTGTTCATACTTCCAACACTAAAAAAAATAGCCACTTTGTGTGACTCTTCTTCTACAGTCAATCTCCTGTTCACATGTTGTCAAGATTGCTCTAATCTGAAGTTAGCACACTTTTCTTATTTTTTGGCCTAAAAAGTAAAAACAAATCACTTTACATTTTATTCAGTACAACTTTGTTAGGTATAGATGTTAAAATTTATTATTTTGCACAAAATAGATGAGACAATAACCTGTCTTTTGATACCTTTACTGACATGCTACTGTACGTTGAGCTAACCCTGACATTTAGCCAACATTAGCACAAATGTCAGTTTGGGGCAAGTTGTCTCATTGACTTTGGGGGCAAGTTGTCACATGTGAATTAAACAAGAAAAGGCAGGAATTAAGGATAGAAGGAATTCCTGGGATTGTGGCAATTGCCTATCCTCTGGCTGCATCCTCATTGAACATTCAGGCTGGCTTTAGGGTGGCTGGGATTCAACCTTACAACAGAAATGTATTTCTGGAAACAGATTTTGCACCATCCTACCATCCAAGTCACCGCAGTGTTTTCTTGTCATATTTCATTTACATTGTTTGCTGATTTTATTCAACAAAACTAGCATAAGCCTAGTATTTAGTGCGAGTTGGTGCTACTTTGCCTTATGGCCTTTAAGGCATCCAGTATCTTCAGACTGGCTTTAGTCTTGACAAGTGCAGTTGAATGACTTCTTTCCTGGGAGCACTGTACAAATATGGCGGTGGTATTGACGCATCCTCAGGGTCTGAATGCGATATCTAGTGTATATATCTATGAATGTCATTGAAGAACATTTTTAGTTCCCAAATAATTTATTTGGGTGACAAATTCTTCAGGAAACCATTTTTTTATAGTGCATAAATCAAACAAACAAGCAAACAAACAAAACAAAATCATAATCTAAAAGACCTTTATAAGAATAATTTGTGGAAAGAAAATGTTAAAAGTTCTTCATGGAACCACTGATGCTAATAAAGGACTTATTTTGAAGAGCATTGCATCACACATTTAGGCCACGGATGAAAGGAACAGAACATTAAAACATGGAGAGGCTAAATGTGCTCATGTGGTTATTCCTATTTCAGGACCACCTTCTGTGTGTTTGTACTCAGACTCTCTTTTTATGGATCAAGGGCAAGGCTACTTCGATCTACAGTCATGTGAATAAGTTAGGACACCCTATTGAATTTCATGGTTTTCCGTATCAGGACATCATAAAAAAAACTATATGGTCCTTGGCAGGTCTTGAGAGGAAACCCTTAGGTATCAAGACTGCAAATGATGTCTCTTAATGAAATATGTAGAAGATACAACACGACAGATTTACGTTATTTAAAAATATCCACAATGTTTATTTTGCACTATTTTGGCTGTCCCTCCCTATGTTTGGTTTTCCACTCTATTTGTTCCTATTGCCAACACAATAACAAATGGGGAATACAAAATATTGATATGCTGTGTTTTCATTTTTAAATATTTCCCATTTGATGTTTAACAAAGCATGGAATTTTTCACAGTATTTCCTTTAATATTTTTTTCTTGTGGAGAAAGTATTATTTGCTTTATTTCGGTTAGAATAAAAGCAGTTTTTAATTGTTTAATGACCATTTTAAGGTCAATATTATTAGCCCCCTTAAACAATATTTTTTCGATTGTCAGCAGAACAAACCATATTGTTTTACAATGACTTGCCTAATTACCCTAACTTGCATAGTTAACCTAGTTAAGCATTGCACTTTAAGCTAAATACTAGTATCTTAAAAATATTATGTTGTCATAATGGCAAAGATAAAGGAAATCAGTTATTATAAATGAGTTATTAAAACTATTGTGTTTAGAAATGTGTTGGAAAAAAAATATTGTCTCCGTTAAACAGAAATTGGGGAAAAAACTAAACAGGGGGCTAATAATTCTGACTTCAACTGTATGTCTTCACTGCTTTCCTATAGTTGTAAGACGAGATAAGAAGATGGCTGATGACTTTAAGGCTTTTAGTAAAGCACAAATACTGAAAAGAGCACAGGATATAAGTGGTCACTTAAACCTAATGGTGTGAAATGGCAGGATGTGAGCATGCCAAAACTTGAAGGAGTCACTGAAGGAGAAAGTTCAGGCTAATTCATGGAGAGATTTATAAAATGTGCATAGAAACCTTCCTAAAAGGAAAAGTACAGCAGAATTTAAGACTCTTTATCACAGACATTTTATACACTGTGTCTTTTGTCTATGTTGTTCATGCAAATTATGGTAAAAATATGTCATATGTATTGCCGGCAGCTAGCTCTCTGCAACTCTCACGTGGTCGCCCAATGAAGCTAAGCAGGGCTGTGCCCAGTCAGTACCTGGATAAGAGTCCACATGGCAAAGCTAGGTTGCTGCTGGAAGAGATGTTAGTGAGGCCAGCAGTGGGCGCTCAACCTGTGGTCTGTGTGAGTCCCAATGCCCCAATATAGTGAAGGGACTCTATAATGTTTGGTGAGCACCATTTTTCGGATGAGATCGAGGTCCTGACTCTCTGTGGTCATTAAAAACACAGGGGTTTAACCAAAATTCAGCACTGTGGCTCAGTGGTTAGCACTGTCGTCTCACAGCAAGAAGATCACTGATTCGAGTCCTGGCTGGGTCAGTTGGCATTTCTGTATAGAGTTTGCATGTTCTCCCCATGTTGGCGGGGGTTTCCTCCTGGTGCTCCGGTTTCCCCCCACAGTCCAAAGACATGCGCTATAGGTGAATTAGGTAAACTAAAGTGTCTGTAGTGTAAAAGTGTGTGAATGAGTGAGTGTATGGGTGTTTCCCAGTACTGGGTTGCGGCAGGAAGGGCATCCGATGTGTAAAACATAAGCCAGAATAGTTGGCGGTTCATTCTGCTGTGGCGACCTCTGAAATAGAGACTAAGCCAAAGGAAAATGAATGAATGAAATGCTGGTCAAATTTGCCCACCGTCCATCTTCCACTTCCTCTGTCCATCATGGCCTCCTAACCATCCCCATATCTTAATTGGCTTCATTACTCTGTCTCCTCTCCATCAGCTGGTGTGTGGTCTAGTGCATAATGGCTGCCCTTTCGTCATCCAGCTGGAAGCTGCACATTGGTGGTGGATCGGAAGATTCCCCCAAAAAATACGTTAAGTGCTTTGAGTGTCCAGAAATGCACAATACTGTATAAAATGTAAAGAATGAGCAAACCTCAGTTTACCATGTATAAATATTACCAGTTTCACCTTGTCAGCAGTGTGAGCGAATAACTTGATGATCAATCAAAAAGAGGAACATTCATTTTCACTTCACTATTCAAGTGTCTATTAAAAAATCACTAGCTTTGCTTTACAATCAAAACACACACATTTGTTTATGCTATAGTGAAGATGACATGATCTAATATATTATATCTGCACAAGCCAAGCAGGACAACTGCCAGTCCAGATATATACGACTGCTTTCGAGAATGCGTTGGCCTCAGTGTCCCGAACTCTGCATCTCAGGGTTGAGTGTCAGCCTTTTCAACATCAACAAGCCTAACGCTTCAGCACCTCTTCATGTCCCATGACCTCCGGACCACATTGACAAAAGTAAACAAACACTGTCTTACCTGGACAGGTAACATGAGAGGCGCTGACTTCCGTTAAGAGCTCACCAGCCAGTCCTGCCATTAAAGCTGTGCCTTCAGGGTGAAGAGCTTTACGGGACGGGGAGATGGAAAGG
>LR812538.1:48572905-48597095 GCA_903798195.1 Danio kyathit | reverse complement strand
GTTATGATGTTTTCTGTATTACATTACAGCTCTTCATTCAGTCCATCTGACTGAGATAAATCAGTTTTGACTTCCACTTGTGCCTGTGTGTCCATAAACCTGCCAAAATGATCTGAGCCAATATTACTCCAATTTCTATACCACATAATTTTGTTACATACAGTACGCATTTCAGACAGACTATTCAGGTACAGCTGCTTTCATGTAGGTGAAAAGCATTTGGCATAATCATCTACTTGTGTGTGTTTTTCTACTACAACAGACAGTCACACTTTACAAATTTGCTCTTTACAATGAGATAGCATTCATATATCGCTCCTAAATTATTATATTAGTTGCCTGCTGCCATGGAATACTTTATCTCTTGCCTTTTTTGAGAAATCTCTTAAAACTTATGTTTCGTTTTTCTTCAATTGTCTTTAATTTAGATGGTAATGTGATGTTTTATATTCTTTCTTCTTTTATTGTTTATTTTGTAGCAACCTGAGTGGGATTATTATTATTTATTCATTCATGCATTCATTTTCTTTTCGGCTTAGTCCCTTTATTAATCCGGGGTCGCCACAGCGGAATCAACCGCCAACTTATCCAGCACATGTTTTACACAGCGGATGCCCTTCCAGCTGCAACCCATCTCTGGGAAACATCTATACACACTCATTCACACTCATACACTACGGACAATTTAGCCTACCCAATTAACCTTTACCACATGTCTTTGGACTGTGGGAGAAACCGAAGCACCCGGAGGAAAGCCACGCGAACGCCGTGAGAACATGCAAACTCCACACAGATACGCCAACTGACCCAGCCGAGGCTCGAACCAGCGACCTTCTTGCTGTGAGGCAACAGCACTACCTACTGCGCCGCCTATATTGTTATTTATTTTATTATTTAAATATTTCTTCTTCTAAAAATATTTTTTAAGTATTGTATTTATAATTATTTTTATTATTATTATTATTATTTACACCGGAAAACACATTTATTGGATTTACAAATTTTTTTTAAAGTGGTTGCAAACAATTTTATGGCTGAAATTAAACAAATTAAATTTAGTAATGTTCAACTTTTATTATATTAATATTATTATTATTAATGTTGTTGTTAATTGTTATTATTATTATTGTTGTCATTGTTATTACATTGGATTTAACACTTTTACCTGCTTTGATCCATAAAGGATTTCAAAAGACACACATACAAGCATAACCAACGGCACCATCTAGTGGTTGAATTACATTTTTTCGCCGTGTGTAAAATATACAGTGCTCAGCATATATGAGTACACCCCTTAAAAATTCATTCATTTTCTTGTCGGCTTAGTCCCTTTATTAATCCGGGGTCGCCACAGCGGAATGAACCGCCAACTTATGCAGCACATGTTTTACACAGCGAATGCCCTTCCAGCCGCAAACCATCTCTGGGAAACCCTTACAAAGATATCTTTTAAATTAATATTTTCTATAAGATGTTATACAATATTATATTTTGTATAATCTGGAGCCAAATCTGGAGCTTATCTAACAAAAATATTAATCTAAATATTTAGCATAATTTTAAATGTATTATCTTTCTATTTCCTAAGATCCTTTGTGGTTAAAGTATTATTTTAATAAACAAATCCGTTAAATAAATCCGTTTTGTTCAAACGCACCAAAATATATGACCAATACTTACTGAGAAATTGATCAAATATTTACTGTGAATATGGGAAATGTCAAAATAATAAATCCAAACTAATACTACAACTTGTCACCAAAATAAATTATTTGGGGAACCAAAAAGGTTCTTTAATGACATTAACCCATATAGAAATCTGATATATGGCCATTTATGCAAGTTACATACATGATATACGATTCTTATTTAGATTTTACATACTTAATATGTCATAGATGTCAAAATATTGCAAAAATGGCCATTTACATTTTTACAACTATTGAAATTACAAATATGTAGGCCTACGCATGTTCAGAGTTATTATTAGTTACAAATGTATATACAGCATGTGTTCACATATGATCATATATAATTATGTCTATATATTTGTATATTTGGGCGGCGCGGTGGCTCAGTGTCGCCTCACAGCAAGAAGGTCGCTGGTTGGCCCGTGGGTTTCCTCCGTTTGCTCCAGTTTCCCCCACAAGTCCAAAAACATGTGGTGAATTGGCCAAGCTAAATTGTCTGTAGTGTATGTGTGTGAGTGTGTATGGATGTTTCCCAGGGATGGGTTGCAGCTGAAAGGGCATCCACTGCGTAAAACATATGCTGGATAAGTTGGCGGTTCTTTCCGCTGGGGCAACCCCAGATTAATAAACGGACTAAGCCACTTATTGCTGTGAGGTTACAGCGCTACCCACTGCACCACGTGTCACCCCCCATAATTATTATTATCTTATATTATTCATTCGTTCATTTACCTTCAGCTTAGTCCCTTTATTCATTAGGGGTCGCCACAGCGGAATGAACCGCCAACTTATCCAGCATATGTTTTACACAGCGGATGCCCTTCCAGCTGCAACCCAGTACTGGGAAACACCCATACACTTTCACATTCACTCTCATACACTACGGCCAATTTAGTTTATTCAATTCACCTGTACCGCATGTCTTTGGACTGTGGGGGAAACCCATGCGTGCACAGGGAGAACATGCAAACTACACGCAGAAATGCCAACTGACCCAGCCAGGACTCAAACCATCGACCCTCTTGCTGTGAGGCAACAGTGCTAACCACTGAACCACCGTGTCCCCCATAATATATTTTATTATTCATTCATTCATTCATTCATTTTCTTTTCGGCTTAGTCCCTTTATTAATCTGGGGTCGCCACAGCGGAATGAACCGCCAACTTATCCAGCATTTGTTTCACACAGTGGATGCCCTTCCAGGCGCAACCCATCTCTGGGAAACATCCATTTACACTCATTCACACTCATACACTACAGACAATTTAGCTTACCCAATTCACCTATAGCGCATGTCTTTGGACTGTGGGGGAAACCGGAGCACCCGGAGGAAACCCACGCGAACGCAGGGAGAACATGCAAACTCCACACAGAAATGCCAACTGACCCAGCCAAGGCTCGAACAAGCGACCTTCTTGCTGTGAGGCAACAGCACTACTTACTGCGCCACTGCGTCGCCATATTTTATTATATTATTTTCATATTTTAACAGATCTAATAACAAACTATTTTATACATTTATTGAACCGTGCATGCATATGAAATAATAGAATATGTATCAGCTGGAATTGTGAATAAATTGTTGATGCTCTGAAACTATCTGTGAAATACATACTTAAATATTAATGTACGTATTCCTTCAGATCAAATAAAATGTCAATGAAAATTAAGAAGAAAATAAATTAATAAAAAGAAATAATGAAACAACTGTAGCCTACTGTCCTGTCCTGATTGCGTGAACTGACTTTTTCTCCAGCAGAGAGCGCAATAGCTTTTGTTTTTTACAGTCACCTTTTGTTGTATTGGCTAATATCAGATTCAGATTATATCAGATCTAAAGCAGAAACGTTTATCATTTAACCAACGGCTTTACAGCATAATCATCCTTCTGATCTTTGCATTTTCATAATACCAGACAAGTTGTAAAGGTTTATGGGTTGGCACAGATGTGATATGCTGTGTGTAAAGTCTATCAATGGCCATATGTTACTGGAAATCCACCGGTCACTTTCTGACATTATTAGGCTACAAGTTTTAGTCATTGGCTTTTTAGAAACGTTCTCAATCGAGCATTTTTCATGCTTGCGTTATGTTTATCTGGACACTAACAATAAACGTTTTATATACACACTCAATACAGAAGAACCTTGTCATTGTGGTCATTTTAAGTTGTATATTATATCTAAATAAATCCACCAGATCTTAAATTATCTTTCGTTCTGTTAATAATTTCTAAAACAAATTTGTTTTCTTGCTACGGCTAATTTAGCAAACTTAGCTATACTTGTATGTAGCGTAAGCCTATGGTAAATATAAACAATTCAGTAGGCTAATAATATTCTCACAGTAATTTGACAAAGTGTGCATTATTTGAGCACATAAAAGCACGATTTTGAGGCGGTGCTGTATATAAATATGATATTTACCTTACTTTTACTTCGTCACAACTAACAAGTCTCACCAGAAGTAGGCCTACGCACGTTTGTGGCTATGTACATTTCCGTAAAAAAATTTTAATTGATCATTTGTAAATAATAATAATAAATAACAACAACAACAACAACAACAACAACAACAACAATAATAATAATAATAATAATAATAATAATAATAATAATTCATTCATTCATTCATTTTCTTGTCGGCTTTGTCCCTTGCGGGGTCGCCACAGCGGAATGAACCGCCAACTTATCCAGCACGATTTTACGCAGCGGATGCCCTTCCAGCCGCAACCCATCTCTGGGAACTTCCACACACACATTCACACTCATACACTATGGACAATTTAGCTTACCCAATTCACCTGTACTGCATGTCTTTGGACTGTGGGGGAAACCGGAGCACCCGGAGGAAACCCACGCCAACACGGGGAGAACATGCAAACTCCACACAGAAATGCCAACTGACCCAGCTGGGGCTCGAACCAGCAACTTTCTTGCTGTGAGGTTACAGCGCTACCCACTGCGCCACCGTGTCACCATATTATATATTTAACATATTATTTTTCTATGATATACAACATTACTACTAATGCTAAAAATGCCAAAATAGTATACCATTATTATATAATTGCAATATTATACTACATTACATCATTAATATTTACCGTTAATATATCATCGTATCTTGTCGAATAAAGTGTTTATGTTTGTTATTTAATATAATATTATAAAATTGATAAAAGATAAATGTTTTATTGTTATTCTATAATTTACGTCTAAAAGAACAAATAAATAAAAATAAAATAATAAGTAAATAAGTAAATCAAACAAGCAAATAAAATGGAAGATGCAACAAAAATCTAATAGTTTAATAAAAAACTTTTCCAAGACATAAAACTGCATGGCTCTTCAGTATAATTTCCACAACTATTATCCATATAAACAGCCTGACTCTAGTCTAGAGAGAGACAGAGAGCCGTCAGACTGGTTCAGTGACCGCTTGGTGCCGCCTGTGGGAGAAACACGGAAGAGAAAAGAGTTCATTCAAGGCGGACGGGGATCCGCGCGGACGCACACACACACATACATACACACGTACACGAGTTTCCCCCGGTAAACATGCTCCCGTGACGCTTCTCCAATGTGCTTTCGCGTTTTACTCTCATTCACCGCGGATTTAAGTGGAAATGTCTGGACACACCGTACTGTATGGACTGATTCTCTTATATTCAACTCACCCGCTCGTGCTCGCCGAGAAACCGGGTAAGTGAACAATAAAAAACACGGCAGATGATCGCAAACAAAAGGGTCTGTTTGTTGAGGCGTCAGAGGTTTCTGCTGGAGGACTTTGAGCTGTTTGTGTTTAACATTGTTTTGTAGTTTTATATTATTTTTTCAGTAATCATACAGCAGCTTCTGAGGAGTAATAAGGTGTAAAAGTTTGTTGCTTCAGATTGATCCTGTAAGCTCTCTTGTAAAACATTGTATTGTATTTAAATTTATCAAAAGGTGTGTTTTTGTGCTAACATATAGGCTTAGCATGTTGACTTGGGATTTCTGTTTATGAGTTTCGTGTTGCTTATTTTCCTAAGGAAAACCTAGGAGTAGCCTTTTCAACCTGGAAATCCTATAAACTCATAAAACCTGTAAGAGTTAACGTTGATATCGTTAAACTTCAGGTTTGGTTGATTGATAAGATGGTTGGTGTCAACTTTGGTTCGCTAGAAAAAATGTTGACTGTATTGTAACAGCAGTTAACAACATGTTGCCCATGAGGGCAACTTTCCCCTCACCTTCACATTGGGACTGTATTGCAGTCAAAAGTGGCTTGGATGGTCTGAACTACATTGTAAATGAAAATTGGGGTAAAGTTGGTTTTATATTCGGACATTCATTCAGTGACAACTTCATTACCATGGTACTTTGAATATTTGGCCTGAAATCATATGTAAGTATGACTTCAAAACAACATCAGCACTATTTATTTGACCGTAAACATTGTTGTACTTTGATAGTCATTGGCTGCTAAGATTTCCCAGTTTTGATTGTGCTAAGAATACTTTTCTGAAATTATGTTAAGGAGAAAGTTCAAATGTGTGAAAATAAAACCAACTTTACCTCAATGAGAATGTTGACAGTATTGTAACAGCAGTTAACACAACATGTTGACCATGAGGGCAACTTTTCCTCACCTTCACATTGGGACTGTATTCCAGTCAAAAGTGGCTTGGATGGTCTGAACTGCATTGTGAAAGAAAACTAAGGTAAAGTTGGTTTTATATTTGCACATTCATTCAGTGACTACTTCATTACCATGGTACTTTGAATATTCGGTCTCAAATCACATGTATGAATGACTTCAAAACAACACTAGCACTATTTATTTGACCGTAAACATTGTTGTACTTTGATAGTCATTGGCTGCTAATATGATTTTACAGTTTTGAATGTGCCAAAAATACTTTTATGAAATTATATTATTAAGGAGAAAGAATGTGTGAATATAAAACCAACTTTACCTCAATGAATAACGACCAAATACTTGTTATTTTGGGGTGAACCTTTCCTTTTAACATTTCAGTCAAACATGCATAATACTTCATTTTATAAACTGTATACACAGCATTGTTACTTCATGGCAGAATTCATGTTAAGCGCAGTGTTTTAAACTGAATGTTCTTGACTAGTGAGAATCCATATTTGGTGCATGATAGGAGATGGCCGCATTGTCTGTACTTGCTGAAATCTCTCTGTTGTGAATATTTGTGTTGCACCCTGGGGCAGAAGACGGCCAGGTGTTCCTCAACATGCTGAAAAGCCTGATTTTGAAGCACTTTTGGCTTCTTCACTGTTGGAATGAATGCAGAAATGGACTCAATTAGGGCTGCACAATGTTGAAAAAAAACTGACGTCGTGATAGTTTGTTTTCCTGCGAATATACAACTTCACCAAATGCTTTAAATTCTCTATTTGGAATGCATCTAAATAAATAATAAAACATTACAATGAAAGATAAGTACAACAGAATAAAGATACAAAGTAAACAAACAGTGCTTTAAGGTTTTCCAGAGAGTCTAATGGTACCAAATTAAAATAATCAAATCTAAAATAACACTTCATTGTATAAGTAATTAAATACAGTTAATCTTTGTTAAAGCTAAAGACATTATAATTTCTTTAATGTATATTAATTTCTTGCCTAAATGCTTTAAATTCACTTGAAATGCTCAGTCACAGACCTTAAAGGGGACCTATTTATGCCCTTTTTTTGCAAGATGTAAATATAGTCTCTGATGTCCCTAGAGTGTGTATTTGAAGTGTCCGCTTAAAATACCCCATAAATGTTTTATAACTCTTTGAACCTGCCCCTTTTAGGCTTTGGTCGTATTTGTTCCATTTTGTTGTCTGTCGCTTTAAATTCAAATGAGATTGGGCCTTTTTCAAAAGAGGGCGGAGCTACAAATGCCTATGTATCAGTGTTACGTGTTAATGTTGTTGTATAGGATGAGACGTAACATTAAGTGAGTTTCTACTGGTGCTGTGTGAAAATAAGAGAAAACACAACAAACGTATATGTGAAACTAAAATAGCAATTTATTAAACAATCATTTTTCCAGTGATGGGTTGCAGCTGGCAGGGCATCCGCTCCATAAACAATATGCGAAATAGGTTGGCAGTTCATTCCACTGTGGCGACCCCTGATTAATAAAGGGACTAAGCCAAAACGAAAATGAATGAATGGATAAATGAATAAACAATGACATTAAACAATGAATATAGGAATTTAGAATGTAATTTAAATAACTGAATTAAACGAAAACGGGAGTGTTGCCAAAACAAAGAAATAAATATAACAAAACAATCTAACTAAACTCAAAACCACTAACTAACCAAATAAAAAAGTAGAAACAAAACCGTAATCTTCAGCGTATTCAACGCTTAACTAAACTACTTAACTATTCAAAACTTAAATACAGGCGTGGCAACTCCTCCATAAGCGAACTAACACAAAATACTATTCTACTCAGAATTACTAGAGTTTTCGTAAAGTACAAATTGTTAGCAATTAGCAAAACAAAAGCTTATCTGTTTATATAATTCTCGTCTATCCTCACCCCAACACTAAGCCCAACTGTCACAGTAACGTAAAAACAATATTGTACCGAGTATTATTTATGTTATCTATTAAATTACCCAATAAATTGTATTTTTTAACATCTATTTTAACCCTAAACCCAACTGTCACAGTAACGTAAAAACAGTAGTTGTACCGAGTATTATTTATGTTATCTATTAAATTACCCAATAAATTGAATTTTTTAACGTCTACCCCCTCACCCTAACCCTAAACCCAACTGTCACAGTAACGTAAAATCAATATTGTACCGAGTATTATTTATGTTATCTATTAAATTACTTAATAAATTGTATTTTTAACATCTACCTTAACCCTAAGCCCAACTGTCACAGTAACGTAAAAACAGTAGTTGTACTGAGTATTATTTATGTTATCTAATAAATTGCCCAATAAAATGTATTTTTTAACTACTACACCTACCCCAACCCTAAACCCAACCGTCACAGTAATGTAAAAACGGTAGTTGTGCAGAGTATTATTTATGTTATCTATTAATTTACCCAATAAATTGTATTTTTTAACGTCTACCTCAACCCTAAACCCAACCGTCACAGTAATGTAAAAACAGATCTGGATCTGAAGTCTTCTCTATTAGGATAGCTGATTAACCATGAGAATTATTTATAATATTTATTAAATTTCCCATTAATTGTATTTTAATAACATCTACCCCTACCCTAAACCCAACCGTCACAGTAATGTAAAAACCGATCTGGAGTTTTCTCTATTAGTATAGCTGATTAACCATGTGGATGGATGATAACAGCCTTCTGAGCCTACCAGTAGGTGCAGAAGGTCCCTACTGGCCCATATCTATCAGCTGATAACCACTAACCATTCAATCGGGAGATAACATTCAAAGCAGGTGAACGCACACATTGCAAAATCGATGCTAAAATGATATATTGTTTAGCCCTAGACTAAATCTGCTTTGGGTGATTTTGCATAGATGTTGTTATTGGCATTGACAGCAGCTACTTAATCCTGAATTTTTAACAAAAATAAATTTAACTGTGTAATCGTTTGTTTGCATGGCCGTGATTAGCATGTGATGTCATTCTCCAACACCTGCCCTGAGGTTTCAGTCGGTTTGTTTTTTTAGCACCGACCCAACCCAACATCTGGATGAAGTTCAGACGCCTCCACAAAGGCCACTGTGTGTCCACTAGTATGTAGCACTGACGTAACACTAGCTAAGGTCAAAGAAAGCTTTTTGTTTAGTGTGGCCGAACGCCCCCTTAGAAACACACCGGAGCTATTTATAGCATTCATTCCTCGTGTCATTTAAGAATGCATTCAATGCGGCAAAACTTCTGGGGTCTCTTAAATTTGTTATGTGCATACATCAGCGCCAAGTTCCTGCTTGACTGCTGGAGACTCAGCTGTCTTGAAGGAAAGGAGTAGTTGATTGTACCATCACAGGTGTGAGTGCCTTTACCATGGGAGACAGTGGCATAGCATAACAGTGCACAGTAGCTCTTGACAATACATGCACAAATGCACATATACATGCACTAACCCCCCCAGCGTGGGAGCTCTTCAGCCTGGGATCTTCCACAAGACTTGTCCAGCAGCTGATGCTTTCTGACGCCACCTTTATCACTGATCTATGGAAGCTTGTTTCTGACACTGATATGGGTCGGATGTAGGGCTGCATGATATATATCGAAGAATTGTCATCATTATCGCGATAATATGCAGTGTGACGGTCAGGGGGGTCAACATGTATTTGTGTAATACATGCTTCAATCATTTATATATTTATTTAAATGACATCTAATTTATTAATAAAACGTATTTAAGTTGTCAGTGTGTTGAGGGATATTTAGTGTATTCTGACCTATCTTCTGATTAGTTATTTCAGAAGTTACTGGTCAGGGCTATTCAATTGAAGGTCTGTTTAATACAGGACGAGCTGCAGTTAAAGGCTGCGCAGAGCGTGAGTCACCTGACATTAAGCGAGTGGCGCGGGCAGCCGAAAACATTTGGATATGTTTGTGAAAAAAGCCTTTTGTACAATTTTCGTTATTAGGGATGCAATGATTAGCTGATTTCACTATTAATCGCGCTTTACTATACGGTTAATTAATCGTAAAGGCTTCAATGCCTCAATGCCGCATTTCTGTTCCACGGAACAAAACTGCTGCAACTAAACAAAGTTATGCCAACTGTGTGCTAGTTTAAAGTTCCAAGCTTATACCGAGGCTAATACGCACACACATTGGATTAGCAGGCTGTTCACAAATTGCATCTTTTCCGTGTGCAAGTTCATTATTTCCCATGGAGACCTATTGTCTCATATTGCGCATATTGGGAGTGGTGCGCGCACGGCTTGTAGATTGCAAGGACACAGTCCCATCCTCCAGGTGCACACAGTAGAAATGATCTCACGCTGTAGTTGTGAGAGTTGTGCGTGGCTTTCAGTGCAATGTAAACAAAAGAATTATTAAAATGATTATGTATGTATGAACGCAGATTATAACAAATTCTTAGTTAATATATAGCTTAAATTAACATTAGACAAATACAATTGTTTATTCTTATTTTTATTTATTTATTTATTTGTTGTTCTGTCAACAAATCAAAAGTTCTGTCAAAAAGTCTAAATGTTTGCATCTTGACAGATTTTTAAAATGTAATTAGCTTGGACAAATATTATTACCTTATTTGTAGGGCTGGAATTTGGGGAAAATATCTAATTGCGAATTTTTTATTTTTTTTTTGGACGGATATTGTGATTGCAATTTGATTTGGGATTTAATTTTGTATTCAAGCTTAAGCTCAATAATTAGGAAACCGTGGCAACAAAAATTACCTGTTTTTGTTTGGTGTCTGACTTTAAATATACCTAAATATTCCCATATTACCAATGCTGTTTTTTTATTACCAATGCTGTTTTTTTTTATTAATGCAGCAGCAATATCCCAGTTGTCCGCGCTTTCCTGTTTGTTTTCTTTTTTTTTTTTTGTGGGCGTTCGGCAAAGTTCGGTTGCGCAATTCTGATTGGGCAGAACGAAAGTGTGCTCACTCAATTGGTTAGTAAGACTGTCACACACAGACGGCAGTCTTCCATTTGCTCTGGGCGGGGGAAATTAAAAAATACTTATATATTTCATATCGCAGCCTCTTGTGATTTAGCTAATCGCAATGTTTCAAATTGCGGTTACAATCCGATTATGATTAATCACACAGCCCTACTTGTTTATTTTAGTATGGTATAATTGTTTTTTTTTTTTTCAAATTGCTAATAAAATTGTGTTTTGCAAGTTATATTATAAGGAATATCGTTATTGCAACACCCAACAATAATATCGTATATTGCATATTTTCCCTGTATCGTGCAGTGCTAGTTAAACTAGTTTTTGGCATATAATGAAAAAAGAAAGGTAATTTTGATACTTTAATTCACAATTCTTTTAGTAAAATCTGGATTGTTGCATATAAATTCAGAATTCTAAGGACAAATGTCAGAATTTTGAGATTAGAGCTCACAATTACCTTTGTTTTATTTCTCGTTGAAAAGAAATAAACAAACACTAAGCTTTACATTTACAATTTCAAAAAAGTAATGTTTATCTTTATTTAAAGAGATCATTACTAAAAAAAAATGAAAATTCTATAATTTAATCAACTCTACTTGTTTAAAACCGATTTAAATTTTTTCTTCTGATTTACAAAAAAAAATACAAAAAAAAATATTTTGAAGAATGTTGGAAAGCAGCAGCCATTGACATTTATAGTGTTTTTGTTCTTATTATGGATGTCAGTGGCTGCTGCTTTCCAACAAAAAAATTAATTTATAAATGTTTAGAAGCACTTGAGTATGTATAAATGGTGAGGAATTTTTGGGCAAACTATCACGCACTAAATCAAATCAAAGTCTGTATTATACTGAATGACAGTTTTGTAGTTTAGATTATTATATTAAGATTATATTTAGATATTTAAATTATTAGATAATTATAGAGTTTAAATTATTAATATTATTTCCCATATTTGAACTTTTTTCCCTCAAAAAAGTATTAAAATAAATGTTAATGTAACACTATTTTATTTGATGCAAACTCAATAATGAGACGTCTCTCATGTCTCTTCTCATAAACATCTACAAACAGTGGAATTAATTGAACTTTTATGCTGATCAGTGAGCATATGCTATGATAGTGGCGTTTCCTCTTTAATAACAGTTCAGTATCGTCTTTTGCTTCTAATTACAAACCATATACTTTTGACTTAGTAGAGGCTTCTTTCAGAGCTTTGACTTGTCTTAGGGGCATGTACATGTTGAAACATTGCGTTAATTAAACTCTTCGCTAGCTGATAAAATATTATTTGGTTCATGTTAGATTGGCGTGCATTGGCTTGTCGATTTAATTCAGTCGTTTGTTGCAACAGAATTTAGGCGTTCTTGTCTGCTTGGAGTCTTGATGCTGTTACATAACAGGTTGGGTAACAATTTGCATGACACAAATAGCTTAACGGGTCTGGGATCAATATAATGCTGTCGTTGTTTCTCAACCACGTTCCTGGAGGACCACCAGCTCTGCACATTTTCCATGTCTCCTTAACCAAACACACCTGATTCAGATCATCAGCTCATTAGCAGAGACTGAAAGACCTGTAATGGGTGTAACAGAGAAAAAGGACATCCAAATCATGCAGTGTTGGTGGGTCTCCAGGAGCATGGTTGAGAAACACTGGTCTAAAATGAAGGATTAAATGTAATTTTAAGGTGGCCACTTGTGACAAATTGTAAATATAGTGTGTGCTTTTCTTCAATGTCATATGATTCTTTTTACAGGCTGATTTGCTGCTGCATTACAACTAAAGCTTTTATTAGTCCACATTAATACGTTTTTGTTCAAAAATGCATAGTTTTCTCTCCGTTTTGGCCTATTGTCCACATTAAGACAGCATTTTTAGGAAACAAAAGCGTATCTTTTGTTGAAAACACAGTCCTAAGGGAATGAAATTTGAAAACCCCATTTTCGTATTGGAAAGTAAATAAATGTCAGGCAGATATCTGAAAGCATTTTTAGTCATTGTAGTTTGGATGATGGAAAAAAATCGGTATCTTCCATCCATTTCATATACGTTTCGAGCAACAACAAAAAAAGGAAAACTAAGAAAATGGACGTTTTTTGGTTTTTCAATTGCTCACAAAAAACGGAAAAAAATAAATTTTTGCTCGATTTTCGTTTTTTTAATTTAGGGTAGGAAAACAAATAAACGACTTTACAATTCATTATACACATGTAGGCGGCACTGAAATGCCCCTTTTCCTCTGATTGGTCAAGCAAATCTGAGCTTGTGACATCACCCTCAAAATAAAGAGGAAATAAAATAAAAACAAATGGTACCCCAGGGCCCAATGTGTTATTATTCTGGTCCCGCTAACAACTATTAAAAAACTAAACAAAAAAACACTACGTAAATAATAATAATTATTATTATTACTATAAGCCTATTATTATTATTATTATTATTATTTAGGCCTACAGTAGCTCTGAAACAATCATGCTAACGAGGTTCTGCTCAGAAATGGTTATCTTTGCTCAGCATCAGGTGCACAGCAGCAAGACGTTTGGCAGCGAACTATGACCTTATTTTAATGACAAATGTGTAATAATACTGCTCATTTACATTTTTATGAACGTAAACCTGCTAACTGATCAAATGATAGAATATGTAAACTTAGTTTATATATATATATAATTAAATAATAATAATTAAAAGCCTGGGTGCTGATTCGCAGAGGACTATTAATTTTATCAGATTTGGTTGACCAATCAGAGGGAAAAGGGCGTTTTAGTACCACCCTAAATTAAAAAAAAACAAAAATCAAGCCAAAGTCAATTTTTTTTTCTTTTTTTTTTGTGAGCAATCACAGTATTTGTGAGCAATTTTTATTTTATTTTTTATTTTTTTTTAGTTCTCCTTTTTTTTTGTTTGAAAACGGATATGGAATGGACAGAAGATACCCTGATTGCTTACATGGAGCATTTTTAGGGTGCTTTCACGGTCCTTGTTTAGTAAAGAAACTTAATGCTTGCATGTAACATCAAAATAAAGGTTGTTTCATTTAAAACATGCTAACTGAAAATAAATATATAGCCTTTAACTGGCCCTTATACAAGAAATATGTCATTTTAATGAGGAAAATATGTCTTAACAAAATTCCGTTATCACAAGAAAATACCTTTTATAACATTATTAAGTGGAAAAAAATAATAGCCTATAGTAGGCTAACCTTTATGTGGCAGCATTGCGTCACCGTGAATGAAGCAGTCTATCTGGTTTCGGAATATAAAAAACAAGCCTTTATTCTTTTTTGTTTTCTGGTGATTTTATTTTTTGTTATTCTAAATAAATGAAATTTAAATCATTTTAAAATTTTGCTTTTCTGTTTTTCACCACCAAAGAAAAACACCTTATTTCAATATTTGTTTTAAAATTTTAAATCGAAAATAAAAAAGCCGACTAATTTTTTGTTTTTCAATATTCGTTTCTAAAATGAAAATCCAATGACCAAAAGATACTCTGACCTTTCACACCTGTACATTAATTGTTTTATTCCGAAACAGGGATTAAAATTGTTACAATGTTTATTTTTGTTCTTGGTGCGGTTCGCTTTCACACTGCAATGTTTTATAAACAGGCCAAAAGAGCTAAAACAAGTCACGTGCGAGTAAACTCTCCTCACATTGGTCATAGTTCCATGGTTTATTTTTCAGTCCCGCTCAGTCCTTATTTTAATTCATGACAATGAGCAATGTGACATTATAAGCGAAAAGCTGCACTTTCATTTTGAATGGTGACACCCACAGATATCGTCATCAAATATAAATCAGAGGTAAAACTTTCTCATACATAGCCTTGGTTAGAATTATGCATTATACTGTAGGCTTTATATTATAGAGAGAGATAACAGATATACCAAGACTGCAGATCAGTCAATTTTTCTAATAGATAAACCGCTCTTGTTAATATTTCCGCATGTGGTATAACAGAATTTTCTTGCGGTTTTAATACCTTGACTTTTCCAAACCACAGTAAACCTTGAAACCTTGGTTATCGTCCCATGCCTACCTGGTTCGTTAGTTCGTTGGATCGTATTGCTTCAACCGAGCCGAGACCACCTCATTCAGGCAATCTCGGACCGATTGTTTTTGCGATTGCGGGTTTCACATATTAATTTTTATCTTTAGATTTATCTGAATTAATGTAGACGTAGGCTTGGTCAACCAGTAGTTGTTAATCAAAACCATTAATCAACCAATCTCCCATTTATTAAATTACTTTAATTAGGCCTACTTAAGAAAATATGGGGAATGAATGAGAAAGGGCTGAGAATGAACATCATTTGTAACATTGTTTTACGTTGTACAGAAACACTAATAATAAGCGTTAAAATTTGACATTAAAGGGTGCCTATTTTACCCCTTTTTTAAGATGTAATATTAATATTATGGTTCTTCTGAGTGTGCCAGTTTAGGTTCAGTTCAAAACACAATTCAGATTTTTTTATTATAATGTGTTAAAAAGTGTTATTTTGTGGCAATGTACACAGGTCGTTGTTTTAGGGGTGTGTTGCTTCACATGAAAACTAGTAACGATACAATATTATCTCTATTGTACAGTTGCAATCAGAATTATTCAATCCCCTGATTTATTAGCCCCCCTGTTTAGTTTTTTCCCCAATTTCTGTTTAACGGAGAGAAAATGTTTTCAACACATTTCTAATCATAATAGTTTTAATAACTCATCTCTAATAACTGATTTATTTTATTTTTGCTATGATGACAGTAAATAATATTTTACTAGATATTTTTCAAGACACTTCTATACAGCTTAAAGTGACATTTAAAGGCTTAACTAGGTTAATTAGGTTAACTAGGCAGGTTAGGGTAATTAGGCAAGTTATTGTATAATGATGGTTTGTTCTGTATACTATTGAAAAAATATATAGCTTAATGGGGCTAATAATTTTGACCTTAAAATGTGTTTTAAAAAATTAAAAACTGCTTTTATTCTAGCCGAAATAAAACAAATAAGACTTTCTCCAGAAGAAAAATATTATCAGATATACTGTGAAAATTTCCTTGTTCTGTTAAACATCATTTGGGAAATATATAAAAAAGAAAAAAAAATCAAAGGGGGTTGAATAATTCTGATTGCAACTGTATGTTGTAAAAAATAATTTAATAGGAGTATTATTGTTGTTTCTCAATCCTATAGTAAAAAAACAACAATAATATTATAATATGTAGACCTACTATGAGTTAAAATGTAAAACCGTTTTATAGACTTAAGTATATCAGCTCATGTGTGATTTCGCAGCCATTGTGCAACATAGTACATGAAGATGAAATCAACATTTTTGGATTAATTATCCCTTATAAATACAGTAAGCTGACTTCTGGCTTCTGACTTCCAAGCTCTTTTTCACAAGTCATATAGTTTATATCTGCAATATGCATTGGTGCATTTTTATTTTGTGTTAATTTTTCTGATTTATTATGCCATAGCTTTACAACCCTACAAATAATCCTCATTTTTTTTTTACAGACGATGGCTGTGGTCATTATGTTTTGGGACAAGAGAGTGGTGTCCTGTCCTCCAAAAATTACCCAGGAACGTATCCCAACAATTCCTGGTGTGAATGGCGGATCCGTGTACCCATCGGCCACACAATCATCCTCAGGTTTGGAGACCTGGACATGAAGAAGAGGGACTGCGAGTCTGACTATTTGAAGGTTCTGAAGGGATCCTATGGGGCAGAAAATGGTAAGTGTTTTCAGTCACTTTTGTCATGTCTTAAACATTGCTAGAAAATGGCTGAGAGAGCAACAATACATCAATTACCCAGTGCTCACTATATTGTTAGTCTGTTGATAAAAACCAGATGCTATTAGGGCGACTTGTGCCATTGACTCTTTTGTTTTAAGGGGTTTGTCCTTTGACACAATGCATATTCATTCAAGAATGAACAGATTTAGTCCTGATGCTATCGGTTGTATCAGTGAAACAGAATCCTGTTGGAAACAGCGTGTATTTACAAATCTAATTTTAAGTCTATTTGTAATCTCTTGCGCAATCATTTTTAGTCAGTTAAAACTCTTCTGGATCACATTACTCTGAGTAAACATGAGTAAAGCACATTTCATCGAAGTGCTATAATGAGTCGCCATCAGTCATGCATTGGTAAGTTTACTGTAAAGCAAGAGGAAACCAGAAAAGCCAATGTATGGGAGGAGTTTTTTTGTGAAATGTGGACAATCCTGCCAGCTTCCGAAAGGATTTAGTCTCTTACCTTTTTTTTTTAAACAAACTTACTGTTTTTTAACAAATTTACATTAAATTGGCAAACAAATGTGTTTCAGTTTAAAGGTGTGCAATGTTTATTGTCTTTGATAATATCACAGCTCTTATTTTTAACAATGTGTAAGCTAAGTCACTTTATAGTTATTAACTGTAGATTAAGCCAGTGGTGAATCGTGGATCAATTGGTACCCAGCCGCAAAAGAAATCCTTAATTATTATAGTTTTATTTATTATTAAAAGTCTAATTAATCTTTAATTTTGAAAAATCTTTTATTGGTTTATTGGTCACTTGACCACCAAAATTTAACCCACAAGCTAGCGAAATGAGTAAGAAACAAACATCTTTGGAAAGTTCCAGGTGCACCCTGTTGAAAACGTCTTCAGAGTGCCGTGAGCGCACCTCGAGTCACGTGACTAGAACTGACCAATCTGGATTATATGGAATATACTGTACACATTTCGGTAAAATTATCTCAGACAAACACAGCAGTGCTTTTTAATTTTCTCCATAAATAAAACTTGTATCAGAGTTATATCTACTAGACAGAAAATATTACTTTACAAAGTGTATTGTAAATAAATCATATGAATATTTTCATATTGGTCAATAATATTACTGAAACTAATTATGAAATGTAATTTAAATTTACACAAATTTACTCAAGAAAATAAATAGACTCAACGATGGGCTAAAAATCGGCGGAAATCTGCGGATTTCTGTGCCTGCAGATTCTGTGTGGGCCTAGTAATATTCCAGTTTAATTGAACCAGAGTGTTTCAGAATAGAAATCTAGCCTTTTGTTTGTTTAAAAAATTGGAAAGATTTTTTTAAAATTTGCCAATGTTTATTTTTGTTTGATTTATTTCATCATTCCAATGCCGCAGTCACACTAGAGTTAGAGCATGCGCAATTCTGTCGTATGGCACTGCTAAAAGGGGCGCAATTAAAAAAAAGATGAAAAAAGCAAGTGATTGGTCCGTATTTTTTACATCTCTGTACAGAGATCTGTGGTTGGTTTTGATCTTTGATTGGTCTCACGCAGTCACATGATGCGATTTCACAGGTCAGAGTGCACCAAGTTTGAACTTTTTAATGCAGCGAACTGCGAAACTTGGCGCACAAGCTTGCGTTTCTGGTCTGCCGCATTCAAAGTCTATGGGGCGAAAAGTGCAACGTGACTGCGGCTTCAGATTGTTTACTGTTGAAAAATGTTAACCCTTTGTCGGACACTCATTGAAGTACTCATTGGAAAACCCCTGAAGTGTTACTGGGGGTTATTACAAAACGTTTATGACAAAGAGGGAAGTTACCATATATGGTTCTTTGCCCAATGAAGGGTTAAACTCTGTACATTTAGCTTGATGCTTTCTTCTATACTGTAGTCATCACCACATCCTGGTAAAAATGAAAATGCAATTAAAAAAATATTTTTTATAATGAGATTAGGAGAATATCTCAATGGTTGCTCCCTTACAATCAAGAATTGGTTCAAAATGGTTTGACTCATGAATATGTGGATTGGTTATATTCCATTGTAATTAAACCAGAATGTTTCAGAATGGAAATCTAGCCTTTTTGTTTAAAATAATTGGAAATACGTTTTCTTATTTTACTTATTTGTTTGATCCAGTTCAACAGTATAAGCTCATTTACAGTTTATTTACAAATATGTTACCCCTTTGTATGGTACTCCTTAAAGTACTCATTGGAAAACCCCTACTGTGTTACTGGGGGTTATTACAAAACTATTGAACTTTTATGACAATGAAGGAAGTTACCATATATGGTTCTTTGCCCAATAAAGGGCTAAACGCTGTACATCAAGCTTGATGCTTTCTTCTGTAGTTATCACCACACTCTGGTAAAAATGGAAAATGTATTTTAAAAAATGTTTTCCACAATGAGATTAGGTGAACATCATTTTGCAATGAAGAATTGGTTCAAAATGGTTTGACTCAGAGATATGTTTTAAAACAGTCAATGTTTTGAGGCAATTAATGTGTATTAATGGACACTGTGGCAGCTAAAATAGGACTATTGGTTGAGTATTCGGCTTGAAATCAACCTTGCACCTTTAGTTCAATGAGGCGAACACGGTTTTAAATGAATTCAGTTTTCTGTTTTGCCAGTTTTGTTTTATTTGATTTATTCTAACATCCTAAGCTCTCTTTTAAGTTCAAAAGTCTTTAACGCTCTATACATTACACATTATGCTGTCTTCTAGCCATCAGCAAAACAAAACAATTGAAAATCATATTAACAAAAACTAATTCCAGCAGTGAGATTAAATAAAAGCCTAAGCAGTTGCTTCCACACAATCAAGAACTGATTAAAATGTGCTTAATTTATTGGTGCATGCTCAAACATTGGCCATTTTCAACATTTGAAGTCATTTTTATTAAAACAATAGTCAGTAGTATGCCCACAGAGAATCTGCATCCAGAGAAATCTGCAGAAAACTCAGCAGTTTTCCATAGATGTTTGAGCCCATCATTCAATCTATTGGTCTACTTGTGTAAAAAAATTATATTTATCAGTTGTTTTGTATTAATATATAATAATAATAATAATAATAATAATTTTTAGATGATTTATGTACAATACAGGTTTTAAACTAATGCATTCTATCTTTGTAGGTATATTATACATTGTAAAAAATGCTTTGTTCCACAATCGATTTGTGATAAGACGGCATTAAGAAAATAAAGTTAACTTATATGTTTTTACAAATTTAAGTGGATTGAACATAAAACAATTAAATTGTCCCCCAAATAAACTAAATATTTGTGTTGTTTCAGCTCATTGTAAACAAATAGTTTGAACAAACAGCAAATGTCATTTTTGAGTCTATGAGATTTACTAAAGCTTTGTTTACCAAACAAGTGGTTTCAATTGGATTAGCAAAACTTTAAATAAATGTTTAAAAGTTATGTTTTAATTTATGTGTTAAGCTTTCAGCTCATGTACTCTCAAAATCATTCTGCATAAATCTGCAGGTTTTATTTAACAAATTGCTGCATATCAAAAAAGTGAGCAATTCTGTCTGGTCATTGGAAGACCCTAGAAGCAGGAAATTCGTCTGTTATCTCTAGATTCCCACACTGAAAAAAAAACGATTATTTGGATTTAGATTTTTTTTTTAAAGGTAAGTGGTTGCAATTGATACGGGCTGAATTTAAACAAACAAATTAAGTTTAGTAATGTTCAACTTAATTTGTTTGTTTAAATTCAGCCCATATGAATTTGTTTGCAACCACTTACCTTAAAAAGATTTAGCAAATCCAATGAATCATTATTTTCAGTGCAATATAACCCTAGGTTACACCTGTACCACTGTGTGAATGGTTGTTCCCAGCACCTACTGCTTTGTCAGTGATAGATGGGAAGGGTAAAGGATATTGCGGTTTAGGTGAATGGACTCTTCTGTCTTGTTAGGCTATCATCTTTCAGCACTGAACCTGAGGGCTTCTTGGTCATCCTGGCCAGAAAAGAGTGACTGCTCTCTTTGTGTGTGATGATGGTTAATTTTTTAATGCCTAATAATGCATTAAAATCAAAAGTTGCAATCTTTTGATTAAATCGAGTCAATAAGTAATAAAATGTAGTTTTTTTTATTATTATCTTAACATATAAATATAATACGGCTACCATTTGATTGTAATGCATTAATCCTTTTGTAATTGTAATTAGTTCAATACATTTATTTATTCTTAACATGTATATAGAATAAAGCAATACACTAAGTTTTTTTTTTTTTGGTTATTGTACCTCTTAAAGTAATATTTTTTTGTAAATAAATTCAATGTACCCTTTTCACGAGACTGGTATGACGCATTTAATGTTCATCAGTATTTTAAATGCTTGAAAGTTTGAAATCTTTCAATTTTTTTCAATTTTTTTTTTCCTTTTTTTATCTGTATTCATGTATGTACAGGGTTCATCGCTAAGGATTTTTTTTTCTACTGGCCCGATCGTTTTTTACTTACCGATTAAGTTAATAGCTATTTATTAGCCACATATTTTAAATAATGTGTCAAATGCCTGTAAAATATATTTGTATACATACACTTTTTATTCAGCATAACTTTTCTTTAAATACAACTGACTTTGAAATTTTTTTCTTTTTTAAATATTTCCAAAATGATGTTTAACAGAGCAAGGAAATTTTCACAATGTCTGATAAAAAATTTTCTTCTGGAGAAAGTCTTATTTGTTTTATTTTGGCTTGAATAAAAGCAGTTTAAAATTTTTTAAAAAACATTTTAGGGACAAAATTATTAGCCCCTTTAATCTATATTTCTTTTTCGATAGACTACAGAACAAACCATCGGTATTACCCTATCCTGCCTAGTTAACCTAAATAACCTAGTTTAGCCTTTAAATGTCACTTTAAGCTGTATAGAAGTGTCTTGAAAATATCTAGTAAATATTATTTACTGTCATCATGACAAAGATAAAATAAATCAGTTATTAGAAATGAGTTGTTAAAACTATTATGTTTAGAAATGTGAATAGAAATTGGGGAAAACATAAAAAGGGGGCGAATAATTCAGGGGGGCTAATAATTCTAACTTCAACTCTATATATCATCGTCACCAAATATAAATCAGAAAGGTAAGACTTTCTCATACATAGCCTCATTTCAGTTGTCATGTTTTGTAAAATCTATCTATTGAGTTAATCAGTCTATTTAAAAAAAACAAAAAAGCATTGGCTAGAATTATGCACTATAGCCTTAAATTATTGAGAGAATCAACAGATGAAATATGGATAAATTATCAGATGGTAACTTCTGTCAATTTTTCTAATGGATAAACAGCACTTTGTAATATTTTAGCATGCTTTCACTTTCGTATTCGACATGAAACGCACATTTACCGGTTGAAATGACATCCCACACTGCTCATGATTCTCTCTTCACATAGCCGTATATATGGCTATTACACAACCATAATACACTGTGATATAGCCTGGTTTGTTAGTTTATTGGATCATTTTGCTTTCACTACAATCGATCCGCTCCAGAGTTCATTTCTATCGAGCCAAGATGACCTCATTCGGGCGATCTCGGAACGGTTGTTTTGGCGTAGATCCATGCACGATTGTGGAATTCACATATGCCAAACGAACCCAGCTAACTGGCCTCTCCCACACTGGCCCCGGGCCATCGGGCTTTCCTTATTATCGAGCTCTGTTGTATTATATCATCTTTGCATCATATTACAAAAAACGAGTTACTGCTTATGCAAGGCATTTTTAATACAGCGTATATGGGGCAGGACAATAAATTTGACATTATTTTCTCTTCTGGCTGCCGTCATCAGTCTCACACAATATTTTTTTCTTTTCTCTGAAAGTCTTGAAAACACCCTCGTGGAGTTTTTCTTTTATTATTTCAGCAAATAGGATTGAAAAAATAAATAGTTCTACTTTACCAGCTATGACGACTTCTGCTAATGAGAAATCTGGAAACGTGAAAAGGGTATATATATCATGATTATACCATATTCTGTCATTAAAGCTTCAGCAAATCGCAACAAGAAAGTCTGATAAAGGTAGAAGCCTACCATTAAGTCATTAGCATAGAAAGCTTATTCTGGTAAAACAGAGTGGTGTGTGTGTGTATTTTTTAATCCAAATTAATGCAGTAATGATCAGTGTTCAATACTAACAGCAAAGAAGAGCCTGCAGCACACGAATCTTCCCACACTAAGTCTGGATCCTCCTCTGGCAGCCCTTTAACCACAAACCCTGTCATGGTGTCAGAGTCGAGCCTCCGCCACATCCACTGATCAAAGTGACTCGCCGCAGAATGGCTGGAATTCCTCTCCCAGTGATTTTTAAATTGCAGTTGAGAGACGGGATGACTGAAGCTTTGTGGTGGTGCAGAGTTTGACACTTGTGTCATTCACACTTCTTGGTTTGTTGAGCCTTTGGTGTGGACGGTCATAATGATTTATAGATGCACGTGTTTTGATTCTCATCAGTGCTTATCAGCACATCATTGAGGCTGACTGTGTAATTCTTTAGTGCCAGCACCTGTCACAGAAAAGTCCTTCAAAGATTGTTTATAAATGCATCTTTTTTGCAGACTTAAGGTAACCTGAGAACTGTGCTTTGGGTTGATACTTATTTTTGTTTTAAGATTATTGCATTTTGGCAAAAATTAAAAACCCAAATGCGTTGCTTTGTTGTAATACTGTTTTTTCCCCCTTCTTTTAAATGTTGACAAATTGCAGGCAAATGTATAGTGAATAAGCTATTTAAATTAATTATTTTCATTTAATGAATAATTTGCTTAGCAGTTTATTTGTGTGTGTGTATATATGCATATATATATATATATATATATATATATATATATATATATATATATATATATATATATATATATATATATATATATATATATATATATATATATATATATATATATATATATATTAGAGGTGTGAACCTACACTGGTCTCATGGTTCGGTTCGGTTACAATTATCATGCCCTCGATTCGGTTCAATTCGATATCACGGTGCATTGACGATTCTTTCCATACATAGTTTTATATTTTCTTCACAGGACAACAATTCTTGTAATAA
>LR812538.1:48177905-48567905 GCA_903798195.1 Danio kyathit | reverse complement strand
GTCTTTGTCAGTTGTTCTGTCTTTGTTGTTTGTTCTGTCTTTGTCATTTGTTTTGTCTGTTGCTTGTTCTTTCTCATTTGTTTTGTCTGTCATTTGTTGTTTTTTGTCATTTGTTTTGTCTGTTTTTTGTTTGTTATTTGTTTTGTCTGTCGTTTGATCTGTCTTTGCCATTTTGTTTTGTCTGTTGTTTGTTTGTCATTTGTTTTGTCTGTCGTTTGTTTGTCATTTGTTTTGTCTGTTGTTTGTTCTGTCTTTGCCATTTTGTTTTGTCTGTTGTTTGTTTGTCATTTGTTTTGTCTGTTGTTTGTTCTGTCTTTGCCATTTTGTTTTGTCTGTTTGTTTGTCATTTATTTTGTCTGTCGTTTGTTCTGTCTTTGCCATTTGTTTTGTCTGTTGTTTGTTCAGTCTTTGTTTGTTCTGTCTTTGTTTGTTCTGTCTTTGTCGTTTGTTCTGTCTTTGTCTGTTGTTTGTTCAGTCTTTGCCATTTTTTTTGTCTGTTGTTTGTTCAGTCTTTGTTTGTTCTGTCTTTGCCGTTTGTTCTGCCTTTGCCATTTTATTTGTCTGTTGTTTGTTTTGTCTGTCATTTGTCGTGTCTTCGATGTTTGTTCTGTCTTTGCCATTTTATTTGTCTTTCATTTGTTCTGGTTATGCCGTTTGTTCTGTCTTTGCCATTTTATTTGTCTGTTGTTTGTTCTGTCTTTGTCACTTGTTTTGCCTGTCGTTTGTTCTGTCTCGTCACTTGATTTGTCAGTTGTTTGTTCTGTCTTTGTTTTTTATTGTCACTCACTGTTCTTTAGTCTGTCTACTGTTTGTTGTGCATGTTGTTCATTTCATCCCTTATTTTTTCAATGATCTGCTTTGTGTCTCTTCTGTTTTGTAGTTTGTTCTATCTGTCGTTCACACTACTCGTTTGTCATCTATTTACTAATCTGTTTATCATTTGTTTCATCTAGCGTTAACTCTTGTTCTATCTCTAATTCTAAAAATCATTCTGTCGTATTTTTATTCTGTTGATCTTCTATTCATCTGACAGATCTATTGTCTGCTCTATCATTCCTTTTATTGTGCGTTCTATCTATAGATTTGTCTGCCAGGTGCATATACACTTTTATCCTGCATATAATTAGGTTTTTAAGTGCTTGACACTCTGTGGTCATTGTGTGTGACCTTCTCATGTTAGTATGAGTTGGGGTTTATGTTTAAGTGTGTATACATTTCCAGCTCAGACGTGGAAGTGCAGGAAGTGGTTCTGTCATCCTGTTGTGATGCTCATGTCCTGTTGTTCTTGTTGTTGTTGTTGAGTCAAGGCCTGTTTCCTTTGTGGAGACACTTCTCATCTGCTCCATTTTTACCCTCATTGTGATTGTGTACTCCTCTGCTTTCCTCCTCAGAACTGCTGACATGCTTGGACAGAGGCAGTCATTTTACAGCGGCAAAATACAGGTGAGGATATAATAGAAGGAAAGGAAAAAGATACGTTTACACAAGCTAAATAAATAAGGTAATGTTATTGTATGTTATTTATAATGTATTGTAGAATTTATATTTTGAATGTATAATATTTTGAAACAACTTATTTATAAAAATAAATATGTTTTTTCTGTTTTTTTTTATTAAACAATTCACAGTATTACTGTTTTATTATATTTTGTTAATATTATTATTATGTTAATATAAAAAATTTGCATGCATTTGTTATTTACAATAATATCATTATTATTTTATTGTTTTCAAAAAATTGCACAGTAATATGTAATTAAATCATATGATGTGGATCCTTATAATAATAAATAATGAAAAAATATAAAAATAATTATAATTAAATTAATAATAAATAATATTAATTATTAATCATAATAATAGTTTTAAATTAATGATACTTAATAATAATATTTAAATATAATATTAAAATAATAATTCATATAATATATTATAATATTAAAATTAAATTAATAAATTAATAATAGTTGTATTTCTGTAGCTTTGAGCAGAATAAATATTTTTCAAAGCAAATGTTAATATTAAAATATGCATGCGTGTACATTATTTACAATGACAATAAAATAATAATAACAATAATAGCTCGTTTCCACTGAGTGGTATAGTACGGTATGGTACGAGTTGGTACAGGTCACCTTTATCAGTCTTGCATTTCCACTGCCAAAAGAGTACCAATGGTACGAAATGGAAAGTTTCAGTCGACGTCATTCTCATTCGTGGAAATCTCGCTCAAAGTAAAGCTGTACGGGTTGTTCACATATCATATGAGAAGCACTTCTCACAAAACAGATGCTTTATACACATGAATACTTGTGAATAAATGTTCTTTACTAACCTTTCTATGTACATAATTTGATTATAACTGCAGATCAATGATGGTTCGAAGTAGCCTACTGTAACGTCTGCAATTATATAAAATAAATAAATGCATGCATGTATGAACACATACAGACCCTTACAGTCTTCGTAATGTTACCAATTACAGAAAAGCTAAACACAACATACATTTAGTACTCATTAGGGTTCAAAAACCACAAAACATATAGCCCACAGTCAGTGCTAACCTCTCATATGTATCTTTAATCTTCATCAGCACATGTAACCTCTTGCTAGAAAGTAATTTCGTCATTCCGAGTTCATAAAAGTCTAAAAGGTGATGATAATATTTAAACATGGCAGTTTGTTCATTTTAAGGCTGCTGAAAGTATCATTTGCTCCTTTGTTTTTTTGCGCTTTACTCTCGCGTTTTTCTGTTCTGAAAGGATCGGATGTCAGAAGCACTTCAATAGTCACGCGTTATTAGACGCGTTATCATCGGCTCAAAAAGTTTGTTATTTCAAATATAGACGCGATCGCGAGCTCTCTGGAGAAAGTGAAACCTCCCGCACTTTTAGATGGCATCGTAAAACAAAAACAGGAGACGGCAGATGTTGTTCTTATTGGATTGTGGCTGTTCATCATGACAACGACAAGGTTTGTTTGAGCTCGGGTCGACCGTGGCTCGTTATTATATGTATATAGTATTACGGTGTAATGCCTCGACTGTGTATTTAAAAATGGAGCTTCATTTGTTTTCATTCTCCTGGCTTGTGCACGAGCTAGTGACGTATCTCTGTAAACCAATAGCGTTCAGCTGCTCGTCTAGCTCCACCTTTTGGTACACTTTTGTTGTGCTAGGTACCCTTTGGAAACGGTACCCAAAAAGTGGTACGGTACAGTTTGCTTTTTGGTACCTTTTGACAGTGGAATCGTACTGTTGCATAATACAATACGGGACATTATACAATAACAATACAATTTTATTGTCTTTTAAAAGTTACACAATAATATGTAATGAAATCATATGATAATGATATTGATACTTATAGTCAAAATTAATAACAAATAATAATATTATGTAATATTATTCTAATTATTAATAGAAATAAGAGTTTTAAATAAATAATAGATCATAATAATATACATAATAATAATTAATTTATAATATTAAAATAATAATAATAATAGTTTTGCTAAAATTTAATACTGCTAATATTTATATTATTTAAAATATTTAAATGTTATTTAATTACAAAATGTATATAATATTGTTATCATATAATAAAGTTGTAATATAATAGTATAGTATAGTATAGTATAGTATAGTATAGTATAGTATAGTATAGTATAGTATAATAGTAGTATAATAAAATCTTGTTAAAAATAACCCAGGCTCAAATTACAATAATTTTATTCACAATTCATGCATGAGTCAAAAGAGAATTATGAAACCAGTCAAATGACACACTCAAAAAATTACACTCATTTGCATCATCTCAACAGCATGTTTAATATATAGTGAATATTCCACATCACGCTGAACACTCCACAAACTACTCAACTGAATTAAATCCAACCCACAAGACATTACATAATAAACAACCTAACCCAAGGTAATAGTCAGGTTTTCAGACTGTATCTCATCACTCCTTATAATTTTAGTTTCTCACTCATCTATTATCAACGCACCATCCGCTGCTTTATCTCCCCAGAGCCGCCAGCTATAATTAACATGTGTTGTAAGCAGATATTTGTCTTTGTTTCTGGCCCGTTTAGGAAGTACTGTCCGGCCGGGTGCGCGGCGCTGGCGGGAGAAGTGTCTGGGGACATTTCCCTGGGCTACAGACATGTGAGTAGCAGCTCATTGTTTTCTTCAGGTGTGTCAGACAAGCTGCGGCTCATTCTGCAGGCAAACGTTAGCCAAGCTTGCAGGGTTATTTACAGCTTCAACATGCATCCAAGCAGATGCTCAGCGGGGAGCTTCCCCAACAGGTTTCACATGCAGGAGGAAAAAACGGCTTCTTTTGTGCTGCATTATGAACATCTTTGTGCTTTTTATTTTTAGTGCTTAAAATCATTTTGGCTTCTAATGCAAACATCATACAGTTAAAGTCAGAATTATTAGCCCCCCTGTACATTTTTTCCCAACTTCTGTTTAATGGAAAGATTTTTTTCCCCCTATATTTTGTTTTAAAATCAAATTCTTAATAACTGATTTCTTTTATCTTTGTCATGATGACAGTACATAATATTTTACTAGATTTTTTCAAGACACTAGTATTCAGCTTAATGTGCAACTTAAAAGCTTAGGTTATTTAGGCAGGTTAGGGTAATTAGGCAAGTCATTGTATAACGCTGGTTTGTTCTGTAGACAATTGAAAACAATAAGGGGGCTAATAATTTTAACCTTAAAAAGGTTTTAAAAAATTTCAAAACTGCTTTTATTCTAGCCTAAATAAAACAAATAAGACTTTCTCCAGATAAAAAAAAAAAAAACATTATATGAAATCCGGTTCGAGATGTATACAGACATGGACAAAATGCTTGGTAATCTTCAATTTTGTCCGGGCCAGTTTCATTAGTTTGTCTTTTTTAAAGGCTTCTGTTGAGCCACAATTAATCACAAATTAGCCACAAAAATTAATGCAACTTTTTGGACATTTTTGTGTTTTTCGTTTTAGGTATTGAAATGATTCGCACGCACGCACGCACACACACACACACATATAAATATATATATATATATATATATATATATATATATATATATATATATATATATATACACATACAGTTGAAGTCAGAATTATTAGCCTCCCTGTTTATTTTTTCCCCCAATTTTTGTTTAACGGAGAGAAGATTTTTTCAACACATTTCTAATCATAATAGTTTTAATAACTCATTTCTATTAACTGCTTTATTTTATCTTTGCCATGATGACAGTAAATAATATTTGACTAGATATTTTTCAAGACACTTCTTTACAGCTTAAAGTGACATTTAAAGGCTTAACTAGGTTAATTAGGTTAACTAGGCAGGTTAGGGTAATTAGGCAAGTTATTGTATAATGATGGTTTGTTCTGTAGACTATTGAAAAAAAAATAGCTTAAAGGGGCTAATAATTTTTACCTTAAAATGGTTTTTAAAAAATTAAAAACAGTTTTTATTCTAGCCGAAGTAAAACAAATAAGACTTTCTCCAGAAGAAAAAATATTATCAGACATACAGTGAAAATTTCCTGTTAAGCGTCATTTGGGAAATATTTAAAAAAGGAAAAAAAATCAAAGGGGGCTTATTATTATAATTATTATAATTTTTTTGGCAAGGCTTCAAAATGTTAACTTTAATGTTAACAATTTTTTTTTAAATAGTTGCAAAAAAATGGCCTGTTCTGCATATATTATGCGCTGTGGTCCAAATTAATTGAAATTAAAATTGTGCGCATGTATTGATCTGGATATTGGAGTTTCTTATGTATATATTGAAAAAAATATGTGTGTGAGTGGTGGCTTTTTTATGTGACACTTCTCAAATGTAATACATTAAAATTAATGTTTCTAATCATTGACTGTAATAATATTTAAAAACCTGCTTAGCTTTTAGTATTATAATAACAATTGATTGAATATGTATTTCATTTAAAAAAACAACAACAATGAAATTATATCTGTTTAACAGAACAAAACAACTCAAATCTAAAGAAAGTAAATGAAGGTAGAAGTAAAATCTTTGGGGGAACTGTCCCAAAATAGTTGAAAATGAAAATGATACCATCATGTACTCACCCTTTACTTGTTCCAAACCTTTGGCTTTATTTCTTCTGTTGAACACCGAAAACCTGTAACCATTGACCTTCGTAGCAGGAAAAACAAATACCATAGAAGTCAATGGTTACAGGTTTCCTACATTTTTAAAAATATTTTCTTTTGTGTTCAACAGACACTTAAACTTCTGATTTATGCTTCTACGTCAAGCCCATCCATATGGCCCTTGCTGTGGCTGATGCCGACTCTGATGCGCACCTGTCAAAAAATGTAACCACACGTCGCAACGACTTGTAGTGCAAGCTCTGTGATTGGTCGGTTTTGTAATGATGACGAGTGTGGGCAGTGCTAAGAGCTGAGAGCCCGATGGAGCAAGTGTTTACAAGTGTCGAGTCTCGTGAAGGAGCTCCAGATGGAAAATTTTGTTTTGTGTTTACCTTATGAATAAAGCTGTTGCACGTCTGCTGGTTCCCGCCTCTGAATGAGCAAGTTTTAGCTACATACATACAAGTTTTAGCTACATTGTATATTAAGGTAGCGTAAAGAAAAAACAAAACACCCTCAAAGAAACTCGACAAAGAGGAACATATAAACCTCCTGCCAGCTAGCGATTCAGAAGTGTTATTGCAAAGCAACACGAACAACACACAGAAATATAAATGCAAGTATTTATAAATACTTATTTGCTATGCGCAAGGCTTACGCCATGGGTCACAGCAATCACTCGACACAGAAGTATAAACCAGCCTCAACAGGGAGTTAATGATGACAGAATTTTAATTTTTTGGGTGAACTATCCCTTTAAAAAGGTTTTCCCACAGGTGGACGAGCCTCTGTTGTGTTTTTGTTTTTTTTCATGGGGAATGTTTCGCGGGACTTCAGTCGGGGGTGGAATGCACTAATGCCTCATCCCATTGTCCATCAGCCATTTGTTTTGACAGGGTTTGTGTGTGGACAGCCTGAGGATACGCGGTGACAGATCATTTGTACGGCTCCATTGTTCTCGCTGGTCACTTAGTGGGCAGTGAACTCTGAACGAAAGGAGTTTATGTAATTGTGCAAACCTCTGGGTCGCCGCTTTAGCTTTCTCCAGGGATTGGCCGATGGATAGTTTGATGTGGAATGAATCATGTGCTCAGGCTTTGAGCCATAATTCAAGAAGTTAAGCATTGTGGTGAAATCTCTCTTCCTGTTTGTGAAAGTTAAGCTGGCCGAGCTTTGTGTGTGTCATTGATTTAATTTTGTGAGGGTGCTTGAAAGGATCTTTTCATTTGAATCAGATGTTTTACAGTATGCATGTATGTAGTTTAACCTCTTAAAGGGATATGGTTTACCCAAAAATAAAAATTCTGTCATCATTTACTCTTTTCACTTGTTCCAAACCTATTTGTGTTCATTTCATCTGTTAAAGAAGAGAACAATAAAGAAGATATTTTGAAGAATGTTGGAAACCTGTAACTATTGACTTCTATTTGTTTGTTTTTTTCTATGGAAGTCAATGGTTACAGGTTTTCAGCTTTCTTCAAAATATCCTTCTTTTGTGTTCAACAGAATAAAAAAAACACTTGACAGTAAGAAATGAGTGAATTTCCTTTTTTTGTCGAACGATCTGTTTAAAAACCAAAAGCTTCTGTTTTGCATATTTAATTGAATTCACTTTTATATTATTATCATTTCAAAGATAATTTTAATAGTTCAAGTAAGAAAATCTGTCACTTTCTTTTATTTTTTAAGTTTTATTGTTTTTTAACAAGACCATACATAGTAGTATAAAGAATAAATTATTACTTATTTTTTCACCATCCCCCTAAAATGAAATGCAACTAAATTAAAAGTATTATTAAAAACCAACATATTCTCTGAAAAAGAGAAAACATATAAAAATAAAAAAATTACAATTACAAATAAACGAATAAACTAGATAAAGAAGAATAAAAAGATCATTTTAAGGAGTCAATGTTCCCTCTTTCCAGTAGTTTACTGTTTACTTTATATATTATTTTACCTTACTTTTATTTATTTTATGTATTTATTTAATATTTTGTTTTCTTTTTATTTTCTTTTTTTATTTTGTAGTTATTTAATTTTAATTTAATTTGTTTTGTTTTCTTTTTTTGTTTTCTTTTATTTGTATTTATTTAATTTTAATTTAATTTTAATTTTGTTTTGTTTTATTTAATATTTTTTTATTTGTATTTAATTTTTATTTTATATTATATTTTGTTTTACTTTATATTTTATGTTTTATATTTCATTTTATTTTATATTCTATTTTATATTTCATTTTTTTTATTTTTTATTTTGTTATATTTTATTATTTTTATTTGTATTCATTTAATTTGTATTTATTTTTTTATTTATTTATTGTTTTAATTTATATTTTGTTTTATTTTATATTTAATTAATTTTTTATTTATTTAACTTTTATTTTGTTTTTATTTTATTTATTTATATATTTTTTATTTTATTTTTATTTATTTTATTTTTTTTTGTTTTTTATTTTATTTATTTATATTATTTTTTATTTTTTTATTTATTTTATTTTTTTTTTTATTTACTTTATTTTATATATATTTTTTATTTTATTTAAAAATACGTATTGTATTAAGAGAATAGTTCACCTAAAAATTTATATCACCTAGTAATGGGCGATATAAACGATATGCGATATAAACGATACAACATTGGCCTACGATAGAGATGCTAATTCTATTGCACTATCGCGATAATGCATGTTTGATGACGCAATCTACCCGCGAAATTAAGAGCAAATAGCTGCAGCCGGCTGCAACGCATGATCTTGAATAAACAACAGTGCGACCATTTCGCTCGCATTTGCGACAAAAAATAATAAGCTCGATTGATAACTTAATTCACTCGGCCACTGTAAAACAACATGCTCTTCACACTAACTTATGGTGTATTACCTTGGAAATCTATTGTGACTGTAGCACATGCTGAGCTCTCAACAACAGCACTAAGCAACGCATGGCACCGAATGGCGACGTGTCGCACAACTTGCGAGACTCATGCATGGCATATCGTGGCTTGTCACACAGATTCCCACACAGCGCTTCCCACACAGATTTTATCTGGGCGGCCGATATATTATTGGGGCGGCCCGGTTCTGTGTTCGCGAGAAACTGAGAACACTCTGCCACAGACTCACGTGCTCTGCATGCAGACCCACAGAGACGCGCTGGATACAGAAGAGCGCGAAGACTAAATAGACTGATCCAGCTCATTATTTGGGGTGACAATACATTTTCCCTGGACATGTCCAAGAATCCGCTTTCGCTTTCGATATTAATTGTATTCATTTTTGCATTACTTTATAAGCAAACTTTATCTGGTGCGTCTCAATCTCTCAGCAGCACCAACACTACAGCAGACAGAGAGAGAGGGAGAGAGAGAGAGAAAGAGCAGATCAAGACACCAGTTTTAGTTTCATTAGGAGAGCAAAATGTTTAAAATCAAATGCGTTACCTTAGGCTGCAGGTTAGAAATATGTTTTTATTTAAAGTATATGCAATACACAATTTTATTTGACTAATTTAATACTGGAAGTAATTTCAGTACAGTGTAAGTTCCTTAACTAAAAAGACACCAGTTTTTTTTGTTCTCTGTAACTTGGCATTTAGGAACCAAGGACTTAAAAGAAAAGTCTTTCTTTCTAAAAGGCACTACATTTAGCTTATTTATCTGCAACATTGTGTTGTTTAATTACAGTTTTGCTTTTGCACAATAAATGTTCTCAAAATGACATGCAACATTTCTTTATTTCTTAAAAAAAATAGCAGTTTGGCTTTCCTAAGGGTCTCTGTAACCTGTTCTGAAATGGTTCTATTATAATTTATATATCGCAATATATATCGTTATCGCAAGAGGCTGCAATGTATATCGCAATATGGATTTTACCATATCGCCCATCCCTAATATCACCTAATGTTGTTTCAAACTTTGAGTTTCTAAGTTTTGCCCAGCACTTTAAAATACTAAAAATAACAAAGTGAATTCCCGAAACGCATAAAAAACACAAAAGCCTGTAAAATACAGTTCAGAGGCATATCAGAGCATGACTATCCCTCTGTATTGCACTTTTCCTAATGGTACATTTCCAGAGACTAAAGCGATCGTTCTGCCTCAAGTTCTCCAAACCCCCATCACGGATCACAGGATTTCAAGAAAGACAACAGACACAAGGCCCCAAGCTAAACACTCACACAACAGGGTCTTAACCCACAATGGCGCGCATTTCCACCCTGCCGCCGCCAGCTTTGATATGCGAGCGCGGATGGCTTTAGAAAGAGCTGGAGCCATTGATTACTTCACATTTGTCTTTTGTGTAGAGCGGGTGGAGCAGTGATAGATAATGCCGCCTCGATGAGGGTGCGGATCTGCCCACCACAACCATTCTGCTTTTATTCAATATATTTCCTGCCTTAATCTCAGTTACAGGTTAATCAATGCTTAAAAGAGTGAATAAATCAAGTGAATCGTATTTGTTTGTACAAATAGCACCACTTACTCTTCATGCAAGTATATGAAACGGATTTATTTGGTAGCTAATTTGAGATTAAATATAATATTTATGTTTCAAAAAGCTGTACTACTGTGATTACATTCTGCTGTCAGTTATTATAAGAAAATATAATACCGTTTAAAATCAAGGTTTTTGTATTTCTTTTCTGAATTTAACTATGTTTTAAGTCACAATGCAATAAATTACTTTTATGTATATTTAGCACTACTTCTTCTTTATGCAAGTACATTGGGGGAAATAAGTGATGGCAGCTGAAAGACGCCTCTCATATGGAGAATGAAGTCACATGAATTGCTCTGGTGTAAGATTTTCACAGACTTCAACAGAGTGTAAAAATATTGATGGTTCTGTGGGTCTCGTCTATCAAATCTGATCTTTAATTTGTATTTTCCATTGTATTCAAGTCAGGTAAATGGCTGGGCCATTCTGCAGCTTGATTTTCTTTCTCTGAAAGCATTTGAGAGTCTCCTTGGCTGTGTTTTGGATCATTGTCTTGCTGAAATGTCCATCCTGGTTTTATCTTCATCATCCTGCTAATGTAGATGTTGGACTGAAGCAGCTAATATTCATTTGCAATGAGGAAGGGCAGAGGGTTGCTGAATAACAACTCAGAGATTTAAAAAATGGAGCTGTGTGTTTTTTGTTGTGAGCAGGATGTTTGAGTGCTTCCTGTAAGTCTTCTGGCTTCATGCTGTGACCTGTCCTGCATTCAGCAGATTTGACTTAAACTTCTCTGCTCCCTCTCATTCAATTGGTCATTATGCAAAAGTCTTTCTAAAGACAGTTAAGAATGAGGACTACAGATTTGCATAAATAAGTTACATAAGAATGACCGCAATACCAGTCAGTTAATATGCAAATAAGCATCGAAGTATACAAATCTGGATAGTAGTGTTTGCCAAGTTTCTTTGGCCTACCTAAACCAATCCCAGTCCAATGGTTCTAGAGATCAAAGGAAAAAAGAGACAATTTGACACAATCTTTGTGTATTTTTCACAGCAAAACACAAGAATTAAAGCAAATATTGCTTCATCTTTGGTGTTTCTATTCCTAGTGAAAGGAAAAAAAATGTATTGATGCTGTTTGCATTATTAAAATGGCCAAATTGATCACAAAAATGTAGGCAAAACAATGAGCATAATGATGATGCTGCACAAGAATTGTTCTATATTTTTTAAGATATATATTTTTACACTTTTACAGAAAGACGGATTTTTTCCAGTGTTACAGATTGCTATTTTTAAAGATAAAGGCAAAAAGAGTTTTGAAAAGACTGATGGCTCTATTTTAATGATCTAATCAATCTAGATCTGTGACAATAAAAGTGATTTGATTTGATTAGTCGTAAAGTCTAAAGCTAGATATTAAGGGCATGTCCGAATCCACTTTTGCTATTTTAAGGATGGAAAAATACGCTTTGCGCTGCGGTGCATGGTCTAACAGGGTTGTGCTTATTCTCTTAATCAGTTATGGGTGAGTTTTGAGCATGACGTGCATTAAACCAATCAGAGTGTCATCTCCCATTCCCTTTAAGAGTCAGTTGCATTTCGCCATGGCACATTTGCTATTTACATGGTGGACTTTGTAAGTGGAAAAACTGAATGGACAAACTGAATGCTTCACTAGCGAGGAAATACTCATCCCACGAGAAGCAGCACTATGGCATGACACATTGCTTTATATTTGCCGTGGACAGACACTGAATGTAACAACTTTTAGAACTTAATCAGATGTGGCGTGCTGCAGTTGTGCTTTTCAACTGGTGTGAGAGTCATTCCGCGAGTAATAGTACAGGTGTGGATACGTCTGCTACTCAACCCTCCAGTGTATTTATGTTGCTATCTTGGTGTTGTTGTGCTGGAAATTTTATTCGGAAGTCTGTGGATACAAAACGCATCCAATGCTATGTTCACACCTGACACAGATGAAGCATCAAGTGCGAGTGATTTACATGTTAAGTCAATGCGAATAGACATCCTGCTGAAGCTAGTCACCTGGCAGACCGAAGCCCTGCCCATGAAGTGAATCTGCTTCTATTGTTAAGCGAATTTGACGCGCGAATGAAGCGAATTTGACGCGCGAATGAAGCGAATTTGACGCGCGAATGAAGCAAATTTGACGCGCGAATGAAGCGAATTTGACATACGAATGAAGCAAGTAACTCAAAATGTTCACATGTCTATTTACGTGCGAATAACAGGATTTACACATGCATGCTGCATCTGGTGTGAACACAGCATAAGAAGGCGGAGTTCCAGGACACATCCACCATTTGTGTAGGACCAATGGCAGCTCAAAGTTGTTTGGGACCAATACAAACTCCCCCAAAAAGTTTGTTTTTGGTGAGCTGTTTCGAACTTCTGAAACGAACTCAAAAAGAACTTGCTTTTGGACTGATTTTGTTCTTAATGTTGTCATTTCAGGGTTTTTTTTTTTCATTTTAAGTATGCCTGGGCCTTAAGACTGAATATCATGAGATTTGGTGTAGAACTTTGTGATAAACCACCCAAGTAGATCAGCCCAAGTAGATCACAGAGACACATTCCCATTTACGCCCGGTGTTGTAATCCTTTTTTTTGTGTTCACTTTCAGACTCTTCACACCTATATTTAGAATCCTCCACTTGTGATTTAATTGACAAAAATGTATTCTAATACCAGGTATAACCAGAAACCGCAGACAGCAGCAGCATGCTTAAATACGTACATTGGCATCGTTGCGGTAGTGAGTTTTTGCATGGACCAGCAGAACTTTATTGCATCATAAATCAGAGGCAGAGACTATTCAATAGGCCTGTATTTATGGCCCTGACTGGAGGAGACATGTTCAGGTTAATGAAGCATCTCAGTCTGAATGCACAGCAGCTGTTTCTGCTGATAACACACAATACGTCTTCTGTTGCCTCATCACGGTAATGATTTGCTAGTAATGGGGCTTAGTGTAAAACACCAGACCACCCTAGAGAAGACTCTGCCCACTTTTCTCAGTCTAGTCTGTAGCTATGTTTCCATCCACCTGTTTTTATGCGCATTTTGGATATGCGCATAAAAAAAAACATACGCGCATAACTGAGTATTATAAAGTTTTTATTTGATAAGAAAGGATGCGCATAAACTACGATGGAAACACTTTTGCCGAACAAATTCCAGTATGCGCATTAAAAAAATCATGTGATTTTGTTATGAGAGATCATGTGATGATAAAAATGTGAGTGAATGGAGAAACCCGCTGGCTGAGCACATTGTAAAACATCTGAAATGTTGATTTGGTCATTCTAAAACGCCTTAACCATCTCAGTATTAGTGTTATTATATTATTAATTACCTCCAGAATAGTCAAGAGCATCTGTGCTCTGCATCTCACGACTTCAAACGCCACCACACACTTATTTGCATGTCGGCGTTGTCTTATGAGGCACAAGTAATTTATTAAATAAAGAAAAGATTCACGCAGCTTCTCCTACCACAGAAAATTCTGTTTTTACTGTATATTTTTGGCGCCCGTTAATCAGGAAATGACGATTTTGTTTTCTTTGACTCGCTGGATGGAAACACTGCTTTATTCGCATGTCTTTTATGCGATAATCCAGTTTTGCGCAAAAATTTAATTCACATTTTTGGATGGAAACATATTTTGTGTTACGTGTTATTAGAAGGATGAGACATAACATTAACTGAGATTTTTTTCTGGTGCTGGATGAAATAAGAGAAATAACAACAACGAATATGTGAAACAAAAGTAGTAATGTATTAAACAATGATAGGAGACAATGAATATAAGCATTAAGAATGTAAATTAATTAGTAACCCAATCAAACTGACAAATGGGAGTGTTGCCAAAACAAAGAAATAAAGCAAAACAATCGAACTAAATCCCAATTCACTAAACTAAATTCATTCATTCATTCATTTTTTTTCGGCTTATTCCCTTTATTCATCAGGGGTCACCACAGCGGAATGAACCGCCAACTTATCCAGCATATGTTTTGCACAGCGGATGCCCTTCCAGCTGCAACCCAGTACTGGGAAACACCCATACACACTCACATTCACACACACTACAGCCAATATAGCTTATTCAATTCACCTATAGCGCATGTCTTTGGACTGTGAAGGGAAACCGGAGCACCGGGAGGAAACCCACGCCAACACGGGGAGATAATTGACCAAATTTTAAGACGTAATAAAAAAAACCACATAGTTTTGAAAGCAATGGATCAAAAACAAAAAAGCTTTTAAAAGAAAATTACTGGTTAATATTTGTTGGTATACACTTTACACATTGTATTTGGAGTTTTTTTTTTAAAATCATTTTGAAAAAAAAGTTGTGTGGATTCAGATAGCTTCTTGTCTATAGAGGCCACAAAAATCTGCTTCCCACACATACTTTACTTGGGTGGGCCGCCCAGGTATATTAACGGCCACCCAAGTATATATGATGGTAACACATGAATAATACTATTATTAACATCATTTTATACTTCTTTGTATTCACCCAAGAAATCCAAACATTCGCGATTGATTAACCAGTGGAAAATCTTCTCTCACTCTGCACATTTCCTACTGCTGGTTTTGTGTGCGCGAGAGCTGTCAACACTCACATGACCCACAGAGCCTTTTGCACCAAAATGTGTCCGGCCATAGTTTCTGTATCTCCTAAAATGTCCAGGATTCGGGTTTTACTTTCACTTTCTAAAGGTATTCGTATAAGTTTTTGCATTACATTTTCGCAGCTGACTGTATGCGCACATCCGCGAGAGAAACATTAAATTATTAATTAGCTAATAAATGACTCATAAACTTTACTATATACTCGGAGAGAACAAAATGACATCTGTACTGACTGCAAAATATTTGTACACCATTAGAAATGTTTGATCAACTAATTTGCCTTATTTAAATAATCTAAACATTTTATTCTTGTAATTATTATAATTTTTAGCCGTAATGTCTATTTTCATTCCCTTTTTCTGTTATTTATTTCTCATTTGCTGTATATTTTATTAATTTAATGATGTTAATATATTACATACTTCATGCATATCTAAAATCCTTTGGCAATACTGTACTAAATGTCATGCCAATAAAGCAACTTTAGAAAAGAGAGAAAGAGCAGCCTTTACCTGTCAGTGGCTGCATATGGTTCCTAAAAAGCATAAAAGTAAGAAAAATAGTGGATTTCTTTTATTTCAACAGCCTTTTTAAAACAACTTTAACCCATTGAAAAGAAAGGTGTATAACGGTGTCATAATAAATAAAAATATAGTTAAAAAAAAAAAATCACATGATTTTTTTTGTTTGTCGCATGTAAAGTTGACCATTTATCTGTGGGTAAAGGGTGTGTTTCAACCTGGCTTCCAACCGCAAGTATATTTCAAATTTGTGGGAAGCACTTCCGTTTTACTAATAATATTTTGCAGATGAGCAAGTAAAATGTTCATATTGCACATACAGTTGAAGTCATAATTATTGGTCCTCCTAAATTATTAGCCCCCCTGTATATTTTTTGTCCAATTTCTGTTCAACGAAAAGAAGATTTCTAAACATAATATTTTTAATAACAAATCTCTAATAACTGATTTCTTTTATCTTTGCCATGATGACAGTAAATAATATTTGACTAGATATTTTTTAAGATGCTAGTATTCAGCTTAAAGTGCAATTTAAAGACTTAACTAGGTTAATTAGGCAAGTTAGGGTAATTAGTCAAGTCATTGTATAACAATCTTTTTTTTTTTTTTTTTTTGAAGACAATCAAAACAAATTATTGCTTAAGAGGGCTAATAATACTGACTCTTAAATGGTTCTAAAAAAAAACTGCTTTTATTCTGGTCTAAATAAAACAAATAAGACTTTCACCAGAAAAAGAAATATTGTAGGAAATACTGTGGAAAAATTCCTTGCTTTGTTAAACATCATTTGGGAAATATTTGAAAAAGAAAACAAAATTCACATTTTGACTTTAACTGTACATAAAAAAGCATTCAATAACATGTTTTAAATCAGAAAATCACAGACCTTTTATTCAGTTGTTGCCATCACCTTATCTAGCCTGTTGAATAATGAAATATGAATAAATAATTAGTGGCTTTAGAAAGGTTTTTCATGCTAAAGAAGGGTTTACTGTGACAAAGGTCTAGCATTAGTGGCAGCAGCTGAAAAATGCTAAGAATTTCCATTGGCTGCTATAATTGCTGTTATTTTGGCTTTGTAAGGAAATTATAAAGCCCCCTTAGTCTAAAACATGCATGCCATATGGTCTGTCTTTTATAATTATGAAATGCCACAGTAAATTGCATTAAATGCCTGTGCTAGCAGTGTTCTTTAGAGTGTTTTATGGTAGCTGAGAATGTGCTCTCAACATCAATGCAGTCTTAGTTTTGTGTGTCAGCTTTGCACAAGGACAGTATTTACATGTGTCGTTATCGTGCTGAATAGTTTGGTTTGTGTTTTAGTGATGCAAAATAATGGTATAGAGTAGAACTGCATGATACTAGAAAAAAACCGAACATTGTGATATTTAGTTTTTCTACGATTTATGATGCGATGTGAAAATAATTTCAGAAGATAACTTTAGTAACTCTGTTTGGAAAGAATTCACCAATTGCTAGTTTAAATATACAAAATTACCCTAAAATACATAAAATCAAGACACTAAAGCATGGATAAAAGCGATAGAACAATGATGAAAAATAAAATAAACAGCATTTTATGGTTTTCGTTTCGAGTTTAACAATATTGAGGTAGAGAAATTCAATGATCAAATAACACCACATGCAGTCTTCATTGTATAAATAAACACAATCGTTCTTTATAAAAGTGGCAAACTTGATCATTTCTAGGTCCCAAATTGTTTAAACTCACTTGAAACCTTCATCACAGGCCATGAAAACGCATCAGAATAAAAATATTTTACACTATTATATTAGGGTTAAACATTACAATTAAATCATGTGCTCTGAACTGTAGCTCCTGGTTAATTATAATTCCAACTTGATGTGAAGATCCTGCGATTTGACTATTGCAGATTCGCACAATGCGATATCCATGTTGTTATTTTATTGCATAAACTACATTAAAACTATAGTATAAAGTCTAATTCATTGGAATTTTTCTTTAGTTTTGATTGATTTAAATGACATATTGATGTCTGTTGTTGATATCTACCATTTTGCAATTATCCGCTCTTAGGGATGCAACGATTAACCCATTTCACTATTATTAACGATTAAATGATTTTCACTATTAAAATCTAATTAACAATCTATAAACTTTTTGGGGCCCCCCGTCACATTTTTGTTGTGGTCTGTGCTGTTTGCAGTGCGTTTCTCTGTTTGCATGTGTTGTGAGTATTTTCATGCATAACAATCTAAAAATACAATCAAGAAAAAGATACAACAAAAAAATGTGTTTTATCAGAATCTAACAAGATTCAAGTACAGAAAATGAATGATAAAAATAAAAGTAATTCAATAAAATTAATGCAAAGTTAAGGTTATAAATTGTACAATTTATTATGCCTGAATGTTTTTTAAATCATTATACGATCACAGGCATCAAAAACACATGCAAATGATAAATTATAATACAAACTCAACATTGCATATCCTTTGAGGTGACCATTGCGAATGATCACATTGTGATATCGATGCTGAAACGATATATTGTGCAGCCCTATTGTACGCCGAGGCTAATACGCATGCACAATGGATTAACTATGGCTGAGGCTATTAACTAAGAGCCATTTTCATGTCGCGCCTACAGTTTGTTATATCTACGCGACAACGCTCACAATTTCCTGTCGCTCCTAGTTGAAAGAATGGTGCGAGCACACTGCGTCACGTGGCAAGAACTGATTGATCAGCTTTATACTTTGTATGGATATACACATCTCTACTCCAAAGAGGAAAAAAAAAACTAAATGAAAATACCAAACAAGGTCATAATAGACAGGTTCAGCAGCCTTTGACTACATTTGTTCTCTTTAAAAGAGAATACTTAGCTAATATGTAGCTTAGACTTACATTAGACAAATAATTTTTTTTATTTATTCTTATTTTTATTTATTTATTCATTGTTTTGTCATTTATTTTCAGTGTAAAATTATTACTCATGTTTAAATGCCAAAAACGTGTGTATTTTTAAGTCCAAAGAGTAATGGACTATTGTTTGTTTTTTATTATTATTTTGTGCTGTATTATTTGGTTACTGAGCAGCTATAAATAACCCTTTAAAATATAAGAAGTTTTCATGTGATTTTTCTAAACTAGTAGTGTTTTGAAATTAATGAATGCATAATAATCGTGATAACCGTGAAACTGTGATTATTCCTCCGACTATAATTGTACAACAAAAATCTATAATCGTTGCATTGCTATCTGCTATATTAAAATAATCTCTAACATATTGCTTCGGTTTTTTTTTCAGCTGTATTTGATTTTTGTGAAACGCTCATTTCCACCACAGTATAAAAATATAAAAAGGAATTATTTGCTAGTTTATATTGCACAATTTTGTCTTGACTGTTGCAATTTGGAGGGGGAAAAAGTTGAAATGTTGCAAAACATGAAATAGTTACAAGATAACATTTTTTTTGAGAATTATGAATTTATATCCAATATAATCTCATTCAAAGTATAAAAAGTTAGAAACCCAAAGTTTTTTTGGCAAACGCTGTTAAAAACGGACTCAAAACTTTAAAATGGACATGGCGGAAATGGGCTCCTCCTACATTTCAGTCTAAAATGAAATAACCAAAACACTGATTCCTTTTAAATGACGGTTTTGATTAAAGACAAAAGATAACATCAAACTGAAAATAAATCCTGACAGTTGAGGATGAGGGAAAAGCCTGCATGTTAAGTCTTGCAGTCTTTGTCTTATCTCTGTCTATCATTTCATTATTAACTCTACTTATTGTCTCTACTTTCTGTTTCAGAATTCAGTTTTGTGTAAAGCAGCCGTGCATGCTGGGGTCATCATTGACCAGTTTGGAGGACCAATCACGGTGGAGAATCGTAGAGGGCTCAGTTACTACCCTGCGGTCAGAGCCAATGGCATCCAGTCAAAAGAGTGAGTTTCTGCAGTGGTTTCTGTGGTCTTTCTTTACGCCTGAAGCCTCAGATTTTATCTGTGCTACATGCATATTGTGAATGCTTTCATATTCCCAGGCAAGTCACCATGTGGGCTTTCATTTCTTCTATTAAAGGCACAATATGTATGATTTTTTTTCATTGATATATCCAAAATCTATTATTTCAATTCAATTTCAATGTAGATTGTGTGAAAGCAGCTTAACCTAGAAGTTCTAGTAAACTGAAACTGTCAGTCCAATTTGCAGAGTTGAAGTTCAGTTTAGTGTGGTTTAATTTTCACTGCTGAGAGTCCAAACACTGAAGAGCAAATCCATTGATGCGCAGCTCCACAAGTCCCAAACCATGCAAGCCAGTGGCGAGGAACAAACTTCTCCAATTGAAGAAAGTGAAGAAGAAAAAACAGGTTCTGTTGGGCACGATTAGTTCTCCTCTGGCCAAACTTTGCTGAGTGACACTAAAATATTACTATATAGTAATTTCTATTACTATATTAATAATTTATATTATATTACTAAAAGTATTACTATATACTATACGTATACTAGAACAGTGTTATACATTTTGCTGACTTGTATTTATATATTATTTTCATATTATATATTTTAGATATTATATTTATATTATATATTTTGATGTGCTTGCATTATCTTAAAATATTTTGAAATATGTTCAAATGAAGAGAAATAAGCAATTTTAACTTGATGTGGAATTTGTTTCTGATTTGGCTTTAAAGAAAACAGGGAAATGCCAAAGACACTTTCCCCCGGTTTCACAAACAAGGTTTAAGGCTAGTCTTGGATTAAATTGCATGTTTGAGCTGTCTCAACTGAAGATAACTTGCAGTGAGATGTCTTAAAATATGGGAGTGTCATTTTTTGTCTACAGGTGCACACCAGTAATGTATTTTTCTAAGGCCGTTTTTATAAATGTGGCTTAAATAGCCTAATTTAACTAAGGTCTAGTCCTGGCTTAAGCTAAACCCGGTTTGTGAAACTGGGCCTTTAATTTGTTTAATAAGTCAGAGCAGCAGTATATTTCTGTATTTAGTATGATAAAACAGCTCTGCTTCTTCTCCAAGTGATCACGAGTGAACTGGGAAGTGGTCAAATGTGGCATAATAAAAGCTCCGCTGCTTTAATTTTGCTTCACATGCTTCTCTCATCAGCAATTGCTTTAGCATTCTTGTCTCTTTCTACCACTTTGTCTTTCTCTACTTCATACTACCATGATAGGATGAAGTGAAAACGACAACTCCCATGATTATACAATCAGTCAGGGCATCATCAAACTACACCTTTGTTTGGTGTGAATATGCACCTTCTAGTGGTGAAAATTACATATTGAGCCTTTAAAACATCCTGCAACTTCCTAAAGAACATCCTCCTAGTTATATACAATGCATTTATTTAATCAAACTTTAGTTTATTTGACTTGTTTGCCTACTAGGTGGCATGTGATGGGTATCTCGGGTTGCATATAGAGAATTCACCAAGAGGTCAGGAATAAGGTTAAAAACAATAGTTTTTTCCTCATGTGTATTTGTTTTTAGTGTAAAAAAATATTACCATTACAAGTGAAGCAAAAGCAATGCATTAAAGCAGTGTTTCTCAACCACGTTCCTGGAGGACCACCAGTGCTGCATGTTTTGGATGTCTCCTTTGTATGTCCATTACAGGTCTTTCAGTCTCTGCTAATGAGCTGATGATCTGAATCAGGTAGGTTTGGTTAAGGATATAGACATAGAAAATGTGCAAACTTGGTGGTCCTCCAGAAATGTGGCTGACAAACACTGCATTAAAGAGATAATTGACTTAAAACTAAAAATTTGCTCACTATTTACGCTCCTTCAAGTGGTTCCAAACCTTTAAAACATTTTGTTTTCACAAAAAAAGTAAAGGGTAAATGAGGATGAACAAATATTCTGTTATAACTGTCCATTTCAATTAATAATAAAAAAATCATGTCTAGACTCCTTTAATAAATGTGCAATAATTGCTGCATAGACTGCCATTATAAGTGCATTTCTGTCAGTGTGTGTTGGCTTGTTGTAAATTTGCCAGATTAGATTAGAAGAACGGTTAAATTACAGTTTTCGAAACTTGAAATTGAAAGTCTGTCTTCTGGTTCCCCTAACAAGTCACATCACGTCTTATTCCAGGACTTCAGCAAATGGCTCAATATGACCTTGGTTGGTTTTGTACAGGAGTTATTATTAAGTGGTGATTTCTGCTCTTTTTCTTTGCGATGGACAGTTCAGATACCTATAATGTCAGGGACACTCTGTCTGGACAGTTGCTCTTTCACAGATTTGTCAGTGGGGAATTGGGGGCAGGTTGAGGAGGAAATTGAGATTGCCTCTCGTTATAGTCTCTGAGGAGTGCTTGAAGTGTCTATTGAGGAGTGATTTATTAGGACTTTCCTACAGCCAGAGATTATACTGCTGTCCCATTTAAAACCTGCTGAAAGCTACTGGGCATATCCCCTTCTTTACATTCATTTTTTTTGTTTCTGTGTGCTTTCTTGATTTGTTTGTTGTGCATTACTATGTTGTTTCTCGGGAGCTTGCTTGGGTATTGCTGTACAGTATACTGGTGCATTTTTTTAGTGTGTCACAAAATGTCACAGAAAATGACTAATTTTATAGTGTCTGTCACTGTTTTGCAGTGAAAATATGCTTTAATTTACATGCTTTAATTCATGCTGGGCAATGATTAATTTATGCACAATGTAGAGACAGAAGTGACATGCTGTTATTTAAAGATAAATAACATTAGGCTAATTTGTTTGTTTAATAGAAGTCTTATCTGTGGGATAGAAACCCTACATGACTTCTGTTGTGATCTGGCACTATAAAACGAGATAAAATATCCTAATAAAATGGTCAGGGAAATGCTGAATGTTGCTATGAGCTTTCTAGGGAGTTGTGGGATGATTTAGAGGTTGATATTCAGTTACTATGAGTTAAGTTGACTAAAGTGTTGCTTCAAGGTTACTAAGGTGTTGTAAATGGTTTGTAGTGCATTGCTATTTGGTTTCTAGGGTGTTTGGGGTGTTTACTATGGTGTTGCCATGCAACTACTAGGTATTGTGGATGTTTTTTTAGTGTGTTGCTGTGTGGTTGCTATCATGCTGTGGGTGTGAGTTGCTGTTTGCTATATCATTGCTTAGGGCAAGGTGATAAAATCGGTATCAATATTTATTGACTAGTCCAAAGACATGCGGTACAGGTGACTTGGGTAAATTAAATTGGCCGTAGTGTTTGAGTGTGAATGAGAATGTATGGGTGTTTCCCAGTGATGGGTTGCAGCTGGAAGGGCATCCGCTGCATAAAACATATGCTGGATAAGTTGGCGGTTCATTCCGCTGTGGCGACTCCAGATTAATAAAGGCACTAAGCCGTAAAGAAAATGAATGAATGAATGAGTTTTGGTATAAGCTTAGGGTATAAGTTTGTCGTTTCTTAGGGGTAAATTTTGAAGCCCTTCCCCTTCACACTTGGTTTTAAGGGCCAAGGGGAAGGGGTAGGGGTACAAAAATAGAATTGGGATTGGGCCATAGTGTCCTTTTCCAAATGATGATTCTAATAAATTCTTTTAATCCCTAAAATGGCCCAGTTCAGGCCCCTTGTAAGCCCTAGCTCGGTCCATGACAGCGGAAAAGTGTCTAGTGATTAATTAAAGCCCTGTCATGTGAAAGTAACGCCTCCAGAAGCCAAAAGGGAGATTCCCATTGTCAGTCCTGTTGTGCTGCTAAATTCAGAGGACCTCCCTCAGCGTGTCCCGCATCTCTCCCTGTGACAGCAGATCTGGGGTACAGCTGGGACGCTCAAAAGAGCAGTGTGGCAGTAATTAGAGGGGGAACAGGCAAATTGCATCTCTGTCAGCCATTACTTGAAAAAACCTGTCATTTTCACGAGCTTCCTGGATCTGATTACTTTTTCATTACTTTTATGGCAGCCGAGCAGAAACGGTTTCAGAGTTCAGGGTACAAAGTGGTTTTACAACAGTGTGAATAAACCAAAATGGGATACAGGAGATAGTGTGCCAACAAACCAAGAAATAAATAAATAAATAAATATACATTTGCAGCCTGGGAGTATGAGCAATAAACTGCTGGTGACAGAAATACAATTGAATAAAAGTTAACAATAAAATGAATCCAGTGCTGATCAGAGTCACCAGACAGGAATAACTGTTTAAGTGCACGCAATAAAACGTGCAGAAAGCCTGAGATCAAAACCCTGAGTAAATGTAATTACAGGAACTCAACTGATATTGACTGTCTTTCCTGGTAAGGTTAAAGCAGACTCTGAGGACGTTAAATCATTAGTAAAATCTACTTAGAGCGGAGGTGATGGATTTAATTTGACTAATCAATTGGTTTTTGGGAAATGAATGGCTAATCCACCAATGCAACATCACCAGCTTCTTATGAGATTTTGTAGTGTTGCAAGAAAAAAGTAACACAAATTGATATTCCTCATATCCTAAAAAGCGATTTGCTTTAGTTAAAGTCAGTAAACCCATAGCAAATTTAATGTATGTCAATTGAAATGTTCAAAGAACGGTTGAATGCAAAATGAATAGCTTTCCTGTGTTTTTTATTTTTTATTTTATTATTATTATTATTTTATTCTTTATTTATTTTTTATTTATTATTAATATTCTTTTTAACTATTTCCCAAGTGCGGTTTAACAGAGCAAGGATAGTATTTCACTGTATTATATATATTATAATATGTAATATTTTTCCTCCTGATAAAGTCTTATTTATTTTACTTTGGCTGGAATGGAAAAAAAAATAGTATTAGCCACTGAGATATTAGTTATTTAAACATCTTTACAATATTTAAGCATATGTTGAAAAAAATCTTTCTGTTAAACAGCACTTGGGAAATATATTAGGGGTGTAACTGATCACTGTTGATCCGTGATTCGTACGAATCACAACCTACGGTTCAGAACACACGTGACCTGTGGATTAATACACTTTTTTTACTTGTAGATTAATCTTAAATTTGTAACGATCACAGAGGGATCCCCTCTCACATCATTTAAGTCACATGTATGAAAGCATTTAGGCTTTCCAGTAAAATATAATGATGACGGAAGAAGTTTTGGTGGGTTATTCGGGATGTGGTGGGTTTCTTAAAGGTTATTAAGAGGTGTTTTTTGTCATTACATGTTTAGCCTGCATTAATGCATTCAGTGCAAGCTGCATAATTAATCATTGAAAGATCGGGATCTCAACATCCACGCAACATAAATTATAAATGATGGTGATTTGCATATGTTTATTAAATCTTTTTTTTTGTGTGTTGGTGTGTGGTTGCTAGCTTTCTGTGAGTGTGATTTGCTGTGTGCTATATCATTGCGATGCAGATACTTGGGTGTTCTGATTTTTATTTATTTTATTGTGGTCACTAGAGTGTACTGATTCATATATTTTTATGCCTTAAAAGCAACAAGTTGACTTTACTTTAAAAGGTGTGTATATCCATTGTAACTTTGAACAGTTAAGTTGACAACTTAATCTTTATAATTATGCACATAATTAATTTACCTAATAATTTTAAAGATGTATATATATCTATATCTATATATATATATATATTTATTTATTTATATTTATATTTATATAAATTATTGTAAGGTCAATATTATTAGCCCTCTTAAGCAATATTTGTTTTCGATTGTTTACAAAACAAACCACTGTTATACAATGACTTGCCTAATTACCCTAACTTGCCAAATTAACCTTTAAGGTGAATACTAGTATCTTGAAAAATATATAGTGAAATATTCTGTACTGTCATCAGGGAAAAGATAAAAGAAATGAGTTATTAGAAATGAGTTATTAAAACTATTATGTTTAGAAATGTGTTAAAAAAATCTCTCTGTTAAACAGAAATTGGGGAAAAATATACAGGGGGCTAATAATTCAAGAGGGTTAATAATTCTCACTTCAACTATATCTATCGATCGATATAGATATAGATATACAGTTGCGATCAGAATTATTAAACCCCTTATGAATTTTTTTTTCTTTTTAAATATTTCAAAAATTATGTTCAACAGAGCAAGGATATTTTCACAGTAATAATGATAATATTTTTTCTTCTAGAGAAAGTCTTATTTGTTTTATTTCGGCTAGAATAAAAGCAGTTTTTAATTTTTTAAAAAACATTTTAAGGTTAAAAGTTTTAGCCCCTTTAAGCTAAATTTTTTTTCGATAGTCTACAGAACAAACCATCGTTATACAATAACTTGCCTAATTACCCTAACCTGCCTAGTTAACCTAATTAACCTAGTTAAGCCTTTAAATGTCACTTTAAGCTGTATAGAAGTGTCTTGAAAAAGATCTAGTAAAATAATATTTACTGTCATCATGGCAAAGATAAAATAAATCAGTTATTAGAAATGAGTTATTAAAACTATTGTGTTTAGAAATGTGTTGAAATAATCTTTTCTCCGTTAGACAGAAATTGGGGAAAAAAATAAACACGGGGCTAATAATTCAGGGGGTTTATTAATTCTGATTGCAACTCTATATAGTTATAGATATATATAGATAAATATAGATATACATACAGTATATAGTGTCCTTTTCCAAATGATGATTCTAATAAATTCTTTCAATCCCTAAAATGGCCCAGTTCAGACCCCTTGTAAGCCCTGGCTCACTCCATGACAGCAGAAAACAGTCCTAGTGATTAATTAAAACCCTGTCATGTGAAAGTAATGCCTCTAGAAGCCAAAAGGGAGATTCCCATTGTCAGTCCTGTTGTGCTGCTAAATTCATATGTTTATTAAACCTTTGAATCGCTGCATTCAAATCTGTGTTTGAAAAACGCTTAAATCAAGAAAGAGTTAATGTATGAAGTTGCGAACAGTCTAATAATGCAGAAGTGCTGGGATAACAGTTTATAGTTTAGATAGAAAACCAATGATGTTTATGGTAAAGATTAAAATCCCCATGATATGCGTTTACCTTAAAACTCAAAAATGAAAGTTGTAGGCAGCAATTACATTATTTAACCAATAGGTGACAACAACTAGCCATCAAAATATGCCACTGAATAATTCTTCAAAAATTATCCAGTAATGAAACATGAAGATTTATGAGTGAATAACTGAATTGTTTATTGAAAATGAGACGAAAATAAATATGGGTTGTACAAATTATGATGTTAGATTTCTACATTTAGCGTCATCAGCAACAGCAGTAACAGTGAATTTTTCACAATTATATTTTACAGTTTATAATTATTCAGCTGATTATTTCTTCATTTTATTTTTAATAAAATTACAGGTTTTAAGTTCTGTTTGTTAAAACCAAAAGTGTCTTGCAGTGCTGTTTTCGTAATAAATGAAAAGCAAATTACATGTGTCTCCTCCCCTTTTTGGCTGATCCGAGAAATGCTCTGATTCGTGACTAAAAAACCATAATGCGATCCGAACCGTGGGATTTGTGATCTGTTACACTACTGCTTTATACACTTAGCATAAATTATGCAAGAAACACATTTACAGCTACGCATTTACAGCTAACTAAAATTGTTGCCGAAATATTTTAAAAAAATTAGAAATAATATTAAGTAATCAATTTCACATAAGGGGCCAATAATTTTGACTTCAACTGAATATTTGTCCCAGGATATTGACAGCCTGTTAGCCCAGAAGAAGCTCAGATTAAGCCTTGGTAGTGAAAGTCGACTCTCTTTACACCTCCACAGTGGAAACAAGTAGGCGTTACTTTCCCATGACAGGGTCTTTAATTAATCACAGTAATAATGATGATCTTTTGTGTCTAAAACGCTCACTGATGTCTGTTTTTCTTCTCTTCCAGTGGCTCGTTGTCTGAAACCCTCTTCACATTCGTGACCAATGGTAAGCTGTTTTTTTTTTTATGGTTCAACGATGATGTAAATTGAGTGCACATATTGGTGTAGGATTAATCCTATTATTTCCTGACATGATTAGTTTTCGCCACCTGCTGTTATTCCTGCTGCCGCTGTGTGTTACAGTTTTGTTTGGCTGGTATGTTTGCGCCTTTGTGGAAAAAGGAAGTAGCTTAATCAGCGATTGGTAGCCTAACAGGTTTTTTTATTATTCATTTTGGATATAGAAAGCTGTTTGCACTTTATCAGTGTGAATGGATGGAGTTTGTTTTTCTCTGCCAGTCTTGCGTAGAGCGGTTGGCATTTACCTGTACGGACTTGCTTCATGTGACGAATGAATGCATGTGCTGACTAAATTAATATACACTCAGAAAATTATGTTTGCTGTTTGTTCAAACTACGCATTAAAAATTAGCTCAAACAACACAATTCTTGAGGGTTTTTTTGGGACTTAATCGATTTGTTCAATCCACATGAATTTGTGAAAAGTTAACTTAATTCCTTCATGTTGTCCAGACACAAAACTATTTTTTTACAGTGTAATAGTAAAACTTTTTTAATTGATTGTGTTTAGAATAGCATTTATAAATTTTATTAAAAAAAAAAAATAATAATAATAATGTTTATTTTTCCCCCAAAGTCTGCCGTTTCAGTTTTCTTTTTATTAATGTTTTCAGCATGTTATTTTATTGGTTGATTTAACATTTAATAATCAAAAGCTTGTCCAATCAATAAATGTATAAATCTTCAGTTTCACAAAATAATTACACTGTAAAACCCAAAAAGTTAAGGTAACTCAAACCTGACTGAGGACACTGATTGCAACAAACCCTTTAAGTTCAAAAACTAATCCTAATGACTACTATAAACTTAATCCATTTGAGTAAACGAAGCAATTTGAGCACAGTAAAATCCAATAAATGAAGAGAACTCAAACCAACTGAATGCTGTAAAACCCAATAAGTTAAGGCAACTCAAACCGTTTGAGAAAACCGAATTCTACAAACTATTGAGTTAAAAAAAACTAATCTATATGAGTCCTGTGAACTTCCTACTCCATTTAAGTTGAAGTAATGAGCTATATAATTAACTCATTTCCTTCAACACTGAGTTCAAAACTCTTTTCAAATGAGTAGAATTAACTTTCAGTAAATTTTGAGTTAACTACACTCATTTCATTTGATAAAGTTGACTGTTGGGTTTTACAGTGTATTAAAATAATCTCAATTTATTAACAGGTTTACAGTAAAATCTTGCCCTAGAATTTTTTTCCTCCCGAATTTAATTGCTAACTTTTTTCTGCTGTAATTGAAATTAATGTGCAGGTAAAGCAGCTAAGTAAGCCCTAAAGTTGGAGAAAACAGAATGTAAAATTCCTGTGTCTGATGTTAAGCCTCTTTTAAATCTGATATATTAATGAGAAATGGCAAATGGAACGGAATGAATGTAGAAACAACAAATTGTAAGAAGTGAATCTATTTGTAATTCAAAGAAATAATTAACATTTTGAAAATAGACATGATCAGGTTGTACATGTAGAATCGGCAACTCAAGACTCACACACTCATATTTATTGAAAGGTGAAGAGCAACCTATTCGTGACTTGTGTAAGAATATTTTGACAATAAAGCACGTTTTAATAGAATGTGTATTTTTAAATGATGTTAGCGAATGTTTTTATTTTGGAAATATTTTAAGGGAAATGTTTGAAAATGTGTCTTCTGGAGCAATTTTAGATTATGTATCTTTAATCAAATTAAAAGATTGTATATGACTCTTTTTAGTGTTGTTGCTGTTTGTATGGTTTTGTTTTGTACAATGAATGTTTGTTAGAAATGCATATGATTTTATGGTATATATTGTATATTTAGTATAGGTTTTGCAATGAATATAGCCAGTACTACTGATATGGCATTAAAACAAACAAACAAATAAATAAATAAATACATAAATTTCATCTCTAATTTGTAAATATTATTATAAAATAATGGTCTTCTAATTTTTAAAAAATAGATATTATAAAATAAATATGTTTTTTATTTATAATAAAGTAATAATAATATTTTAGTCATTAAAAATTGTCTGATCAATTGAAAATATGAAATGTATGCAGCACAATTACTTACAGGTGCACCAAAAATAATGTTTTAAGGGAAATGTGTTTTATTTTATTTCCAAATTTTATTTTATTTTGCCTAAAGTTCATATTTAAAAGCAAATCATCATGTCTAAGTTGAATAAATAAAAACTGTAGGGCCTTAATGCCTAAATAAATAAAAACCGTTGGAAATTAATACTTAATTTCTCTAATTTATTTCATATTGCTCAAAATAATAATAACCTTATGGAATCAAATTTCACATAATTATTTTTATTAACTTATGGAAAATTATTTGGTCTAAAGAAATTCCCCAAATGTCTTTTAATTGCAGTTTGATTGAATCAATTAAGTTCCTCTCAGATGAGGAGCATTTGTCTCGATTCCACATTTTGTCCAAAGTCCAGAATAAGATATTGAGTATGCTATTTATATATTTACTGATTCCAGCGTTATGGATGTGACATTTGGAGTAAAAAAATTAAACGTATATACTCAGAGAAAGTATATGTTACCAGTATATTGAAATATCTGTTTATATTTTTCTTACCCCTTAACCATGGAGTTCAGGCATCAAAAAAATATGTGTCTATTCATGTGTTTTATATTTAAAATGACGGCAAAATGAATGCGTTACGGACGTGACAAAAAAAAGACATGCGTTTTTGTGAGTTGACATACTTTGTGGAAATTCTGTGAATAAAAATGCAGAAGCCAAAAAATATTATAACAGTCAAAAGGACAAGGGTTGGCTCTGCATGGAACAAATATAATTTGTTTCATTTAGTTTTTCATTTTTGTCTTAATGAGGAAAAACTGTCGTTACGGACGTGACTTCTCTTCGTTACGGACGTGACCGCTCTTTGTTACGGGCGTGACTGCTCTAGACACTTGACACGTTCTGAAAATCAGACAAATGCTTTCAAAACTTTAACAAAGACCTATTTGTGGATATCTGTTGGTCATGTAAACCAACAAACTTTGACCTCTGAGACTTCTGAATGTTAAGGTTGCACAATTAATCAAACTTAAATAGATATCACCTTGTTATATTTAATTCATTAGGGCATGTGTTGTTAAAGGTTAACGCGATTTCAAATGTTCAAAACTCAATTCGGAAATAATGTTGCATGCTAACATGCTGCTTATTTACTATTATGAATAATATAGAATTGCTAATAAACATATTCAGCTATAATATGTTTATCGAGCTCCTGATGTCAGTGTTTCCAGACGAACTTGAATCATTGCTAGATTGTAAGTGCGCAAGACCGTGCTGCGTGGAGAATAGTATCAACATCTAGTTGTGTTACAGTTATAGCAATATTATATTTGATTACAAAGTTAATTCTAGTTAATGTGTTAGTCGATGGAATAAATAGTTTAAGTTGTCCACTCTATGCGCTTGCTTTCGTTTTCTCGTCGGCAGTCATGTCAGGTTGCAAAGAGTCCACAGAAGAAAAGAAGAAAAGTTTTGTGTAGGCTATGTTAAACAAGAATAGAAAAAAGAGCCATTGGTTATTGGCGTGTACGATATATAATGTTTATCTTTTATAGGCTATAGTTTATAACCGATTGTGTAAAAATATGGAATGAAATATTTACAGCTGATCCTATTGATTTTCTAACAAATATACTCCTATAATGTAGTTAAAGCTTAGATCAATATCAAGATTTTGTTTTTATTTTGCCGTCTGTAATATGATTTTAATAAGCACTCAAGCGCAATTGCCGGGTGCTGGAAATCTTTGAAAATGTTTTAGTTTTAAAGGAGGCTATAGCCTATTTTCAAAGTTTGAAAAGTGCTGAAGATTTTGGATAAAGTGCTTGGAAAATGAAGTGTCGCTTTATTAATTTATGTTTATAAATGGTTATTTAATAAATAAAATAAAAACATATTATGCTTTGCATGAAACGAAAACTCCGCTGGAGCCTGTGCATGTGCCTGCGGCGTGACCCGCGCATGAAACACAAACACCGCTCTTTTAAATGTGTGTGTGTATCGTGCGCATTTTGAGTAGTGGAAAAAAGACCAAATGCATGGAGGTTATTGTAGCATGAGCACTGGACTGAAGATATATTAAGAGGATATTAAGCGAGCCTCAAATCTGAGAGAGCCTCGTGCAAGTGTGCAGAAATAATTAGCAGATTTAACAGTATGGGAGATTGCGTGGGGCTTACGCAGGTCGCTTCTGCGTGAAGTGTTCAGGTACGAAATCTTTTATTTAATGTTTGCATTTGCTTTTTCGCACTTATTCGCGACATGATTTGTGTTGAACCCCCTGTTTTTCTTTTATTATATTTTTTAGTTATGCACCAGATTTCCCCTTGTAAAGATTTCGTACAATGTAGCCGCGATCATGATAGTGCCGATGAAACACTTTTTGACAGGATAAATGCTGTCTTTGCAATTTCTCAAGAAAATAATGTCGAACAAAATCACAGCTACATACATATAAAATAACCAGCGTTTATATTTAATGTATTTAAAATGTATATTTCCCAGGCCAGGCAAACGAAACCTTATTTTATACGGAACGGGAAAAAAACCGCAGAGTTTATATATTATTTATATACATTTCACATATTTCTCTTGGAAAAAATATCTTCTTGAAATGAATTTCGTTTGCTATAAATTGTATCTTAATTATTTGATGTATTATTTGATAGTCAGTTATCTACCAAATAAACAAGAAGTGCTTCAACACAAGGTCCGCTATGCAGCATCGCCAAAACACCAAGATTATGCGCCAAGATTATGGCAATATGTAACATATTTATAAATCGTTATGTTCTCTTTATTAAACATTTATTTATGAAATGTTACTAAAGTGGTTTGTTTAACTGAAATGTTCAGTTCTTGATATAACATATTATAGATATTATGTAATGTAAGTCAGTAATTGTAATGCAGCATCATAATGAACAAATATGCGCTATAGTCATTTGCTTATAATAGGGAGTTCAAATGATCACGTCCGTAACGCAAAATTATGGTTGTTTAGAACAAAGACCTGAGATGAATTGTTAATCATAATTAGCATGGACATATTTTGGCTTTGTATGTATAGTTTCATTTTATTTGTGCTAATATTTATTACACAATATAAACTTTTTCATTAAATCGTTACGGACGTGACACGTGATCGAAGCTGCGTGATGTCTTAAATATGTAGCTCATAAATTAAAAAGACAGCGATGTTATGAAAAAGTGAGGGTAATTATTTATACTACAGACCCCAATCCTTCTGCAGAATGCTTACTGTTAAAATAAAACATGGAAAAACCTCTTTTAACCTCTTTTTTGAAAGCATGCAATGTGGTTTGATGAAACAGAAATTTCCAATTGGCACAATCCTCATATTTCATGGATAAACAAAGCAATTTCCTTAAAAATTCGACAAGAGCACATCATAACAATAAAATACAGACCTTAATGAGCAAAATTAAATTGGTTTTGTTATTTTGGTCAAAAGTTTATTTTTTCATGATAAGGTTGACATTTTCATGGAATCAGCCATTACATTTCAGTCCTTTTATTTCAATTTTCATGTTTAATACAGTATTATTTGCCAGTTGGCTGTCATTAATTGTGAAATCTACTAGCAAATTGATTGTAAATACTTCTTTACACAATTTTTCTTCAGTGTACAATCAATGTCAAAATTGTTTATTGCAATTTTCATGTTTAATACAGTATTATTTGCCATTTGGCTGTATTTAATTGTAAAATCTACTAGCAAATTGAGTGAAAATAGTTCTTTCTGCACCATTTTTCTTCAGTGTACATAAGATTTCAGTCTTTTTTATTCAAATTTTCATATTTAAAACAGTATTATTTGCCATTTGGCTGTATTTAATTGTGAAATCTACTAGCAAATTGAGTGAAAATAGTTCTTTCTGCACCATTTTTCTTCAGTGTACAATCAATGTCAGAATTTTTTATTGCAATTTTCATGTTTAATACAGTATTATTTGCCCTTTGTTTGTAATTCACTCTAAAAATCTACTAGCAAATTGAGTGAAAATAGTTTCTTTCTACACCACTTTCCTTCAGTTTACATTGGGTGGACAAGTAAGAAGTGATCTTTTGTACTTCCTATTAACAATCTGAACTAGTAACTGTTTGCTTTAGCGGTGCTTCAGTCAGTAGTTGTTATAGATTTCTGGAAGTCTACTGATCGATTTGAGCCTAATCTCTTCTGCTCAGAAGTGGACCTGCATTGAATACTCACTTTTGATATATAGCATGAGCTCCTGATGACAGGAGTTGATGGATGTGTGGACATCAGTCAATGCATCTCCATTGATTCCCATTAATTCAATTAGCTTAAAGCACAGCAATGACTGCTGCCGTAACCCCTAGCTTGATGCTAACACTCACTAACATTGTGACTATGACTGTTGTATTAATATGCTATTTAAACCTCAAGTCTGCATTAGGCATGGGGCGTTAACCGTTTTCAAGGTATACAGCGGTTTGGAAAAGTCAAGGTTTTAAAACTGTTTTAAAACGATTTTTTTATCCTTTTTTTTTTTTTTTTTTGCTTTTTAGGTCAACCGTATATCCAAAGATGCCATTTTAAATTGTAAAAAAAAAAATCTGTTTTTGAAATAAATGAAGACAGCAGATGTCAATGATTCATTTGAATTATTTAGCCTGACATGTTTACTGCTCCAAAATATTTTAAACGTTTCTCAAAATAAAATATATTGTGTTCAAAGGGGAAACAAGTTTTTGTCTTTTACCCAGACATTTAAAAAGAATATATTTTAGAGCAGTAATCACAATACAGGGAAACCGTGAAACTGTGATATTTTTTATCCAAGGTTATCATACCGTCAGTATCTTATACCGGCACATGCCTAGTCTGCATGTTCTGCGATGCAGTTTTGTTTATGCACATATTTAAAGCTACACTATGCAATTTTTGCCACTGTCAGAAACTGCATGATTCTTTTTTTCATGTTTAATCCATTGAATTATTCATTTGAACAATTAAGGAAAATTAAATAACATTTTGGAAGAAATTTTAAACTGATTTCAAGGGAATCTGTTTTTTGATCATTTTTATAAATTGCTGTTTCATTATTTCACCTTATTAGACATAATTTTGGATCGCCAAAATTTAATTTGCAATCAAATATTATCCAGTAAAATGTAAACTAAAACAGAAATGGATATATTAAAAAAATAAGCTTGCTATCCATTCAAAATGAAATAATAATAATAAATAATAAAAATCATAATAGCTTAATAGTAAGCTAAGTCCTTTTTTTGGTCAAATTGTAATAAAGTGTTGTTAATTGCACATAAAGCCTCTCTCAGCATAAAATTGCAGCATTTACTCAAATTTTCAGGATTGCTAAAATTTAATTTGCCATTAATATGAAATGCAAAGCATGGAATTTGTTACCCTGCAGCTTTATGAAGTTAGCTTTGATTTTATAGATTTCTTTTTATTACATTTTTTTTACAAAAAACAGTAAACAGTACAGAATATCATTATAAATTAAATATCATCATGGAATATTATCATCAATTATTTAATATGTACTTTCCCACCCCAACATTTAATTAAACAGAAAAAAAAACATTAAAAATAAATTATAAAATAGAATACTGTGAACAAAAATAAAGTAAATGAATACATTTTAAATTCATATTTAAAAGGGGCGGGAAGAGTGCTCAGTGGTTAGCACTGTCACCCCACAACAAAAAGTGGGTGCTCCGGTTTCCCCCACAGTCCAAAGACATGCGCTATATGTGAATTGGATGAACTAACTTAACCGTAGTGTATGAGTGCGTGCATGTGTGAATGTGAGTGTGTTTTGATGTTTCCCAGTACTGGGTTGCAGTTGAAAGGGCATCCGCTTGGTAAAACATATGCCGGGTTCCTTCTGCTGTGGCGACCTCTGATAAGTCAGAGACTAAGCCGAAGGAAAATGAATGAATGAATGAATGAATTAATGAATGAATTAATTAATGTATTTAAAACAAAAATATTTCATTGAATTTGACATTAGTCATCTTTCTAACGATTTTATCCATTTTAGTTTCCACTGAGCGGTGCGATATGGTACGAAACCTTTTTTCATCCATTTCTTCTCAAAGCTACCAAAAAAATCGAACCATACTGTACTATTAACTGACGGAAAGGGGTTATTTTTTAAATGCATCTACAGTAAAGTTTAGAAATTGTTGTTTTTGAAAGACATTTGTTGACTGAAAATCCCATTTTTAACTTAAAATAAACATTTTAAGAAGTGCGATTAATTGCATTCAAAATAAAAGTTTGTTTTGACATAATATATGCCTGTGCATTATACAGTGCTTAGCATAATTGAGTACAGCCCTTTTTGAGAATAAATATTTTTATCCATTTCTCATATATGCAATGTATTTTGAGGCATTTAAACAAAACAGATTTATTAAACGGATATATTTATGAAAATTTTTAGTCACTAAACATATTGAGAAATTGAAAGATAATACAATTAAATTCAAGCAAAATGTTGCAAAAAGAAAAATTACAACCTATAAAATTTCAACAAATTTTTAAAAAAGAAATTTTGTTTCTCTTTCCTTTTTACTCTTTTAAATTTGTATTTATTTTTTTCTATAACTAGTTTTTTGGACCGTTATCGCTAGTTATTTTGTTAGATAAGCTCCAGATTTGGCTTCAGTACTGACTAATTTAATGTATATGCACAAATATAATATTTGTATCCTTTCTATTAAAAATATGAATTTAAAAGAGAGATTTGTGAGGCATGTACTTCTATATGGTGAGCACTGTATATATTTGTTATGTATATGTGACACACACACATACATGCGTACATAAAAACAAAAATATTCAAAACTATTTTGTTACATAAATATTTAAATGCAATATAAAATAAATATAATTTGTAAAGATAACAAAAAAATAAATATAATTTTGTATTATATCACACATATTGTATCACACATAGTTTATATCTAAATATAAATAAACATTTTCTCAAATATATTCATGCATGTGTGTATTTATATATACACATAATAAATATACACAGTACACACACACTTAAATTATAAAAAACTTTTGGATGCGGTTAATCGGGGGAGGTCTTGCGGCTCTGGTGAGGATTGCTGGTTGATTGATTCGCTCCGACAACCTGCACACAAAAAAGTTATAATGCCCTTGTAAACTTGTCCAACTGACAATCTGAGTATGTCCAAACGTCTTGCTCCAAAACAGTATGACATTTTTACTAGAGCTTGTAGAACAGGTGCGGAAAAACAGAAACTCAGGTCGATCCTGACCTGGCTGTCATGGCGGATACATCAGACATGTTAGCGGAATTAAAAACATTGAGAACTGAGCTTGGAGCTAAACTAGACGGTGTTGAAAAACGATTAACGGAAGTATCATCATCTGTTAAGATGTTAGAGAACAACCTGACGCATGCGATTCAACGTAGTTCAATTTTGCCAAGCACAAATTTTAAGTACTCTAATTCAGATTTTTACAAAGAAACATCATAGTTTCATTATTTCTTCCATTACTAATAAAAAATACGACATTTCTTTGCGAGTGTTGTTGACAGACTTTTGAAGCCCACTGTTATGAGTATGCCGAAACTTCAATCAAGGATGTTTTCTGACCTCACGCTGAGATTCTCCTCTTGTCTTTTTCCTCCGTTTCCTCTGCCTACATATGCTCAGCGTGAGGAATGTGATGGTGTTGGCCAAATCGGGGCTTAGCAGCAGCAGGATGCATCGGCTCTGTTTTTCTCACTTTTTAAAGGAAGCGGCTGTCTTTCCCCCTTCTTTTATTGTTATATCGTTGTGTTCATAGCACATGCGTCTCCATTTAACTGTACACATGGTGGGTATTTTAAGAGCTCGGAGCTTCCTGTTGAGTCAATGTACACGTAACTGCGTTTGTGCTCCATATGTGTTTTATTAGATCAAAAGCAAGCGCTAGACACGACTAGAACCAACAATACTCTCTTTTTGATGTTTTTAGAGCAATAGTTCAGCCCAAAATCTTTTATGTTAAGACCTGTTTGAGTACATTTCTGATGAAAACTAAAGAAATTATTTTGTGTAATGTTGGAAACTGCTAGCCATTGACTTCTGTATTTATTTTTTCCGAATGTCTGTGGCTTTCGATGTTTAACATTCCTATTAGAAAAGGGTTTAAATCACTTGAGGGTTTGTATTTTCTATTTTTAGCTGAACTATTCCTTTAATGTTTGCCTTCTTCAGATGTGCCACAAATATGTGTGCAAATTATGCACTATGCAAATAATATGCGTGCTTGCATCCAAAATACACTGTAAGAACCGCTGGGATCCACACAATTTAGCTCAATAAACTGCTAATTAGCATTTTATTAGTAGTGAAGTACTTGTTGGGTTAAGGTTGTTACCATTTATTTTTGTATAGCACCTTTAAAGGGCACCTATGGTGAAAAATCTACTTTTCAAGCTGTTTGGACAGACATATATGTAGGTATAGTGTATATACGATCATATTGGGGTGATATAAACACACCCAGTGCTTTTTTTCAATTTAACAACATAAAAACGGTGGACCAATTGGATCGGTTTTCAGACCGACCGCAACTTGACGTAGGAGTGCGGTCCCCCCGCCCACCGAATTGATTGACAACTGTGTATTAACATGTCTCCGTAGTAACGCGTATAATCATATCAACAAGACAAAACGTGCGCTAAGCAACCGGGAATAAAAGACCTGTTCAGTTCGCTAGGATCATCAATCATCATCAAATGTGATCAAGAGTGAGTTTTACAAGTTTAAAATGTTTTAAAACAGTGCATGTGTGTAATGAATTACAGCGATTTACTTCAGCTTTACTTCATCAACACAGCCGCGTGTCAGAACAATTATACAAGAAGACGCTTCCATAACGGTTTGTGAACGTTAAATCAGGTTTATTTGGTACATTAACGTAACAGATATCCATACAGCAGTGGATATTAACCTGTATCCTGTCACATTTGCGTGCAAAAAAGAGTGCAAAGCTAAACGCGCGCGCTGTCTGTGTGTGTGTCCGCGCTGTGTGTGTGTGTGTGTCCGCGCTGTGTGTGTGTGTATGTATCTGTGTGTGTGCGTGAACTTCGTAATGACATTGTGTGTGACTCATCGTTGCAACTCCACAACAAATGCATCAAATACTCATTTTTAAAGTTCTTACTGTGGTATTTCTCACAAACGTTACGTGAGATCTGCTTCCTTTATGTCTGTCTGTGGTCTGAAACAGCCGAGGGCGGAGATTGAGGCACACTGACAGGCACGTGGAAACGGTGTGCGTGAAGGACTAGCCTTAAAGGCGCAGTACAACAAAACCGCTACCTGATGGTTAGAGCTATAAAATAGAAATTTATGAAAGGTATAAAAAAAAATCTAATGGGTGTTTTGAGCTGAAACTTTAAAGACACATTCTGGAGACACAAAAGACTTATATTAAATCTGGAAAAAGGGGTATCCTAGGTGCCCTTTAAAACTTATCTCTCAGTGGAAAACTTAATTCAGTTTAAAACTAAAGTGTTACTAAAACTCTTTACTGTTTTTACGTATTTACAGTATCTGCATGACAAAAATAGAGTATTTTGATTTTCTTTCATACTGAAGGCAGAGATTGTATCACAGGTAGGCATGGATTGATAACCGTTTTCAAGGTATACCGTGGTTTGGAAAAGTCAAGTTTTTAATACCGCCAAATGTTTCTGTAATACTGTTCCTATGGTGTATGTAAGATTTTTTTATTTACATTTTTTTAAACCATAGCATCTCCAGCAGAAAATATGTCCAAAGATGCTATTTTAAATTGTAAAGAAATCTTTGTTTCTGAAACTAACTCCAAACTTACTGTTCTAAAATATTTTACATTTTTAACAAAATAAAATGTGTTGTGTTCAAAGAGAAAAAAAAGTTTTTGTTTTTTACCCAGACATCTAAAAAGAATATATTTTAGAGCAGTAATCACAATGAAATCGTGATATTTTTTATCCAAGGTTATCATACCGTCAGAATCTTGTACCGGCCCATGCCTAATCACAGGCAATACAGTAGACATCAGAAGGTTATTTCGATCTTGCTGAAAATGTAGTCAAAAGTATTGATTTCTAAATAAATGAACATTTAAACAGTAGATTGTTTGATTTTAAATGTACTACTATACTCTCTCTTTCCTACAGACTGCAGCCAGCAGACTGCTCTTCAACCTGCTTTCATAACTACAAGTTTGTCATCGCACAATGTCTCCTCTGACGGGTCTGAAGTCGACTGGCTCCCTAACAGCACCCAACCGGGTATTTCTGAAGACCTCAGCAATAAGCATTCACTGTGGTTGCAGATTGACCTGGGAGAAAAGAGGAGGATCACAGGTAACACTTCCACTCATTTACATGTTTGTTCATAATCGTCTTCATCTCTTGGTCGACTGATTGTGTCTTTTTCTTTTCTGATTTTTTCAATGTGCAGTTTTGCATGATTGGAAATGGATCTCACTCTAATGCACATAAATATGTCATTTTTAAGCACTTCGAAATTCTGCCCTTCAATGTGATAAAAATGTCTGTTAATTCAGTGTTTCTCAACCACATTCCTGGAGGACCACCAACACTGCATGTTTTGGATGTCTGCTTTGTCTGTCACACCCATTACAGGTCTTTCAGTCTCTGCTAATGAGCTGATGATCGGAATCAGGTGTGTTTGGTTAAGGAGACATGGAAAATGTGCAGAGCTGATGGTCCCCCAGGAACGTGGTTGAGAAACACTGTGTTAATTAACAGTTCCCTGTATCTCATGATTCATGGGTGTTTTTTTTTCTCCATTTATTTATGTTTTTAAAGTGCATCATAAGATCTTGAACTCAGGTTTGACAACTTTTTATGTTGAAAACATGTATACTCCCCTTGTGTGGTTTCAAAGTTTTTTGATTTTCTTTATTTTGTTGAACACAATAGAAGATATTTTGAAAAATAGCACTATTTGAAAATAATATATAGTCACGCTTTATTTTAACGTTCCCTTCTCGCTATTAGCAAACCATTACCTATGACTTTTGCTTCAATAAACGAACTCCTAATTTGCTCCTTATTAATAGATATTAAGGTAGTTTAGGTATTGGGTTAGGGAATGTAGAATAAGATCATGCTAAATATTTAGTTTATAAGTACTATTAAGCAGCCAATATCTCAATAAAAATCCATGCTAATAAGCTATTATTTAATAGAGAGCATTGGTCCCTAAAGTGTTACCAAATGTATTAATTTAGATTGATTGGGATGATTCTGTAGGGAAGTGAATGATGCATAAAATGTAATAAACAAATTATAAGCATAGATAAATACAATAAAGCAAAGATGAAAGTGAAATAAGCAGTGCATCCTTTGTGGTTTTGTATATATAATTGTATATTTAAGTGTATATATGAATCTATGCGATGTGACTTGTGGATGCATACAGTGCGATATCGATGCTGAAACGATATATTGTGCAGCCTCAATGCTTTATGGTTTTCTAGGCAGTCTAATAGCATTCAAGTGCAGAAATTGAACAATCAAACATAAAATAGCATGGTCATGATTGTATAAATAATATGATAATATATTGTTTAAGATAAAATATTCAGAAAAAGTGTATTAAGCACTTTTATTCTAAAAGTACTGAGTAAGTGTATGAACAAGTAAAAAAAAAAACGTATTCCCATAACCCCATTTAGCTTGGGGTGTGAACCTACACTGGTCTCACGGTTCAGTTACGATTATCATGCCATCGATTCAGTTCAATTCGATATCTCGGTGCATCACAGTGCATTGGCGATGCTTTCCATACACAGTTTGATATTTTACTGTTGGTTCGTTGGTTGCTAGGTGATCATCAACCGTTTTCTCAGAGGATGACAATCTGACAAAACATTGCTGTCACTCTGATACTAGTTTTATTTATGGGGAAAATGACAAAGCACTGCAGTGTTTGGGTGTTCTGTGTTTGTCTGAGATAATTAGTCTACTGAAATGTGTATATTCCATACAAGCTGAGGCTGATCAGGCAGTTCTTGTCACGTGACTCGCGGCATTCACTCATCTCTGTGCGTCTGGAAGGCCGGAGAGCCACGCAACTTTAGAAACGTTACGCAAACTCTAGAAAAGATGCGATATGTGAACGTCCCCTAAAAGGCCGCCGTCATTTGCGATCTCCAGCAGTTGATCTTCTTGCACAGACATGCAGGATTCACCTGATTTGTTGACAAATGGGTTGTGGATCTATTCTTTGGCAGTTCGCAGGTCCTTCAGGCCTTTTCCATTTAACAAAGAAACTTTCCAAAGACGTCTGTTTCTTACTCATTTTGCTGCTTGTGGGTTAAATTTGGGCGCTCAAGTGACCGAGATGTAAGCGAGAGAAAACAATCATTTTTCAAAATGAAAGATTTTTCAAAATAAAAGATCATTTAGACTCGGATAATGAATAAAACGGAAATAATTAATGATTTTTTGTGCGGCCTGGTAGCAATTAATCCACCGTCCAGTACCGGTCCACAGCCCGGTGGTTAAGGACCACTGCTTTAATACAAGCAGTCAGATATACATACAGTTGAAGTCAAAATTATCAGCCCCCCCTGAATTTTTAGCCCCCTGTTGATTTTTTTTCCCAATTTCTGTTTAACGGAGAGAATTTTTTTTTTTAAACATTTCTAAACATAATAGTTTTAATAACTCATTTCTAAAAACTGATTTATTTTATCTTTGTCATGATGACAGTTAAATAATATTTTACTAGATATTTTTTAAGACACTTCTATACAGCTTAAAGTGACATTTAAAGGCTTAACTAGGTTAATTAGGTTAACTAGGCAGGATAGGGTAATTAGGCAATTCATTGTATAACGATGGTTTGTTCTGTAGACTATTGAAAAAAATTGCTTAAAGGGGCTAATAATTTTGTCCTTAAAATGTTTTTTAAAAAATTTAAAACTGCTTTTATTCTAGCCAAAATAAACCAAATAAGACTTTCTCCAGAAGAAAAAAATATTATCAGACATACTGTGAAAATTTCCTTGCTCTGTTAAACATCATTTTGGGAATAATTAAAAAAAGAAAAAAAAAATTCAAAGGGGGGCTAATAATTCTGACTTCAACTGTATGTACTGTACCTTTAATTTGACCTGCTCAAAGAAAACACTCTTTTTGAATGTCTCAAACAAAACTAAAGTACATGGACAGAAGAACATGAGCATTTATAGCAAATAAATAAATGTAAATATTATCCTGCTTGCTTTTTTGAGCGAGAAAAGGCTGCGATTGGCTCTAATGGTCAGCTCTGGTGCTGTGCAAGAAATAGTGGCACGGACACTGATGATACACAATGGCGGCGATCAGCTGATCCATTAAAGACAGCAACGTGATGGAGAAAACTCACTCTGCAGACACGCTTGTGTCTGTATCCACAAGTAACGTTATTGTTGTAACAGCCAAGAGAGGAGATAAAACATTACCTCAAGAACACACCACCAGGTCAGAGGGGCCACAGAGAGTGAGAGAGGGCTGGGTTCTGATGTATTCACTGTCAGTGAAAGACTGTCCAGCGAACTCACAACCAGTCAATTGTACACAGTTATCTGCTTTTTAAGTAGTTGGAGTGTTTTTATTACTAACGGTCTCCTTCCTCGCCATAGTAAGCTACTGTCATATAACCAAGCGGCAACCTCCCGCTCTCCCTCGGGAAGCCAATACGGAAGTAACTAAAACTGCAATTCATCGACTCGCCTTGGGGGGCTGGCTCCATGAAGTCCAAGGGCTTTCTTTCTGCATTGGTAAATTGGCCATTTTTACAGCTGATAAAAACATGTTTACAGCCTGGTACAAACGATGGCTTTGATGCATATAGCTATGATTACCCTTCATGACAACTCTGAGGGGGGTGAATTTTTTTATAACTCATCCGTTTCGTTTTTATTAGGTTATATTAAGTTTGCATAATTAAGGGCGTGGCCACTTGAGTGACAGCTAGCCCTCGCTGCTCGCTGTCTCGTCACCTCAGCTGATTCTGGCTAATTAGCCGCTGAGCTCGGCAAATAAATCGTGTATTTGTTTTGTTTAATGTTTCTTTACACCTTCATTTGCCTTTTGGAATTATTTCCTGCAATTATCAGATGATATGGCATGCTGTGTGGACTTAATTGTGCTTACAAACCGTTCAAGTTGCCTTCATTTCACAGGTGAGTGAAATGATATACTTCTATACCATCTCTATAAATGTATTTGTTTTATTTAAGATCATTTATCATTTAAATGTTCTTTAGACCAGTAATGCACTCCAGAATCTGACAGATTGATTAGCTGTTGGCTATAAAACAGTCATCTGAAGCATTGTCATACAGTGTTAGTGCTGGATTTTATAAACAGCCTTGCATTTACTAACACAGACTATATCTGTAGTGTTTGATAGTAATTCGCGTTTTCCTCCTGTCAAAAAACGTCATAAGAACAATGTTTAGTGGCTCAATGTGTTACAGCAGTGTTTTTAAAAGTCTAAACACTTTATTGATATAGTGTACAACCAAGCACATGTGGTCAGAACACAAACGAGTCACAGGTAATGAAGTATTAAGCGTTCTCCCAAAGTAATAAATCTGTTTTAATCCAGGTCTAAGCAAAAGGCTAAGAATCCAGCATCCGTCTGTAGCTCCGCTCACTCTCCGCCTCTTTGCCCTTATTTGGTATGCCGCGTTCGGTGCGATGACGCGCTAACAAAATGGCGACGGTTGGCCGCGCCTACTTGTGGCTTCTTTTGCAGTGTTCAGAAACCTATGGGTGACGTCACGGATACTACGTCCATATCTTTTACAGTCTATGCATATAACGCATATGTGATAAATGACGTCAGTGCATAATAACCGGCTATGATTATTACTGAACCGATACCGAATTGTTCGCGTCTGCATCGCGGTGTACAGAAGAAACAACACATTTTGACACCCCTACTTTTAGCAGTTAAAATATTTATTGTAAATATTAACTTAAATAGTGTAATCAAATTAAATTTACAGCCAAAGATGTTTGCCACTGCCAGGACTTTAAAAGTTTGCATAGTTTGTAATAGCAATGAAGTTATGCTCAGATCTCAGAGGCTTGATCATAACATTGTAACAGGACACTTGAAAGCAACAGCAACTTAGCATTCAGAAATGTTTTTTTTTCTGAACGGGTAAAAACAAAAACCTATAATTTTATCAGGAAACAACATAAACAGTTCATTCTGTGGCAGGTGTCACTAGCTATGTTTCCATTCAAAAATGCTAATTAAATGTATGCGCAAAACTGGACTATCGCATAAAACGTGCGAATAATGCCGAGTTCAGACTGCATGATTTTCAAAGTAGTCGTGTCACGGATGTTATCACATAGCATGACTATCTGGGTTAGCATTCTGTCAGTGCTGCGTTTACACTGTAGGATGGATCGGCGACAGGAGAGTTCACACTGCATGACTTTAATAGAAAGAATCACCAAGAACTTTGTCCAAACTACGTCTCACAACCAAACAAACGCAAGAAGTGACATGGAAAGTATATCTTTTGTTATTAACTACATAATGGAAAAAAAGCTTTAGAAATGTGTGTTGCTCACCTGGCTTTTGAAGAGAATTAACAATTTCTCGTCAACTTTTTTTTTTCTTTCTTTTCGACCTGATTGTGATATTGCTCAGATGACACGTCAAACAGACACGGTGCTCCAGCCAAGTTTACACTAGTTTTTCCTTTATTTCTTGGGTCCAAATAAACTGAAAATGAGCGCTTTTAACTTCTCCCCCAGCCTCCCGCTGGCCTGCAGGTACCCATACTAATGAATGCTGCTCTCTCATTGGCTGTAGGTGATCGCGGATGTTATTTTCAATCAGAACACATTTCACACGGCATGATTTGAATCGCAGGCAGCTCCAGATATTTAGCATGCCAAATATCTCAAGGGCGTCGGCGACTCATCTGCGATTCTCTCATATCGCATCCTTGATTGTTCATACTGTGTGATTGTCACTCACGTGAACGAGCACCGATTTGCCTGTGATTTCAGGCATTAGTCGGGGATTTCTCAAAACCTGTCGGCGAGTCAAAATCAGGGCTAAAATCATGCAGTCTGAACTTGGCATAAGGCAAGTCAGTGCACACAAAATCGTCACTTCCTGATTATCTGGCGCCAAATATCAAAAGTAAAAACTGAATTTGCTGTGATAAGAGAAGCTGCGTGAATCTTTTCTTTATTTAATAAATGACTTGTGCCTCAGAAGACAATGCCAGCACGCAATGAATGTGCGGTGGCATTTGAAGGCATCAGGCACAGGGCACAGGCACTCTTGACTATTCTGGACTATTCTTTTTAGTGTCCTGACTATTCTGATATAACACTAATACTGAAATGGTTACGGCATTTTAGAATGACCAAAACAACATTTCAGATGCTTTACAATGTGCTCAGCCTGCTGGTTTGTCCATTCACACACATTGATCATCACATGATCTCTTATAACAAAATCACATGACTTTTTTTTTAATGTGCATACTGGAATTTGTTTGGGAAAAGTGTTTCCATCATCGTCTTTTCTTATCGAATAAACAGTTTATTCTACTCCGTTATGCCCATATGTTTTTATATTTTTTAAATTAATGCATATCTTGGCATTTCTACTAAAATTTTTATTTTCGGGTGAACTATCCCTTTAACGGTATTAGATCCCAGACACAAACATATCCGGAAGACCTGAGTCTGCTTCCAGAGGGTGTTAAGAGGGCTATTATCCTCATGAAAGGTCTTCCTCGTGATCTGTTCTGTGATTGTCCAGCATTACACACTCTCAGAGCACATGAGCATTCAACCCTCCCCAACAACTCGCTGCTATCTGCAGCTTTTTGAGCAGTTCCTGGTATTGCATAAAGACAGAGAAAGGCCCTCTGTGTCCATTCATCACACGTTACAAAAGCACATTTAAATTTAGGAAGACTCCGGACATGCGTTTATTTTGAGCATGGTTGTGTGTGTAGACAGCACAGCCGAGTTAATTTCATACAGCTCGAGGAGCGAGAGAATGCTCACTTTGTGTCCTGTGGGCAATCTGTGCTTTTGGACACGATGTCCTTAAGTGAAACCGATTCGCCTTAAAGAGGAAGCTCTGTTTTCGTTGAGGCCATGGTGTAAATAAGACTAGTGAAAAGGCATCTTTATATTTGTGGGGTCACTACTCTGCTTTCACACGATGCTTTCTAAGAGAGCTATTGTCAACAAGGATGAAAAATTCATGTTTCACTTTAATTTGTTTAATCAAGTGATTTGAATGAGCCAGGACAGGCTTTACAAACTCTCCGTAGCACTGAAAGTATTCCCAGATTACCTCGGAAGAACGAACTTGGTCTGAAGGATGGGATAAATAAAAAATAAGACTAGTGAAAAGGCATCTCTTTATTTGTGTGTCACTACTCTGCATTCACACGATGCTTTCTAATGCTGTGTTCATACCAGACATGGCATGCACAAATAAATTGCACTATTCACCTGTAAATACTGTAGACGCGTGAACATTTTGAGTGCGCTTCATTCGCACGTCAAATTCACTTTATTTGTGCGTCAAATTCACTTCACAATAGACGCGGATTCACTTCATGGGCAGGGTATCTGTCTGCCCAGTGACACTAGCTTCATTGCTAAATGGCTAACATGGGTTTTATTAAGATAGTAGCTGTGCTTTATGTTCTTTAGAGAGGCTGAAAAACAGAGTAGGTTTGTTTGGCGCTGTGACTGAACCACTAGGTCTTTTCAGAGGTGCACCATCTCGGTAAGTTCATATACTCCTCCAGAAAGTATACCTGCATGATGGAAGCTTTCAGCTGTGCTTCAGACTGAGCCGAGTCCAGTTTGATGAGCTGTTGCCAGCTGTCGGCATGAGGGTTTCCCCTCGTGACACCAACTGCAGGCGCTACGTCATAATCACACCCCTACAACAGCAACCTACTCAGATACAGTTACGTGCTTCATCAGAAAGTGCATAGAAGACGTAGTTCCAACAAAAACTGTCCGTATCTACCCTAACCAAAAACCATGGATCAATCGCGAAGTTCGAACAGCCCTATCAGTGCGAACTTCCGCCTATAAATCCAGAAATGCTGAGGAACTAAAACAAGCAAACTACAACCTCAGGAAAACGATCAAAGCAGCAAAACGTCAATACAAAGACAAGGTAGAGGGTCAATTTAACACCGATAATGCAAGGAGCATGTGGCAGGGTCTTAATTACATCACAGACTTTAAAAGTAATAAATCCGCCACTGTGAACATTGCTGCGTCTCTCCCGGACGAACTCAACTCGTTCTACGCCCGCTTTGAAGCCCAGGACAGCGCACATACACAGCGCGCCCGCTCTGAAGCCCAGGACAGCGCACATACACAACGCGCCCGCTCTGAAGCCCAGGACAGCGCACATACACAACGCGCCCGCTCTGAAGCCCAGGACAGCGCACATACACAACGCGCCCGCTCTGAAGCCCAGGACAGCGCACATACACAACGCGCCCGCTCTGAAGCCCAGGACAGCGCACATACACAACGCGCCCGCTCTGAAGCCCAGGACAGCGCACATACACAACGCGCCCGCTCTGAAGCCCAGGACAGCGCACACACGCAGCGCGCTCCCGCGGCCGACACAGAAACCGCCAGCACACTCTCCGTTTCTGTAGCGGATGTAACGAGATCTTTCCGTCGCGTGAACATCCGAAAAGCTACGGGCCCAGATGGCATCCCTGGACGTGTACTTAAAGCATGCGCACACCAGCTAGCGGGGGTTTTCACGGACATCTTTAACCTCTCGCTCTCTCGGTCTGTGGTTCCTACATGCTTTAAGACAGCTACTATTGTGCCAATACCGAAATCAGCTAAAACCACATGCTTGAATGACTGGCGTCCGGTTGCACTGACACCCATCTTCAGCAAGTGCTTTGAGAAGCTGATTAAAAACCACATCTGCTCTGTACTGCCCGCTAACACTGACCCTCTGCAATTTGCATACAGAAACAACCGCTCCACAGATGATGCTATTGCTTTCACCTTGCACACTGCTCTGTCTCACCTGGAAAACAAAAACACATATGTGAGAATGCTGTTTGTGGACTACAGCTCAGCATTCAACACCATAGTGCCTGCCAAGCTGGTGGTGAAGCTCCAGGCTCTGGGCCTACACAGCTCTCTGTGCAACTGGATCCTGGACTTCCTGTCAAGCAGACGCCAGGTGGTCAGAATGAACAACATCACCTCATCCACACTGATCCTCAACACTGGTGCTCCACAGGGCTGTGTTCTCAGCCCACTCCTGTACTCCCTGTACACACATGACTGTACATCCAAACACAGCTCCAATGTCATCGTTAAATTTGCTGATGACACAACGGTGGTGGGCCTAATCACCGATAATGATGAGACGGCCTACAGAGAGGAGGTGCACGCTCTGACGCAGTGGTGTCAGGAAAACCACCTCTCACTCAACATCAGCAAAACCAAGGAGCTGGTGGTGGATTTCAGGAGAGAGAAGAGAGAACACACTCCCATCACCATCAACGGGACACCAGTGGAGAGAGTCAGCACTTTCAAGTTTCTTGGAGTACACATCGCTGAGGATCTGACATGGACTGCCCACACAGACGCAGTGCTGAGGAAGGCACAACAACTTCTCTTCTTCCTCAGGCGTCTCAGGAGGTTTGGAATGAGCCCCCACATCCTCCGCTCGTTCTACACCTGCACTGTGGAGAGCATCCTCACTGGCTGCATCACCACCTGGTACGGAAGCAGCACCAGCAGCAATCGCAAAGGTCTACAAAGGATCGTGCGAACTGCTGGACGTGTAGTAGGAGGTGAGCTTCCCTCCCTCCAGGACATCTATACCAGGAGGTGCATGAGGAAAGCCAAGAGAATCATCAGCGACTCCAGCCACCCAAGCCATAGACTTTTCTCTCTGCTACCCTCAGGCAGAAGGTTCCGCAGCATCCCGTCACGCACCAGCCGACTGAAGGAAAGTTTCTTCCCTCAGACTATCAGGCTGATGAACACTTAACACACCCCACACAAACTCTTCCATACCCCGCACTGCACACCGTCAAGATGTAGCATGCACTGCACTTTAACAAATCCATACTTAAAACAATACTGCCTACGTATCGCTGTCAACATTGCCAATTTTACATTGTCTTGTTTTTTTGTGAGTATGTTGTTGTATACTGCACTGTCTGTATTTTGCACTGTCTGTATCCTGCACTGTCTGTATTTTTGCACTGTCTGTATCCTGCACTGTCTGTATTTTTGCACTGTCTGTATCCTGCACTGTCTGTATTTTTGCACTGTCTGTATCCTGCACTGTCTGTATTTTTGCACTGTCTGTATTTTGCACTGTCGTTGTATTTACACTGTCTGTATATTGCACTGTCTGTATTTTTGCACTGTCTGTATTTTGCACTGTCGTTGTATTTGCACTGTCTGTATTTTGCACTGTCTGGAGCCAGCACCTAAGCTTTTCACTCATCATAGCACACGTGCTGCTGATGATGTGACAATAAAAGTGATTTGATTTGATTTGATTTGTGATTTGAAGCATCTGATTGATTGATGCCTCATTCACACTAGGAGTGCCTTTGTAGCTCTCTGTTGCTCTGGGGGCTCTGTCAGGTCTGTGTATATCTACAGCACTGAGAATACAACTGGCTTCTGAGCAAACTGAGAGAGGATCACGTGAACTCTTACTGGCTGTCTAACTGTGATTGGCTGTTGCTTAAGAAAGTCGCTCTTCATTTGCATTAAGTTGACGGATTCTCAACTTTGTCGCATCGCTCAACATGCCCACCTGGTCTCCAACGGTTGCTGTCGCTCGCGCAGACAGAGGTTGCCGCATTTTTAAGTGTGATATTCCATAAAGCGCATGTAAATACTGTAGGTGAATGTAAATATAACTAATGATATCCATAGTAAGGGGGAAAAACTGCTATGAAAGCCAATGGATAGCAGTTTCCAACATTCTTCAAAATACATTCTTTTATGTTTAGCAGAAGAAAGAAATTCAAATGGGTTTTGAACAAGTCAGTGGTGAGTGCATGATTTTTTAATGTGAACTAAGTATCCCTTTAATTCATCATGCAGTGATATTGAGGATTGTGAAATCTGTCTGGTTTTAGTGGTAATGCTGGCATTCAGAGGAGAGGAGAAATATTTCACTTTTAACCTCAAATGTTCCAGTCATGCGGTGTTCAAAACAATTCTTAGTTCTTCCAAATGAAAACAACTAACAGAGCATTGCTTAAAGAGAAAGTGAACTGAAAAATTTAAATCAAAGCAAAAACGAATACCTGCGACATCTGACGATACATTGAGGTTTTATGAAGTGAAATGATCGTTCTGTGCAAGAACATTTACATTTAGCAGATGATTTTTTCCAAAGCAGATTCAGCAGCAATTCAACAAGAAGAGGCAAAACAGAAGTGCTCATTATACAATGGAACTGTTAGTGTTCAAGATAAATAAGTGTTAGGAGTTGTTTGTTTGTTTGCTTGTTTTTAGAGATAGAAGTGTGTTCCTACAGGTGGTTTGTCACTCACCTGTGTGAAGCTCACTTCATAATTTGTGATGATCTTAAGTGGGATGCCAGTCTGGCTTAGAATCCAGACAATTAATTAAAAAAAATAAATAAATAAAGCAAAAAAACCATCACAGATGTGTCAATAACCTTAACTATAAGCCTCCATCAGTTCTAGAATAATTGCACAGGTGTGTGATTATCTGCTGGAGCCATGTAGCTCATCATTACAATCCTTTTCAAACAATGAAAACAAAAACAAGCCTTTAAACACAAACAAGTGGAATGCAATTAATACAAGAATAACAATGAACATTATCATTTAGAAATGCATAACTAATTATGCACAATGTTGTTGTTTTTTAAGATATATATTTTCTACAGGTGATTTGTCAAGCCCACTCGCCTGTGTGAAGCACACTTCATCAATGCACAGTGTTTTTTAAGAGATATGGAGTGATTGTGAGAAAGTGACTGGTGCAAGTGTTGGTTAAAGTGTTAGATGAAAGAGTGTGTTTTCTACAGATGGTTTGTCAAGCCTACTCAAGAAACTGAACGTGATTAGCAACCAGTGTTGGGGAAAGTTACTTTTGAAAGTAGTGCATTACAATATTGAGTTACTCCCCCCAAAATTGCGTCACCTAGTTACTTTTTATGGAAAGTAATGCGTTATATTACTTTTGAGTTACTTTTGCGTTATTTTTCCTTACCTGCCTGAGGTTTCTTTCAGATCTTGCAGGTGTTTTTTGGCTTTTTTATAGAGAAACTCTGCATTTAACAACCACCTATATAACCTACACCTTCATTTTCCTTTAGAAAAATGTAGGATAAAATTATATTTTGAGAACTTTCTGAGCCCAGAGCTATAAATGCTGTAAACACAGATTAATGAAAGCATGTAATGTAATGTTTGCTACTTTTGCACGTTTTGTGTTATTAAATTCACTGTCCATTGAGATAAAGATTGCAATAAAGCCTAAGAGTGCTAACATAAAATAATTTATATTAAGGCAAAAACAGATTCTAAAGCTTTAAAATGTTTAACAACAAAATGAACAGTAAGACAATAAAAAACATCTCCAAATCAAGTTAAATCTTTGAGCTTTATACATTGAATAAATTGCTTCACGTGGCCTTAACAAATGTGTAAATCATTTCCCAAAAGAGAAAAAAAGTCGCTACTACAGTAGACAGTAGCTATGTTTCCATCCACCTATTTTTATGCACCTTTTGAATATGATGGATGATGGAAACGCCAAGATGTGCATCAATTTTGAAAATGTGCATAAAAACATACGCACATAACTGAGTAGAATAAACTTTTTATTTGATAAGAAGAGATGAGCTTAAACTATAATGGAAACGCTTTTACCGAACAAATTTCAATATGCTCATCAAAAAAAAGTCACGTGATTTTGTTATAAGAGATCATGTGATAAAAATGTGTGTGAATGGATAAACCAGCAGACTGGTTTAAAACATGTAAAACATATGAAATGTTGTTTTGGTCATTCTAAAATGCCTTAATCATCTCAGTATTAGTGTTATTATATTATTATTACCTCCAGGACTGTCAAGAGCATCTGTGCTCCGCGTCTCACGACTTCAAACACCACCACGCGTTCATTGCATGTGGGCATCGTCTTCTGAGGTGTAAGTCATTTATTAAACAAAAAAAAGATTCACGAAGCTTCTCCTACTGCAGCAAATTACATTTTTACTGTTGGTATTTGGCGTCAGTTAATCAGGAAGTGACGATTTTGATCGCTTTGACTCGTTGGATGGAAACGCTGCTTTATTCGCATTTAACGACAATCCACTTCTTTTCTTCGATGAGTTCAAAATAACAAGAATCCATTGCAAAAATGTAAGTCTCCGGCCTGCCATTGTTTCTGTTTCTGACTGTCTGTAGTGATGATGGGCGATTCGCGAATGGAACGTTTGTTTTAACCGGATCTTCCAAATGAACCAGTCGAACCAGTTCATTAAATTAAACTGAGTTGTCGTGAAACGGTTTGCGTCTTCAATAAGTACTTAATTACTTACTTTTTTAACATACCGGATACCCCCTCTGACTCGAAATAAACCAATATTCTGAGTTATTCAGTTACTAGAACAGTACTGACTCATCTGCTGTGGAAAAAAGAGACCTGATGATGATAAGTGCAAGCCGACTGTCATTGAGTGTGTGATTTAACCTCACTAAGGTCATTTTCATTCCGCAATAATTTTTTTAGAAGCCAATTAAGCAAGGTAAAAAGTAACTCACGTTACATTTATTTTTTTTAAGTAACTCAAATAATATTTACTTATTTTTAAAAGTAATGCGTTATATTACTCGTTGCTTTGGAAAAGTAATATTATTACGTAACGTGCATTGCTTATCCAGACATCCAGATCTTTTTATCTTTTTGACTAACTGCATCTCTGTTTAATGTTTATCGCCTTTTTCTTTTTCTCACATTTAATTTTGTGTTGTCACTTGTCACTTTATGTACACTGGAAGCTTCTGTTGCCAAAACAAATACCTTGTGTGTGTGAGCACACTTGGCAATAAAACTGATTCTGATTCTAATTATAACACGTTACCCACAACACTGTTAGCAACATTATGCATTTTATAATTCACACTAACAGCTCTTTATTTTCCAGCATATTCATCTTTGTCTACAAGAAGAGACCGCAGTGTCTTTTGCTTTGATTTTGTTGTTTTGATTCTTCATCTTTACTCCCAGACGTGCTTTATATAGTGGCATCTCCTTGAACTCTTCAAGCTTTTCTCTGATGATCACTAACTTCCTTTCAAGTCCTCACATGTCAGTTTCAAAGCTTCACACTCTAAATGGCTCGTATAGTCTTCGCGCCAGTGATGTAGTTAATGTTAGGAGGAGGTAATAACAGGTCTCGAGTCTCTCCAGCGTCTGCTAGGAAACATCCACTTGAGTGTTTCCCTCAGGAATGTGCTTTGTAACTGAAGAGGTTTTCCACTGTGATGCAGATGACAGGGCCGCACTATCAAGTGAACTCTGTAGCCTACATGCTGTCACATTCCTCAGCTGACTGAGCGCTTGCATCAGAGAACGATTGAAAAAGCAGATTTCGTAATCGTACTGAATCATGTTTTTTGTGTCGTAGGTATTCTGTCCACAGGCTTGACCATCACAGGCTTTGAATATTTTGTGAAGAATTTCAAGATCGAGTACAAAGAGAGGAATCGCTGGCGCACATTTGTCCAGTATAATAACTCTGATGATATGGTAAGGCTTTGTCTTTATATTACTCCTTATTCATGTTCAATACAACTGGGAATAGTGGGAAACAATGCAATTTAGAGTGAAATAGAATAATTAGTATGATATCTACTATTAGTTGTAGTAATATTGATGACATAATATTGTAATAATTCAAAAAGTGTAATATTTTAATGTCATTATTTCTATATCATGTATAATAATATATTTTTTGTTATAGTAATATCTATTTGACTACATGGTGGTGCTATAACAGAAAAAAATATTGTCTAAATATGTCAAACTGTTAATCTGAATGACCTAAAGTAGTGTCTCTGTCCAAACTGAAGCTTAAAGGTCCCGTGAAGTGCTTTGAAATATGCATTTTTATTCAATGTTTGACATGACAACCAAAACACGAAGAGAGGGTGGGACATAGTGTAGCTCCTCCTCTTTTTAAAAACAGCCAATAGTGTTTTGTTTCATCATAGCTCTGCCAGTGAGAGTGGTTGAACTCAAGTGCATCAAAGGAAAAGCAAATGAGAAGCGTCTTGAAGGGGGCGGGGCATGTCAGATACTACAGAGCATTTGATTGGTTATGATTTGATGAGGGACTGAAGGAAGAGGTGATGCGAATAAAACAATTGACAAACTACAAGCTTGACATGTTTATATCAGTTTTATATCTTTAAAACGTGAATTTTGTCACTGTTTTGGAGCACACTAGCTTATCGATATCTTAAAAACAGTACTGATACTGACATCTAAAAAACTTTATTTTAATTTCATGAGAGTTTTCATTTGGGCTTGTGTATTTAAAAACCCGGCTGCCGTTTGACCATCTATTATGCAAGGTTAATGGTGGCCCATTGGAACAATATTTGGAGTATATGTTTGAAATGTTGTCTTAGAAATTTCTGAGAAATTTCTGAGAAATTTGAAAGAAATCGGCCTCAGGGTGCACCATCAAGCCTAACGCCTCAGATATCATACAGCATTTTATGCATTTACACGTAATAATCATGTAAAAGTGCATAAACTTAACCGTAAGCCTAAACTTAACATAAACTGTAAACGTATCCCTTAATTCTGATTGGTTGATTGGGAATGTTGTTCCAGGATCAACATAGAGGTTAATCTAGGAACAGGTCTTACTTGCTAAAATCAGATTGGCGGCATTTACACAATATATTTATGTTAGATCTGATCATTCTATAAAATTTCGAACCACTGCTGTCAACCAGGGGTGCGTTTCCCAAACAACAACGTAACTAGCGGCTGAACTATTATAGTACGATGCATCGTTTGGGAAAAGAATGATGTAGTGACGAGTGTTTCCCAAAACCCCTAGTTTCTCTGTAGCAGATCCATCACTTGAACCACGTTAGTTATAACGTAAAACGCCCATACAGTATTGATGCTCTAAACGGGGTGGAGTAATAACTTCTTTAGGGAAGAACCCCATCATTTAATTGTGAAAATTATAATTTTACACGCACACACATTTAAAAAAAATCCAATATTAGTTTTGGTAAAAACATGCACTCGTTTTCCATATTAATTGAAATAAATGTAAATGGCACATATAGGGCCTGTGTTTCCTTTACAAATATTATTGAGAACATTACATAGCCTATTCTAAAACATAAAATCACTTATAAAAGCTAACACGTATTCTAATATCATATATAAATAATATAAATAAATAAAAAATGTGGCTATTTATTATAAAATAAAATGTAATATTTATTATTTATTAGGAAATTTTAAAAATCCTACTTTAATAATATTAATGATGATGATGATGATTATTAAGTAGGATATTGTTTCTTTATTTTTTGAAAAGTCTACTTTTACAATTTGACACATGTAAACCACTGCAGAAATGTTCTAACCAACAGGCCCATGTCATATACAGTACAGATACTTATAAATAACCCACTATAAATTAAAATAATTAACGTATGCTATGTTTTTTTGTTTTCACAAGTTTTGGAGACGTAACATAAATTCCGCTTTTAAATAATAGGTCACCTATAGCTTTCGCCATGAGGCTGTGTTCAAAATGACATCAATGTTTTCAAAGTGCACTGCGAAGGGAGCACAATTGTAAACATGAAGATCGCTAAAACTGAACTGTAAAAATAGTTTGAAAGCAAATTAAACCTAAGAGAGATGACCTTAATGCTTTTTATTTGTAATAATTCCAACTTTAAATGTTAAAATGTTGTAAATGAATAGGGCACAGGGGGGGATAAGTGGGAACAGAACACAGCCAGGAACTATGTTTCTAACTACAGCTCTAGAGGTGTAGTTGCAAGTGCATAAGTTTGCGATGCAGTTTGCGAATGTTCGTTGGAACCATGGATTTGGGAAATGGCAAATCAACGAACTATGTTTGTAACGACGGAACTTGCGACCTTAGTTGGCTAACGATGGTTTTGGGAAACGCACCTCAGTTTCACTTCAATTCAATAAAACCAGTGCTGTACAAAGCACTGTACAGTGCTGCATCAATAAAGAAACTGAACTTTTATCTTTGAACAACTATAATAGGGCCATTTACAAAATGGGCCAGTTTACGCAAATGCATCAAAACAAAGAAGTAAATATGAAATTAATGACATTTGGTTAATTTGTACAATGCATGGGCTGCATCCAAAATTGCTTACAACTTAAGTAGGTACTACATTTGAATTTGAATTTACTACACAGTTAGAAAAGTATGTTCTATATAGTATGAATGCGAGTAGTATGAATGGAATTCGTGGCATTTGGGGGAGGCTCCAGGTGCACCTGATCGCTGTTGCCCAGGTGGGGGCAGCTCTCTGCCGAGACGCATAGGTTTTTTTAAGGATTAGCCATGTGAATAAAGGCTTTTTAATATTTTTTCCACATTTTTTGAGTGCCTTGGACTGATTATTGTTGTTTATTCTGATGAATTCCTTGTCCAAAGAGCACCGACACATTATTTAAGCTACCCCTGAGCACTTTTTGATTGATTTTGAACTTGTAAATGTTATTAATATTGGTTCAAATTTAATTGTTTATTATTTAATTGTATATCAAATTGCACTTTTGATTATATGTTTTTGTTTGTTTAGGCTTTAGACTGTGGGAAGTGTTACAGGTGAAGTGTGCTGCTTGTTTGTTTGTTTTGTTAGCTGTATGTTTGTTATGATTTATGTACCTCTTAGGGACCCCCTCGAAAATGAGATGGTTCATCTCAAGGGGCTATCCCGTTTAATAAATTAAAAATTCAAATTTTGATACTACATCTTCCATTTGTCATTATCATGTGACCTATCCGCATCAGTTGCGTCGCTTCACTCCCATTTATGAATTCTCTCAGGTGGCATTATGGGATTGCGTATAGCATACATCGGATATCCACTTCAGAATCATATTGCAAGTAGTAGGTCATCCTGGTGCTTCTCGCCTACTGTTTTTCGAATACTATGAATTCAGATGCACTACTCGCATACTGTTTTACAAGTACTAGGGAATAGTAGGGAAGTATGCGATCACAGCCATGGTTTCCAGAAGTATGTGCACTTTATTAGAAATTGGGAAAAAAGTGATGCTATAACAGTTAAAAAACAAAAACCTGCATAAAGTATTTGAGTATCAGCTATATATTTATTTATAATAATAATAAGAACAATTATTATTATTATTATTATTATTATTATTCATATGAAAATGGCATCAGAAATTATCATTTAGCATCATTTCAAATTATTAGCACTAATGAATCACACACAATGAGAGACCAAAGACATAAACTTTAATTTCTTAATAATATGTCTAACTCTGTTCTTCATTCATCTGTTTTAATGCTTCATTGTTGTATTTTTCCGCAGGTTTTTGAAGGAAACGCTAACAGCCTCCACCAAACGCGCAACACCTTCCATCCCTCCATCATATCGCGATACATCCGAGTCGTACCTCAACAGTGGCACCGGACGATTGCCATGAGAGTGCAATTACTGGGCTGCCCTTATATCAAACCCATTCCAGGTATGTTTTTGACTCTTCACAGTCTCATTTTCCTCATTAAAACAGTTGATTAAAGCTCATTTTCTCCCTGTGTAGTGAATGCATCATCTCAGGTGACACAGGAGGCTCAGCCTACACAGCCCATTCACAATGACATGACCAAACCTGTGGCCTCCCAGGCAGATTTTGGTATGATTTAAAGAACACTTACTAATTTATGCTCATTAATTATTATAGATTATGTTAGAGATGTATTGAAGGACATTTGTACACTTCAGCTTCAAGCTCATAATGATAAAGACATCTTGTCTGTCTGCCGTTCTCTCTGTTCTTCTGTCGTTCTGTCTGTCGTTCTCTCTGTCTGTTTCTGTCATACTGTCTGTCTTTCGGTCTGTCTGTTGTTCTGTGATTCTGTCTGTCATACTGTCTGTCTTTCGGTCTGTCTGTTGTTCTGTGATTCTGTCTTTCTGTCATCATTATGTCTGTTGTTCTGTCTGTCTGTCATTCTCTCTGTCTGTTCTGTCATTCTGTCTGTCATTCTCTGGCTGTCATTTTCTGTCTGTCTGTCATTCTGTCTGTTGGTCTGTCTGTCTGTCTGTCTGTCTGTTCAGTCTTGTTCTTTGTCTGTCACACTGTGTGTCATTCTATCTGTCATTGTCTGTCTGTTCGGTCTTGTTCTTTGTCTGTCACTCTGTGTGTCATTCTATCTGTCATTGTCTGTCGTTTTCTGTCTGTCTGTTCGGTCTTGTTCTTTGTCTGTCACTCTGTGTGTCATTCTATCTGTCATTGTCTGTCGTTTTCTGTCTGTCTGTTCGGTCTTATTCTTTGTCTGTCACTCTGTGTGTCATTCTATCTGTCATTGTCTGTCGTTTTCTGTCTGTCTGTTCGGTCTTATTCTTTGTCTGTCACTCTGTGTGTCATTCTATCTGTCATTGTCTGTCGTTTTCTGTCTGTCTGTTCGGTCTTATTCTTTGTCTGTCACTCTGTGTGTCATTCTATCTGTCATTGTCTGTCGTTTTCTGTCTGTCTGTTCGGTCTTATTCTTTGTCTGTCACTCTGTGTGTCATTCTATCTGTCATTGTCTGTCGTTTTCTGTCTGTCTGTTCGGTCTTATTCTTTGTCTGTCACTCTGTGTGTCATTCTATCTGTCATTGTCTGTCGTTTTCTGTCTGTCTGTTCGGTCTTATTCTTTGTCTGTCACTCTGTGTGTCATTCTATCTGTCATTGTCTGTCGTTTTCTGTCTGTCTGTCTTTCTCTCTCTTCTGTCTTATTCTTTGTCTGTCATTCTGTGTCATTCTATCTGTCATTGTCTGTCGTTCTGTCTGTCTGTCATTTTCTTTCTGTTGTTCTGTCATTTTCTGTGTATTCTGTCGCTCTGTCATTCGGTCTTTCTGTCCGTCTTTCATTTTCTGTCTGTCATTCTGTCTGTCTTTCTGTTGTTCTGTCATTTTCTGTGTTTTGTCGCTCTCATTCTTTCTGTCATTTTCTGTCTGTCGTTCGTTCGTTCGTTCGTTCGTTCGTTCGTTCTGTCTGTCTGTCTGTCTGTCGGTCTGTCGTTCTGTCTGTCTGTCTGTCTGTCTGTCTGTCTGTCTGTCTGTCTGTCTGTCTGTCTGTCTGTCGTTCTATCTGTTAGTCTGTCATTATATCTGTCTATTGATTGCTTAGCAGATTTAAAAAACTCTTATATGCAAGTTTTTAATATATATATATATATATATATATATAACTTCATAGTATATATCAGGGATTCTCAATCTCAGTCCTGGAGGTCCGGTGTCCTGCAGATTTTAGCTCCATACCCAACAAGGGTCCAATCAGACACACCTGGGCTAGCTAATCAAGCTCTTACTAGACTTTCTAGAAACATCTTTGCAGGTGTGTTGAGGCAAGTTGGAGCTAAAATCTGCAGGACCCCGGACCTCCAGGACCGAGTTTGAGAACCCCTGGTATATTTACCCCTGTAAATAAATATAAAGAGTTTTCTTCCTGTTTTTTTTTTCTCCCTCACTTTCACTTTTTTCTTCTCTTTTTAGTTAATCTGATTGTAATAATTGTGCCCACCATTCTGCTTGTGGTCCTGCTCCTTGTGGCAGTCTGTGTAGTTAAAATGCTTTACAGGTAAGTCAGTTTTCTTTTCTTTTTTTAATTCTGTTTTATATTTTTCCCTCAGAATTCTTTTTGCTTCTGTAGCTTTAAGACTTTATGCAAATGACCTCATTCTGATTACTTTAATGTCAACAAGAAGCATACTTACTTAAAATAAAAGAAAGCACAATAAGACTTTGTATTAACAACATGAATAGGTCAGTTTTCATTTTGAAAGAAGAAAGCTTGAATCTTACAAACGTTTTGTCTGTATTCTCTGTTATGTCTGACTTTGAAGGGTGGTAGGATCAAATATGTTTGCATTCATTGGAGCAAAGCCAGCTTATCTCCGTTCACTAGTCCTGTTATCAATCCCAGCAGACATGGTTTGAGCCCCAGTGATTCCCAGCCTACCTCAGTAGATGCTTCAGACATGTGCTGATACTCAGTAATACAATATAATGGGATCATGAATATGTTTTTATTACGGGCCGGGGGCATTTCTAGACATAAAGCTCTACTGGTGCATGCCCCCCCCCTCAAAAACAAAAATAATAATAATAATACAAAATAAAATTATTATAAATAAAAGTATTATTGTTATTATACTACAATTATTATTCTAAATAAATAACATAAATTATTCCTAAATGTAACTGGAAAAAGACACAATTGGAGTGATAATAAGATAATTTAAGAAATATTTTGCATGAATATTAATTTCATTAGAATGAAATTCTATAGACAATTCTATAGAATACAAAAAGATGCTTTATAGAATTATCTGTCTTAGACTTGACACATGGCAGAGAATAAGGTTTATTAAGTCTTACCTCCCTGACTCATCCCTCCTTTCTGCTTCATACAAAAAAATCTATCAGGAGCCATGCTTGGTCAAAACAAGATCATCGTCATATTATTTAAACTTTGTCGATTATTTAAACATTGCAAAACTCACTACGTGCCGATACCTCCAAATAAAAAGCTGTTACGCCGGTTTCACAACGTATGAGCGTCGCTTGAGCAGCGCATATTATTTCGTCATGCATGTTCACAACCGAAACTAGACTTTAGTTTCTGTTAGGGATGCTCATTTCGGTTAATTTTACTAACTTTACCAACAAGTAAAGAATTTAAGTGCTATATTATTTATTAGTGAAAGTGCCCGTTGACTTTTGACAAGGCCTGTCCAAAAATATACTTCAGAATCAGAAAGAGCTTTATTGCCAGGTATATTCACACATACGAGGAATTTGTTTTGGTGACAGAGCTTCTACAGTGCAACAGAATTACAGAGACCGGACTAAAAAGCAGATCATAAATATATTTTTAAAAGTGAATGCAAATATACAAATTGACAATTTCTGCCACTATAATAGAAATGCACTATTTTTTGGTGCATTATCATTGTTTATTTTTCTGTTATGTACAGAGATTTGAAATATATTATTTATTTTCCCGCCAGTCATTTTCAATAATCACGTTACATTTTGGTCATTTTCCCTCCAAATCAAAATTTGCCTGGAGCCGCGCAACATGACCTCTACTAAATAAATACTGGTGCTGTGACTTGTAGCTATATTTAGCACATATAAGAGAGCAGCATAACATAATTGAAGAATGAAACAGACGACTGACGTAAATCGCTTTTTCGGCTCAGTTGACTTTTATTTCAACTGGGAGCACACAGCGCGCAATGACATAATGTGAGGCGCGCAGGACACATACACAGCGCTTAAAACCATTCAAAATATGCGCCTCGCAAAAAGCGCTTTCGGTGATCGGTCCCTTATGCAGCCAGATTTTAAAAATATATAAAATAATATTTTTTAATCGTTTAACTGATACCATTAATCGGTTACAAACGCACCCTTTCGGTTAAACGGTTAAATGGTTATTTTGAGCATCCCTAGTTTCTGTCAGCTTTGCGTTTTTATGTTTGGCACCATCTTGTGACTGAATAACTCACAAGTTAATGTATACTCCATTCAGTTGTTTTCATTTCTGTCAGCTTTGTGTTTAGTTAAAGAATTAATCTAAACTATTACGGCTCAGAACCGTGTTTTGTGTCTAATTTTAATGTTTCGTGGCTAGTAGCTGTGTAATAAGCAGGATAAAATAGATTCAGCACAGTTGTTTTCGCAGAATAAAGCCACTTCTTCGATAACAACACTCAAAATAATACCATTTGCTGTTTGCTCAAACTACTTACTTGAAATGAGCTGAAACAACACAATATTTTAGGTTTTTTGGTGGACAACTTATTTGTTTTGTTTAATCTACTTAAATTGGTAAAAACTCATGTTAATTTAATTCTTTCATGTTTTCCCAAAACAAATCGATTGTTTGGATCCCAGCATTTTTTTACAGTGAACCGCCTGGATGTCATCCCTAACTTATATTATACCTGTTAAAGTAAGCAAAAGCAGCTTATGTGTCAATACCATAATAGTACAATAAATCATGATAAAACCTACTATCATACACCTGGTTGAAGCACCATTACTTTTTCAGCCTGCCTTAATAGATTTGCATTCAATAAAAGAGTGAGCGTGAGCTGATATACTCGTTTTGATTCCTCAGCAACACATTGGATTGCGGTTCAGATACATAAAGCATTGGTTTTGGGGGAAAAAGAGGAGGTTGAGGGTCAGAGGTCAGAGTCAAGAGATGTGCATCATTCTCCAGAGACAGAGCTTAGAGATGGGGGATTGTGCGCAAATGAGAATGAATGAATGGGAAGCTCTTACAGAGGTGTTTCAGGGGAATAGTGAGGCTTCTTGTGTCGTTTAAGACTGATGAAGATGGTGAAAGAGTCTAGACTCAGCCACATAGTGTCTAACACTGATGTTTTTTCATCGCTTCACAGTAAGAAGACAAAGGAGAACACGTACGACTCTGCAGACACGCATCATACAGGTAAAACTAACTGAGCTGGATTAAGCATTTAAAGTACACATGCAATCAAAACTAACCATATGATATTGTTAGCTCACGTTGCTAGTTTTGTGGTGAACAATTCATCTGTGCATGTCTGTTACAACCCTTGGTTGAAATATGTCTAGGAAATTAAAAGGCGTAACCTTGAGATGACCAAAAGAATAAACTAATGGTAAAGGTGGCAAGATAAACACAAAACAACAAGTTAGTAGAGCTGCACGATTCTGGCTAAAATGAGAATCGCGATCTTTTTGCTGAAAATAAAGATCACGATTTTCTCACGATTCTGTAGATGTAAAATAAAGGTTAGTATGAGTAGGCTATTATTATTATTTTAGAATACAACTGTTCATAATTCTGATGTTGAATTATTGTGTTTGAGCATATGCTTGCAATCTGTCATTGACAACATTGTTAGATCATTTTTTTTTCTTCAGGTAAAATCAGACAGTTGTCATTATCAGATTCCCTCTTGCATTATATTCAACATTATATAGGCTAGAGTAGTTATACTGACACTGTTAAACATTGATTTTCATGCACAACACTCACTGCACTGTGTTCACTATGATAAAAAACATTTTAAATGCTTGTCGTAATCATAACTCTAAAATGCGATATGATTATTTAAATGATGTGCGCACGCTTTCGGTTTCATTTTCACTGCTAAGAGCGGTTCATACTTCCCGCGCAGCTTCCAACTGATCAGTCTGTGCCACAAACTGAATGTTATTTACAACTTTATACCTGTTATTCACAGCCTATGCAGGTTCTGTTCACTAAAGTGGGCATCATTCATAGGCGCGTGCCCGCCCTCTCTGTGGTAACAGCTCACGGTCAGCTCACATCATGCGTGTTCGCGGCCACTAATACATCATTACATGAAGACAGAAATTACATTTTTGGTTGAATTATACCACATAAATACAGGATGTGACTCTTTCAACACCAGTTGGAGGTGTCCACGTTGTTGAACATTGTATGTAAAACGACGTGAAGACTTGTGCTGCCGTCTTTGCTTCTCTCCTGAACTTGAAAATATAATTGGCAGAATCGTATAAATGCTGGATTAAGATCGTCTAGGGCACAGGTGTCAAACTCAGTTCCTGGAGGGCCAGAGCTCTGCACAGTTTAGCTTTTAACCCTAATTAAAAACACCTGATTAAACTAATTTAGTCTTTCAGGCTTGTTTTAAACCTCCAGGTAAGTATATTGAAGCAGGGTTTGGAACTAAACTGTGCAGGGCTGCGGCCCTCCAGGAACTGAGTTTGACACCCCTGGTCTAGGGGGTCGAATCGAGATCGCGATCTTTTTACGATTAATTGTGCAGCTCTACAAATTAGCACTGCAAATGATTTATTGCTCCCACAAACCATATATTTACAATATGTACAAACAGTAATAATACATTTGAAAAACCAAGACAAATGGGAGGGGGAACTGAAAGTAGGCATGAACCGGTATAAGATTCTGACGGTATGATAACCTTGGATAAAAATATCACGGTTTCACGGTATTGATTACTACTTTAAAATACATATTTTTTAAATGCCTTTGAACACAATATATTTTATTTTGAGAAACATTTTAAATGTTTTGAAACAGTAAACACAGATTGATGTTGTACCCTAACGTCGAGGGGACGTTGCATTTTATTTGGAATAAAAAATTGGGTTGACATTAGAACCCAAGGTCAGGCTGACGTCATTGTCCGACATCCAACCTAAAATCAACCAAATATCAACATCTAATGATGTTACAGCTTGACCTTGTATGGACGTTACCACTATGACATCTATCAGATGTTGGATTTTGGTTGCCATACCTGACGAATAAATGTCAGTATTTTACGTCAATATGAAGTTGGATTTTGGTCACTTTCCAACACAATCTAAAATCAATCAAATATCAACATCACTTGACGTCAAATTAACGTTGTCTTTAGATGCTTGCTAGACATTGAATTTTGGTTACCTGACGTCATGACCTACACCTAACCTAATATTAACGTCTTATGATGCTGTGTGCCTGCTGGGATGTCAGGCAAAATAATTCTAATAAATCATTGAATCAATTATTCTGCTGTCTTCATTTGCTTCAAAAACACAGATTTCTGTACAATTTAAAACAAAATCTTTGGATATATTTTTTGCTGGAGATACGGTTGTTCTAAAAAACATATATAAAAAATCTTTCACATACCTTAGGAACGGTATAGCAGAGCATTTTGGCGGTTTTAAAACCTTCACTTTTCCAAACCGCGGTATACCTTAAACATGGTTATCGTCCCATGTCTAACTGAAAGTTGTGCCTGTAAGTCAAAGTATTAATTATAGCAAAAATATCCCCATAATCTCCTTCCAATCCTCTAAATAAGAAAATAACAATATGACAGAAAAGTCTTCAGTGCAGATGCGCCCTGAACTTACACTAACTAAAACACAATTACAAATTAGTGCACTTTGCTAACTAGTGTGTCTATACATTAATAATCCTGCGGGCAAGGAATATATTTAACGTGACTTACTGTGCTGTTCCAGGTCTCCCTTTTCTGCAAGTCATCGCAAGTTTTGAATGGAGCATTAGCAGGCTAAAAATGTGCAGAACAAACGACATCCATTGTGAACCTATATATTACAAAACGACAAGACTTTAACAACAGACAGTTCAAACTGATCTATTCAAAGTCAGCAATAGTGTCAGCTAAAAACATACGAGCACCACCAAACGTCAAACAACAACATCTCTTCCCGTTGCCGCTTCCGATTTAAAGGTGTCTGCACCGATCGTGATTGGCAGAGAGAATACGAGTCATCACAGGGTTGATTATGATTGGCAATCCTGTCAGCCAATAGTGCTCCAAATGTAGGCGGTACCTGTGAAAACGACAGGTCAGGGAGAAAGAGAGAAGTGACAGAGACAGAAAGAACATACACGCACAAAGCAGTGTACAGTTCGTAACAATGTCATTAAGAAAACTAAAATAGACAAAAAACAATCTTTGTGTTGTCCGTAACAGTACTTTTAGGACTTTTAGGACCATGATCTGTTCACACTGCAAATCTGATATTTGCCACATTTGTAACAGCAGTGTGAACAGCCATGCAAAAAAATCAGATCTGAGAAAAAAATCTGATTTGAGCTTTAAACCTCGCAGTGTGAACGCAGCTATAGTTTATTAAAGATACAAAACTCTCACTGCACGTCAGCTGCACCTTCAGCAAATCTAATACCTGCAGCACGCTGAAATTTTCGAGCGTCAAAAGTGGTGGATCTGTTCAGCAAAATATTTGACTGCATGTCACTGCATCCCAAACGACTTAAAATAATACAAAACAATATAACTAAAGCAATCTCCCCTGTGCTGAGCGAGAGCACTTCCCTTCAAAAATGAAGAGTCGCATCATCGATGACGAAAGCGTGCTCGGGCTCTGAAGGTAAAATTGCAGTGTGAGTGCAGGACGAGGGGGAGAGGCGAGGGGAGACAATCGCGCCTGGACATGGTTTAAGACAACCGTGCTTAGTATAAGTATGCCCTTAGTTTTGTCCTAATAAAGTGATATGATAAAACAAGCCATTTAACAGGCTTTGCATGTTTTTTTTTTTTTTTTTTTTTAAACCATGATATGCTTTTTAGTTTTGACTAGGGCTGTAACGATACACCAAACCCACGATTCAGTTCGTATCACGATTTTTGACCCACGATTCGGTTCGTATCACAATATTTTTTCATGGGGGTGGGAGAAAAAAACGATATTTAAAACAATATTTTTTATTAAATAACATTTGAAAAATCTTTATAAACTGAACACCAAAGAACAAGATTAAACATGCAAACTATTAACAATATAAATAGCCATATATAAAATAAATAAATAGCCAAAGCTATAACACTTCTGTTTTCTAAACAAAATACTGTTGAAAAACAAACAGAACTAAACTCCATTGTGGAGATGATTCAAGCATGTTGAAAATTCTTCTTCAATCAAGTTCTCTTACATTTACAAAATAAATTTAATGGCTACAGTTTCACACTGAGATCATCATCATCTCACAATGTTTAACAATAAATAATCTTATTTTTTATTAATACAAAGTGATTTAGCAATGCTGACAAGCCAACTGCAGAGAAACAAAGCAACCATCGAGAAAACTCGAGTCGAGCACGACACACAAGACATGACAGGACTAGTGTCTGGACTCTAAAACAAGAATTAACAAGACCAGAGTGGCAGACACAGACAGTCAGACACAAAACAATCATTATGGGCACTTCCTATAGACATAAGGAATTTTATACTGTACAAATATATCCCACTAAATGTATTGTATATCCCCCTACCTCTAAACCCATCTCTCACAGGAAACGCTGTGCATTTTTACATTTTTAAAATACTATTTCCTCATGGGGACCCCAAAAATATTCCTACAAGGTCAGAATTCACTGGTATTGCTATACTTGTGGGCACATTTGGTCCCCTCAACGTGAGGAATACAAGGTGTGTGTGTGTTACTATGAAGTAAAACAATTACACCATTTCTAAATGATTAAATGCATTCTTTGTTTACTTTTATTGCTCTCCAAGTTGTCACAAAATGATTTCAGTCCTCATGACGTATCCCTTCTTTCAAATATATGTTGCGTTCTGCCCTTTCAGACATGTATAATTTAAGGCTTTAGCTGCTCAACTCAGAGCGCAGAGATGAAACCATCTTTCACAGAGCGGTTGACAGTTCTGACTGATTCTCGTCTACAGGCTGCTGGCGACAGATAAAACAGCCGTTTGCCAGACACCAGTCCACAGAGTTCACCATCAAATACAGCTCAGAGAAAGACCCCATACAGAAGCTGGACCTGGTGACCAGTGCAATGGCAGGTACGGTACACTTAAAAATAAAAAATAAACTGCTTATGATTTACTCATGCAAAAGTTGCCAAATTCAATGTGTTATAAATCACATTGGTCACACTTTACAAAAAGGTTTCATTAGTTATTGTATTTATTACATGAAGTAATAATAAACAATACATGTACTTCATTTATTAATGATAGTTCAACATTTACTAATGCTTTATTAACATCCAAATTCATGCTTGTTCACATTAGTTTATGCACTGTGAGTTAACATGAACTAACAATGAATTACTTTATTACCATCAACTAATGTTAATAAACATGAATAAATACTGTGATAAATGTATTGTTCATTGTATGTTCCTGTAAGGAAATACATTAACTAATACAACCTTCTTACAAAGCGTTAGCATAACATTTGAAAAATATGACATACGATTTGACAAGTTAGCCCTGCCACCCTTCGAAGGAAACTCATTTCAGCCGCTTGTATCTGAGATCTTGTCCTTTCGGTCAGCTTTGGGTCATGACCGAAAGGACAAGATGTCGGATACAAGCGGCTGAAATGAATTTCCTTCGAAGGGTGGCAGGGCGCACTCTTATGGATAGGGAGAGGAGCTCTGACACTTGGGGGGAGCTCGGAGTAGAGCCGCTGCTCCTCCACATCGAGAGAAGTCAGCTGAGGTGGCTCGGGCATGTTCCAGGCATGCCCCACCGGAAAGGGGCCTCGGGGACACGCTGGAGGGACTATGTCTCTCGGCTGGCCTGGGAACGCCTTGGGATCCCCCCGGAGGAGCTGGAAGAAGTGTCTGGGGAGAGGGAAGTCTGGGGTTCTCTCCTAAGACTGCTGCCCCCGTCAAATGAGTGCTATACAAACAAGAATAAAAGAGACAAGTATAAGAAAATAGAAACAGATAAAAACAGATTAAAATGTGTTAATCTAATAAAAGAATGAAAAAGAAAAGAAAGACATAATAGGGTGATCTGTGGGACATAGCACAGTGCTCATTCAGTAAAGGCACAGCTAAACAGATGTGTTTTCAGTCTTGATTTGAATGTGCCTCATGTTGGAGCACATCGGATCATTTCTGGGAGCTGATTCCAGCAGTGAGGGGCGTAGTAGCTTTCTGAAGGACGATTCACCCTGCTTTGACTGAACTCTTGGAATTTCTAGTTTATATGATCCTAAAGATCTGAGTGATCTGTTAGGTTTGTGTTCAGTGAGCATATCTGTAATGTATTGAGGTCCTAGGCCATTTAGTGCATACCTGCCAACACTCCCCGTTTTCCCGGGAGTCGTCCCCCCCCTCTGTTCCTTAGCTTTTTGGTACAGTCCCCGAATCACCAACCTTAGGCAGCATAAACCAGGGGACCCCACTCTTCAGTTTGCCCTGGGTGGGTTGCGACAGGGGCGAGGTGGAGGATCGCGATGCCGGCTCAGCATCGTGATGTCTATCGCCCAACCCTAATTCATCCATCAAAACACACATACAATGACATTTAAAACTAGTCAGAACATCTACAGGCTGAAGTTTCAAATCATTTCAAATCTTTTTATAAGTATGTAGTGAAACCAACTCTTTCAACTCCAACTTTGTTTGGAGGTTATTCCATGCAAGAGGTGCTGCATATTTAAAAGTCTATTTCCCATTTCAGCACGCACCACTGGTACAGACAATAAATCAAATTCACTTAACATTTTAACACTCAGCAAAATAAAATAACACTGTATAGTCTTCATTGTATTAATAATTCCGTAAATGTATCGTTCATTAAAGTCTTCATTACGAATGTTGTATGTTATTGTCCCTGAATGCTTTCAACTCTTTTAAAAAAGCCTTTATAACACATGCAAATGATAAAGTTTCACTCTGTTATGCTTATACTTTGCAATGACTTCACAAATCTCATATATTCTCAATTTTTGATCAGCTATAAACCCAACTCAACGTTGTAGATCCTAACTATTGTGGACACACACATTGCAATATCGATGCTGAAACGATATATTGTGCAGCCCTAGACTAGATTGTGCAGTTCGGTCTATGGTCTTAACATTGTGGAAGCCATACATTGGTGAAAACATTGTTAATATTAAGTCCTCCCTAAAACTACACTACCGGTCAAAAGTTTGGGGCCGGTAGGATTATTAAATGTTTTAAACTAAGCTTCTCCTGCTCACCAAGGCTGCATTTATTTCATCAGAAATACAGTACAGATTGTAAAATTGTGAAATGTTATTGCACTATAAAATAACTGATCAAAAGTAGTTCATCATTTAATTTAATAATTTATTCCTGTGATTTTAATGATGAATTTTCAGCTTCATTACTCCAGTCTTCAGATTCACATGATCTTTTAGAAATCACTCTAATATTAATTATTATTGTTATTATTATTAATAGTAATAGTAATAAAAGCAATAATGACTGGCATAATCATTTCATTTGAAACTACAAACAATAAGTAATAAATAAATATTTAATAAGTATTTAACAATTTATGTTTACATTTAATAAATAATAAAAAAAACTGACCCCAAACTTTTGACCGGTAGTGTAACAGAGGCCACAAAATGTCCTACAGCTTCAGTTTGCATGACATAGTCTGAGCAAAACCTCCTTAAGTTAAAGAGATTTGATTTATCGTTTTGTTTTATTGCTTGTCATGCCCTGTTAGGACATTGTGTGCAAGACTCAAAGAAAGAGCTTTCATTTAATTCAGGACACAACACACTTTCTTGAGATAAGTTCATTGTCTGATGGGCTAATGTATCTTCCTAAAACGTGCCAAGTAAGTTTAAAAAAAAAACAAAGTGTCATTTAAATGGTTGAATGTTTGCCAGATGGAAACTGCCTGCTGTTATTTAATTGGCAGTTTTCCCCCTACTCTCCTTCAGGGCTGTAATTATTGATGATTCAGGGTTTGTGCAAGACGTCAGACAGATTTCAAACCCAGCACTTTATTTCTGGCATGGAACAATCCTAAAAGGGGTTAGTTCACCCAAAAATTAAATTCTTTTGTTAATCACTCGCCTTTATGTGATATCAATCCCCCGAGACCTTCGTTCATCTTCAGAACACAAATGAAGATATTTTAGATGAAATCAGAGAGCTCCCTCATCCTGCATAGACAGCAAAGGTCCTGAGATTCAGAAAATAAAACTAAGAACATTACCCGCTTTTTCACCAGACCAAATGGTTTTCTTTGCTTAACCGTTCATTCCATGCTGATTCGGTCCAGGCAGCTTGAAAACAGGTTCATTTTCAACTATGATAACAGAACTCTTTTGAATGTAATGTAAACCGAGATATGGACAATAATTTGACACAGTTGAAGTCAAAACTATTAGCCCTACTGTGACTAATTTTTTTTTTCTTTTTTAAATATTTCCCAAATTATGTTTAACACAGAGAAAGGAATATTCTACAGCAGGGCTATTCAATTAGTTTGTCGTGGGGGCCAGTTCATGAAAAGCATTCCAAACGGGGGGCCGGAGAGATGTGACTTGCAATATGATTGATGACACAACAGCAATAGAAGAGCTCATATGCTGTATTTTTGCTCCTTAAGACACCCACGTTGACTTTTTCTACATTAACGTTTTAATTTAATTAAAACATAATTTAATATGTTGTATTTTGAAACTAAATAACATCACTGCATTGTACAATGTGGCTTTTTTTTTACAAGCATATCCAAATGTATTTTGAGGCACAAAATCAGTGTATTGCTTAATTAGGCTTCTTCTACATTCAGACACATTCATATGTTGTTTTAAACTGGGTAACAATTAGGGATGCAACGATTATAGATTTTGGTTGTATGATTATAGTCTGAAGAATAATCAGGGTTTCACAGTTATCACCATTATTATGCATTTGTTAAATTTAAAACTCTACTAGTTTAGAAAATCACAAGAAAACTGCTTATATTTTAAAGTGTTGTTTATTGCTGCTCTGTAACCAAATACAGCACAAAATATTAATAAAAAATCAATAGTCTATTTCTCGCTTTGGACTTTTTTGAAATCAAAGTTTTTGATTTAAACATGAGAGATAATTTTACAATGAAAATATATGATAAAACAATGAATAAATACATAAAAATAAGCATAAAAATGTATTTGTCTAATGTTAATTTAAGCTATATATTAGCTAAGAATTTAAATGAAATGTTGTTATCATCTGCGTTCATACATACATAATCTTTTTAATAATTCATATAACATTTCTTTTGTTTACATTGCACTGAAAGCCACACACAACTCTCACCACTACAGCGTGAGATCATTTCTACTGTGTGCGCCTGCAGGGTGCGAGTGTGTCGGTCCGCTTGTGAGCCGTGAGCGCACCGCTTTCAATTTGCGCACGTCTCAATTGGAAATAATGTAGCCTACTTGCGTGCGGAAAAGACGCAATATGTCAACGGCTTGTTGCTTTAGTTAATCCAATGTGCGTGCGTATTAACTAGTTGCAGCAGCTTTTTTCCGTGCAACAGAAATGCGGCGTTGAGGAGCCTTTAATGAATAAAAGCGGGGTTAATAGTGAAATCGGCTAATCATAGCATCCCTATTAACGATATCAGTGCATTGTACAAAAGGCCTTTTCTACAAACATATCCAAATGTTTTCGGCTGCTCGCACCACTCACTTAATGTCAGGTGACTCGCGCTCTGCGCAGCCTTTAACTGCAGCTCGTGCTGTATTGAACAGACGCACGTCACTTCATCACTATAGCGGCTGTTTTTTCGACTGAACTAAATTTATTTTTGATGTCTTGGTCACACTATTTGGGGGGCCGGAACAAATTGCCCCGGGGGCCGGGTTCGGCCCGCAGGCCGCCAATTGAATACCCCTGTTCTACAGTACTTCCTATAATTTTTTTTCTTCTGGAGAAAGTATTATTTGTTTTATTTTGACTAGAATAAAAGCAAAAAACAGTTATTAGAAATTAGTTATTAAAACTATTATGTTTGGAAATGTGTTCAAGTTTTTTTCCGTTTAACAGAAATTGGGGGGGAAATATACAGGAGGGCTAATAATTCTGACTTCAACAGTAAATCTGTTTTTGGGACTCTTTTTTTTTTCCCCCAATATTTTTCTGATTTTTCCTGATATTTGCTTCATTTAATAACAAAAGATAAATAAATAGCACACTTCCACCTAGCCCGCTATGGAGAAACTGGGCAGAGAACGGAAGCACAACTAAAACTGTACCTTTTTTGAAGAGTTTGGCGTGATAGTGGAAAAGCAGTTTTTACATTTCATGTATTTTTAGTGGTTCAACTGATATGGAGCTTCAAGAACACTTTGTTTGAAAACAACAACAACAAAAAATGAATGTCTACTCTTCAATAGTACTGTAATGGCAAAATGATGTACTACCCATATTAAACGCCCACCCTTCGCATAGATGGAAAACATTGGCAATTTTTTTAAATTTTGGCACACAAAAGAATTTTTAAAGCTTCGTATGGTTACAGTTGAACCACTAAGTCACACTGAATGTTTTGAAAATATATTTTTGCTTTCTTTTCTGGACTTTGAATGTCTCTGGACCTTTACTGATTATGGAGGATTAGAGAGCTCCAGGATTTCATCTCAAATATCTTAATTTGTGTTCAGAAGATGAACAAAGCACTCAGGGGATTGGAACAACATTAAAGTGAATAATTGATAGCAGAATTAAAATTTTTGCGTGAACTAATCATTAAAAGGGATTGTTTTCTGGAAACTATTATAGTACATAAACAGTGTTGGGTCAAAAAGTAATATATTACAATTTTATCTTATCTTAAAGCAAAAATAACATAACACATACTTTCACACTACTTTCCTTAAAAGTAACTAACAGAAGTTACTTAACATTGTAATAAATTTGGAGTCAAAATTGTTAGTCCTGTGTCGGTACCAATGTTGTAGTGGAAAGTGCATCGACACATGCACTTCGGTGTTCATGGCGACCCGAGTTCGATTCACGACTCGAGGTCCTATGCTGATCCTTTCCTTCTCTTTGCTCCCCATGCTTTCCTGTCAATACTTTCTACTGTCCTATTCAATAAAGGTGAAAACCCTGAAAAAATTATTTAAAAAATTATAATAATTATTAGTCCTGTGAATTTTTTATATATTTTTTTATTTTATTTAAATATTTCCCAAATTATGTTGAACAGAGCAAGGAATTTTTCACAGTATTTCCTGTAATAGGTTTTCTTCTGGAGAAAGTCTTATTTTTTTATTTGGAATAAGTAGTTTTTAATTTTTTAAAAACATTTTAAGGACAAAATTATTAGCCTCCTTAAGCAATATTTATTTTTTCTGTTGTCTACAGAACAAATCATCTTTTTACAATGACTTGCCTAATTACCCTAAATTGCCTAATTAACCTAGTTAAGCCTTTAAATGTCACTAAGCTGAATACTAGTATCCTGAAAAATATCTAGTACAATATTATATACTGTCATCATGGCAAAGATAAAAGAAATGAGTTATTAGGAATTAGTTTTTAAAATACCATAATAGTGCATAAAATGAATTTCCCACTAATCCCTGATTTATCGTTAGCACTACAATTCTAATTCCAATTATTGCCCTCATCTTTTTTTTCAGCAGAGTACCAACAACCGCTGATGCTCGGCACGGACACAGTGTCCCGAAAAGGCTCGACATTCAGACCGATGGACACCGAAGCCAAAGACATAGAAAGTTCTCACTACGACCACCTGCAAACAGGCATCCAGTACGCTCTGCCACTGACCAATCAGGAGCCAGAATACGCCACGCCCATAATTGAGCGCCACGCCTTCCGCAAAGACCCCTTCATTCCTGACGCTAGCTATAGTGTGCCAGGGGTGGTGCTAAACAAAAGCCCCTCATTTCGGGCAGTCGAAGGTGGGAACTGTAGGAAAGTGATCGGAGGGCTGACCGGGGGCTACCAAACACCTCAAGTCAAACCAGATAGAGGGAATTATCCAGAGGACATCTATGATAGCCCTAAAATCCGCAAACCTGTTGTCTCGAATGGCCCTGAATATCAGAGACCCCAGATTAAATCTCTAGATCAGGAGTGTTATTCAACTCCCAGAGATTGTGTTAGATTGCCTTTCTCCGGATTGAGACCAGATCCCGAAGGAAGCCGGTCTGAGCCTGAAGGCAGCAGCTCTGATGGAAGCTGAAATAAGTTTTACTGCCATTTAATATACCTGACTCAACAAAATCACCTCTTCGTAACTTATTTGAGTATTAGCGACTTGTTTTTAGTAAGTTCGCAGGAAAGGACGGTGGAGGCCAAAATTGGTTTGTTGTAATTTAATGGTTTTATATGAGATTTTCTTTTTTTTTTTTGTCTTGACGAATCAATATTTTTAAAATTGTGCTGTTGTTTTTTTATTATTATGCAGTTTGTTTATGTTTGCACGATTCATATGTTCTCTACTCGAATGCAAACTGTGAATGCGAGACATTTTAGATGCTTTTACATCATCTTATCAGACTCTGAATATGGTTAAAGGGATAGTTCACCCAAAACTGAACATTCTGTCATCGTTTATTCATCCTTCACTCGTTCCAAACCTGTTTGAGATTCATTGAACACAAAAGAAGATATTTTGAAGAATGTTGGAAACTTGTAACCATTGACTTCCATAGTATTTTTCTACTATATAAGTCAGTGGTTACAGGTTATCCTTCATTCATTCCAAACCAGTTTGAGGTTCATTGAACACAAAAGAAGATATTTTGAAGAATGTTGGAAACCTGTAACCATTGACTTCCATGGTATTTGTTTTTCTACTATTGAAGTCAATAGTTACAGGTTATCCTTCAATGAATTTCAAACAGGTTTGGAACGAGTGAACACAAAGAAGATATTTTGAACAATGTTGGAAACTTGTAACCATTGGCTTGCATATTTGTTTTTCTACTATAGAAGTCAATGTTTGCAGGTTATTCTTCACTTGTGCCAAACCTGTCTGAGATTCATTGAGCACAAAAGAAAATGTTTTGAAGAATGTTGGAAACCTGTAACCATTGACATCCATAGTATTTGTTTTTTTTTACTATGGAAGTCAATAGTTACAGGTTATGCTTCAATGAATCTCAAACAGGTTTGGAACGAGTGAAACAAAAGAAGATATTTTGAAGAATGTTGGAAACCTGTAACCATTGACTTCCATAGTAGTTGTTTTTCTACTATAGAAGTCAGTGGTTTCAGGTTATCTTCACTCGTTCCAAACCTGTTTGAGATTCATTGAACACAAAAGAAGATATTTTGTAGAATGTTAGAAACATGTAACCATTGACATCCATAGTATTTGTTTTTCTACTATAGAAGTCAATAGTTACAGGTTATCCTTCAATGAATCTCAAACAGGTTTGGAACGAGTGAACACAAAAGAAGATATTTTGAACAATGTTGGAAACTTGTAACCATTGACTTGCATAGTATTTGTTTTTTTTACTATGGAAGTCAATGGTTACAGGTTATCCTTCATTCGTTCCAAACCTGTTTGAGATTCATTGAACACAAAAGAAGATATTTTGAAGAATGTTGGAAACCTGTAACTATCGACTTCCATGGTATTTGTTTTTCTACTATGGAAGTCAATAGTTACAGGTTATCCCTCATCGAATCTCAAACAGGTTTGGAACGAGTGAACACAAAAGAAGATATTTTGAAGAATGTCGGAAACATGTAAGCATTGACTTCCATGGTATTTGTTTTTCTACTATAGATGTCAATGGTTACAGGTTATCTTTCACTCGTGCCAAACCTGTTTGAGATTCATTGAACACAAAAGAAGATAGTTTGAAGAATGTTGGAAACCTGTAAGCATTGACTTCCATAGTATTTGTTTTTCTACTATGGAAGTCAATGGTTACAGGTTTTCAGCTTCAGCTGAACAAAAAAAAAAAAAACTCATTAACGTTTGGAAACACTTGAGGGAGAGTAATAAATAGAGAGTACATTTTCATTTTTTAAGGGTGTACTATCCCTTTAAAATAAAAAATTGCTGTTAATTTATTCAGTCCCAAGCCAACCGAGATGTTGGTGAGGCATAGAATATTACCAAAAATATTTAGTTTAACTGTGGTTCTTGGTGATTCATTAAAAAGCCAATGGCTACTGGCTCTTTGTCAATTAATAAAAGCATTTACAGATTAAGCAAAATGAACAAACAGGGTAATACATTCAAATCTAATCAAATGAAATGATTGGTCCATGCAAAAAACTGAATATTATATTTGGTATTTTAAGTGCGTTCAACAGTCTAGAGTGCAAAAAATCAATTGGTTTTGCTTCATAATGATGCGATGTTCTGCTCAAGAGCTGCTGGTATTCATTGTTTACATGCTTATTTTTGTTTTAATCTGAAAGTTTCTATTACGAATCACCAATTACCACCGTTTCAGCTTATAATCTTTTATTATTATGTGTAATGTTCTGGATGGAAAAATAGTCTCTAAAATCTTATACGAGGGGGAGTAAATTAACACATTTTCATTTTTAAGTGAAAAATTTCAACCAATTTTTACAATTACGCAGTTTTAGAAGTATATGAACGTGAACAATGTACTATTTTCCCAGCATGTACATCTTTTAAAGTAGCCTTATACCATATAAACTGGAAGCAAGCCATGCGTTGATGCAACAAATTTTACTTGATCTCATAATGCAAGCGAAAAGATGATCCTGGAAGTGATCTGGGTTCAACATGCTGCTGGTTTTCTATGTATATTGGGGTGGAAGGGGTGTTCAATTCAACCATTTTTCATCTTTTTCATTTGTTCTGCTATCTCAGAGATTTTGAACTTTCCTCATGCTGAATATTGTGCAAATGAACTGTTTAAAGCAATAACAGACTAAAACTGTATATTTGAATCATGTTTTGTGTTTTATTGTGCATCGTCTAAAGGAGTATGTACAGTTTTGAAATGTATATTTAGTGAGAAAACAAAACAAAATGTTACTTTGTGCTGATGATAATTATTTTAAGGGGATAGTTTACTCAAAAAGATATATTTAAATAAGTAGAAATGATCATGCAGGTGGAAAAAAGGTAGAAAAATCATAGTTTTGAATTGAGTAATATTGAATTTTTTTGGGTCAACTATCCCTTTTTGCATCCAGAAGATCTGTGAGTTGCTGCTGTTAAAGGGACAATCCCTGTTAAAGATTACTGACAGGTCTTAATTTCTGTGAAATGTATTTTTGGGGGATGGTTAATGTTTGATATGCTGATGCTGGTGTGTTGAAGTGCTTTGCCACTGAGAATCTCAGTGCGGTTTGTTCTTGTCTAAACTCAGATTAAAAGCACCAGCGTTTCAACCTGTCCTTTAGGCTGTTTTTCTTTTTTTTCTTTTGTTTTAAAGTCCACATGAATCGGAAGCTTTTTTTTTATGTATTGTGATGTTATGACGTAATTGTTTTATGTAATGCTCCATGATGGGTGTGGAGCGCTGTGAGAAGAGGGAGGAGGGGGTGTGGCCGGCAGAGCTGGAGAGAAAGAAGGGGATGCACAAAATCAGATGCATGATTTTATGGTTTACAAAGTTAAAATCCAAAGAAATAAACAGTAAATGGTTTAATTCTCTGCTACATATAGGTTATTTGTAATTTCATATCATATGTAACCACAATTTGTTATGTCATTATAAAGATAACCATTTTTATATAAACACTATAAATGAGGAGGACTTCTCTCCTCCTGAATCCCTGGGTTTGAATGCAGACACGATGGATAGCAGTGCAGCAGGTCTCTTGCTAAGTCTATTTCATATACCCTGCTGGTAATCTGGAAGATTTTAAACATGTGCAAACACAGCAGCACAAATAGACAATGTGTCTGAATGGTAATGAACTTAACTGATAAAAGATGAAGTCCGCCGTTCTCCAATTCTCGTACAGCTCTCTCGATAAAAATGCTTGCTGCAAACTACGCTGTAAAAAAATCTGCTATTTTACATTTTTTTTCCTGGCAGCTAGTGTGCCGGAAAAAACCCCGCAAAATAACGGTGGTTAAATTACAGACATTTACCATAAAATAACGGCGGTTAAATTACAGACATTTACCATAAAATAACGGCGGTTAAATTACAGACATTTACCATAAAATAACGGCCATAAATGACAGACATTTACTGTAAAATAATGGCCATAAATGACAGACATTTATCATAAAATAACGGCAGTTAAATTACAGACATTTGCCGTAAAAAAACGGCCATAAATGACAGACATTTACTGTAAAATAATGGCCATAAATGACAGACATTTATCATAAAATAATGGCGGTTAAATTACAGACATTTGCCGTAAAAAAACGGCCATAAATTACAAACATTTACTGTAAAATAACGGCCATAAATGACAGACATTTACCATAAAATAACGGTCATTAAATTACAGACATTTACCGTAAAATAACGATCATCAAATTACAGACATTTACCATAAGATAATGGCCGTTAATTTACAGACATTTACTATAAAATAACGGCGGTTAAATTACAGACATTTACCATAAAATAACGACCATAAATTACAGACATTTACCATAAAATAACGGCGGTTAAATTACAGACATTTACCATAAAATAACGGCCATAAACTACAGACATTTACTGTAAAATAATGGTCATCAAATTACAGACATTTACCATAAAATAACAGCCATTAGATTACAGACATTTACTATAAAATAAAGGTCATCAAATTACAGACATTTACCATAAAATAACGGCCGTAAACTACAGACATTTACTGTAAAAATAATGGCTATAAATTACAGACATTTACTATAAAATAATGTTCGTTAAATTACAGACATTTACCATAAAATAACAGCAGTTAAATTACAAACATTTACCGTAAAATAACGCCCATAAATTACAGACATTTGACAAAATAATGGCCATAAATTACAGACATTTACAATAAAATAATGATCGTTAAATTACAATTACCGTAAAATAAAGGCAGTTAAATTACAGAAATTGACCGTAAAATAATGATCGTTAAATTACAGACATTTACCGTAAAATAAAGGCAGTTAAATTACAGATATTTACCGTAAAATAGAGGCCATTAATCTACAGAAATATACCATGAAATAACAGCAATTAAATTACAGACATTTACCCGTAAAATAACGGCCATAAATTATAGACATTTACCATAAAATAACGGCAGTTAAATTACAGACATTTACCGTAAAAGTAAGGCCATTAAATTACAGACATTTACCGTAAAATAACGGTCATCAAATTACAGACATTTACTGTAATATAATGGCCATTATATTACAGACATTTACCATAAAATAACACCGGTTAAATTACAGATATTTACCGTAAAATAACGGCCATAAATTACAGACATTTACCATTAAATAACAGCAATTAAATTACAGACATTTATCGTAAATTAATGGTCATCAAATTATAGACATTTACTGTAAAATAACGGTCATCAAATTGCAGACATTTACCATAAAATAACAGCGGTTAAATTACAGATATATACCGTAAAATAATGGCCATAAATTACAGACATTTACCATAAAATAATGGCCATTAAATTACAGACATTTATCGTAAATTAATGGTCATCAAATTACAGACATTTACTGTAAAATAACGGTTATCAAATTACAGACATTTACCATAAAATAACGGCCATTAAATTACAGACATTTACTGTAAAATAATGGTCATCAAATTACAGACATTTACCGTAAAATAAAGGCCATTAAATTACAGACATTTACCGTAAAATAAAGGCCATCAAATTACAGACATTTACCGTGAAATAACGGCCATTAAATTACAGACATTTACCATAAAATAACGGTGGTTAAATTACAGACATTTACCATAAAATAACGGCCATAAATTACAGACATTTACTGTAAAATAATGGCCCTAAATTACAGACATTTACCGTTAAATAATGGTCGTTAAATTTCAGACATTTACGATAAAATAACAGCAGTTAAATTACAGACATTTACCGTTAAATAATGGTCGTTAAATTTCAGACATTTACCATAAAATAACAGCAGTTAAATTACAGACATTTACCGTAAAATAACGGCCATAAATTACAGACATTTACCATAAAATAATGGCCATAAATTACAGACATTTACTGTAAAATAACGACCATAAATTACAGACATTTACTCTAAAATAACGGCCATAAATTACAGACATTTACTATAAAATAACGGCCATAAATTACAGACATTTACTGTAAAATAATGGCCATAAATTACAGACATTTACCATAAAATAATGGCCATAAATTACAGACATTTACTGTAAAATAACGACCATAAATTACAGACATTTACTGTTAAATAACGGCCATAAATTACAGACATTTACTGTAAAATAACGGCCATAAATTACAGACATTTACTGTAAAATAACGGCCATAAATTACAGACATTTACCATAAAATAATGGCCATAAATTACAGACATTTACTGTAAAATAATGGCCATAAATTACAGACATTTACTGTAAAATAATGGCCATAAATTACAGACATTTACTGTAAAATAACGGCCATAAATTACAGACATTTACTGTAAAATAATGGCCATAAATTACAGACATTTACTGTAAAATAATGGCCATAAATTACAGACATTTACTGTAAAATAACGGCCATAAATTACAGACATTTACTGTAAAATAATGGCCATTACAGACATTTACCCTAAAATAATGGTCGTTAAATTAGTCAGATAAATGTCAGATACTAGAGTGCATTGATTGGTCAAGATTTAACGAGAAACTGAAATATGAGTTGACATGAATCAAACCGTTAATCCATTTAGTGGATAATAACAAATTACAAGCTTTACATGCTTATATCAGTTTTATATCTTTTAAACATGAATTTTGTCACTGTTTTGGAGCACACTAGCTTATAGATATCCTAAAAACTAACAATACTGATGCTAACATCTAAAAATCTTTATTTTTTATTTCATGGGACCTTTAAAATATGTGAACAAACAGCACTATTGGGTAAGTATTTGGTGAAAGCAGGATGTCACACACGGTGTGTCCCAGCTGGACAAGGGTCAGGAATGTAACGGTGGGATGTTAGTTATGGGACAGCAGCTGATGGTGACCCTGCTGTTTAAATCTACCATTCAGGCCCCCCTGTATCACATTTCCCACCCAAAGAATGTAGTATGTTACAACATAACAGTAAATCTTTGACCTGGAGCCGGTACCGTGAAGCTGGATTAGCTGGCTAGCCAGTTAAGTTTCAGTTTAGTTTACATCAATCTTGGGTTTTAGGTAACATGAAGGCAGCTTGACTTAATCACTTTTTGTTACCATGATATAATGGAGAAGCTAAGCTAAGTGATGTTCAAGGTACCGAAAACCCAGAATTGGGTATATCCACAGCTCGTGTTTTTCAGCCCCTTTCACTTCCGGTGAAAGCTTAATGTGACTATTTTCAATTTCATACAGTTCCTTACAGCATCGATGTTGTAATGTAATTACAATACATTCAGTTAAATTGACTTAAGCATATATTTAGTTGTTCAAGCGTAAAACGAGATGAAAGACCATGTAACTGCTAGCGCCGTCAGGATAAGCAGATGAGCGCAGAAACTCCATTGAAAATACTGTGGTAAAATAAACTGCCATGTTTTAAGGACATGGCGGGGGGAAATGGAATTTAATGCAGTCTGATACCCACTTTATATCATATATCTATCAGGCAGTGAAAATCACAGATTTTTAAAGAAATCAGACCTTAAACATGGCAATTTTATAATGGAAAGACAGTACACCAGAAGCGCTGAGGCTGGCAAACTGAAATTAAAAGTCTGTGTGCATATAGGGGATTGGTGCGAATAAAACTGAAACTTAACCGGCTAGCTAGCTAATCTGGCTTCATGGTGCAGGCCCATGTGTATCTGATTCTGAAATGGATGCATAGCATACAGGTATATGAAACATAAATTACCACATTTTAAGCTAGAACGACTTAAGTTCTATCTTAAAATATGGTAAATTCTGTTTCATATTAGTGTATCTAAAACAATAAAGTCTTAATAATATCTAAATATAAGGTCTATGGCTAAAAATAGTTCACAAAACTATTGAAACTTTTTACAACTATATATAGATTTATCAGGATATCATTTGTTTTGGATTGGAATATAGGAAGCTTTACCGTGAGATCTGTTTATTCATTTACTTATTGTGATTATTAAATTAACCATTCAATTGTGTTTACACCTACCCCTGAAAGTAATATACGATATCTATGTGCGCATGCCCAGTAGTCCTGCTAGATGATTAAATAGATAAAAATAAAAGGGTCAAAAACATAGATTAACTTATCTTGTTGTAATGGCCAGTTGTATGTTGATATCAAAGAGTGAAATCGCCTGAAATATATACTTTTGAGATAATCATAAATAAAACAAATAAATAAAATATGAATATTTTGCCTTTCACGACCGTTTCTTTTCAGCCAATAAATTACTCCGATTTGGCTAACGTCATCTTACGTAATTAATATTCATGAGCGTTCCTCGTTTTCTGGGAGCCCTCGACAACACTGTGTCTTATTTTATCTGTAAATTAAGTTACGTTTATTTCAGTGTTTATTCAGTGATATCCAGACAGAAAGTCACTGGTGCCATCATTCAGAAGAACCTGGAGTGGCGGTACATTGTACAGTACGTCAACTTTCTCAGTGCCAGCGACTGTCTTTTGGGGCTGACAGGTGTGTTGATTATTACAGATACATACAGCCCTTTACTGTATCCCTATTTTCTCAATGTAACAAGAGGTTTCAATTTGTAAAATTTCTTATTTTAAAAAATAATTTTCTGGTTTTGTTTTTGATGTGGAAATATGTAACTTGACATGCGTAAACGTAGCAAAATTATATAATCACACATGTAGTTTTGTTAAAGTTTCTCCTTGTTTCAAAGCATTTAAAAACGATTTCAACATTTTATATAAATCCATAAAACAGGTAAAAACATAAGGTGCCTCAAAGCTCTCTAAGCTTTTGTCAACTGATATGGACTGACCCCCCTGAATGTAATGTAATGTATATATATATATATTTGTATTATTTAATGTTTATTTATGTTGTTATTATTATTATTATTATTATTATTATTATTATTATTATTATTATTATTATTATTATTATTATTTTGTACTGTTTTGTTTATTATATGCTGTTTGGATATAATGTTATATGTGTTTAACAATGGAAGTTGAAAATGCCTGTTTGTTATTTAAAGGTTCATTTAAAAAATATATAAAAAAAAACTTGACAAGTGTAAACGACATCTGAATCTGAAAGAAAACGGCTTGTGCCTAATACAGTAACGGTAGACAACATTTAAAGTGGTTCAAAATCTTTCTTAAAAAGTTGTCCTAAAACTACTGAGCAACACCCATTCTTGCCTTAAGGACAGTTTTAAAAGGATTTTTTCGATCCACTTCCTATTCAGAGGCTTAAACTGAGTAAATTCGGCAATTTAGGACAGCAGAATATCGCAAAAATCAGAGATATTGTTTCAAAGGAAGAGATGGAGATGCTCGTCCATGCCTTCATCTCTTCACGGTTGGATTATTGAAATGTTCTTCTGTTCACTTGTCTGAACAAATCTTCTATGGATCGATTACAAGTTGTGCAGAATGCAGTGGCGAGGCTTTTAACCAACACCAGCAGGATGTCACACATTACTCCTGTGCTTAAGGCACTTCACTGGCTTCCTATTAGTTTTAAAGTAAATTTTAAGACTCTGGTCATTACATATAGAGCTCTGCATGGTCAAGCACCCCTATATATTTAAGATGTGTACAGACACAGACGTAGTCACTCATGTAGCCAGTCTCTGAGGTCTTCTGGCAAAGACCTTTTAGCCCAGGGGTGCTCAACCCTGCTCCTGGAGATCAACCATCCTGCAGATTCAGCTCCTACCCTGATTAAACTCACCTGAACCAATTAATTAGAACCTGAACAACACTAGATAATTACAGGCAGGTGTGTTTGATATGGGTTGCAACTGAAATCTACAGGACGGTAGATCTCCAGGAGCAGGGTTGGTCACTCCAGTTTTAGCCATTCCCAGAACTAAAGGTGACCGGGCCTTCTGTGTGGTTGCCCCAAGGGTCTGGAACTCTCTCCCTATAGCACTGAGAAATCTGGGATCAGTTGAACTTTTTTAAAAAGCATTTAAAGTCACATCTTTTTGGTCAAGCTTTTTTAATTAACAGTTTGAGTGTTTCTGTATTCGGATTTTTAAACTTGTTTTAATATGTTTTAACATGTTTTATTTTATTGATATGTGTTCTTTTACCTGTTTTCTCACTGTAAAGCACTTTGTGACTCAATGTCTGGGAAAGGCGCTATATAAATAAACCTTTACTTAGGGAAGCGCGGGGCACAAAGTAACGCGGGGTTAAATGTAACACGGAGTTTTAAAGTATTTGCTCAGGGTTAATCATGGCATGATTCCGAGGTTTTCACCACAATGTCAGCAGACGTCTTCCTGCCAATTATTGAAAAAATTCGGCGAAATTTGGATGAGAAACACAGGAGAATCCATTTTTGCAGCATAAAAGGGTTTTTTTTACAGTCGATATTTTTTATTTTAAAAAAATTGGTGAAAGAATGAACGTAAAATCTTACATTGTCATGATCACCGTCTTCTAGGCTAAAAGATGAAACCATTTTAAAAGATGTATAAAACACACAGTAGCTGCTAGCCAGCTTTGAGGAAAACATGACACAGCGGGGCTAGTTGTAACAGGTTGTAACTGTTGGACACCAATTAAACTAACAAAATATGTTTTTGAGTGTAATGTTGAGAACTTTTTAAATAAAAATATTTTTTATTAGAAAGTATTGTTTTAATAGAAAAAAAAATATTTTATTGCTAATAATGCAAATAAATGCATTGGATAATAATGGATAATAATGGAAATAAATTCAAATGTGTTTATCCAATAAACAAATAAATAAATAAACATACCGTGCTATGTAGAATAAAAAAGAAATGAGCCAATTACTGAGGAAATATAGCTACTATTTAAAGTAGACTGAATTTAAATTAATTGTGTGAAATCTGCCTTTATAAGCATGTGTTACAACTAACCCCTTTGTCTGTTAAAACTTGCCCTGCAGGTGGGGTAAAAAGTAACATTTTTACTCCTGGCGCTTTTGGCAATACTGCACAGAAACCATAGGTCCGGCGATCATCATTCCAGTGCTCATTTGTAGGAGAGGCTTGTGTGTTGTTGGTAAAAAAATATGGTTTGTCTAACCCCATACTTTGTTCATTATTTGACCAAAACCAAAAAGTGTTACTTTGTGCCCCGCTCTCCCCTACTTTGCTGATATCAGTAGCTATATGTGGCCAAAAAGGACAATCTATGGCAACACTTTACAATAATGTTATATTAGCTTATGTATTTATTATTAACATGAGAAAGCGATGAACAATACATTTAATGCAGTGTTTGTTAATTAACGTTACGAAAATAACGGAATTCATTGCTGGTTCTTGCTAACTCTTAACGTTTTTAACTAACTTGCTAACATTTAATATTGAACTATGCGCTTCATAAATGCTCTACAAGTGTACATTAGTTCATTCTCACTTCATGTTATACATTAAGTAACATTTACATAAACTATCATTCAACTAGTGAAATCTTATTGTAAAGTCTGACTCATTTGATGACAGCCACCAAAATCTATCCGCCATCGTTATCCTTCAAACCACAGCTCTTACACTTTTGTTAGCAAGAAACCTTTAATCAATTAAAATATAAAGAAAGATTATAATAATCACTTATTAGTGTATGCATTTTTATAAGTACAGGTCAGATTATGTATGTTATTTAATCATTACAAAAGCAGTATAGGCGACGCGGTGGCGCAGTAGGTAGTGCTGTCGCCTCACAGCAAGAAGGTCGCTGGTTCGAGCCTCGGCTGGGTCAGTTGGCGTTTCTGTGTGGAGTTTGCATGTTCTACCCGCGTTCACGTGTGTTTCCTCCGGGTGCTCTGGTTTCCCCCACAGTCCAAAAACATGTGGTATAGGTGAATTGGGTAAGCTAAAATTGGCCGTAGTGTATGTGTGTGAGTGTGTATGGGTGTTTCCCAGTGATGGGTTGAAGCTGGAAACCGCTGTAAAACATATGCTGGATAAGTTGGCGGTTCATTCCACTGTGACTACCCCGGATTAATAAAGGCACTAAGCCGAAAAGAAAATGAATGAATGAATGAAAAACAGTATATTTGTATGCTGTATGAAATATTATTTAACTCATATTTTGACATGATTTCATTAAAAATAACGTGTTCAATGGGCTTTGTAATGTATACGTGTAGAATCACAAAAAAATGTACTTTGACCCCAAGATATTTTTAATATGATTTTTCTAATAACGTTTGTATAATCAAGTAATTAGTCCTAATATTAAATAAGACACAGTATGCTTTATATTACATGTACTGTGAATTTGTTCCATCAAGTTGTAAGCTGTACTGCCCTCTACTGTTTAAATGAGACAATGCAATTTATTTATGTAAGCCCTGTACAGCATTTTTTATGACACTGTATAACAATAATTAACATTTTTACAGTACTGTGACAGTTGGATTTAGGGTTGGGGTAGGCGTAGACGCCCCTGAGATGATAAAAAATACTATTTATTGAATAATTTAATAAATAATACTCGGTACAAGGCTTCACGGTGGCGCAGTGGGTAGCATGATCGCCTCACAGCAAGAAAGTTGCTGGTTCGAGCCCCGGCTGGGCCAGTTGGCATTTCTGTGTGGAGTTTGCATGTTCTCCCCGTCTTCACGTGGGTTTCCTCCGGGTGCTCCGGTTTCCCCCACAAGTCCAAAGACATGTGCTATAGGTGAATTGAATAAGCTAAATTGGCCGTAGTGTATGAGTGTGAATGCAAGTGTATGGGTGTTTCCCAGTGTTGGGTTGCGGCTGGAAGGGCATCCGCTGCATAAAACATATACTTGATAAGTTGGCGGTTCATTCCGCTGTGGCGACCCCTGATGAATAAAGGGACTAAGCCAAAAAGAAAATGAATGAATGAATACTCAGTACAACTACTGTTTTTACATTACTGTGATGGTTGGGTTTAGGGTGGGGGTAGACGTAAATACAATAAATGGGAAATTTAATAAATAATATAAATAGTTTCTGTTAATATCTGGCCACAACCGTATCTGATCTAGCAACAACCTGTACTTTTAACACCACAAAAAACAAAATCTGGGCAAATAAACTTAAGTTTATTGAAACATCTCATGTCATACATTAATTACACGTGGAACATTTATTCCCAATCTCCTGTATTTCAGAAGTACATTTCCTATGACACCAAAACAACAGTAAAATAAATCACAAACCAAAAAGGCAAAAAAAGAAGCAAATGTTCCTCCAAAAGTCAAAATTGCATCTGTGCTGTGCCTGGCAGTGTGGGAAGCATTCAGTGCCCGCTGACACATATCATCTCCCAGATTAACCAATCAGTAACAAGAAAACAAAAGTCCACTGAACACGAATAAGAAAAATAAACATCGTCTGATTGTCCGAATGTCCTCGCTTGCCTAAACTAACACCTGTGATGATAAAAGGGGGGAGATATTTAGCAGACTAACAGTGCGATATCAGCAAAATCCCTTATTATGAGTATTTTGGTACAGTAAAGATAGCATTAGTTAATGCTAGTCAATGTATTTGCTAACAAGAACAAACAATACTTACAGCATTTATTAATCATAGTTCAACATTTACTAATGAATTATTAAAAACAAATCTAAAACTAATTCATTAGTTAATGCACCGAGAGTTACCATGAATGAACAACTTTATTTTCATTAACAAAGATGAATAAATACTGTAAAACAATGTATTGTTCATTGTTTGTCCATGTTAGTAAATGTATTCAAGGGATAGTTCACACAAACATTAAAATGTACTCCTTATTTACCCTCAAATGGCTTCAAACTTATACTTTTTTCCCTATTGAACACAAAATATATTTTCAAGAAATCTTTAAACCGGAAACTATTGACTTTCATAGTAGGAAAAACAAGTGGAAGTCAATGGTTACAGGTTTTCAACATTTTTAAAAATATCTCATTTTGTGTTCAACTGAAGAAAGAAAGTCACACAGGTTTAAAACAAGGGTGAGTAAATGATGACAGAATTTAATTTTGGGTGAACTATCCCTTTAACTAACATCAACTAATTCAACATTATTGTAAAGTGTTACCAATAGACATGCTTCATTATCCATAAAATCTCCAGACAGGCTAACCCACCTTGATAAACCCTGTGTTTAGGGAATGTTTTATTGCTACGCAGCCCATAAGTTTCATTTAAATACAGAGTAGTAATCAGTGTACAGACATTGGGATTATGTGATGAACACCATTCTAATGATATCTGAGATATGTTAAAAAATAAGTGGATGGTGGGAATAGGAAAGCAACACTGATGAAACGTGATCTGTACAGTAATGATCTTACAATTTACAGGTTTGAGGCACTATAGCCAACTCTACTGACTGAATAGGGTGAGATTTCTGTACCCTTTTCTATTTTTCGCAGAATATAAAGAGTAAACTGGCTTGGATTAAATAGGTTATGCTACATTGCAGTGTTAAAAATGCAAGTACACTTCGCTATTCAGTTAATATAGTGAGTGTATATATAGTTAATACAGTAGGTTCAATGGCACTATCAGGTGTAGACAGGTGTGACATTGTTTAGTAAAAAGGCTGAGAAATACGTATGCAGATATGCAAGGGTGGACCTTATGAAAATGTCAGGGTCATATTTCGAGAAAAGAAATTGGCAGATTGAAGGATTAGTTGTTTTTATTTATAAACAGTGGCATTATTTCAATATGAAGTAAGCACACTTTATTTTCTCCTATTGTTAGTAGCTCAATAATATGTTTGTTTACTTGGCATTTTGAATTAGACATGGGATGATAACCGTGTTCAAGGTATACCGCGGTTTGGAAAAGTGAAGATTTTAAAACCGGCAAAATTTTCTGCTATACAATTACTAAGGTATGTTTAAGATTTTTTTATTTACGTTTTTTAGAACAACAGTATCTCCAGCAGAAAATATATCCAAAGATTTTTTTAAAACTGTACAGAAATCTGTGTTTTTGAAGCAAATAAAGACAGCAGAATAATTGATTCAATGATTTATTAGAATTATTTTGCCTGACATCCCAGCAGGCACACAGCATCGTAAGACGTTAATATTAGGTTAGGTGTAGGTCATGACGTCAGGTAACCAAAATTCAATGTCTACCAAGCATCTAAAGACAACGTTAATTTGACGTCAAGTGACGTTGATATTTGATTGATTTTAGGTTGTGTTGGAAAGTGACCAAAATCCAGCATCTTAAACCAAATTTATATTGACGTCAAATACTGACATTTATTCGTCAGGTATGGCAACCAAAATCCAACATCTGATAGATGTCATAGTGGTAACGTCCATACAACGTCAAGCTGTAACAACATTAGACGTTGATATTTTATTGATTTTAGTTTGGATGTTGGACATTGACGTCGGCCTGACAATTTTTTAATTTTTTAACGTCCCCTCGGCGTTGGGGTACAACATCAATCTGACATCATGTTGAAATCCTGTGCCTGCTGGGGTGTTTACTGTTCCAAAATATTTCAAATGTTTCTCAAAATAAAATATATTGTGTTCAAAGGCATTTAAAAAAAAGATATATATATTTCAAAGTAGTAATCAATACCGTTAAACCGTGATATTTTTATCCAAGGTTATCATACAGTCAGAATCTTATACCGGCCCATGCCTATTTGGAATATGCCATTACTTTTATGCAAAAATGTTTGTAATAAATTATGAAAACAAAATATTAGCAAATTTGTGGTAAAACATGCTTAAAATACCTAAAAAATTATATTATTACAAATTTATATTATTAGGTAATATATATATATATATATATATATATATATATATATATATATATATATATATATATATATATACATATATATATTTTTTTTTTTTTTTTTTTTTTTAAATTATAAATATCCCTCTCTCTCTCTTTCTCTCTCTCTCTCTCTCTCTATATATATATATATGAGAAATTCCAGCGTTATGGATGTGACATTTGCAGTAAAAACTCAAAACATAAATTCACATAGAAAGTATATGCTAACATTATATTGAAACATCTGTTTATATTTTCCAAAACAACTAACCACAGAGTTGTGGAAGCAGAAAAATATCAATCTGTAAACATTTTTTATACTTTAAATGAGGATAATAAACATACGTTATGGATGTGACAAAAAAAGTCTGTGAGTTTACAGTATACGACATACTTTGTAGAAATTCTGTCAATTAAACTGCACAACCCGAAAGAAACTATGCTAATCAAATAGATATGAGTCGGCTCACTATAGAACAAAAATGATTGATTTTATTTTATTTGACATTTTTGCATGTATGAGGAAAAAGTGTCGTTATGGATGTGACGTCTCTCTGTTATGGATGTGACAGCTGTGAAATTGCCACTTGTGTGATTTTGGTAAAGTTAAATATAATAGTTTGAAACATTGACAGATACAATTATGAGTAATGTTAAAGTACTGTAAAATACTTGCTTATGCAAAAAAAACCTGAAACGGTTTCCGTATTTTGGCGAAATCTTAATTTTCTTTATGGCAAGGTTGACATTTGCATGGAATTGCTCATATATATATTATTAAAGCATGTTAAAATAAGAAATTATATTTTAAGTAAATTAATATTTAATATAATATAAATGAATAATTATTAAATCAAAATAAAATTTCCTAAATATAAAATTGTGCTACCATTTTAGTATTTTTATTTAATTGTTTGTGCTTCCATTGTATTTTTAATAACATCACAGCAAGTTTTATATAAATTTAGTGGTAACACTTTAAAATAACAGTACATGAATAATGATGTGTTAATATATAAACTAAACATTACTTATAATAAATTAATTATAAGTTAATGCATGCACTAATCATGAACTAACTTTACGAGTCACATGAGTTCATGTGTGAATGAAAACTGCCTTAATTACTTGTTAGTACATGTTGTTGTTAATGTATTATAACATTTATGTTTAAGTTAAATATAAGTTGGGGGGGGGGGGGGGGGGGGGCACATCACCATTAACTTAACTGCTCATGAACTCCTGTGTTTAAACTGTTGATGTTGACAACACTTTTCAATTACAGTTTAGGTCACAATTCACAGTATTAACAAACAATTAACTAACACTACTAGCTTAATAAACTACTAATTACCTGTTTGTTAATAGTTATTAAAGTGGAAGTTGGGTTTATGTTTCGGCTAAAATTAGGGATGCAAAATAATATCATACTTTATAAATACTAACAAACGGTTAATATCTTATTAATAGACAGGTAATAAGCCAGTACTTAATAGCATAAATTGTGACCTAAACTAAAGTGTTACCCATTTTTCTATTGTTATCTAGTGTAAACGCACTAGACGGACGTGTATAAGGTGTTAATGAGTAGTTAAGAATGGGTTAATGATGATGTGCCCCTCCAAGTAAAGTCATGATATAATTATACATTAACATGTCATGAGTTCATGATGATTAAGCATAAACTAATGTGGTAATTAATACATCAATTAACAAACAATCATGTACTAACAAGTAATTAAAGTAACTGTTATTCACACATGAGACCCATGTTGTAGTTAAAGTTAGTTCACGATTAGCGCACGCATTATGAATAATGAAGAAATGTTTAGTTTATATATTAACACATCACTATACATGTACTTTTATTGTAAAGTGTTACCAATTTAGTAATGTCAAGACTCCTACAGTGAATAATTAATACCTAAGACACATATAATTGTAGGTGTATATATATATAATATAAATTCTTTTTAGTAAATATAATAACTTTTTTCAGTTTAAAACACGACCAAGACATCACGTCAATGAGATCCACCCTAGAATTCGACCGCAATCAGCTAAATGGCACCCAAAAGCGTGTTGTTGAATGAAGAAAGCAAGCAAATGAAAGCACATGTGGATGTGCACATTTAATACAACACACTCATTTCTGTCCCCTTCACCTACTGACCACCCTGTGTGCAAAACAGGAAGTAACATCATCCTGTTTGCCTTCGCTTTAGATCAGAAGACAAACAAGCAGGATCGACTCACAATCAAGGGGGTAAAAACAATGTTTACACACACACACACACACACACATTCTGAGCAAACAGTAACTCGATTCTATGTCCATCTACTTCATTACGAGAGAAGTGTGAAAATTTGAGCTCATCTATGGAAGATACAAAGAAGGATCAACATTGTTATACCATAAACTCGCTTTACTCACTCTTCAACGCAGATGGTCATTTTGTGTCCCTTTTTAACTATAACCCAAGATGATGACAAATATTAGCAAAAAAAAAAAAAACTAAATCCACTGAGTGCCATCATGTCCTCTTCTCTCAGTGTTTCTCAGTGGTTCCTCAATCTCCAGTGGACGTCAAAGCAGTCTGTTCTCCATACGCAGTAAAACCAAGAATCTCCTTTATGTTACATATTATACATGTTCAGTCTTCATCTCTCTCTGATGTCTGTCATTTTCTTCTGAGGTTTTTTCAGTGTCTAGGATGAGCTCTCTGCAGACTCTGCTGTTTTGGAGGTTTTGTCGTCTGAAGGGCATTCGCTGGACAAGCCCACGTCTCCGTTCTCGGTTCTGTTCACTAAGTGCTTCCCTACAGCTGGAAGGATACGGAAAGAAGCAGACTGTAAGCTTTGACAAACATAGATGCATTTTTTTAACAGACCATGGCTGTTTCTCAATATGCCTTCTTGTAATCTCATGTAAAGTCATCATCAATCGACAAAGTTCAGTTTGCCAAAACTCAAGAACAGGGGATGCGTGAAAGAACCCGGATGTGTTTTTGATATCGGGGACGCATCGATGCAGACTTGAGCGTAGAACTCACTCGAGAAGTCCCAGAAGTCATTGCGGCTGAATAAGTGAAGTTTATTTATAAACTTATTTCGAGAGGATCACGTGCTTATGATTGTTTGCGGCTGGTCCCGCATTATCCAATTTATGATTCACCAATCAGACGATTCCTAAGCCACTATAAATACCCTAAGTTCCATATAACAGCCATCTTTGTTTTGAAGAATCCCCCCTTCCACCCCTACTCCTCCTCCTTTCCTAGATGGGTGACACAGTGGCCCAGTGCTTAGCACTGTTGCCTCACAACAAGAACGTCACTGGTTCTGGTCCTTACCAAGCCAGCCAACTTTTCTGTGCGGAGTTCATACGTTCTCCCCATGCTCACGTGGGTTTCCCCCGGGTTCCCCGGTTTCCTCCCACCGTCCAAAAACATGCAACTTAAGTTAATTGACTAACCCAAATCGGCACCATAGACATGCTCCTAGTCAGTAGTTATCTCTTAAGAGCAATCACTATCTGTTCATTATCTACAGTAGGGGAGTTCTCGAGATCTACCTGAGCTCAAACTCCCCTCTCGCCTTGCAAAGAGAAGGGAGCCCCGGGCTCGAGGATCTTATGAGCTCAGGGCTCTCTCCCGGCACAGCATGCCAACCAAGATTTATAATCAATCAGCAGCTAAGTGTGAACTCTTAAAAGGGGGTAAGAAGCACAACATTTTGTCTCTGTATATTATTAAAGTTCAGAGATATAACTTACTTATCTCAGAAGTTTCCTGAGACGGTGAACATAAACCTTAACATGAAAATCTTAATAAATGCATTAAGGGTGTTTATTTGCTGAAATTCGTATTAAAATATGTTTTATTTGGATTGTGCAAAGTTTATTTGTAAGGGAGTATGGATGCTGTAATGTAGTGCGCCGACATATAATCTCGGAAAACTATCAATCGATCCCTCCATCGATCCCTCCATCGATCCCTCCATCGATCCATCCATCGATCCATCCATCCATCCATCCATCCATCCATCCATCCATCCATCCATCCATCCATCCATCTATCTATCTCTCTCCTTCCTGACAACCTACTGTCCTTTCAAATAAAGGCAAAAAACAATGTTAAAAAAAATTATAATAATTTTCCGTTAAAAATGCGTGAAGATCATGTGACCATCTGGAAGAACGCAGCATCTCAGGACGTGTTCTGTGTTAGATCGAGGTAACTTGACAAGACCACTCTCCATGAGAATGCGAGTCCATTCTCTGCGTTCTTGGAAATGAGAAACAGCCATTGTGGTTAAGCTTTTTCTTTGTGAATGGATCATCATTAAAACTAAAAGAAAACTGAAATGTTGTTCAGTGTGGTGTCAGGAACACTATTTAAGCAAAGAAATTGGTCAAATAAAATAAAAAATTCTATTTCTTAGACTGACGGTAAAAGGGCTATTTACTAAGCTGTTCATTTTTATGGCTAACTGGTTGCGGATTTACTCAATACTCACTATTTACTCACCCTCAAGTGGTTCCAAACCACTTTTTCTTTATTCTGTTGAAGATATTTTGTAGAAAGCTAAAAACCTGTAACCACTGACTTCCATAGTAGGAAAAACAAATACTATGGAGGTCAATGGTTACATGTTTATCTTAAATATCTTCTTACGTGTTCATTACAAGAAATAAAGACAAACATGTTTGGAAAAAGACGAACTACCCCTTTAATTCAGTCTACTTGCCTTGTAGGGAGGCGGGGTCAGCAGTGCCATTGTTGTGATTGGCTGCTGATGCCTCCTCCAGCTCGTCCAGGTACAGACGGTAGCGATGCCCGCTGTCATCTTCATACTCCACATTCTCATCATCTGAGTCCACCTCTGGAGCCACATAAACCACCTCAAACTCAATTTCCCCCCTCTGAAGAGAGAAAAACACAACTGCATTAGTTTCTCGAAGTGTCAGTGTATGTATACAAATCAATTCTGTTTATTTCAGGTAAATCTAGCCGTTGGTTGATCACACAAAGTTATCATATGACTTGAATTTGGAGTTGATCAAATTATTTTATTATGATCCACTTTTTTTCTATGGTGATTTGATGACATAAGCTATGTTTCCATCCAAAAATGCAAATGAACTTAATGCGCAAAACTGGATTATCGCATTAAAGATGTGCGAATAAAGCAGCGTTTTCATCCAACCAGTCAAAGCGAACAAAATCGTCACTTCCTGATTAACTGGCGCCAAATATAAACAGTAAAAACGGAATTTGCTGCAGTAGGAGAAGCTGCGTCAATCTTTTCTTCATCTAATAAATGACTTGCGCCTCAGAAGGCAATCCTGACACACAGTGAACGCGCGGTGGCATTTGAAGGTGTCAGATGCGGAGCACAGATGTTCTTGATTCTGGAGGTCATTAATAATATAATAACACTAATACTTAAATGGTTACGCGTTTTAGAATGACCAAAACGACATGTCAGATGGTTTACAATGTGTTTACATTGTAAAAGTCAGCCTGCTGGTTTGTCTATTTACACACATTTTTATCATCACATGATCTCTTATAACAAAATCATATGACCTTTTTTAATGCGCATACTGGAATTTGTGTGGTAAAAGTGTCATAGTTTATGCACATCTTTTCTTATTGAATAAAAAGTTTATCCTACTCAGTTATGCGCATATGTTTTTTATGCACATTTTCAAAATGTATGCGCATCATGGCGTTTCCATCAACTTTTTTTTTTATGCGCGTAAGCAAAATGCGCATAAAAATAGGTGGATGGAAACATAGTTTGATGATAGCGTGACTTGAGTGTGGAATCATGGGAGTTGTGGACTTCATTACATCCTAGAGCCATAGAGAGACAATGTAAGTCCAAAATGCTTGATTGTCACGTTATTCATAGTTCCAGGAAGTGCTTTGCGGTTAATTCACATAATGTTAGATACCACTAAAACATATCTTATTTTTTAAAAACTTTATATCTTTCAAAAGTGCAAAACCAGCCGTCTTCAGCTGTAACTGCTCTAAGTGCTAACTTCTGACCACTATTGAGAGATTCTATGAGCCACCATTGCTGTTGAAACGTTCCATTGGAGTCAATTCTCTGGCTGCATCCGAATTCACATGCTTCCTTACTATATAGTATGTTAAAAATACATACTTATGCAGTATCTCATTGATATTTATTATGTTCCAATTTATATTCCAATTTATTATCCAATAATGTCTAAATATACTTAAAAATAAAAAGTTCTTTGAAACAGTGTACCTGATTTATTACACTGTTATGTTGTAAAAATTTATTATTTTTTTATTAGTGATAAAGATATAGAAGTTATAAAGTGGCAATAATATCGTTTATTGAAATTAATTTGGGTGCAATATATCGCCCAGCAAAAAATAGATGTCATGACAGCCCTAGCGAGAAGTATCCGGATATCCTACTACTTTCGGCAAGATTCTGTAGCGCATCCAATGGACATTACGCTATCCTAAAATGTCACGCTAGTGAATTAATGAATGAGAGTTCTAAAGTCAAATGGTGGATGTAGTACGTCTGAATTCCATTCATACTATATAGAATGTACTTTTATAACGGTCATGTAGTAAATTCAAATTCAAATGTAGTACCTACTAGAGTAGTTTCGGATTCTAACCCACACACACACACACACGTTTCTAGCACACACACGATCTAGGCAGGGGCGAATCATATATGGTTAGTGACGAATCAGTCTTCTTCTATTTATTCCTTGGGAGCATTATCGCCACCTACTGAATTTCACAAATATGGCGATCAAGACTGCCCATGCTACGATTGCCATTCATTAGACTGTGAACAGTTTAAGGTTTCCCATTATTTCATTATTATTAAATCGTATCAATCATTTTAACATCTGTGCAGTTTTGGAACTCAAATTATGTAAATAAAAATATTCAGTTAAAACATTTATGACTATTCACGTATTTACATTTACAAAGAAAGCATAATAGACCATCTAATTGCAGGATTAAGTAATGAACTAATTCAGGATCTTAATGTCGTCATACTTCGTTAAAATCGTTTTGTAGTAAAATATAAAAAAACAATAATGTGTCACATTTAAATGAATTACTATAGTTAATCATTTAAAATTAATATAGTTAACTACTTTATCTGTTACTAAGCTGTAGCAACTGTTAGTAATATATTTTTGTATGTATGTATATGTGTATATGTGTGTGTATATATATATATATATATATATATATATATATATATATATATATATATATATATATATATATATATACACAGGGCTTGACATTAACTTTTTCTATTACTAGCCACAATTTTATTGTTGGGAAAATATATTTTATACACATAAATATGACTTTGACATGCTAAAATTACTTGATTTAGATTTTGCGTTATCTCCACATGCCTCATTTATTTCACTTTTTGTGTGTACTGTATGAGCTTGCTAAATGTTCATGAGCGAATGGGTCATGGTTTCATTACAATTAGTTTTTATTTCACATCGTTTTCAGAGGTCAAAATGAAGGATTTACCAAATTTATCTCTGACCACACCAAACATAAACAATTAATTATTTCTTAGCCACAAATTTTAAATGTGTTAAAACAAGCAAAATATAGCTGTTTACTATACTTTTTATTCAACAAAACATATGCACAGTAATCTGTCCTGGCTGAAGGTCCCAGAACCCCAGTTAACTACACATAAATGGGGAGTTAATCTGCCATTAAAGCAATGTTATTGTAAAAAATGATAATTAAACCACATTATGATAATGAAAGGATAACGCACACACGGTTAACGTTAGACCCGTAAATAATCTGTTCAAAAAATGGTGAAAGCAAAAGCAACCGGTGCTGCTTACAAAAATACAAATCTGGAGCTCTTGAAAGCAGCAAGACTGAGGGTGCATGCTCATCACTTTTTGTCTAGTCTATTTGAAGAGAACTGATCACATCAGCGGTGTTTCTAGACACAGATGCTTCACGCAAGGAAACGAGAGCGCGCATGCGTTTTAAACAGTCGCGCGCATCACCTCAGCTGCTAGCGCGAGGGATCATCCTTTCATTCGGTATTCATCTGCTTTTTTATTGCTCACGCGAACGTAATTATTTTTGTCAGTCGTGTTGATTCTCAATTCTAAGATCGCCTTTGCATGCATATTGGACCATCCTTATTGTCGAACCCTGCTTTTATGAATTATTATACGGGAAAATGATTTTCAGCCAGCCAAAGTGGCTAGTGAAAGTCTCTGTCTTACCCGCCACCACTGAAATCTACCCGCTTTTGGCGGGTTGGCGGGTGTTAATGTAAAGCCCTATATATATATATATATATATATATATATATATATATATATATATATATATATATATATATATATTTTTTTTTTTTTTTTTTTATTTATTAATTATTAACATTTAACTTGTTTGTGTTTGTTGCAACTATAATTACCACAAATTATCAGTACTTTATGCTTTAAAAACTATATATTACTTACTATAAATGACTATAGTATTTAATGTGGGAAATCATTAATAAAAACATTAGAAAAATTAAGCAAATTAATACTATTCAATCGCTGGATTAACATATTAATATACAGTAGTGTTATAAATTTATTAAATGTAAAAACATTTGTATTACATATAAAGATGTATTATAGCCTATACATATTAACTTGCTATTATTTCCTTCATTATAATGAATCCATTATAGAAATTAAACCTGTACAATTTATATTGTTTATATAGCTCTGAAAAATGTTTCAGCAAGGCCAGCAATCAAGTATCTGCTATACTGACTCTGTCAGATAAATAATAACTGATCATCTATGATGACTGATAGAAAACTGCTCAGTCTATGATATTGAATGTCGATCGGAAACAATGTTCCCCATTCCCCATCTCGATCGCCATATTTGTAAAATAGTATAAACTATTGTTTATTGTGTACAATATTTATTAATAATATCTATATAAAAATATTTTCATGACGATGTCCGAGAAGACGTTAATAACATTAACATCCGTTGTAACCATATATGGTTCGCCTAGATCATGTATGCTGGATTGTGTGTGCCTGAAACTTGTGTGAGTCTGTGGGTCTGCAGCTGGGTATTATTGTCCTACATAGGTTTGTACAGGAGTTATGATTGGATTTACTGATGTGTCATTTCTGTAGTACATAATTGGAGACAAAACCTTCATTTATCTGCACTTCAATCTAAGAAAAAAAAAAATTGTCTACAAAACTTTCATTCACAAAAATGTTCATTGCTGTATTAAAAATTAGATGAATACCCAAAAAATGGCAATTGGAGGCAATTGAAATAGGCATAGGCTGGTATAAGACTCTGACGGTATGATTACCTTGCATAAAAATATCCCGGTTTCACTGTATTGTAACTATTGCTCTAAAAAACTGGTTAAAAACAAATAATCCCTAATTGAAATAATCCCTAATTACACCTCACAAGCCCAATTTAAGAGCATCTTAACCTTTGGGGCTTCTCTCCATGAGCGATTATTTGAAATGTGCTTCCAATAATAAGTTATACTGTAGGTCACCCGCTAAGTGATCTGACATCCCCCATGCTGAGCTCCGGCTGAACTGAGAGCGAGTGTGTGCACGTCTCACCTGCTGTGAGAGAATGGTGACGGCCTCTTTGTGCTTTGCATCTCTCAGGTTGATGTTGTTGACGGCTAATATGGCATCTCCCACATGCAGTCCTCCGCAGCGCTCTGCAGGCTGGGTAGGGTGGATTTCGGAGATGAGGATGGGAACGCCGTGCTCTTTACCACCCTGTATTCATTACAGGTAGGCAAACATTAAATCAGTACCCTGATCTTCAGACATACAGTAATTTATTCAATTATGGGTGTCCAAAATGATGTGTGCTTTACATTAATTCAAAGAAACTGGAGAGATTATACTGCATATAAAGTCAGAAGCTAAACTCACAGTAATGGAGATGCCAAGTCCTTCATGATCTTCTTTGGTCAGAACCACTTTGCGTATAGGGCCCACTCCTTGAGTCTTTTTCAGAGAATCGGTGTCCTGTAAATATACAGAGGGCATACTTGAGGGTAAATCACATGCAATTGTTTCACTGATTTCACTGGTGTCATTTTTTGTGCCTGCTTATATATTATATAATGAGAATTTATTGGTGCATGTGTGCCATACCTGTCAACATTGGGATGTGAAAATAAGGAATATGCCCAACATTAGAGATCAAATCCCCAAATTGCTAAATATGTTGATTTGGAGCTGTTTCGTTATAAATAAACAGTTAAATGGTCAGTAATATATTTTATTATTATTATTTACAAAAGAAAAAAGAAATAGTATACATTAGCAGCAAATACTTTAGCAAACAGTTTAGCTTATTAAAATTAATAGCTATTATAATGAAATAAAATCAAGCTATCAAATCTCATTAGCCGTTTCTTCACTGTATAACTGACACCTTCTAATTCTCTTATTTATTAAATAACAGGTGTCACTTTAAAAATGCAACCATCTAACGTTATAATGAAAGCATTCGATTGGCTTTTTATGCTCATTTGGGACTAAATTAGTTGTGTTTGGAAAAAACCCCACCAAGATCGACATCTTTAGATATTATTATTATTAATTTTGTGTATATGTCTGTTTAAACACGCACCCAAAACCCAGACTTTCGCTCCGTTTAAAATCATGTGTACAGAATCTGTTTGGGAAACAGCCTCTATTTATCACTGTGGAGCGCGTCAGCTGATAGTCATGACATGCACTGCTATATGACTGTTTTAAAGATTGCATATAAAGGGGAGATGGCACCTGTAATAAAAGGAAAGGGAATCCCGCCATTTTTATATTTATTTCAAAGTGTTTTCATGCCTAAACAAAGCGAAAGCACAGAACAGGCTCACATTTAAGTGCAAAGGGCGGCCCCTGGTGGTTCGGCGGTATGGGTTGCGTATAGGGAGGCTCTGCTCTTTAATGTTTATTTGCCACCCTTCAGAGAAAGACTGAAAATACGGGAGAAATACAGGAAAATACCTTAACGGGATGATAGCGGGATAGAACTGTAAAATACGGGAGAATCCCGGGAAAAACGGGAGGGTTGACAGGTATGATGTGTGCGCCAATGTCTAAAACCTTTTGCACTCTTGCACTTTTTTTCTATAGCCTCGGTTAAAGCATTAATAAAGAATATTGAGGTGATATCTGCCCTATAATATCATGTGGAGACTTTTTTATTTTTCTATTTTAGGATCTACGCATTAGACTAAATGTTTTTTTTTTAGACATTTGACACTGCTCCTCTTTGTGATTTTTTTTTGATGGTCATAAATCACAATAAAAAAAAAAACTAAACCCTGTTTCAATACTGATCTTGTACCTATTATACCACTATTATTGTTTTTATTATAATCTACCTTTGTCATATGTTATACAACTCCACTGTTTGGGTGGCTCTTGAGCTTTGCTGTAAATAGTGCTAAATCTAAAATGTTCAATAAACAAAAGGTTATTTATAAAAATTAACTAACAAATGTTTAGACAGACAGTTGAACTAATGCCATAGAATGTTATTATTATTGATTGATTCATTTATTTGCATTGTGACTTCATATTCTTAGTATGATGTGAAAAAAAATCTCATTTACATTACTGGGAAAAATGTGTAGTACACATTACATATTGTAAATATTATATATTATTTATATTTGAATATATGAATTATATGAATATATAAAAATAGTAATGTAAAAAGGTCATTTTTTGAATGTCAATACTAAAATATGTATTTAATACATTTTTACTTGGATAGAATGTTATTTTAGTATGTTTAGTATGTTAAGTACAAATAAAATAATTTTTTTTTTACATTCCACATTTACTTTAAAAGGCACATCAATGTCTTACTCTAATGCACAGGTGTCAAATCCAGTTCCTGGAGGGCTGCAGCTCTGCACAGTTTAGCTTTAACCCTAATTAAATACACCTGATCAAACTAATTGAGCCCTTTCAGGCTTGTTTGAAACCTACAGGTAAAGCACACTGGACTTTTCTCCCCATAGATTCCCATTCATACACATGCAAATGCGTCAGACTGGAAACGCAAGCTCGTGTGAGAAGTTTCGCAGTTTGCAGCGTAGCAAAGTTTAAGTTTGGTGAACTCTGACCTGCGTAATCGCATCACTTAACTGATTGAGACCAATCGAGGATCAAAACTTGACCTCTCTGGACAGAAATGTTAAATATGGAGCAATCGCTCGCTTTTTTAAATGTCTAATCATCTTGTTTAATCCCGCCCCTTTTCGCAGCGCCGTACTACAGAATTTCGCATGCTCAAACTCAAGTGTAACCGCAGCTTCAGTGTGTTGAACCAGGGTTGGACCTAAACTGTACAGAGCTGCGGCCCTCCAGGAACTGGATTTGACACTTGTGCTCTAATGGAGCCATTTCGCAAGACAGCTATTTAATTCAATAGAATTGAAATGCAATTTTTATTTCTATAGCACTTTTACAAGATTACATTGTGTCAAAGCAGCTTAACATACAAGTTCTAGTAAATTGAAGTCCAGTTTTCAGAGTTGAATTTCAGTTTAGATATGATGTGTTTAACAGTCATCAGCATCTTAAATTCTTGGAAGTTTTTAATATTTCATTTTTTTTAAGTATGTACATTTATAAAGCTATACCTTCTATTATATCACCTTTGTATCAAATTACAAACAAAAGAATCACTGCTTCTGCAAGGTTTTTCTAATGCACCGTCTATGGGTGGGACAGTAAATTTGACATTGTTCTCTCCTCTGTTTGCTATTATCAATCTCACACTTTTTCCTCTTTCTTAAAGTCTTGATGACACCATCATTGAGTTTATTTCATTATCTGAGCAAACAAATGTATTTATTTAAAAAATATTTGTTGTACTCTCCTATTCACTGCCCTCTAAGTTTACCCAACTATGATGACGTCCGCTGCTATTTCACACTTTTTCCTCTTTCTTAAAGTCTTGATGACACCATCATTGAGTTTATTTCATTATCTGAGCAAACAAATGTATTTATTTAAAAAATATTTGTTGTACTCTCCTATTCACTGCCCTCTAAGTTTACCCAACTATGACGACGTCCGCTGCAAAAAAAAACACGGAAATGTGGTCCATATACCCCAAGTAGCCTAGTTAACATTGTTTTTAATATCACTAACTTAAATTGCATTAACTAAATGTGCTCTTACATGGCCTACAGGTGATGGCAAGGGTTTCTTGGGATCATTGCGCCCCCTGCAGGCTCGAATCACTGTTTTGTGGCGGTGCAGGTGAATCTCTGCTTCAAGCTGGTTCCACAGTTTATCGTGAGCTGGTCCTTTCATGTCTCGCCCAAGCAACTGGATCTGCTGTACCCTAAATAAAAGGGAAAAGATCAGTCAGGTTAGGCCTGGCAAATATGACAAAAATCTCATATCACAATAGAAGTAATCTAATATCCTGATAACGGTATATGATATATTCAAAATATAGTATTTCTGAAAGTTCTATCAATTAATTGTTTATATATTGACTCGGGTGCTGTCCATTTCTTCTGATCATCCTTGAGATATCGCCATATTGCACAGCCCTAATTGTGGTTTAAAAGGCCAACATCATTGGCTCTCTAAATGGGAGACATTGACACACAAAACCCACATAATGCTCCGAACAGAAGAACCATCGTCTATTACCGTCCAGCCAGCTCTTTATCCAGGTACTTGGCTGCCAGCCTGGCTCCATAAACCTCAGCCTGCAGTACCGCAATGTGCCTTCGGAGGGCCTCATTCTCCTTCCTCAGCATCTTCACCTCTGCCTCCAGCTTGACCTCCTTCACTTTTTCCTTCTTACTGGCCTCCAACTCCTTCTCCTGTAATAAAACATCAAACAAAGGCAAGACGTGAGTATGCGGTGTGTGTTGAGGGTCTGAACATATTTGTCATTAAATTGCCGTTATGTATGTGCAGGGCAAGAGGACGAGAAAAAGAAGACCTTCTTCACCACAAAAACTACAACTTCACAACAGTGCAAACGACACAGTGGTGAGGTGAGATCACCAGACAAACAAACACTCTAGCTGAAACAAACCACTAAAAATGTGTGCATAATAGGGCTGCACGATATTGGAAAAATAAAAACGGACATAACGATAGTTGGGTTTTTTTATGATATAGTCATTAGGTTGAAGTCAGAATATTAGCCCTCCTGAATTATTAGCCCCCCAGTATATTTACCCCCAATTTCTGCTTAAAGGAAAGAAGATTTTTTTCCAACACATTTCTAAACATAATAGTTTTAATGGCAGTAGTTGTAAGTTGGTAGTTTTAAGTTTCATCGAACATGGATCTTCAGCATGCACTGGGGCGGTTTGCTGCCGACTGTGACGCGGCTGGGATGAGAATCAGCACCTCCAAGTCCGAGGCCATGGTGCTCCATCGGAAAAAGGTGGTTTGCCATCTCCAGGTGAGAGGAAAGTCTTTACCCCAGGTGGAGGAGTTCAAGTATCTCTGGGTTTTGTTCACGAGTGAGGGAAGGATGGAACGTGAGATTGACAGGCAGATTGGTGCAGCGGCGTCAGTAATGCTGTCGATGTACCGGTCCGTTGTGGTAAAAAAGGAGCTGAGGTTTAAATTCGCCATTAAACCAATTAAACTAAATAAAAATGTAATGTTTAAATATCTTAGTTACAGGTCTTAATAACACTTGCAAAAAAAATCTGATTAAAATTAAATTAAAGTTAAACTTTGCAATGACTCCCCAAATTATGTGTTTTGAACTGTGGTTTTTGGTTTATTATAATCCCAACTTGACATTGCAGATCCTGGCGATGTGACTGTGATTACATGTTTCCACATTGCAATTTCAATGCTGAAATGATATATTGTGCAGCCCTAGAGCATACCATACACTGAGGGTTGTAACAAATGTAGATTTGACAGTAGTTTGCCAAAAATGTGATAATTTAACCAATCAGGAAAGTTTAAAATCTGCATTTGTTGCAAACCTTTGAGCAAAAATCATCTAGCTGTTTAGAGCTGATAATGCTCAGCATGTACCAATAATTAAAGGTGCAGTCATATAATGGGTGAAATTTTGCAAAAATAAAAATCCATTATCCAGAGTAAGGAGTTCCTTAAAGTCCAGTGTCCTGCAGAGTTTAACTCCAACTATAACTCAACACACAAGATTAACAAGGTCTTCAGAGTCATTGGAAAGCTAAAATCTGCAGGACACTGGTCAATATTGTAGCAGAAGTCACTATCAAAAACCATGCAGCTTTCCGTTTCAATCCTAACGTGAAGCAAGTGTTTTCAACGTTAGCAAAAAAACCTCCCTAATGCAAATTAGATGCATTTGTTAGATTGATGATTGTGGAATTGGTAACCTTGTAACCAACAGTAAACAAGGCAAGAATAATGAAGAGAGCTGATTGGTCACATGGATGGCAAATTCCATTATTCACATTAATCCGTTTTCCGCAAAACCACCTCAAGTGAGCGTAAAAACATTTTTGGGAATTGATTTGTATTCGAAATTTGCCATTTCTATTACTCGTTTCTCATGCGATACTTCAAAATGAGCATTAACACTGGCCATTTTTGTGTGAACTTAAGCAAACCCACTCACGTGGGTTCTTAATACTGGAAATTTGGCTGCAAAATTTCACCCAACAGCAGCAACTGACCACACCTTAACAGCTTGCTGTGCTCGAAAACACGACTAGACAGTATGATTAGCATACAGAGCTGCATGCTTTATCAAAAGAAAAACCCAAAATGTCTTAGTGCGCTTATGAATTAAAAAAATATGTGAAGTAATGAATATCTATAATTAATAATAGTATTCTTATTTTGATATTTTGATATGATTGTGATAAACACAAATTAACAACTTGTGCAGATCTGAAAAACAAATTGCAAATTTCTCACAAGTTTGACTTTTATTTTATCTTTATATTTACAAAGCACACCCCTCACAAAGCTATCTTTTAAATTAATGTTTTCTATAAGATTCTATATATATATATATCTCAAGGGAAACAAAACCATATAACATTTTAGTTGAAATTTAGTAATTTTCATTTGTTTTGCAATACAGTGGTCCTTCACTATAACACGGTTCAGGTTTTGTGGCCTCACAGTTTCTCGGATTTTCTTCGAGCAATTTGACATGCACATTTTGTGCAATTCGTGCTTTTTTCTACAGCGCATTGTTTTCTGCGTCCTGATTAGTGCATTGCGCCCTGATTGGCTGTAGACTAGAGGTCTGCATTCCCACAGCTGTACCGCGGGAGCCGCAGGACCCGACCAGATACCTTGCAGCGCGGGAGTAAAATAATAAAGGGTAGCAGTCGGTAACTCTGGGGTAATTTGAACGGGAGTGGGCAGTCTAACAATATAGCGCTCCCGAAATATATATATATATATATATATATATATATATATATATATATATATATATATATAGAGAGAGAGAGAGAGAGAGAGAGAGAGAGAGAGAGAGAGAGAGAGAGAGAGAGAGAGAGAGAGAGAGAGAGAGAGAGAGAGCATCCGCCGTGGTGCTGTATGTGTGTGTGTGTGATTGAGAAAGAGAGCGCACTTCCACCGTAGTGCTGTATATGTGTGTGTGTGTGAATGAGAGAGAGCGTGTGTGCATCCGCCGTGGTGCTGTACGTCACTGGTTATAGGCTGTCTGGACTCTGTAGCATCCAGCTGGGTGTTTTTTGGGAGGCATATTTATTCGCTATACATTTTACATTCTTCCTTGGCCCAATATGTACCTGCTATGTGTATAGAAATAATCCTAATATGATATATGAAACACAATCGGTAGTTGGCAAATATATTGAGAGGATATGTTTGTAAATCTGACTTTGAAACAGTCAGTGCCTCACCAGCCACAAACCTCACTGCACGTCACGTGGCAATCATGTCTCATCACAAAGGGGCAAACAAAACTGATATTTAGCCTACAATCCTTGCACAACCTACACTTTTATCTGTTATCTCTCTCTTTTGGTAGTGCTTTTGGAAACCAGATCTAAATTTAGCGGGAACGGTCGGGTAGAAAATGGGGCGGGTCGGACAGCAGGTAAACAAAGACTGAATATACTCTGGGAGCGGTCAGGTGCAGAATAAAACTTGGCGGGAGCGGGATTAAAAATCCAGTCCCGTGCAGATCTCTACTGTAGACCTCCGTGCTGTATCTCTTGTATAGTACAGAATCAGAATGCGTTCAGCTTGCCAAATTGACATAAATCTTCGATCGCTAGCAGTGTGACTCTGAAGTGCTGGACTGTAATGTTTGCAAGTTTTCTCCTCACAATATCGACGAAACATTCTGCACCGTCAAAGGTAGCACCCAATAGGCAGAGGAAAATGCCAACCATAAAAAGTAGAACTTCTGGACACGCTAAAGAAAGGTAGAAGTTACGTGGCTGTGGGGCGCCATTACGGAATAAATAAATGAAGATGAAATGGTTTTGATCTTTGGCTTCATTCTATAATTCTGGACTTATTTTTCTACAAATGTTTGAACTTTGAGAGTTTAAACAAGAGAGAAAAAAGTGAAAATGTTAATGCCTGTCTGAGAAAAGTGTATTAAGTGTGTAGTGAGGGGTTTTACAGCCTTAAAAATCTATAATCTAAATCTATGATAATTGTATAAAATAAAGCTGACTACTTCACGGATTTCTTCTATTGCGGGTTGCTTCTAGATCGTAACTCCCGCTATTAAAGAGGGACCACTGTATTTCGTATTAATTTAATGTATTATCTTTCCATTTCTAAAGATGTTTGGTGATCAAAATAATATTTTAATAAATATATCTGTTTAATAAATCTGTTTGTTCAAATGCACAAAAGTATATTGCCTATATTCACTGAGAAACTGATCAAAATAATCATTTTCACAATGGGGTGTACTCATTTACGCTGAGCACTTATTTTTTAGCACCATATTTTTTTATTCTGTGATGGAAACAAGTTTAGATATAACATCTACATTTAAAGAATATCTGAAGTAACTATAACTATTGGTTATAACTATAAACTATAAGATTCATAGTATTGCATAGGAATTCCACTATCTGTATCAGTACAATATCATTAAAAAAAACTGACAGCAGTATTTTATTTTCCATCATGACTTTGATACTGAAATAATATATTGTGCAGCCCTAAATTACCAGCATATAACACATCAGCCACCAATATAATCTACTGTGCACCTCTAGCAGTTAATCTACTAATAATACACAAACAGAACACTATAGATGTTTGAAACACAATGCAGAAGCATTAACAGAGAGAAAGAACAGAGTTAGCCGAAACACAAAAGAACTCAAAAGGATGCAAAACTTACCTTTTCTTCTACTGAAGGAACAGGCTTAAGATTGAGAAGAAAAACACAGGGTTAGAATAGGTTAAACAGGAAAACTGAAGCATCATAGTTCATCCTTACATCAGCAGGGTTAATCAGGAAGACACAGAGCAAAGTGGCAACCCAACTGCAGCCTGTTAGTGTTCATTACAGATGATCATACAAACACACTGCCATTACATGCGTCTAAACGTGTTAACCTGTGTGTGCTGTTGGGGATGTTTTCATTCACTCTGGGGTGATTTTGAGGCTTAGTTTGGCAACAACTTTCTCCCCCGGTTTCACAAACAAGGTTTAAGGCTAGTCAAGATTAAATTGCTTGTTTGAGCTGTCTCAACTCAAAATAACTTGCAGTGAGATGTCTCCAGGTGCACACCAGTAATATATTTTTCTATGACCATTTTTATAAATGTGGCTTAAATAGCCTATTTTAACTAAGGCCTAGTCCTGGCTTAATCCAAGTCCTGTTTATGAAACTGGGCCTCTATGTGTTTCAGCAAGTGGAATGATTTTTGGTGACAAATCGTATTTTGACATATTTTGGGAAAATGCTTTGGAATTTTGAAAAAAAGCTGAACAATACACTGTGGGCAAATGGACTACTCTTTCGTTATGTTGGGGGCTGTTTTTGCCCCATTAGCTGCATTTCCACTGTCGGGCCAGTGCAAGCCAGGGCTTTTATTCTTTTATCGCCCGGGAGGTTGATCAGTGAGGCCGAAATCATGTTGGGTTTCCACTGTCAGGCCAATAACTCGCAGCGCGGCACGCAAACCCCACCCCCAGAACACCCCACGAATCAAATGTCACACAAGCCGCCCAGTTTAGCGGAAATCAGGCAGATAAAGCACATCACGCAGCGATTAAAATGAAGACAACCGAAACAAGCAAGTGACGTTACTGTAGAGCATTACATTATATGTCTATGTGCATAGGCCTTTGTATTTTCATTTATTATATTCGTTTACTCACCGACCGACAGTTGGTACATCGAGTGGTCTCGCCACTAGGATGACCCAGTGCATCATCCATAATATAAAACCACAGAATTTATCCGGCAATAACTCCAGCAATAATGTTTTTTTATAACATCCTTGTTTTGGCAGAACGGCATATCTAGACTGATTCTCCCCAAAGCATAATTACGATTTAGAATATTAAATATCCTTCTGGTAAAGCTCTACATTTAAAATGTCATTTATTTTACCACGTCATATAAAAACATAAACATTTGTTTAAGGATATAGAAGACATTTTTTACGTGCAGTTTTTCCCAATCCGTTTATAAAGCAGCGCAGGACTGGATGACAGAAAAGAAGGTCGTTTCTGGTGGTTTTGCTCATCCAAAAATGCGTTTGCACGATTTGATTAATATCATCGTATCCAAATACTTTTTAAATAAAATGTCAAAACTCCTCCGTTGTTTATTGTTTTTAGCTAGAAAATATCTAAAATCTTTTTCAGATAGGCCTTTGTAAAAGGAAAGTTTAAAATACCTTAAAACGGTTTAATTTATTTGTATTGTACATACCTAAATTGTTATAGCTTTTGTTTGTTTTATATTAGTTTATTTATTCATTAGTTTTTATTATATCCAATATTTGTAATTCTTTAAGTGATTTCAGTAGCCTATAGCTTATTTTATCTAGATCTATGACGCTACAAAAGTGGACATGTCATTTGTAAAGTTTTATGTCTTTCTGTTGTATTCATATTTTGTATTAATTCATAAAAAAAAAGGAAAGAAAGAAACCCAGCCGCTCGCGGTAACGACAGAGCTGTAAAGAGAGCAACCTTTGCCCCGGTTTCTCTCACACACACACATGCATCTAAACACATATGTTTCATGCACAAACGCACCTTTTATATGTGACAAAAACTATTGACAACTGAAAGTTTCTGGCTGCTGTGTCTTTAATGTGGTGTACAAATTATTATGCATTACTGAAACATCTAGGAGGAAGCAGCAAAGAAATATCACTTATTAGATTACAACTACTTTCATTATTCTTTTATGCAACAGCCTTAAATTTAAAGGGGAAACATAAGGGCGATCTTAAGCAAAAGACCCCTAGTCTATAAGGTGTTTTAAGGAATATCTTAAACTGACCAGTAGCTATGTTTTTTCATTCCCTTATTTATTTAATTTTTGGCACATGTATTCGTAGGAGGAAACCCCGATTTGACCCAATTAGGCCCTGGTAGTGACAGTGGAAATACGACTGGCCCTGGCAGTCACTGTGTGAAAGAGTAAGAGAGACCTTTGCACACCTTGATATTTTCGAGAAAATCTAAATAAGCAACTCAGCTCTCAGAACATAGTAAACATAGTAAGTGTATTAATGCACGCACACTATAATTTGCTGTTTTACTCCATAGAACTCCCATGTAAAAGCCAGAAACTTATTTGCCCAGGCCTATCTAAAGTGTTAATGTTGCCAACTGATGATCAACAGTAAAAATGACAAATTTGACCTCTTCCCAACAGGGAAAACCACCAACAATCAAGAATGCATGATTATATGGTGTCGAGGCTTTGCAATCAAAATATGTGATTACAATGGAAGTCAATAGGGCAAAAACAGCCACTACTAACATAACGAAAGGGTAGTCAATTTGAACAGTACACAAGAGTTAAGTACTAATTAGTGGACTGGTCTATTCCAGTCACTCCCTTTGCTGACAGCTGGAGAAACTGACGCAGCCATGTCATTTCTATAGGCGTACAAGTTGGCTTTTCAGATTTTTGCTCTCGGCTTCTTTGAGTGATGCTATGGAGAACTGAAAAAGAGTAACGGCAGATCAGAGAACAAGACAGCCGAGTGTTGAAGCGTGAAGAGCACAAACACAGTCTGCAGCTTCAACACTCACTGTTCACTGACTACAAAACGACTTTAGCTTTGGTTTGGGTTATAAAATCTTGCTTTTTAAATGTAAAGCTATATATACAAATAATTTTGAGCTTGATTTTATATATAAATAGAAAACAAATAATAAATATATTACAGAATATTATTATTTTCTTGTATTTGATCAAATTGGAGATAAAAGGCTTCTTTTAAAAACATGTAAAAAATTTTAATACCACCAACCCTCAAACTTATACCAACAGTATAGTGTGCAATGTGCATATAGGTCAGTGCTGGATGTTTAATAGTGCACATTCACTTCCCCTATTTTAACGGACTTCATTTTCTGTTCTTCTATTTTTCAACTCAATATTAAATATTTTCATAGTTCATATTTAGGAAAGATTTAGCATTTAATCTGTTGGCCGTAACTGTAAATAATTAAAAAGCTTCTCTGATATTGGATGTAGGATAACATTGAAGTTTGAATTTTAATCTAGGAATCAGATTTCCACGGAAAACTGAACATACAGGAAACATTATACTCATTTTTTTGCTAAATGTCAAGAAGATAATTCCATATTCAAAACAGGCTTCAGTTTTATAGGAACACTCCGCTTTTTTTGAAAATAGGCTAATTTTACTGCAGGCATATTGCAGCGCTCTTATCTAGTTACTTAGATGGGGACTATTTTCAAGCATTGCATGTATCTTTCCGCCTGCTGCAGCCATGGTACGGCAGCAAAGTTCCTTGATCATTACACCGGAATGAGTGAATAGTTTTAATTTTCTGTCACTCATAGTACACAATGTACAGTTGAAATCAGAATTATTAGCCCCCCTTTGAATTTTTTTCTTTTTTAAATATTTCCCAAATTATGTTTAACAGAGCAAGGAAATTTTCACAGTATGTCTGATAATATTTTTTCTTCTGGAGAAAGACTTTTTTTTAATTTTATTTTGGCTAGAATAAAAGCAGTTCGTAATTTTTTTTAAAACCATTTTAAGGTCAAAATTATTAGCCCCTTTAAGCTGTATTTTTTTTTGAACAAACCATCGTTATACAATAACTTGCCTAATTACCCTAGTTAACCTAATTAACTTAGTTAAGCCTTTAAATGTCACTTTAAGCTGTATAGAAGTGTCTTGAAAATCTCTAGTAAAATATTATTTACTGTCATCATGGCAAAGACAAAATAAATCAGTTATTAGAAATGAGTTATTAAAACTATTATGTTTAGAAATGAGTTGAAAAAAATCTCTCCATTAAACAGAAATTGGTGAAAAAAATAAACAGTGGGGCTAATAATTCAGGGGGTTTAATAATTCTAATTTCAACTGTAACTACAGAAGAGTCTAGCTTTAAATTTATTTAGCAAGATGCTAATGGTCCAATTTGATCAAATGACCTATGGTAAGCTAAGCTAAAAGTGCTTCTGCTAGACCCAGAGATCAGCTGAATGGATACAAAAATAGTACAACTCAATGGTTTAACTCTAGGTGACTTGTAAAATGAGCCCATTTTCCAAAGTAATTAAGTGCTCCTTTAAGTTATTCTGTTTACGATGGGTCTGGAAGTTCTCGTTGGGGCTGTTCTTAGTCCTACATCAATTACCCAACATCAAAATTTTTACATAAAAACTGTTACACAATATATTGAGTCTAGTTCTACATTAAATAAAGTAAATTTACATTAAAATTTTTTTACATTTTGTCAGCACATTATTTGCTGCTCAACATTTATATGTGAATAAAAGTTACAACTGAATCTTTCGATCAAAATAAGACTCAAGACCTGGGGTCCGTTCTTTGTACCTCTCTTAAATGATCTAAGATGATTTGGCAGATCCTGGATGTTAACTGATCTCTGGCTAATTTAGTTCTTCAAACAAGTTTGCCAATCAGATTAAAATGTCTCGATGAACTGATCTGAAATCGCTGCGTGTGTTGTGAAGGACAGATCTATTGATCCTCGAAATGATAATCATCAATCTAACGATTGGCTGACGGCACAGCAGCGTAATGACATCACCTGATTAATATTCAATTATCCATGTGAGCAAAATTACATAAAATTCGTAGTAAACGATTTGTTAAATATGATACGCAATAACTTTCCACATTTGTTGTGGGCTGCAGGCTTTACACTTTATGTGTTTCAAGTTTTTAGAGAGTATTTTCTTTATTTTAGTAGCCTAGGCCTATTCAAGTTTCTCAATCAGCGTAAGGAATAACTGGCTGTTTAAATTAATTTAGCATCAAAAAAGCATTTTGATATTAGTAAAGGCGTCTGCAACTTTTGCAAAACATCAAATCACCGGCATATTAGCTGTCAAAACATGTGCATGACTGCATCAATGATTATTTCCTAAAAAAATAAACCAAACAAATAAAAATTTAAAAAAAGTCGAATATTCTGCATGTCTATCAACCTAAACAGATCGTACTAAAGCTGGTACCTTAAAATAGTACACGTTTGTATCTAAAAAGTCCATAATAATAAACATTCTCTTTGAACCCCTTGGGGTTAGAACCCCCCGTGTTTATTTCAGAGTGCAGATTGCATACATTTAAGTTTTAAATTTTTTTAATAAATATAAAATCTATATATTTTAAACATTTTTAATATATATTAAAATATAGAATTATTAGCCCTCATTTATTTCTTTTCACCATTTTCTGTTTAAATTATGTTTTTTCTAATTTTTAATAACTCATTTCTAATAACGGATTTATTTTATCTTTGCCATGATGACAAAAAATAATATTTTACTAGAGATTTTTCAAGACTCTTCTATACAGCTTAAAGTGACATTTAAAGGCTTAACTAGGTTAATTAGGGTAATTAGGCAAGTTATTGTATAGCGATGGTTTGTAAAAATTTTGACCCTAAAATATTTAAGAAAAAATTTTAAACTGTTTTTATTCTAGCCAAAATAAAAAAATAAAAAAAAGACTTTCTCCAGAAGAAAAAAATATTATCAGACATACTGTGAAAGTTTCCTTGCATACTTGCAAATCCTTCCCTCTTTCCCTGCCCCGACACTCCCACCTAAACAGAGCTGGACACGCCCACTTTCCTGACTTTTTCCAAACTAGAGGTGTGAAAACACCCTGCTGAGACAGGGGGGTTTCATGGCCTTTTAAGCTACGAGAACTGTTACTATGACAACAACTTTTGGATGAGTTTTGAAGAACGAAACGATCCTGGATTGTCAAATCGTCAATAACCAAATCCAGCTAACTAAGTAATCCACGTATGAAGAACGGACCCTTGGATAAAACTGCTTAATTCATACCGATTTACATTTTAATTTGACAGTTTTAGGGAAAATGTTTTTATACATTCAAAAAATTATGTTTGTTCAAGCTACTTATTTAAAACAAGTAACTTTTTTAAGTGGAAAATTAATTGTTTATGTTCAATCTACTTACATTTGTAAAAAGTAATAAGTTAAATTCTTTCAAACACAAATTGATTGTGTGGAATTGTAGATTTTCTGCATTTTTTACACGGTAAATTATTATTATTTTAATCAATTATATCAAAATCAAATAATGTGTTCCTAAGAGGAGCAAAAGTCTGATGGGCTGTGAACCACCTGAGTGTGGGTAAATACTCAGTTTTCATTTTAAAATGCACTTGACTATAGTTTTGTAATGAGATGTTCACCATTTACAAACTTTTGCCCACATAAGGAGTTGAAGATCCACGTGGCATCTAGGTGCTCTACAAGCTATTTTCGTAGATATGATATTAGCATAGATATAAAACTTGGTCTTGGTTCTGCTATATTTATAGAAATATGATGCTGTGCCCACCATCCTGTCCTTGATGGAGTCAGAATCGACCGCCTGGCCTCCTTTGGCTTGGAGTTTGAGCTGCATGGCGTGGAGTTGCAGAAGCTGTTCGTGAACTTCCTTTTCCACCACGACCTTCTCCGCCTGGACATCCGTCAGCTCTGACCGCAAGTCCACCAGCTGAGCCTGAAACACACACGCATGTAGTATTATTAACTAGCCATCCAAATAGTGTCTGCGTTTGAATTATTGCACCATTCTTCCCTGCAGACTAGTGCAAATATACAGTGAGCAATATGCATAAACTACAATGGAAACACTTTTACTGAATAAATTCCAGTATGCGCATTAACATTAGTTGGTTTTAAGAGTAAAGATGTATGTAATGATAAAAATGAGTGTAATGGGATGGCATTAATGGACAAAGCAGCCGTCCGACCACTTTGTAAAACATCTGAAATGTTGTTTTGGTCTTTCTAAATTCCCTTAGCCAAGTCTGTCTTCACAGTGGTTCAGTATTAATAGTCAATAACTTAATAACTGTTGTACTGTGCAGAGGACATTCTGGGCTTTCTAGTGATATGTCATTTGATTGACTGGCATGCTAGGAACCACTTCTTACACTGCATCCAAAATTGGCCAGCACACAAACAAGCACATTTTATGGAAAGAAGAGATGTATGTAAAATTTAGCTTTTTAAATGTTTTTTTACTATTATTATTACATATATATTTGTTTATTAAAGTGTCAGAAACAATACATTTAGCTTTCAAAGCTGTTAATTTTTTTGTGTTTCAAATTATCATACTTTTTTAAATGTCCACTATAGTGGACACCAGGACCATCTTAATGTAATTAATGACTGCATGTTGTAGGAGGCAGAACTGAAGCAGAGAGGATTCTTCAGAAGATAGTTGAGGGAGACTCTGACTTAGAGCTGTCAGATGAGGAGAGAGATGAGGATGAATTTAAATGTGACAAGAATTTGTTGAAGAAGAGGAAGAAATTGCAGGAAACACAGATGAGCAAACTGAAGCAGACACATAGACAGAAAGGGAAGAACAGGAAAGATGCCGCACTCTGTGGAGCAGGAGTGACACGTATGAAATAATACATAAAATAATTTATTTAGCATGATAATTCAGTTCTAGCATTTAGCCTCTGTTATAATTAAGTCCACGCACGCACACACGCACGCACTATTTACTACATCATATGATAAATCATTGATAAAATGTATTACTGAGACTTAAAGATTAACCACATCGGATCAAATGCAATATGTACATGCAAAATGACTAAAAATGCAAACTTTGTACTTGTACTTAAGTGTTTAGTAAGACTCATAACACAAAGATCTAATACATTTCTTTGGAGTTTTATTATAATTCCTATTAACTTGCATTTATTGGTGTTTCCCCATCATAATAGATTCGCACCTGTGCTGCCTGCATTTCCTAACTGTACAGATGACCCTACTACCCGTGCTGTTCCAGGAATTTCAATACAAACGGAATACAAAAGGAAAAAATGGCTTTTGTTTTGTTTTTGTTACATTAATATTGGACTCATATCCCTTTACAGCCATATCCTGTACAGTTTTGATGTCTGAGTTTGGCTGTTGTTTCGAACTAAAATGGTCCTGTGGTCCACTACAGTGGACATGCTGTAAAATTAAAAAGAAAACGTAAAACACACGTGCAACGCTATGGCAGAACAACATATACTAGTCTGACAATAGCCCCTTTTCACACATACAGACCTTTCGGGGGATCATGTGTGAACAGGCCCTTTTTGAAAATACCTGCAAATTCGTTCCGGCAAATTTCCAGAAAAAGAAGTTGTAACATTACCGGTAATTTGCCTGAATGCTGCGTTGTGTGAACGCAGGAGTAAAATTGCCGGAAAGAGCGCGTTCACGCTTAGAACACGCTGACGATCTACTCCAGCCAGTCAGAACATTCAGACGCATTCACATCCACGCTGTTTATGAAAATAAAAGCCTTTGAATATTTTTCCAGACACATTTAGCTGCTAGATGTTAGTCAGATAACGTTTCTATGTTCCTTCTTAATGCCAACTGTGTAAAAAATTATCGATAAAATGCCTATGATAAACTGTTGTTTGTTTACCTTCAAGCTCTGCTTCAGTTGCTTGACATGTGTGCACATGAAGGAGCCGATGAGCGCCAGCACACACACACATTATGTACATCTCGACATGCAAAAGTGTTCCTCCATATGTTTTCATCGAAGTTAACAATACTTATCCGTCCACGGAATTTGTAATGTAGTCAAATGTGTAAACATACAGCTGCGGTTCACGTTTCTGCCTTTGGATGTCTCTAGGACAAAGCAGCTCCATGAATGCTAAAGCTTTAAATAAAAGTTTACAATGACTGTGTTTACAAATACAAGCACAGCTGTTTAGAGGTCATTTATGGTTAATAATGTCAGAATTTACCAGTATTTTGGAATGGAAATGTGAATGTATTTCTCTGGAAAAATTCCGTAACGTCCTCACCTGTGTGAACAGCGCTCTTTTGAATTTACAGCTAAAGTCGTTCAGCTAAAATCTTCTAGATATTTACCGGTATCACTGTGTGAAAGGGGATAAAGTAAGATCACCTCAGGTACAGATTATGTGCTTTATTCAGTGATAAATCCTACCAATGTGCATTTAAATACCATTTTACATTACATTTATTAGCATACTGATAGCAGCTGCAGATCGTTTATCTAAAATAAAATAACTAGCAGACAGTTTTAAAAAATTAAAGTCAGAACTGTGACAGTGCAAACCAACAACATCAGTCACCCACCAGCCTATTATTAATTTTAAAGAAGTTTAGTATGTATTAGATTTAAAGACTTCACCATTTCGTTGGGAGTGCAGTAGCTGGTATTTAAATGTTTCTGTCATGTCGTGTTTGGTGCAGACAGCCAAATTGCTTACCGCTGGAATCTTGTCACGACGCAGCGTTCCACATTTATGCATTCACTAATATAGAAAGTTAAAGACACAGATCACACAAATGTTTTTAATTCTGTCATCATTTAATAACCCTCCACTTGTTTCAAACCTGTTTGAGTTTCTTTCTTCTGTTGAACACAAAAGAAGTTGGAAACCAGTAACCACTGACTTCCACAGTATTTGTTTTTCCTACTATGGATGTCAACAGTTATCAGTTTCCAACATTTTTAATAAAGCCTTTTGTGATCAACAGGAAAAAAAGGAAACTCATAAAGGTTTGGAACCACTCAAGGGTGAGTAAATAGTGTGTATATTTTCAGTCACTTTAATTCAGGTTTTGCATGTAATGTCACTGACCCAAATGATTAACGAATCTATTTGAAATACAATCTGCTTGGATTTCATTTTATAAATTGTTGTAAATGATTAAGTAAAAACTATTCAACTAAACGAACAAGAGTCAGATATACTAATCTAATATTTATCGCAAACATAAAAGTTTTTTAAACCATCTTCCTCTTTCTAACATTAGCGCTATAGAAAATACACCCATTAATCATTAACCCCTATTCGAAGTTCCTGCCATTAAAGCACATCAACTCAATCTTCCAACATATCAGCCTTTTAAGTAGTAAAGCTACGTCACGGACGGAAATAGGTCCTCTCGCAGAACAACTACTCATTTATTTATGTGGCTGGCTTCTGCTGGATAGCCAAGGTTAGCTGAGGGACTCTCATATTCAGCAGTAACACAGCAGGTTCATTTATCTGTCACTGCTGTTGTTCTGAAACGAGAGCAGTGAGAGTGCAGAATCTGAACCCGTCGGACCACCAAATACTTTAGATTCCCACTGCAGCTCCTCCCAATCAAAAGTGACAAGCTACTTTAGAATGCTAGTCACTTAGTCTTCTGCCAAAACTGTATGCTTTGCCTCAAATTACTCAAAACGAATTCTCAAAAGCACCTCAAGGGAGTTCAATGTGTGCAGTTTAGCCTACAAATTGTGAAAAATGCCGCATTGTTGCAGGCCAAGACCCCAAACAGTAGCAGCTTTTATAGATTGTGTTCGGTATAGGCTACAGATATTTGGGTGGGACCTTTGGAAAATGACATCATAGAAGTCAGCATGATATCATATTGGATTAATGCTGCATTCCAGACAAAGCCGAAATTTGGTCTTTTCCTACTTCATTCATTTACCTTCGGCTTAGTCTCTGATTTATCAGAGGTCATCACAGTGGAATGAACTGCCAACTATTCCAGCACTACTGACAATTTAGTTTATTCAATTCACTTATATCATGTCTTTGGACTGTCGGGGAACACCGGAGCACCCGGAGGAAACCCACACGAACACGGGGAGAGCATGCAAACTCCACACCGAACCAGCAGCCTTCTTGCTGTGAGGCGACAGTGCTAAACACTGAGCCACCGTGCCACCCTACTTTTTAGATAATATCTAGAACGCTGTTTTAAGTCAGATATCAAACTCTGGGTAGATTGAACAGCCCCAACTTTAGCAGTTCTGCTTCAGTGAGATTAGCATAGAGCTATCTTATGTGATACGTAAAAGTATTTTTACAGCACAACATGTGTGGAAACTATACTAATAAAGGCTATTTCTGAGATGATATTTCTGAGCTTTATAGTGCAATACGTGTTACTTTTTCGTTTTTAACTTTATGAAAGTTATTAGAATTATTAAATCTTGCTTCTGAATGGTAAAACTCAATTATATCCAATAATTATGTCAACATGCCCTACTTGACCAGCATTTAATCAGTTATGCATTAGAATGTAAACATTCGAGAAATAAGGTGTTGCCTGTAACATCTCATTTCATTGCTGTCTGTTTTTAATGTTAATCGAACAACAAAATATGTTATAAAAGATTATGACAATTCTCAGTCATTCGCTCATTTATTACATTTTAAATGCAAAGGTGACATTAGCTGTGTCTCATTTCAGAGGCTGCATCCTCCGAAAGTTGCATTCGAAATGCACTGCGTCATCGCGGCACGACAAAAGCCGTCTCATTTTAAAAAAATTCAAAGGCTCCTTCAAACACAGCCTCCAAATGCGTCCTTCGTTTCCCAGGTAACGAAGGACACATCCGGTGGATCCTTTGCGGTCTCAAACGTCCCAAGATTCATTGCGCGATGATAACGGCAGGACGCTTTTAAAAGAAAACTCCGGTTTAAATGTATGAATTAGGTTTATTTTACATGTATATGTAAACACATGTTATAAAACAAAAAGAGCATGACATGTCTAACTAAAGAGTGATTTTATAGACAGTTTACATGTTTATGTGTACATGTATGGATTAAAGGAAATATATTTCCAGGTTTGTAAACCTTGTTTTGCCGTCAGATCACTTAAATTAAGTTTTGAAATCACTTTGAAAAAAAGTCATTACAAATCTTATTACCGCTCATTAACAACAGCGGTTACGGTTGCCTGGTGACGAGATCTGTCCTCTGTACGCTAGATCGTCTCATTTTAAAATGCTCGGTTCGGCCTGTGTGGACTTCGAAGGACTCACCTTTGAAGCCGAAGGATGCAGCCTCTGAAATGAGACAGCTATTGTTTGAGATGTCTATGTTATGACAACATGACATAAACAAATAGATCATAACTAGGCCCACACGGAATCTGCGCGCGCAGAATTCCGCAGATTTTCTGCAGAATTCCGCAGATTTTTAGCCCATCATTAATTCTGTTTATTTACTTGAGTAAATGTGTGTAAATCTGAATTTATTCAGTTTTTAAATTAGACATATTTCACATATTGAGGTTTTAGTTATGAGACTCCCAAAATAATTTCGCAGATATCCGCAGATTTTTACCAATATTTTCAGCAGAAATTGCAAAAAACGTCCGCAGATTCCGTCTGGCCCTAATCATAACCCATCTTTGTCATGACGACTTGACATCATCAAGAGAGCATAACTTGTCATAAATAAACATGATTGTCATGAAGTCATTATAACTGTCACAAACAGCATCATTAATATTTTTCTTGAACTCAACTGCAGTGGTACAAATTGCATTAATAAAATGTAATTACGCCATTAAATATTAACGACACTAATATAAAATTATTTAACAGACTATGACACTTTCACTGTGTACTTTTAATGACAAATTTGTTTGTTCAATGAAAAAAAAGTGATCCAAAAAAAATGTTATGACAACTATAATGGCCTCATGATAGTCATGTTTATGACAGATTTATGACAAAAACCGTTGTCTTGATAATATAAAGTTGTCATGACAAAGACACATTATGATGTATTTGTTGATGTAAAGTTGGATTTAAAAAGACATCTCAAACAATGTCAACTTTGCATTTAAAATGGCAACTGAGAGAATGACACTTAAGGCTGATTTATACTTCTGCGTCAAGCGCACGCGTATGCTCCGGCACAGCCTACGCGTGGTCGCATAGCCCTCGCCGTGGCCGTCACGTCGCAACGATGCGTAGCGCAAGCTCTGTGATTGGTCGGCTTAGTATCGATGACGAGTGTGGGCGGGGGTGAGAGCCTGATGGAGCGAGTGTTTACAAGTTCGTGAAAGAGCTTTTTTGTGTTTTTGTGTTTACCTCATGATTAAAGTTGTTGCATGTCCGCCGGTTCTCAGCTCAAAATGAGCAAGTTTAAGCTACTTCTACATTAAGGTAGCATTCAGTAAAAACAAAGAAGAAACTCGACACAGAGGAACATAAAAACCTGCTGCCAGCTAGCGTTTCGGAAATGTTAATCCAGAGCAACACTAACAGCATGGAGAAGAATAAATGCACATCATCGCGCAAGGCATGTGCCGTGGGTTAAGCAAAAGTATAAACCAGGCTTTAGAGTGTACTCACACTAGGCACAGTTGTTTTGAACCGTGCTCATGTGCGGCTGTCCCTCCTCCCCTCTCCCCGCACTCACACTGTTATTTTACCATCCGAACCTGAGCACGCTTACGTCACCGATGATGCGACGGTTCAGTTTAACAGAAGAGAAGCGCTCTTGCTTAGTACAATGGAGATTGCTTTAGTTACATTGTTTTGTATTATTTAAAGTCGTTTGGGATGCAGTGACATGCAGTAAAATCTTTTGCTGAACAGATCCAACACTTTTGATGCTCATAAATTATCATAAAAGTCCTCGTGCTGCAGTTATGAGGAGGTTTGCTGATCGTGCAGAGAGGGGTTTGCGTCTTTAATCAACTGTGACAGCTCGCGTTCATTGAAAAGTAAGAATGATTAATACATCCATATAAAACCGTCCTATAATAGTGATGTTGTGTCCTCAGTTTCGCACTCAGGTGCAATTTGCGCTCACACTACAAGCGTACCGCGCCAAAGCCCAACCGAACACGCGCTCTGGCACACCTCTTCCAACAGAGCCAGGACTGGGCCTGATTCAGAGCACTCGCACTTGTCAAACGAACTGGGAAATGGGGGTCAAATGTTCCTCGGCACAGTTCGGATAGCCTAGTGCGAGTACACCCTAAATGACAGTTGTCATAAGCATGTATAAAATCTCCATCTAAAGAACTTCTTCTTCGAGTAAAGTGTTTTTGAATTCAATTACATGTTGATGCGATGGTATTTTAACACAAGTGCTAAAAGTTTTAGACAAGAACCATGTTAATACCATGGCATTTTTTTGACATACCATGCAAAATATTATCACCGCAACATAGTACAGCTACTGTACTTTTTTTAAGAACAGGAAGCTGTAATCTTCACAGTCACAGCAGGGTAATTTATCAAGCTGTGTGTTAATCTGCTCTGCGTAGCGGTGCCGGTGAAGAGGTGGGTGTACAAGCGACCTCTTCACCTGCTAAAACTACCTTTCCAAAAAGAAATTCAGCCTCCTACACAAATATTGCAGTGAGTCACCGCAACGGAGAAGCTGTTATTTTGAATTTGATCTCAAAAGCTCAAGTGATTCCTCCACGGCAAAGACAATTCATTTCCCAAGTGGAAGACAATTCTGCATTTCAAATTGGACTGTGGGCTTTGATAAAGAGCCATTAACAGATTTAAAAGGTGATAGGGAAAGCAGATTACCAAAGAGGGTCTCTTGAGAAGCCAACACAGAGACACAAAGATGCCAATTATCCAGACCGTGTGACAGAAAAATCACAAGACAACAGAGCTCTACAGCAACAATACTTAATACAAACATGACCTGGCTTATAAGTGCATGTCAGCATCTTTTTTACGTAATGCACTGCAGCCAGTTTAAACACAAGACTGACCAGTGTCTGGCACTGACTAAGCAGGTTTAACAAGTATTTTGAAAGCTATGGTTATGTGTGAGACCCACACAGAGAGCACCATATGCAAATCGTTTTCTTTGGATGAAGAAATCTTTAACTAAACTGGCAACTTTTCTTTGTTTTTGCAGCTGACCTCCAAACACTGTCGTCTGTGTGTCATTCAAAGGCAAGAGAAAGAGAGAGGTGATGAGGGAATGAATTTGTGCACTAATTTCTTTCCATATCAGAATTATTTATCAAACAATCCACATGAAGGGATGAGTAGATTGAATTGAATACATTTACATTTACTCATCAAGCAGAGGCTTTTATCCAAAGTGAGGGTTGCAGTATATAAATACTATGACAAGTCTTAAGTTATCATATTTATTATTTATACAGAGAGGAAAGAGTATATCCTACAGGTGGTTTGTCAAGCCTACTCACCTGTGAGTGGAGCACACTCACTTGCACAATGTTTTCCAAGTATGGCTAAAGCCGTGGTCACACAGCAATTCCATTCATATGCATGCGACCGCGGCAGACCGGAAGCGCAAGCTCGTGCGACAAGTTTCGAAAGAGTTTTCGAAAGTTCACGCTATGTGAACTCTGGCCTGTGAAATCGTATCACGTAATTGCATGAGACCAATCGAAGATCAAAACATGATCTCTCTGTACAGAAGTTTAAAATGTGGAGCAATCGCAAGCTTTTATCAACATCTAATCATACTGTTTTATCCCTTTTCCCAGTGTCGTACGACAGAACTTCGCAAGCACAAACTCTAGTGTGATCGCGGCTTATAAGAAGGTGTCTGGTGCATATGGAGAAGTAAACGACTAGAGTGTGTCAACTACAGCAATACAAAAGACTATTCAGTTCACACCAAGAAAGACAAATACGATGATAAAGATACTAGCATCCATACCAGCAAACACTGTCATTCTCTACAGATTGCTGAAGGTTTGTCACAGGCTCTTTAAATTGTGATGATTGGCTGTGAATGTCTGTAATCGTTCTTCAGCTGAAAATAAAAACACATTTTGAAACGCATCTACTGTTGTAGTAATCGTACTTGGTGTGAATGGGCCTTTATATAACGCCATTCTCAGCGTTTTGAATATTTTGGCAATATTAATAATCTTATAGTGTGTTTTCTCTTGCGTCATGATTTGGTCAGTTACCCGTAAGCGCCTGTATACCCATATGCTGACTTTATAGACTCTTTTCTGCTTGATTTATTAAAACTTGTGAATCGTTAGTATTCTAAATGTATTTTTTCGGGTCTGACCAATTAGTACCGGCCAAAACATGACAATAATTGATCATTTCCAGCAGTAGTAATCAGCAAAATATGCAAGTTTCGTTCAGTTCATTGGCATTTTTTTGTTCTGTTTTCAAACATCCATCACAAAAACCCAAATTTCAACTATTCAGATATAAAACTTTTACTCTAAATATGCATATATATATCTTTTCAAGGGTTCTCATCATTCTGTCTTTTATTGCACATTAAATTGGTTTTGTTTATCAAAAGGACAGCACTTTATTTACAGACAACTAATTCCATCTTGAATTTGCATTAATTTTATAATTAAGTTGCACAAAATCTTTTTAATATGAAAACTTGTGTTTATGCATCCTGAAACACAGGACAACATTATTCAAAAGTATGATGAACTGTTCTCAATGTTTTACACTTTGAATTTCTATTCAGGATTTACATTCCTTATTGCCAAATCCACGATTTTATAGGATCGATTTTATTTTTTCAACCATAATCATTTTCAGGAGCACTTTATAATAATACATTTACAAGTGCTTTATTCTGTTTTACCATATTGAAATAATTACTATGCATTAAGAACATTACATTATTAAATCTAATTGCACACTTTTAAAGGGTAAAATAATTGATTGTGATCCACAATCATTGAGGTTTCACTCCAATATGCAGATAAAGCTTAACTAAGATACAGATAAAGCTTAACTTTTTACCTGGCCAGTCGATAAGATATTTTTACAATGGAGAAACAGAATTGACCAGAAAGATTTTTATATAGATGGGAAATTTGTTACATTTGAACACCTGTATAAAGCTGTTAATCTTTCCCAGTCACCATTTTTCCGCTATTTACAGGTGCGCCACTACATAAAACATTCTTTTACTGAGTTTCAAGAACTGCCACAGGACCATAATATGTACAATCTTTTGTGTCAACCTCCTATGGAGAAACATTTGGTGACGCAGTTTGTTTCATTGTTTGTCTGCCAATTTGCTGTGTCTTCTGATCACCATAAATTGGCATGGGAAGAGGATATCGGAATTAACATTTCAAATGATACCTGGAAAGAGGGGCTGAAGCGAATTCATACCTGCTCTATCAACGCAAAATTACAACTCATACAGTTTAAAGTGGTACATATAGGCTACATTATACCAAAACTAAACTCAATAAAAATGTTCCCTTCAGTTTCTCCGTTATGTGACAGATGCAAAAGTTTAGATGGAACGTATGCTCATACTTTTTGGGTTTACCCTGAGATCCCTGAAAATAATTTTCAGTTTTATTCAAATTTTTTAAGAGAAAACATTAGTCCAGATATTGAATTAGCCCTGTTTGGATGCTGACCCTGTTAGCAAGGTCACATAATCAGCAAATGTCTATTATGTTTGGTATGGTGGTGGCTAAAAGGGTGATCTTGATGGATTGGAAGTCCACTTTACCACCTACTTTTCATAAATGGAAGACTGAAATTGCTCTTAAGCTTAAAAATAATTCGTTTTGCTAGGGAAGATGCTTCTAAATAGTTCGAAAAAATCTGGAGCCTCTTCCTTCCTTATCTTTTTAAGAGTTGAAGGTAGGATTCATGGACAATTTTACTTTCTTTTCCACTCCATTTTTTAATGTTCTGAGTTTGATCAAGTAAAACCTAATGGTGTATATTATTAACTCTATATGGAGCATGTTTGGATGGACTGGTGCTTGTTTTTTTTTTGTTTTTTTTTAACTATTATTTATGTTACTTATTTAATTTTTGTCTATACACTGTAAAACCCAACAGTCAACTTTATGAAATGAAATGAGTGTAGCTAACTCAATATGTACTGAAAGTTAATTCTACTCATTTAAAGAGTTTTGAACTCAGTGTTGATGGTAATGAGTAGGCATGGGCCGGTATCAGATTCTGACGGTATGATAACCTTGCCTTGGATAAAAATATCACGGTTTCACAATATTGTGCTCACTGCTCTAAAATATATTCTTTTTAAATGTCTGGGTAAAAAACTAAAACCTTTTTACCCTTTGAACAAAATATATTTTATTTTTTGAAAGATTTATAATATTTTAGAGCAGTAAACATGTCAGGCTAAATAATTACAATGAATCGTTGACGTCTGCTGTCTTCATTAGTTTCAAAAACATTGATTTCTTTACAATTTAAAAGGGCATCTTTGGATATTTTTTATGCTGGACATACTGTTGTCCTAAAAAACAAACAAAAAAATTTAAATAAATTTTTTTACTCATACCTTAGGAACGGTATAGCCGAAAATTTTGGCGGTTTTAAAACCTTGACTTTTCCAAACCGCGGTATACCTTGAAAACGGTTATCGTCCCATGCCTAGTAATGAGTTGATTAAATATCTCATTACTTCATCTTAAATGGAGTAAGGTCACAGTACTCGTATAGATTAGATTTTGAACTCAAATGGTTTGTAGAATTCGTTTTCCTCAAACGGTTTGAGTTGCCTTAACTTATTGGGCTTTACAGTACTCCGTTGGTTTGAGTTCTCTTCATTTATTGGGTTTTACTGTGCTCAAATTGCTTCATTTACTCAAATGGATTAAGTTTACAGTACTCATTAGGATTAGTTTCTGAACTTAAACTGTTTGTTGCAATCGGTTTCCTCAAACGGTTTGAGTTACCTTAACTTTTTAGGTTTTACAGTGTATTTTTTCTTATCATTTGTATAAAAAGATTTTGTAAATGTTTTTTGTTCTGTTTTGTACTTATAAAAACTGTTATGAATAAAATAATAATGAAATTCAGAAAAGTATCTTTTGAAATTTCTAAATAGGGAAATCATATTAGCAGCCAATGAATGACTATCAAAGTACAACATTGTTCAAAGTCAATTAAGTAACGTTAGTGCTAATGTTGTTTTGAAGTCATTGCATGCGATTTCAGACTGAATATTTAAAGTAGCGTGGTGAACACAATGTAGGAACTGTGACATTAGTTGCCAGTGTTTCAAAATGAACGAATGTGTGAACATAAAACCAACTATACGTCAATATATGTATCTACTTTATTCTCTTTACCTCCAGTTTGTGGTTGAGCTGGAAGATGGTTTGTGCTTTATGGCACAGCTGAGCAAAACACGAGCTGAGACTGGTCATCTTCTGGCGGCCCTCATACGTAATATCAGCCTGATCCGGGTCGATCTCTCCCAATAACAGATCCACGTCCACAAATGCCTTGTCAAACTCCTTCTCCAGCACCTCCAGCCACCGGAACATGGACATACCGGAGCCGGTAGGCGCAACCGGGCCGGCGGAGAGGCCCGATCCTGGTGATCCAGCACCGCCAGCGGACGCAGACATCTTCAACACTGAGACAGGGGGGAAAACTCACGGAGAACTCGAATTTAGTCCTTCAGTAGGATAGATCAGTTGGTTTATGCTAATAGTTGACTTCTGCTGTGTTACAGAGTCAGAGTGATGTTTAGCTGAGGTGTTTCCCGTGCTCTCATCTGACCAGGAAATCCGAGATCGAACAAGTCAACAACGCGGATTGATTAGTCGGGTCTGCCACACGATGAGGTAAGCAGTCGAGTGATGAGCGAATCGATTTTTTTCAGGTTTTTGACGTTATTAGCTTTTTTTTTGGCATTTATCGTAATTTTTTGCTTTATTATTTTTTATTGACTTATATAAAAAAAATCTAACATTTATTTTGGTACATTTAAAACACTCAATATTTTTTCGATATGCTCAACATAAGATCTATTTTGGTACTTTCGATATACTTAATATATTTGGAACAATGTGAAAGTTTTTCATTCATATTCATATTCTTTTCGGCTTAGTCCCTTTATTAATCTGAGGTTGCCACAGCGGAATGAACCGCCAACTTATCCAGCATATGTTTTACGCAACGGATGCCCTTCCAACTGCAACCCATCACTGGGAAACATCCATACACACTCATTCACACACATACACTACGTACAATTTAGCTTACTCAATTCACCTATACTGCATGTCTTTGGACTGTGGGGGAAACCGGAGCAAACCCACGCGATCACGGGGAAAACATGCAAACTCCACACAATGCCAACTGACCCAGCCGAGGCTCGAACCAGCGACCTTCTTGCTGTGAGGCGATCGTGCTACCTACTGCACCACTTTGATGCCTGTGGAAGTTTTTATCTCTCATAATATTTCAAAAACATTCATTATTGTCTAAATATATGATTTTAGGCTTATTATGTCCTCTTTAAAGAATGCTGGTTTTATTAGAAACTTTATGTTATTATTATGTAAATTTCACATTTATAAATGCTAAAAAGAGATTATCATATTATCTATACATATATGATGTCTAAGTCTATAAATAGAAAAGTATTAAAACAATTAATGCTGATTATGCTCCTTTAACATTTTAACATATCATAGATTAAGCTATAAGGCTTTATAGCGGATATATTTTGTCAAGAAGTATCTGCAACAGTTACTTTTTAAAAATTATTTATATATATATATTTCTGTTTTTACTTTGTATTTGTTTTATTTAATTTTGTTTTATGTTTGGGTTATATATTTGTTTGTGCATTTGTTTTTAACGTTTTAAATAACTTTAAACTTTTTTTTACTATTTGTAACTTTAAATTTTTCAGCAATGATGACATGTTTATTTATTTACTTATTTACTGATTGATTAAACTAGGTTAGGTTATTTAAATAGATTAATAAAAGAAATTGTACAACTTATGACATTTATGTATTCCACTTTAGATTTTTTTTTTTAGATTCTTTAAAGATATTAAGAGCAATGTTGAATTGTAAAATAATTGATTATGACGCATCATGTTTATTTAAGTATTTATTAATTTACTTATTGAACTTTTTATTGATTTTTACGTTTTTTAAATATATTAATAGCTCTGCTCAATTATACAATATTATTGTTATTATTTATTCATTTATTTGTTTATTTATTTATTGGCTTTTTTTAAATCACATAGACGTATAAATATTTCAGGGATAAGACAAAATAATGTTAAGTTTTAAAAATGCCTCTTTAGAAGTTTAGTAATAGACAAAAAATATAACTTTTTATGCACTGAGAAAAAATAAATAATATATATTATAAATTGTAGTGTAAAACATATGCTGGATAAGTTGGCGGTTTGTTCCGCTGTGGAGAGCCCTGATGAATAAAGGGACTAAGCCGAGGGAAAATGAATTTATATATTACATTCAGTATGGGGGCATGCGAGAGATCTGCAGAGTGGATGGCAACATCAACAGCCTGAGGTATCAAAACATTTGTGCTGCCCATTACATTACAAACCACAGAAGAGGGCAAATTCTTCAGCAGGATAGCGCTCCTCATACTTCAGCCTCCTCATCAAAGTTCCTGAAAGCAAAAAAGGTCAAGGTGCTCCAGGATTGGCCAGCCCAGTCACCAGACATGAACATTATTGAGCATGTCTAGGGTAGGATGGAGGAGGAGGCATTGAAGATGAATCCAAAGAATCTTGATGAACTCTGGGAGTCCTGCAAGAACGTTTTCTTTGCCATTCCAGATGACTTCATTAAGAAGTTATGTGAATCATTGCAGACATGTGTGGATGCAGTCGTCCAAACTCATGGGAGTCATACACAATATTCATTCTTTTTCCACTGCACCATGACTTTATATTCTATACTGTACATTATTTCTGTTAAATGACAAGACTTTTGTAAGCAAAGTCAGACCTTACTGTCCTAATTAAATAAATAAAAATCAAGGCATGATCATATTTTATTTTGGTAAAATAAGCATAATCTAGAGGCCTTTGCCTTTCATATAAACCTCTTCTGATACCAAGTGATCAACTAGAAGTCAAGGTATTATTTGTTGTTTCTAAAACTTGGATAGGCGACAAGACAAAAGTCAGGTAGTGTATAAATCTTCAAACTGAGTGCCACAGCATTCATACAGAAGGTGTTGTAAATAAGTTGTCTGCAACTTTCTTACATCTGCAAACAGACAGGACAGTCTATTGCTGATTTGCTGATTTCTTGAATGTACGGTGTCACATGTTGTTTTGTAATTAAGAAAAGGATATGCCAAGCATATATCTGGCTCTGCTAGTTAAGCCTTATGTGCAAAACGCAGCTTCAGCACTGAGGTGTGTGAGGTTGTGTTTTCATAACGAAGATGTGCTGAGTGATAATGTGTGTTTTGCTTTAACATGAGCCAGAACAGAGACATGCGGGTTCACCCCTGCTCTTCTCAAACAACAGCAAAATAAACCTGATTTTATTGCTGTTCAGGATTACATTTGGCTGTTCCACATTCTAAACTAACTAACTAACTAACTAACTAACTAACTAACTAACTAACTAACTAACTAACTAACTAAGTGTTCTCCATTTATTTAGGGTTGTGAATTACATTATGGGAGCTTGATCTCTGCTCTGTCCACTTTTGATGTTGAAAATTCAACTCTACAGTTTAACAAAGTGACTTTTATTGACCTTTTAGTAGTTTGAATAAAATATGATGTATAAGAAATAATATGTAGAGAAATACGTCTGTAAAATAGCTGAAAATGTACTGGCAGTTTATTACAAGGTTTTTGTAGCGTAATATACACCAACCAGACAATATATCACTTTATAAAAAATGTTAATAAAAATCACCTTTTCAAACTTTTTAAGGTACCTTAATGCAATTTACAAACATAAATAAATGGGAGAAAATAAAAACATGAATCACAAAATATGGAAAACCGATCATTTGCAGAGATTTTTTTACAATATAACTAAACATTAGTTTTAAGTGGATGATTCTTGCTGAATATCCAGTTTTACTTAATAGTAAATTAGAAAATGTCTATAATATTAAGAGAATGGTCTTCAAATTGATATTATATTATTATTATTGTTGTTGTTGTATTACTAAGAGGTGTCTGGCAGCTAGCTCTCTGCAGCTCTCATGTGGTTGCCTGCTGAAGCTAAGCAGGGCTGTGCCTGGTCAGTACCTAGATGGGAGACCACATGGGAAAGCTAGGTTGCTGGTGGAAGAGGTGTCAGTGAGGCCAGCAGAGGGTGCTCAACCTGTGGTCTGTGTGGGTCCTACTGCCTCAGTATATTGACGGGGACTGTATACTGCTCAGTGAGTGCTGTCTTTTGGATGAGACGAGGTCCCGACTTTCTGTGGTCATTAAAAATCCCCATTAACCCCAGCATCCTGGCCAAATTAGCCCACTGGCCTCTGTCTATCATGGCCTCCAAACCATCCCCATATGATAATTGGCTTCATCACTCTGTTTCCTCTTCACCAATCAGCTGGTGTGCGGTCTGGCGCAAGATGGCTGCCGTCGCGTCATCCAGGTAGATGCTGCATGCTGGTGATGGATGAGCAAATTTCCCCCATTGTGTAAAGCACTTTGAGTGTCCAGAAAAACGCTATTTAAATGTAAGGAATTATAATTAGGCAATTCGTTTTCATTCATGCAAAATATTTTTTGATTGTTTATTTGTATTTTTGTCTTTATTTTAATTATTGTGTATAATGCGCATACTTTTGACATTTTTTAACGCCTATTTTTTTATTCCTTCATATAACGTTTCTATCCATTTAGATATTAGTTATCTTACCTATAAAGTTAAACTTGGTCTAAACATATGCAGCTGAAATTAAACTATTTTAAGTTTTGTATATTTCATAAATTGTATTATTTATAGGTCAGATATTTTTCAGGTTTGCCCAGACTTGAAGAAGCAACTCTGTCATTTTTTGAGCTGGAGCAAATCAGCTTTAGTGTGTTCATATGAGACCTATCATAGCAAACAAACAAACAAACAAGTGCAGTCAGTTTCCCCATGGCCTGCCCTCAGGTCTGGAGATCCTCCTTCCGGGTCAGAACAGGACACACAGCCTGCACGAGGAGCTCCTGAAGGCCCTCCAGAAACAACCAGATCAGCTCCTGCATTCAAACCATAGACTGTAAAAGATTCAAACATGACATTTCTGGAAAAGCTTGATTGTCTGTAAGTGTTGACAACTCTCACAAGACAATGATTTGCAAGATCATTCCACCAGACATGTTCAAATAATAAAAAATACTTTAAGAGATTTGAACCATGAAACCAACCATTTTAAATAACAAGGCTGTACAAGTAATCCAAACTGAGTCAATTAATCCTAATCCAAACCGAGTGAAATGTAACGGAAGTTTGGCTTTGTGCTTATATATTTTTTTTATCTGTCATGTTATTAATATTACAAAAGCAGACGAGCAAAAGCAGTGCGCACTTTGAGGAGTCAACCAGACGATGTATATGCAATGTAGGCTTCTTTTCGAAACATTTACATACATATTTTTTTTTTTAACGTTAATCTTTTTGAAGTAAGGAATTTGTTATTAGATAAAGTGTTAAAATAGTATCTGAAATATATCGTTGCAGTGTTGTCTCAAATAATAATTTAATAAGCGTTAAAAGTAGTTTCAATAAAAAAAAAGACATAGATATACAAATTATAATTTAAAGTTAAAAAACTGAACGTTTATATTCATAAATCTTTTTTTTTTTATTATTATTATTATAAGTTTGATACATTACATAAGGTAATAATACAAATCCAGAAACTATATCAGGAAACTTTACAAATTTGCAAAAAAACAACCATAAAAAATAATAAAGCAAAAACATAACAGATGGAAAAAAATAGATAAGAGCATTACAAAGTACAATGACAAAAAATAAATAAATACTAATAAAAAAATTTTTAGGACACAATCATCAACTACAGCGGGGAATAGTACCAGAAAAAAAATTCCTCCATGAAATCTAACATCAAATCATTCTTTTTGTTTTTAATTTGCATTAGAGATTATTTCAAAGTTTCCATTTCTAATAAAAATAAATTGCATTTTGGTATACATTTCGCAAATTTCTGTTTATAAATAAAATATTTACCTTGTAAGATGTAGAAGTTAACAACATACTCAATTTTTTTTGTGTGTGTGATAAAAAGCAAATGACATCTTTTAACGAGAGCATGTAATTAACATTTCTTTGCCCAAATAACATGTCACTAACATCGTTCCAAAATTTAAGAGAGACATCACAGTTATAGAAAAGATGAGGTAAGTCTTCCTCATGTATCTTACAAAATGTGCAAGTATTATCAATCTCCATGAATTTAGATAAAGTTACTTTGCAAGGGTAAATTTTGTGAAGTATTTTAAAATGCACGTCTTTAACCTTATTTAAAAGGCAAAATTTAAAGGGGATTGAAACAATTGTCTAATTTTTTTATTATTATATAATTGAGAAAGAATATCAAAACCATCAATTTTTAATTCTGGGAGTATCTTTTTAATGCATCCATAGGAAAGGGGATTATTAATTAGTTGTATTAAACCAGCTGGAATAGCCTTAACCACTTGGTGAAATTCTTTAAAAGGAATTGGAAAGTTATGTATCCTCATAAAGTCTTCATAGGAGAGTATGTTTCCATTATCATAGAACAAATCTGTAACAAAATATATGTTTCTTTGAAACCATTTATGTAAAAATAAAGATTTGTTTCTAGATGTAATAAGATAATTATTCCATAATAGAATTTTATGTGGAGAAAAGTTATGCTGAAAACAAAGTTTCCAAGCTAATAATACTTGCTGGTGAAATTTGGACAATTTAAGTGGCAATTTTCCAGGAAAATAGTTGCATCTCAGAAGAAAAGATAGACCTCCAATTTTCTGAAAGATATATTGAGGGATAAAGAACCACATTGGGTTTCTATATTTTAGACAATTTCTTAACTAATTAAGTTTAAATGTATTGTTAATATAAAAAAAAATCTATCATCTCTAAGCCACCGTCTACTCTTTTACCTGATATAACGTCCTTTTTTAATTTGTAAGGTTTATTTATCCATATAAAATCTAAGAAAGATTTATTCATATTTTTGCAAATTTCATCACTAACATGCATAGAAAGAGCAGGATAAACAAGTCTCGATAGGCCTTCAGCTTTGGATTTATATTCATAAATCAAGTTAATATGATTTACACATATTACGTTACAGAACAGCAGCCAGTCACATTTCACCATCTCGCGTATGCTAAATCAGAGTATTCGATTTAGTTCTGAGATCAGCCTTTGAGTGTTTTTTTCCCATTAGTCCCTTCCGGGCCAGTCCTTAAAACCGATCTCAGAATAGCGCTTAGCATGACCCAATGACGCTCTCTCATCCGTCCAATCAGAAAGCTCCATGTCACACAGCAGCGGGTTCAGAGTGGAAAGGTTGCCAGGATGAAGAAATGGCAGCCGACGGGCTGCGGTGTTGGCACTGACCAAAATGGCAATTTTCTGTGTCCACCAACGCTTATGAATTCACGCACTCTTTTAATATGAGGAACACACGCGAAAATACGACACGTAAATTAAACTAGGAAGGCGTTTGAAGACGTTAACGCGATGGCTTCGCTGTATGAGATGGTGTGGCGGTTTTTGCACGCGCTGTTGTATCTCCAGCGCGCGCTTGTCGCCTGGTTCCGAGTCCACATTTGGAGGTGGAAACTGGCCGTGGTGGACTTATTATTGCCCCTTGCTCTTGGATTTCATAACCAGAAAAAAGCAGGACCCAAAGGCACACGGACCAGCCGCAGGGTTCGCTGGGGAGCCGATGGCAGGACATTAGAGAAGCTGCCTCTTCATGTGGGGCTATTGGTGACTGAGGAGGAGATCCACTACACGGATATTGCCAATCTGGTGGTCTGGTGTATGGCAGTGGGCATCTCATATGTCAGTGTGTATGATAATCAAGGTAAGACTTTGATGATTATTTTGAATTAGGATTCTTGTGAAAAGATAACGCCAACCGTTGAAGACTTCGAGGACAACATACATATAATACACAAAAACACTTCATTGAACATGTACACTTAGACATCACCTACTGTATATACTATATAACTGCTGGTTAGCTGTTTCAATATAGTAACTGTTAAAAGCTGTTACTTATGAAAGGTAATTCCTGCCAGTTTTAAATAAATCAAATAAACATTGGAAATTAAATGAAAACCAGATTAACAATTTCAATCTGGTTTTCATTTTAATTTTGAGTGTATATTTGATTTATTGAAAATTGGCAGGAATTACCTTCCATACATAATTAGTTACTAGTTAATTAGAGTTATTAGTTACTAATAAAGTTATAGTAACTAATAACCTTAACTTTTTCGAATTTGATAGTAATTCAGTAATGTGCAACTCTTGTAAAGCTGCCTTGAAACAATCATTATTGTGTTTTATACAAATAGACTTGAATTGAATTGAATTAATTCATAAGGGAAGTGAACTGAAGTCACATGCATTGTCACCTGCTGTTTCTTCAGCACTCATGACTTCAGGCTGATCTAGTTTTTTGCTCAGAAATTACAAAATTAGATCTCTTTTTATTTTATTTCTTTTTTTAAATTTTATTATAAATTTAAAGCACATTTGCAAAAACATCCACGCTATTACATTACAATCCAAATCAGAGATCAGTGTTTTGCTGAAATACTTTATGTTGAGATGTGATTGTTTATTATCATTCCAAAGCATCTTTATGGAATATCCACATTACATAGAAATCAAACTCAGATTTGCTAAAATGCCTTGTGTTCAGATTTGATCATTTTAATGCAAAAACATATTTATTTATATTTCTCTTTAAGTTCAATTCAAGTTTATTATCATTTATTAGCATCTTTATAAAGCTGAACGATATTACATTACATTCAAAATCAGAAAGAGTTAGGATGTTGTGTATTAGGATGGACAGTATAAATATACATAGTTAATGTGCAGTACTATTTAAAAGGTGACTTTTCTTGTTGATGTTAGGTTACTATTACATAGGTTTGTTTATATGTTTATACTTAAATAGAGGTTATGATGATGTGTACACATGTACTGTCTTTCTAACATATCTGTTTGTTGAATGTGTCCGTTTTGTTTAAGCCAAATAGAAAGATTATCAGATATTTTACCATGATGTACAGAAGACTCTTTAAAATGTAGTTAAGCGTTGACCAAAATATCAATAAAAGCATATTTAGTGTAAGAATTGATTGATGATGTGTTAAATTTTAAGACTTTCTTCTTTGCCTCATTTAAGCCATTGGGTTTTACTCCGCTTATAGCATGAAGGTTTTAAGCATTTAAAAATATCATACAATTAAGCATGGAATGATAACCATTTTTAAGGAATATCGCGATTTGGAAAAGTCAAGGTTTTAAAACCGCCAACATTTTCTGCTATACCGTTTCTTATGTAAGATTTTTTTATTTACGTTTTGTTTTGTTTTTTTTAGTTAACAGTATCTCCAAAAGAAAATGTATCCAAAGATGCCATTTTAAATTGTAAAGAAATCTGTGTTTTTTAAACTAATGAAGACAGCAGAAGTCAGTGATTTATTTGAATGATTTAGCCTGACATGTTTACTGTTTCAAAATACGTTAAATTTTTCTTAAAATAAAATGTGTCTAATGTGAAAAGTTTTTTTTTTTTTTTTTTACCCAGACATTTAAAAAGAACATATTTTAGAGCAGTAATCACAATACCGTGAAACTAATGTTTTTATCCAAGGTTATCATACCGTCAGAATCTTATATCTTATACATACAATTTAGTATGATCACTTTTTCTCTTTTAAATGAGTATAAGACTGAATAGATTTATTTTTGGCATAACTTTTGTACTTGGCGATTAATGAAGTTTTTAATTATATTTTGATGTTTTATTTTCACAAGTGTTATTTGAAACACTAGCTATGTTTCCTTCCAAAAGTGGGAATTAAATTTATGTGCAAAACTGCAATGTCGCATATAAGACATGCAAATAAATCAGCGTTCTAGTGTTCGCTTTAAAAAAAAAAAAAAAGTCATGCGATTTTGTTATTAGAGTTCATGTGATGATAAAAGTGTGTGTGTGAATGGAGAAACCAGCAGGCTGAGCACATTGTAAAACATCTTAACGCCTTAACCATTTCAGTATTAGTGTTGTTATAATATTAATGACCTCCAGAATATCAAGAGTGTCTGTGCTCCGCTTCTCACGCCTTCAAACGCCACCACGCGCTCATTGTGTGATGGCATTTGTCTTCGGAGGCGCAAGTAATTTATTAAATAAGGAAAAGATTCACCCAGCTTCTTCTACCACAGAAAATTCAGTTTTTACAGTATATTTTTGGCGCCAGTTAATCAGGAAGTGAGAATTTTGTTCTCTTTGACTCGTTGGATGGAAACGCTGCTTTATTCACACGTCTTTTTTGCAATATTCCAGTTTTGTGCAGATTTTAATTTGCATTTTTGGATGGAATGCACATTTTTTCTTACAGAATGAAAAGTTTTTCCTAATCATTTATGCACATACATTTTAAGAGGGTTTTTAAAAAAAATGTATGCGCATCTTGCCGTTTCCATTAACCGTTTTTTATGTGCATAACCAAAATAACAATAAAAATAGGTGCATGGAAACATAGCTACTAAAGAACTACTTTACTTGCATTTGATATGCATTTTACGTGTATAAAATCACTTTTGTACATTTAATTTGAGGCAGACAACAAAAACATTGAACCATATATTGGGCACTTTATATGCGATTATTTGCATGAGCAAGTTTCTTCTCATACTTTCAGTAGGTTTTTAAATGTTTATTACACAAACTTTTATTCTCTCCTTTTAATTGTAAAATAGTCAGTTTCAAAACTCTCTTTTTCAGCTCAGTATATTTCACAATTAAATAAGGCGCGTGTGTGTGTGTGTGTGTGTGTGTTTAATGCTTATAACCTTTGCCAGATATTTTAAAACTGCCAAGAGTTTGATAAGGGGGATGTGAGTCACATTGCTTATAGTGATTTCCCAACTTGTAAAAAACGTTCTCTTACCAATCTTGATCCAGCAAAACCTGCAATATTTGTTGTATTTTTATTTTTTTTGCTTTCGAAGCATAAAGGAAGGCTGCTTCTCTTCTGTCTGTTTTTCATTTTGTGTTCACAGTTAAATTGTGTGAGCATATTTAGCAATTTTAGATAAAACAGATCAGAAAAAGCCCATGCATTCTCATAGACCCTCCTTTCAAAGAAATCTGAGAAGTGGAAAAATATGTACAAAAGAGATGATTTAAACATGAATGTGTTACCATCATCCTTGTGATCTGATTGACCAAAATACATCTCAACACCTGATATAAACAGAGCCTTTGTCACTTTTATTTCTCAGGTGTTTTCAAGAGGAATAACTCCAAACTGATGGAGGAGATCCTGAAACAGGAGCAGGAGCTTTTGGGAATGGACAGCTCCAAATATTCAGTGGAGCTTTTGAAGAATGGCACAAATAAGCAGGAGCATCAAGGTGAGACTCAAAACCTGAATGTAATGATTGTTGCCTTTTGTTTGAGACTCCCGCTGTGGGTGAATGCCTGAACAAACTGGTTGGATTAGAATATTCAGTCTAGGATGACTGTAGGTTTGGTCCTCTTTTTTTGTCTTTAAAATATTCATTGTTACCAAATTCTCTAGGTCACACAATTTTTCCCCAAGTGTGCCTGAAGCAATAAATCTTTTGAAGATGATATGAAACCTAAACTAGAGTGATACTGGTAGACACAAGGAAAACCTGATTTACTATCCGCTTTAGTCGTGACGTATGGAATACTGTTTCTGAGTCCAAGCCGCTACTCATTTGAATTGAGAAAATATTTATTCATGATCACTTTTTAGTCATATCACACATTAAAGTGAATTTTAAATAGAATCATGTTGTGCACAACAGTTTCTGAACTTGCTCCATCACAGACACTAATATTTTAACAATTCATAAAAAATGTATCACTTTCTGGCTATCGGTGATTAGGCATGGATATATATATAATGCGGTCAGGATTTTCAAAAGTAATACATAGGGCCGGACAGAATCTGCAGACATTTTTTGCTATTTCTGCAGATAATTTTATAAAAAAAATCTGCGGATATATGTGCAATGATATTCAGAGTATCATAGCTTAAAACTTAATATATGAAATAAAGAATAATACATTTTTAACTTTTATTTAATGTTTACAATGCAAATCAAATTAGATCCACTTATTTGGTAAACAAAGCAAGTCTCTCATATAATATATCTACTAAAAGACAGAAAATATTACTTTACAAACTGTATTATAAATAAATCATATGAACATTTCAATATGACTTTTATTATATCACAATAATATTACTGAAATTAATTTAAAAACTGAATAAATATACATTTTCACACATTTACACAAGTAAATGCATAGCTTAAAAATCTGTTGATTTCTGCCGGCGCAGATTCCGTGTGGGTTATTCACTTTGTAAACGTTTATTATTACCATTTGTTGAGTCCCGCATACAGTTTGATAGATCGCTTGGACCCGGAAGCCGCTTCACGTGGCGTCACACTTAACAGGCGGATTATTTTTTAGGGCTCAACAGTGAGTTTTTTTCCTGCTTATCCAGTTTGACTTGTAATTTCGATTTTGCCATGCCCAAATATTTGTATTGTTCAAAAGTTTGGTGAATTAAATAAACAATAGGCTTTTTTTTAAATTCAGGATAAATGTGTTAAATTAATTCAACAAGACCGTGAAGACCTTTATAATGCAGCAAAATATTTGAATGAACCCTGTGTATTGACAATGAACAATTAGTTTATTGTAAAATCATGCAAAAAATGTGGCATAGTATCTAATAAAAATATTTAATATCCCAATTTGCTGGTTATCTATTTTTATTATTATTATTATTATTATTATTATTATTATTATTATAACTATTTATGAAAGAAGATAACCAGCAAATCTGGATTTTAAAATATTTTTTGAATGACAATGTAGATTATTGATGCTGAAAATTCAGCATTTGAGCCAAGCGCATAAATTAGACTTAAATATATTAAAATGGAAACATTATTTTATAAATATTTGAAATATTTCACATTTTTTTCTGCTTTGTTTCTGCTTTCAAATCATACTGACCCAAGCCTTAAAGTCTATTTAGCAAGTTTAGGACTTTGATATGCTACCTGTGTAAAATATCACAATACCGATACAAAGCCAGTACAATAAACAACATATGTATAATTTAAGACTAAAAATAAATAGAACTTGTAATTCTTTTATTAATTTTTATTTTAATGAAATCCTGAATGTTTTGATCTTCCTGCACTTTGTTTCTGCATTTTATTAAATTTATATTTCAATGAACCCTGTTGACAATGGACAATTTGTTTGTTATAGAATCATGCAAAAAATGTGGCATAGTATCTAATAAAAAATTTTTTAATATCCCGATTTGCCGTTTATCTTATTATTATTATTATTATTATTATTATTATTATTATTATTATTATTATTATTATTATTATTATTATTAATGATGCTGATGATGATAATAATAATAATAAAAGGAGATAACCAGCAAATCAGGATTTTAAAATAGGTTTTAAATGACAATGTAGTTTAATGATGCTAAAAAATCAGTCTGGAGTAATGCGTATAAATTAGACTTGATTATAATAAAATGCAAACATATATTATTTTAAATTAAAAAATATATTTCGCATTTTTTTTCTGCTTTATGCTTTCAAATCATACTGTCCCAAGCCTATTTAGCAAGTTTAGGACTTTTCTATGATGCCCGAATAAAATATCACAATACTAATACAAAGCCAGTACAATAAACAATAAATGTGTATGAGACTGAAAATAGAACTTGTAATAATTATTAATATTATTATTATTATTATTATATTTTACTATATTATTTTAATTAAAATCTGAAACCTCTGCATTGATGTTCCTGCACTGCGTTTTGAGCATTTAATTACATCTATATATATCAAATGTTTGCAGGGCGTGGAAAAGTGCCTAAAAAAAATCTATGATTAATTTTATGTTCTACAGCGCTAAAGCTCTGTAACTTTGTATAGTCTTGCTTGCAAGTTGTGACACGATTGCTGTTTTTAGCTCAGTTTATGGTGCATCTAAATTTAACATATAGACAGTGACTACACATTTAGTCACTTGATCCAATGTACTAAATTTCCTAGTGAAATAGTGACCCACGTCCTGCTTTGCCTGGGTTTTATTATCTTTTTAAATATTCTGTCCTCACTTAATACTTAAATATTTTTTTCCTGTCTGTGGTTTTTTTCATAGTGTTATCTTGTCAGTCAGTGGTGAAGGTTTTATCTCCAGACGATGGACGGCTCAGTATCGTCCAGGCAGCCCAGCAGCTCTGTAGGGCCGTCGAGCAGAAGGAAAAGACATCAAAAGACATTAATGTCAATGTGCTGGACTCATTACTCAGAGGTGAGGTACTATGTGTTGGTCTACAGTCAGCGCAAACTAAGTTAAATTTAGTGGCCTAATCAAAAGAGCAATCCAACTATTGAAACTATACACTACTAGTTGAAACTATACACTATATTTTTTTCTGAGTATGTGTAATCACAGGTTTTGTTAGCAGAAAGATTGATGCATAAATTCTTTATTTTGACAAATACATACATGGATTCTGTTCAGTTGCTTTTCCATTCTCAAGTAAAAGATGTTGATAAACATTAGAAGTTTTCAAAGTGCCTTGGGAGAGATTTCGAGGCCAGTCAAATAATTCATAGGCTGTTGTTTAGGCTTTAGTTTCTGTTGTCTTTTTCACTCTGGAATAGCAGAATGAAAGAAAAGACTGCAGTACAGCTCTTGGATGATTTGGAACACATTTACAATGCCAAGCAAGACTGCATTTTGTTGACTTGTTATCTGTTAAATAATATATTGTTTAGTCTTCATAATGCATTCAAAATGAATATTTTCTTTCTGAATTTGAGGTCGGTTTGGGCCCAAATAATAGTTTCTTTGTTAAGCAATCATAACATAATGTTTTACCACTAAACCTGGAATCTATATGTATGAGTGAATATGATTAAGATTTTAAATATTTAAATCTTACCATGTATTACCATGGTATTTCTGCACTTATCCCTTTTGTTAAATCAAATTATGGTGGATTATATATTTGTATGAAATTCATAAGGGCATACAGTGCTCAGCGTAATTAAGTGCACCCCATTTTGAAAAAAATATTTTTATCCATTTCTCAGTGAATATAGGCAATGAATTTTGGTGCATTTAAACCGATTTACTAAACGGATATATTTATTAAAATAATGTTTTACACTCCAAACATATTTAGAAATTGAAAGATAATACAATTAATTATTAATTTACCTAAATATTGCAAAATATTATATAAAATTTCAACTAAATTTTTCACTTTTTTTTTTTTTTTTTTTTTTGCTTTTCTTGATTTTTTCCTCTTTTTTAAAATTTGTATTTAATATTTTTCTGTAACCTATATATTTGTGTGTACTCATTTTTGTACCGTTATCGTAAGGTATTTTGTTAGATAATCTCTAGATTTGGCTTCAGTACTGACTAATCTAATGTATATGCGCAAATATAATATTGTAAAGCTTCCTATTAAAAATATGATTTTAAAAGGGAGATTTGTGAGGGGTGTACTTGTATATGCTGAGCATTGTATACCTTGTTTAAATAACCTTATTGGAACGAACTGAATTTAATCTAATTATTTTAAGCCTATTATTCTTGATTGCTCAAATTTTATAAAACCAACATATTTATTTCTAACAATTAGGACAAAACATAATGTACATTTACTTTCATATGCATTTCTTTTTCACTTTTATTGAAATAAGTAGATTTTTTTTTGTGCTTCGCTTACAGGTCAAAAAAGACCTTGGTGCATTATAAGGATTAAACTTCATGAACCGTTTTGTTACGTAATCAATCAAATAAATGTAAGATGACAACATGTAATATTATTATTTTTTTTAATAATATCATTACTAGATATTTAATACTACTAAATATTATTTGCAGTAATGTCAATATATTAAATGTATTTATCAAAAGTCTGCTTACAGAAATGGAACTATATATATATATATATATATATATATATATATATATATATATATATATATATATATATATATATATATATATATATATATATATATATAAAATCAGCCTGACATCAAAATTTACATTGTTTATTTTGCTAGCTCACATTGTTAATCTTAATGTGAACAATAAATATTGTAATTAAGCGATATTGTAATTAATATTGTAATTAATTGATATAGTAATAAAGAAATATTTTAATTAATTATTGTAATTAATTAATTAATATTGTAATTAAGCAATGTGCAGCTTTTATTTTGTCCAGCAGTTATGTCAATAGTTGATGTAATTTCTGGGTAAATGAAAAAAAATGCTCTGTTCTAATTAATCGATTGATTACAGTGGTAGATTAATCAAAATATGAAAATAATCGATAGCAGCAGCGCTAATTATTTGTAGTAATGTCAATATACTAGATGTATTAATCAAAAATCTGCTTACAGAAATGGAAACATATATAAATAATCAGCTTGAAATCAAAATTTACATTGTTTATTTTGCCAGCTCACATTGTTAATCTTAATGTGAACAATTAACCCATGCAAGTTAATCAACTGACTGAAAAAAAAAGTTTGTTTTGGTAATCTTTAGTCCAAGTCTGAACATTTGATTCCTTGGTTTTTCTGTTGCCAGCTTCCTTAGCTATTGTATATCAAAGACTATAACCACACCCCTCATACCTTTAGTTTGTCTTGAGAGAATGATGCACAAAAGAAAGCTCCGCCCTCTACTCAATATTCTGTTTCAGTTAAAAGTACATCAGCATACTGAAATAAAAGTCTCATCAACTTCAGGCTCATGCAGACTACTAAGGATATTATGACACGTCATAACTTCATTAAAATTAAATATACAAATAATCAAATAGTGGGAGAATATTTATAGCCCAGCATCTGATTACTTTGCTCTTGTGTGATTGCAGCTTTCTGAGCTCACTCATCCTGGAGGATATGTTGTGTTTAGAGACGGATCTGTGCACCAGCTGTGTGTGCGTGCAGGTTCAGGGCCTTTTCTGCTGTTTAGCCAAGAGGCTGTCCTGTCCTCAGTATTCGTCTTGAGAAGCTCCTCAGTCTCACCCTAAGGCTCAAAGAGATGTTTTCCCTTCAGCTAATGCCTGTGTTATATCTAATGCCTGTGTTTATCTTTTTAGAGTCGAAAAACATACCTGACCCAGACCTGGTGCTGAAGTTTGGCACTGTGCAAAGCACTCTTGGTTTTCTTCCCTGGCACATCAGACTAACAGAGATTATGTGAGTATGTTTATAGATGGATGAGTTTGATCCAGTGTTTATAATTATCAGTATAGTTAATATCCTCTGTGTTAACAGGCCTTAAATCTTACTCCATAACAGTAACACATGAAGACTTTGAGATTTTTATTGTTATTACTGATATTATTATTATAAAAATATGAAGTCAATATTCTTTTAGGGCTTGTCGATATATATGTATATATATATATATATATATATATATATATATATATATATATATATATATATATATATATATATATATATATATATATATATATATATATATTATTATTTTTTATTTTATTTTATTTTTTCCCTACTTTTGAGTTTAAATGTGGAGTTCTTCCTCGTAGGTGATAGTACTATAGTTTATTAATCATTTTTAAGACTTTAAACTTTCAAAACATGACAAACATGCATTGATCAGATCAACATTTCACAATATTCAAAGGTACAAAATTTATAATGATTAATCCATAAGAAACTCAAAGACTTTTGATTTAATAATATCTTAATTTCTTGCTTTCTATATCCTCTTGGTGATATCAAATCATGATACAGGTATTTGTTCCTTGGTTTTGAGGACACTGCAGATTTAAAATTATAGCTAGTAAAACAATATGTTCTGCTTTATTTGATTAATAACCATTGTCATCCATAATATCACACATGTAGATAATCAGAATCATAGGTAAACATATAGCACCTCATTACCATGTTAAAATGGTTTGTTTTCTGTCATAATTGTATGGAATTTTTAATACAAATGCTAAATCTTAATGTAACCTGTTGTGTTCACTGTTCATATTGTATCGAACAATTATGGTGTTATTGAGGTGGGATACGGTTAAGGTTAGGGAAAGGGTTAGTGCTATGGGTATGTTCAATGGTAAATTAAGGTGTAAGGGTTGATGCGACAACAATGTAATTATAATTGTATTTACAGAAATTGCTCCCACTTAATGTTAGGTGGCCTTAACTACTATATACTTGGATTAAAGAATAAATGCAATATACTTACTGTGTTCATAATGTATTGCAGAACACTTCTGGTGCTCTTGAGGTAGAATATGGGTAAAGTTAGGGACAGGTTTAGTGGTATGGGTAGGTTCAATGATGAATTAAGGTGTGAGGGATGACGGGACAACAATGTAATTATAATTGTATTTACAGAAATTGCTCCCACTTAATGTTAGGTGGCCTTAACTACTATATACTTGGATTAAAGAATAAATGCAATGTACTTACTGTGTTCATAATGTATTGCAGAACACTTCTGGTGCTCTTGAGGTAGGATATGGGTAGGGTTAGGAACAGGTTTGGTGGTATGGGTAGGCTTAAGGGTGGGTTAAGGTGTAAGAGATGGTCAACAGTGTAATTATAAATTTAATTACAGGTGTATTTACATGCAGGTATTTGATCAATCATAAATACAATGTAAAAACGTGTTTACACTAAGTACATTGTAACAAATTATTAATTTCAATAAAAGTACATATCAGTTAAGTATGAATCAGTATAAGTGGGACCCAGAAAACAATAATAATAGTTTAAGTTAATTTTAAAAATATGTACAATGTAGACATGTGTATATGTAGTAAGTGCATTGTACAGTACTGAATGATTAATTGAATTGCAAGTACATAGTAGTTAAGACCAATTAATAGAAAGGTGATATTAAGTGAACCGATAACATGATAAAATTCATATGTATATTCCCATATCCTGTGAAAACACAATGGTGCAGATACTGGTATTACTACAAATCAAAAGTAAATCCACTAAGCAACCTTTTTACTAGATCATTAATGGAACGGCATTCTTCTTGCTCCACACTGCAGTAGAGAATGGTAAACTTTAATCTAAAATAAATCCGAGACATTTGCATTCTTCGCTCAAAATGCACTTCTTTTTTGTTTATTATCTGGATGCAAACAAACCTAAATGCATAACCAGTCCGTTTAGTTCTGCTTTGAAGCATAAACAGTATATGGAATATTTATCAAACTCACATTTTATTGAATATTTATTAAACTCAAATATTTATCAAGCTGGCACTTTATTATTTTATCAAGGGAAAATTATAAATTAGAATCATTTATCACCCAGATCATTGTTTTTTTACTTCTCAATATTCCTCAGTAGTTCAGAATGGGATTATACAGTGCATCCGGAAAGTATTCATATTGCTTCACTTTTTCCACATTATTTTATGTTACAGCCTTATTCCAAAATGGATTAAATTCATTCATTTATGTCATTTTACAGGTTTTTTATTTTTAATAAATTTGCAACAATTTCAACAAATCTTTTTCCACTTTGTCAATATGGGGTATTGTGTGTAGAATTTTGAGGAAATAAATTAATTTAAACCTTTCCGCATGCACTGTATAATATAATCTAAATTAAATCTGGATATAAAGACTAATATTTCGGTGATCACGATTGAACATATGTTCATTTGTGTCATTGTGTCCAGAGAGTTCATTGTAAATCCTTTTTGTGAGATAATCAGCACAGATTAACAGGTAAAGCTGTCCACGCTGGCAAGCCTTATCTGTGTGAGCTTTCCAAGCGTGCGTGATGACGTGTAGCTCTGTGAGATCGCCGCACACTTACACCACATTGCATCATGCAGTGCACTGTTGAGACACACTTCATCTAAAACTGATTTATATGCCTGCTCGTTTAATTAATATGCATGGAGTTTGCACCACATCAGATCGTCAGTGAAGAATGGCGTTTAATTAATGTGCTCGCATTTTTAAGTTGAGCTCAAGGGTTTTGTTCAGTTATTATACATGATTTCATGCATCTGTGTTTGTAATTTCTTTTTATAGATATGTAGTGGCATGCTTTTGATATTATTGATAATCTATCCACCACTTAAAAAGCCAGATCAGTCTACTAGCAAAGTAAAACTTGTGAAGTATAAGGAATTGGGAATAGAGCAGCTACAAATACACAAAATGTAGTTATAATTATTTTCTTTAGTTTTTTTAGTACATCTCGAAAAAAATGGGGAATGTATGCCATAAAATAAGTAATGTCAAAATTATTGTTACGTCCTTTAGATGTTATTTATAAACTAAGAGTATGTTTGACATAATATATAATAGTTTTGTGTGCGTATAACGAGTGAATGGAGAAAGAAACAACTGAAAACTGAATATAGCTGCAATTGATTATTTATTGCCCATACTATCAGTGAAAACAAGAAAATATTGTACAGTGAAATATTTACAATAAAGGATAATTTACCTGTAGGACAGGAGGTAGTTAGAGGTGCTTAAATCAAAGAAATAAATATAACAAAACCTACTAACTGTATTAAACTAAATATCAAAAGAAAAGCATGAAAAGAAACGTCTTCAACGTATCAAACGTCTTAACTAAACTACTCTAACTAAAAAACAATACAGCACACTCTCCTGAACCTAATGAAATAATACTAAAATCAATCTGAGTGTTGTATATGTACAGTTCAAGTCAGAATTATTAGCCCCCCCCCCCCCCCCCTTTTTTTTTTTTCCCCCCAAATGATGTTTAACAGAGCAAGGAAATTTTCACAGCATGTCTGAAATTTTTTTTTCTTCTGGAGAAAGTCTTATTTGTTTTATTTCGACCAGAATACAAGCAGTTTTAAATTTTTTTAAACACTATTTTAAGGACAAAATTATTAACCCCTTTAGGCAAATTGTTTTTTTTGATAGTCTACAGCTGTGGTTCTCAGTTCCGGTTCTCGTGACCCCCCGCCCTGTACTTTTTGTATGTTTTTCTTACTTAACACACCTGGTTCAGATCATCCACTCATTAATGGGGAGATCCTTGTGTGTCGAATAAGAGAGGCATAAAAAATGTGCAGGACGGGGGGTCACGACGACCGAAATTGAGAACCCAGGGTCTACAGAACAAACTATCGTTATACAATAACTTGCCTAATTACCCTAACCTGCCTAGTTAACCTAATTAACCTAGTTAAGCCTTTAAATGTCCCTTTAAGCTGTATAGAAGTGTCTTGAAAAATATCTAGTAAAATATTATTTACTGTCATCATGGCAAAGATAAAATAAATCAGTTATTAGAAATGAGTCATTAAAACTATTATGATTAGAAATGTGCTGAAAAAATCTCTCCATTAAACAGAAATTGGGGAAAAAATAAACATGGCGGCTAATAATTCAGGGGGGCTAATAATTCTGACTTCAACTGTATATCGCAGAACTTGCTCACTTCCACACCCTCTCCGAGGTATCATTCAAAAAGTATCAGTTAACAGGATGAGTTCATGAACAACACATTGCAGTCTCGATAGAATTTAGACAAGAGCATTAATCACAAACCAAACGAAACCACATTCTCTCAGACTAGTAGTGATGTGACATTGTGAACGGAGGCTTCGAAGCATGCATAAAAAAAAGATACATCTCACAATGAAGCAGTGTACCGGAGCTTGATTTGTTTTGCCCTAATCATGTGATCAATGACGTCCAAAGCATCATTTTTACCTATACCCACTTGACTGCTTCGTATTTTGTTTCAAAGGTTTAAACACCCTCATGGGTTAGTAAAGTGTATAACGAGAGATTAGGCGTTGATTACTTATTTCTACTGTTTGGAAGCACTGCACCGGTTCCACGCACCAGTAATTAAACTAAAATACAATTGTAATTTATAGTAAAAAGCTTTCAAACCATACTAAAGTGTATTAGTGTATTTATTTACAACTGTTTTTAATGAATGCTCCAACATATTGTAGTATAGTGTGTAACGGAAGCCATCTGGTGAGAGCAGCGCAAAAGCCTCACTCCCGTAGCCCCCTCCTTAGAGCATTCGCCTCGCATGCAGGAATCTCCGGTTCGATCCCTGTTTAAAACAAGTGGGTGCAGGACCGGTTGGAATACAATAAATGTAAATATTTATGCTATAAATACCTTGGATTTTACTACAGTCATCTGTGGTTTATAACATTCCTTGTATGTAAAAGAACTAGTAATTGAGTAATTTGTTTATATTACTATTGTTGTGTTACTACATGAATGAGTTGGTCGGTTGTGAATGTTTTTACATTTTTGCTACACAGTGCTTTCCCACACTTTAACCAGTTGAGGTCCTCACCGAGCTCTGATTTGGAAAGCTTCGAGTAGCGAACCTTTTTCCGATACAATTGAGTCGAACTGTTCACTGGTTCAGAAAGCTTAATTTCACCATCACTACAAACTAGTCCTTTCAAAAAAGAGACTGTCCTCACAGAGACCCATTCTCCACAAAAGTCAAAGAAAGAGCGAGAGGGCGAGATATCACTATTGCAGTTTAGGCTGGCTTTTTAAACACTATGCCACTCCGCGATTGGTGACGAGATCTCATCGTCAGTGGCCAACATCATCAGCAGGGAATGCAGATCCTCCAATGCCGTTTCATACCTGAAACACTTAAAATGACACACCCCCATACAGACAGAAGCGAGCACACACATAATCTGAAAGTACGTTCTGCAGGGGAACGTAACTATTATGAATGAAAAAGCATGTATATTACTTTGAAAAAAGACACAAAAAATCTGAATAAAAATAAAAATCTCTTGTGTTAAAATATATTATGATATATAATAATATGCTTAAGTCTGTTTTATATTGATTTTGTGTACAGTAAGCAAGTTTTTTTATGATTATTTTTTAAATCTTTTTTATTATAGTTTTTGCAGACACAAAGACAAAGAACCGACAGACAAACCCATCATGTAACAATCTGCAAAATGTAAAATAAAGCATGAAACAAGGGAAAATGGAGACATACAAAACATATATGACTTACAAAAGGACACCGCAATGGATGTAAAGAGAGAGAGAGAGAAAAAAACAACAACAATCCTACAAATCTTAAGAAATGAAACAACATTATTAGTCTTTTTTGTGTTAGAAAAAAAAAAAAGACTGAATGCCATATTTTATAAAATTTTGCAGCGTTCCCAGAGGTGGCATATCTAATTCTTTCCAAATTATAAGTGGAGGTAAGTCCAAGAAGCCAGTCAGGAAAAAGAGGCCTAACATTTTTCTTCCAGAAACAAATGAGAACTTTCTTAGCTATGATCATGCCATACTGAACCGGTAACTACATTTCGGTCGAGTCTCCAGAAAATCTGACCAACCAAAAATTGCTATAATTGGGTCAGGGAGTAGAACACAATCTTAAACCTTTGCAAAGAACTGAAATATTTCTAACCAAAAATGAATTATTATTTTAGTTTGTGGTTGTGATCTTCCTCTAGATGGCAGCGTCTTTATACAATCTCACTGCATTATTAGCAGACTTGATCCATTTTATTTCCATTCCCATGTGGCATTGCACATTCAGATTCATAAGCTTAGGATGGTGTTTGATTGTTGCCTGATAACACATCTGTTTGCTGTTAATCTGGGCTCATGCACCAAAATATTCATTTGTGATTTTATCTAAAGTGAAGCGATTGCTCAAAATTGATATACAATTGTGGGTGTGTATTTTGATTATATCAGTTGAGTTACCCAGAGGAGACTGAGCTCACCCGACCATATCCAATCATATTTATTCCACTAAAACTAAATGGGCACATTTGGAAATGACTGAAATTGTGTAGTTTATAACTATTGTTCAGAAGATTGCACTTTTATTTCACAAGGTTGCAGTGAATTGATCAGAAATTGAGTAATGTTAGAAATATTCAAATAAATGTTGTCCTTAAAAAGTGCCGGAAAAACATTTATAAGATGTTCTCAGCATAGATGTGTACATGAGTGAAAATTAATATTTTTATCCGTAAGTTTTAAACTCAGTAAATATAGGCAATGTTTAATTTTAGAATTCTTTTAATCTTATGTACGTAAAGCACTTAAAAGTTTCATTATGGTAGAAATAAAATTGCCTTGCCTTGCAAAAAGTTTAAACTTATTCTTTCAATGACAAATTAATTATATTTGTATGGTTTGTTCTTCCCAAACATAAAAAAAATAGAACAAATTATCATATTTAATTAAATGAAAAACAATAACACAGATTAATAACGCTCAATTTTCCTGAAACTTAAACTGTGCTCAGCATAAATGAGTACATGAGTGAAAATTTATATTTTCATCCATTTCTCAGTGAATATAGGTAATGTTTTGGTGAATTTGATCAAAACAAAGTTATTAAACAGACATATTTATTAAAATAATATTTACTCACTGAACATCTTTAGAAATAGAGAGAGAATGCATTTAAATTCAAGTGAAATATTGCAAAAAAAAACATGTTTTTTAAAATCTTTTTATATACATTTTTATGCTTTTTTTTATTTTTACTATTTTTAAAATTATTTAATATTTTCTCTTACATACAAATTTGGGTGTCAAAAATTTGCACTGTTAACTTAAGTTGTTTTGTTATATTAACTCCAGATTTGGCTTGAGTAATGACTAATCTAATGTACATGCACAAATATAATATTGCAAAACTTCCTATAAATAATATTAATTTAAAAGATAGATTTGTTTGGGGTGTACTCATATATGCTGTATGCCTTAAACACCCATTATTCATATTAGAATGATTTCTGATGGATCATGTGACATTGATAAAATTGTTAGGATGCTGAAAATTCAGCTTTGATATTACAGAAATAATTGACATTTTAAAATATATTAAGATGAAAACTTTTTAATGGTTTACACTTTAACACAATTTTAGGAATTCAAAAGAGCTATTTTGTAAATTATAGATGCAGAGATTATGAAATTCAAAATTTGCTAAATGTTCTTTTTATAACTGGAGTATCTGTATTATTATGCTGCACATATTGTGTTCATAATGATTGTAAAAAAAAAAAAAGCTTTCCATGGAATTGGGGTTCACCTATACCTGTCAACCCTCCTGTTTTTGCCTGGATTTTCCTATTTTTTTAACATTCTATCCCGCTATCATCCCATTTAAGTATTTTCCTGTATTCTTCCCATCCCCATACCTGTCAACCCTCCCACTTTTGCCTCCCGTTTTCCGTTTTTGCATGGATTCCCCCATATTTTACCATTCTATCCCGCACATTCAAATCCAGACTGAAAACACATCTGTTTAGCTGTGCCTTTACTGAATGAGCACTGTGCTACGTCCGACAAATCGCACTATTATATTTTTCTCTTCTTTTTCATTCTTTTACAACCTGTTTTAACACATTTTGATCTGTTTTTTATTATCTGTTTTTATTTTTTTTCTTACACTTGTCTTTTTTATTCCTGTTTATGTAAAGCACTTTGAATTGCCACTGTGTATGAAATGTGCTATATAAATAAACTTGCCTTGCCTTGCCTATTGTCCTGTTTAATAATTTCCCCTAATTTCTCCCATCCCCATACCTGTCAACTCTCCTGTTTTTACCTGGATTCTCCCGTATTTTACCATTCTAACTCGATATCATCCCGTTTAAGTATTTTACCTTATTTCTCCCGTATTTTTAATATGTCTATGAAAAGTGAAAGTAGCATCAAAGAGCCGATCATAAATGGGATGTAATTGGAAGAGCTGTCCAAGAGAATTATGCTTTCGCTTTATATTAGCATGAAAGCACGTTGAAATTAATATTAAAATTATGAGCATATCCCATATTTGTACATCCCAATGTTGACAGGTATGCCTATCCCCCCCTAATAAACCCATTTTATCCCATTTTTTAATCTGTTTTAATCATTTTTATTCTTTTGTTGTTTTTATTATATTTATTGTGATTGTTTTATGATTCTTTTAATCTTATGTACGTAAAACACTTTGAATTTCCATTATGTTTGAAATGCTATAGAAATAAACTTGTCTTGCCTTCGGAAAAATATTAAACTTATTTTTTTTAAATACAAGTTAATTATATTTTTATGTTTTGTACTTTCCAAATATATATATATATATATATATATATATATATATATATATATATATATATATATATATATATATATAATATATAAAGAATGCTATTTAATAAAATGAAAAACTCACACAGTTTAATAACACAATCTTCCTGTGTCAATTTTTCAAACTTAAATCCATTTTTTTCTCTCGCCTGTAGCTCAATGCCGTCCCACATAGACGCCTCTTATGACGACCTGTACGATGCTCTTCAGCGTTTTGCGGGTTGCGAGCAGCGGCTGGGCAAGTGAAGAGCAGTCAGCAGAGAGCAGAACAGAAGGACCTGAATGAGCGAGAGGGATTGGAGGAGCTCCATCTCTCTCTCTTCATGTTTACAGTAGAAGCACTGGAGCCTCAGCGCCAGCAAAACCCGCTGCCGCTGCTCTTCATCTCTGCTCATCTCCGCCAAGGCGTCTTTCTCTCTTTGTGTGTGTGTGTGCGCGTATGTGACATGTACCTGTATGTTTGTGTATGTGTGAGTCTCCTGTGAGTAACTACACGCAGAAAAGGACGCAAGGACATTTTGCCCACAAGCAAGCCAGATGCAAGGAACATTAAAGGATTCCTGATTCGCCATAAGGTGTAATTGTATCGTCACTATTTTTGTTTGGCGTATTTTTGGACATGGTTTGAATGGTGCACTGAACTCTATAGAAATTGCATACAGTCATCTATGGAAGACTGTTTCCATCATTTAGAGTTACCATAAATGTGACTTCTGTCTCATGGCTGACTGAATTTTGTTAGATCTATTTTTAATGGTCTAAAATCTCACAATTCTTTTGAATTTATATCATAAAATGGCAAGGTTTTTTTATCTTTTTTATCTAATTGGGGCTTTATTTTTCTTTTTAGAATTGAGAGTTCATATCAGAATTGATTTATTATATAAAGACATCTAAATTAAGTTAAACCAAAATTCTGAGTTTCCAAGTGCTAAGAAATTCACTATTTAGACTTTAGACCAGGGGTGTCCAAACTCGGTCCTGGAGGGCCGGTGTCCTGCATAGTTTAACTCCAACTTCCTTTAACACACTAGCATGAAATTTTTAGTATACCTAGAAAGAGCTTGATTAGCTAGTTCAGGTGTGTTTAATTGGGGTTGGAACTAAAATATGCAAGACACCGGGCCTCCAGGACAGAGTTTGACTGTTTAGACTTTTTCACTATTTCCCACATTTCTGATATTATTTCTTGCAATTCTTACATCATTTCTCACAATTTTGCATTCCTGTTTTTTTGGGGGTTTTTTTTGTAGAGCCCTCATTAAATGTGACAATTGTCTTCTATTTATAGGTAAGTTGAGGTTGCTGGAAAAGTCAATTTACTGTTAAAAAAAAAATTATTATTTTTTTTTGTTACTAGTGAGTAAACCTGTTGCATTAAAAGCGACTAGTTGTCTACTTTAAAAAAAGTGAGTAAACCTATTGTAACTTGAATTGTTATATTGACTTAATTTCTATTATTATGGTTTACAAGGTTTACACACTTTTTAAGTAAAGTTAACTGATTGCTTTTCACAGTGAATTCTGACTTTTCCCTTGAAATCTTGAGTTAATTATTAAAAAAAGAAGACGCAGTTGTCACATTTAATGAGAGCTTTGCAAAAATAAAGTCAGAACTACAAGATAGAAAGTCAGAATGTAAGAATTGCGAGAAATAGAGCCAAAATTGTGAAATGTAGTGGAAAAGTCTAAACTGAATTAAGTCAACTGATTGCTTTTCACAGTGAGTTCAGACTTTTCCCTTAAAATCTTGAGGTAACTATTTAAAAAAGAAGACACATTTATTGAGAGATCTGCAAAAAAAGAAGTCAGAACTACAAACTAGAAACTAATAAATGTAAACATTGTGAGGGATGGAGCCAGAATTGTGAGATATAGTGGAAAAGTCTAAACCGAGTTAAGTCAACTAACTTCTTTTTACAGTGAATTCTGACTTTTTTCTTGAAATCTTGAGTTCATTATTAAATAATTAATACACAATTGTCACATTTAATGAGAGCTCTGCAAAAATAAAGTCAGAACTACAAAATAAAACAAAAAAAATGTAAGAATTATGAGAAATGGAGCCAGAACTGTGAGATTATAGTAGAAAAGTCTCAACCGAATTAAGTAAACTGATTGCTTTTCACAGTGAGTTCTGACTTTTCACTTGAAATCTTTAGTTAACTATTAAAAGAAAGGCACAGTTGTCACATTTAATGAGAGCTCTGCAAAAATAAAGTCAGAACTACAAGATAGAAACTCAGAAATGTGAGAATTGTCAGACATACAACCAGAATTGTGAGATATAATGAAAAAAGTCTAAACCGAATTAAGTCAACTGATTGCTTTTTACAGTGAATTCTGACTTTTCTCCTTGAAATCTTGAGTTAACTATTAAAAAAATACAAAATTATCACATTTAGTCAGAGCTCTGCAAAAATAAAGACAGAACTAGAAGATAGAAACTCAGAAATGTAAGATTTGTCAGACATACAGCAGGAATTGTGAAATATAGTGGAAAAGTCTAAATTAAATTAAGTCAACTAATTGCTTTTCACAGTGAATTTTGACTTTTCACTTGGAATGTTGAGTTAACTTATAAAAAGAAGACACAATTGTCACATTTAATGAGAGATCTGCAAGCTTAAAGTCAGAACTACAAGATGGAAACTCAGAAATGTAAGAATTGTGAGAAATGGAGCCAGAATTGATATAGTGGAAAAGTCTAAACCGAATAAATTATGTCAACTAATGGCTTTTTACAGTGTTTTGAATTTACATTTTGCTATTCTGACTTTCATTCTTAGTTTATATCTTGCAATTGTCCTCTTAGCTTACAAATATTAGAAATAAAAGTCAGAATCGTGATTTGGAAATTCCAAAATACTTGTAAACTCTATTACGAAACATGAACTCTTAATTGTTAGTCTAAATAGTTTAGTTTTTTTAACCAATGATGTAAACCGTCTTCCATAGTCATCTGTCTTTACGCAGCAAATGAGCCCTTGGAGAGGAAAGCAGAATAAGTAACTGATGAAATGCTCTAATAGTTGCACAGCAGACTTTTCTACTCGATGAATCATCTGCATGCTGAATCTGTCATTTTGCAACATGGCGTTCCCATTAAGGCTTTACAAGTGCGCGGTAATGGTTATGTGTGTGCGTTTGTGTGTAATTGTGTGCGAATGTGCGCGTGTGTGCCACAAATGACACCAATTAGCATTAAACCCTGAAGTTTGTAATTCTTAGTGCGTAAATTGATTGCCCCCCCCTTGAATGCTCTCGCTGTTTCTAATGGCTCGTGGCGCTAATTATGTTTTTATTAGATTTTTATTTGTCATCATCAGTAAATATTGTTTCATTCACGTTATTTTTTTTCTCAGTCGATATCTCTATGGATCAGAAAAGTTTTATATGAATATTTTGTGAGATCTTTGATTGTTCGTTCATAAAAACGCCACAGGCTTTTCATGGTTCTGCTCACCTCAATGACCCTACGAAGAATCATAAATGTGTAATTCATGGGTTTGCGTTGGAGGGTTTGTTTGCTAGTGTCCAGCGTGAATGTACAATAAAACGTTACTGAAATCCTTTAACGGAGGTAGTATATCGAGAGTGGCATTGATTCTTCTGCGTGGTGGAAATGAAAGGAGGAATGATTTTCTGTTGCGGCTTCACCCTCACTTCCTCCTCCTGACTGGTGTGTGTGTGTATTTTGCTTTTAACTTCTGTGTATTTCATCTGACAGTTCTTCATCTGGCTGCCACTTTTATCCAAAGTGACTTGCGTTCAGGCTATATATTTTATCGCTGTTCACTGGGAATTGAACTCCTGACATTGACATTTCAAGCGACGTGCTTTAGCACTCACAGGGACTCTGCTACTGTTTTGACTACTCTTCAAATGTTACCAACACAGTCATTTATCCATACTTTTCACATGCAGTGCTTTTAAGATGTTTGGGGCCGATAAACACAGTGGACATCAAAAGTAGAGTACAATTAAAAAACATTTTATTATTATTATGAATATTTTATTCAGCAATAATGTAGTCTGTATTGTTAAAAGTCTGTATTGCCACAGCCATATCACCCTGCAGCCCAGGACCGGTCACTCACTGAAGCTAAGCAGGGCTGAGCCTGGTTTGTGCCTGAATGGGAGACCACATGGGGAAACTAGGTTGCTGTTGGAAGTGGTGTTAGTAAGGCCAGCAGGGGCGCTCAACCTGTGATCTGTGTGGGTCGGGTCCTAATGCCGCAGTATAGTGAATGGGATGCTGTACTGTCAGTGAGTGCTGTCTTTTGGATGAGACGTTAAACTGAGGTCCTGCTTCTCTGTGGTCATTAAAAATCCCATGGCACTTCTCGTAAAGAGTAGGGGTGTAGCTCCATTGTCCTGGCCAAATTCCCTCCATTGGCCCTTATTCATCATGGCCTCCCAATCATCCCCATCCACCGAATTGGCTGTATTACTGCAGGGGTCAACGTTAAGTATTTTTTCTACTAGTCCGATCAGGCCAGTGGTTCTGATTTTTACTTGCCCTGCCAAAATGTTTGCTGGCCCCACCAAAAAATGGCCCCACCATCTTTTATAAGCGAAAATGTGCACTTTAATTTTGACAGCCACAGACACCGTCACCAAATATGAATCAGAGGTAAGACTTTCTAATTCATAGCCTCGTTTCGGTTGTCAAGTTTTGTAAAAATGTATTTATTGAATTAACCTATTAAAAAAACATTGGGTAGAATTGTACACGGCTTAAATTAAAGAGAGAAATAACAGATGAACCGAGACTGCATCAGATCATGAAGCAGATCAATGTTGATCTTTTTTTCGAGGGGTCAGTGCAGAAATGAACAAAACAATAGGCCTAATACAACATATTATAAGATTAAAATATGCAAAAAATTATCAGATGGTAACTTCTGTCAATTTTCCTAACGGATAAACAGCACTCGGTAATATTCAGCATGCTTTCACTTTCGTATTCGACATGAAATGCACATTTGCCGGTAGGAATGACATCCCGCCCTACTCATAATTCTCTCTTCATATAGCCGTATATGTGGCTATTACACAACCATAATACACTGTGATGTAGCCTGGTTTGTTAGTTTGTTGGGTCGTACTGCTTTCTCACTACAATCGATCCGCTCCAGAGTTCGTTTCAATCGACCGAGACGCGATTCAGGCAATCTCGGACCGATTGATTTGGCGTGGATCCGAGCGCGATTGCAGGATTCACATATGCCAAATGAACTGTGCTAACTGGTCAAACGAGACGGGTTTCGAAAACAAACTTCTAGGTGTGAAAGCACCCCAAGATTGTATTTGCATGCAATTGACAAACTAGCCAAATTAAAGTTTAGTGACAAGGCAGCACTGGCTCAATCGGGCCAGTAACCATCTTGTCTATTGTTCCAACCGCTATTCGAACCATCGGGCAGTCCTTATTGTTGAGCCCTGTTACTGTCTCTTCACTCCACCTTTGTACTATTATTTCGAAGTGCAGACTGCATAGGATTTATATATATATATATATATATATATATATATATATACATATATATATATATATATATATATATATATATATTTTTTTTTTTTACCTATATGTATGTAAACGTAAATATTAATAATTATTTAATATTAATTAATATAAATTATAAATATGTATATATTATAGGTGGGCATATATAATTTTTTTTTAAATCTAGATTAATCTCACTGGAATCTTGGAATTAATATAGATTAATCTCTGCCGAAGGCATTCAGAATATGTGTGCTACCCAAATAATGACTAAAAGTAAGTCTTTGAGATTGGGTTTCTCAAGCCAGGTGGCGCATTAGACCAGGGGCTTATCTTCGGTTTCCAAAATGCATCACAAACTGCTTGAGAAACTGTTCTACTATGATAATTGGTGATGAAAATAAATGATGTTCAATAAGATGTACTTGTGTTTACTAACTGTTTATTCAGTTAAACATGAATTTTGAACTGTAGACCTACATAAGCTCCAAACAGCGATTTGACTAAAGTCATAACTGAACTAAACAGAAATGGAATTAAGACGTGGAGTATGCATATATTAGTGGCATTATTGAAGTAAACACTGCAATCAAACTTACCGTCATGTAGGACTTTTCGCCATATTTTCTGACAAGATTCACACACGCGGCTGTCAGTAAAGGATCGCACACACACTACACTACACACACATCGCAAAATCCGGAAGTTTTTTTTCTTTTCATCCGTTTTGCGTTATTAAATTTCATAACACTCTCACTAGTCCTTACTCCTTATTTGCGTCTAATACTCCAGTTTGTCACGGGGGCATGAATGTTCATAAGTCATTGGTCATGAGTTAAAGTGAAACTGTCGAACTGCAGTTAAAGTCACCCAAAATTACAGGAAACTCTTACATGAAAGCACTTCACGTAAACACCTTAATTATATTATTGTCTATTAAGGCAAATAACTAGATTACTGATGTCCATGTAAACGTAGTCAGTAGTGTCTTTGAAGTAAGTGAAAGATCCAGAAGGGCATCCTGCTGATTTGATTAAGAAGGGAACTTTTTTGTCAGACAGCTCACCGGTCAGGTATAGATCCGCGCTAAAATATCAAGGTGAAACCCCAGCTCTCAGAACTACATGAAGTAAACAAAAACAGACTGTATTTCTGATCTACGTGGCTTTAAAATGCTTTAAATGCTTAAGCGGCGACAATTGGTGAACTGATGACCTTCACAGCCAATCACTGTCATTTCTGTTGAGCATATAAACACAATAGCCAATCAGCGGTGTTTAAGAACGTGCTCAACAACACTCAAATGTTAGCTGGAAATGGACGTTTTTAACATTTTAGTACTGATTGGTATCGAAGTCAATACTTTTGACACTAGTCTGGAGCCTTGCTGTCTATTTCAGTCGAATTTATCTAAAGTATCTTTAGATGAAAGTATTTGTTTTTAGATGATGAACAAAACGACATGAGGGTGAGTAATTAATAACCATTTTCTTCTTTACCTATACTGCTACTATATCTATACTGTGTTACGAAATATATGTAACTCACAAGATATGCTTTAAAACTTCTCTTTTACTCCTGTTAGGATAACTTCAAATGGGACTTAAGCAGTGATCTCGAAATGTAGATGTAATTGGAACATCAAAGCCGGAGGATGGGGGTCGTCATAAATCCATCCTGTTCTTATTAAACACCTCCATCCATGTCCAGAAATGCAGCTTCAGAAGTAGTTCACACATTTGGGTCAGTGAGGACACAAGGTGCTATGAACAGCTGGGCCTCGATTACAATCTGAGACTTGTTCATGGCTTCTGTCAGGTGTCATTTACTCTTCTCGCTGAGGTGAAAGACTGTGAAAATCACTATTCTGAGAGAAAACACAGCAGAATAGGTTGCAGGCAACTGTATTTCGGCACACCAGAACTTTCTTCGTAGCAGCTATTTGAGCTTTATTTAATTGTAAATGTCTAACGTAAGTGAGCATAATTTTTTTTTACCTCACCTTCATATCTAGATTGAAAATGAATCATGGTTTTATTATAGTAAATGTAATAACTATACCTACAATCTATATGGTTAGCTCTATAAAAACAGTGTTTTTGTGGTTATCATGGTTTAACTACAATACCCGTGTTGTTTTATGTGTAGTAAAACCAGAATGGGATTAAATGTTGAACAAAAAGTTAAACCCATTTATTATTATGCGACAGATGTCTTTACTTGCATACTTTTAATAATACGACATTCATTTCATATTTATGAATTATATAAAATCTTTCTTTAAACAAGGTGAGCTTGCAGAGAGAGCTACGCCCATAAGCCCCTTTGATTGGCTGTGATTTTGTTGCACCTGTTAGCTGTGTCCATTCTATGTGGACATGCAAATAGTTTGCATTATTGCCCGCTCACTTTTTCAGTATAGTTTTACTTTTAAGTGGGCAGTTTTTGTGCACTTTGCTAGCTGCAACTTTCTGATTTATTACCATTAAAGAATGGGCTATAAGCACATGGACTTTTAATTTTCAGCCAGGCAACCCAAGGGCTTCCTTTGAACTGTCTTTCTTTTCATTACAAAACTGTCACATTTAAGATCTGATTTCTTTAAAAATCAGCGATCTTCACTGCCTGTTAGATATATACGATATGAAGCAGGTCTCAGATCGGACAAGAAGCACTGCATTAAATTCCATTTCCCCCCGCCATGTCTTTAAAATATGACAGTTTTTTTTACCCCAGTATTTTTTAATAGAATTTCTTCACTAGCCTGTTGCTACTGTCGACGCTAGTGGTTACAACGGTCTTTCATCTCGTTTTACGCTTGAACAACTAAATGAATGCTTAAGTGTATTTAACTGAATGTATTGTAATTACATTACAACATCGATGCTGTAAAAGCAACCTTGTGAAATTGAAAATAGTCACATTAAGCTTTCACCGGAAGTTTATCGTTGTTTTATTATTGTTGTTACAAATGAATTTCACTATGGAGAAAATGAATGAGTTTGCACTCCCAGATCCTGACTGTTTATACTCCGAATGACTTTCTTCTAGATATTACTTTAGCATTTTGTTAAACAATATTTACAAACTTATTTAATCACATCTGATAATGACATCTGTGGTCATGAAGTCCTTTGAAAAACTGGTGCTGGCCCACCTGAAGGACATCACTGGACTCTCTTCAGTTTGCCTACAGAGCAAACAGGGCTGTGGATGATGCAGTCAATATGGGACTGCATTATGTTCTGCAACACCTAGACAGACCAGGGACCTATGTGAGGAACTTGTTTGTTGACTTCAGCTCGGCTTTTAACATCATCATCCCAAAACTTCTCCTGCCCAAATTAACTCAGCTCTCCGTGCACACCTCTGTCTGTCAGTGGATCAACGGCTTCCTAATGGACAGGCAGCAGCTGGTGAAGCTGGGAAAATTCTCATCCAGTACCCGCACAGTCAGCACTGGCTGTCCTCTCCCTGCTGCTCTTCTCCTGTACACGAATGACTGCACTTAAAAAGACTCCTCTGTCAAGCTTTTGAAGTTTGCAGACGACACCACACTTATCGGCCTCATTCAGGACCTTGACGAGTCTGCTTACAGACAGGAGGTTGAGGAGCTGGCTGTCTGGTGCAGTCACAACAACCTGGAGCTCAACACGCTCAAAACAGTGGAGATGATAGTGGACTTCAGAAGAAACCCCCCTGCTCTCCCCCTCACTGAGCATCATGGACAGCATTGTGGCAGCAGTGGAGTCATTCAAGTTCCTGGGCACCACCATCTCTCAGGACCTGAAGTGGGACACTCACATTGACTCCATTGTCAAAAAAAACTCAACAGAGGCTGTACTTTCTTCGTCAGCTGAGGAAGTTCAACCTCCCAAAGGAGCTGTTGAAACAGTTCTACAGTTCTATCATTGAATCAGTCATCTGCACGTCAATAACTGTCTGGTTTAGCTCAGCTACCAAATCCGACCTCCGAAGACTACAGTATGTCGAATAGTTCGGACTGCTGAACGAATCATTGGTTCAACCCTCCCTACTCTCCAAGAACTGTACTTATCCAGAGTGAGCAGAAGGGCTGCCAAAATCACTCTGGACCGCTCACACCCAGCACACTGCCGCTTTGAACTTTTACCTTCTGGTCGAGGCTACAGAGCACTGCGCACCAGAACAGCCCGACACAGAAACAGTTTCTTCCCTCAGGCAATCCATCTCATAAACACTTGATGGTAATAATTGTGGAACCAACATCACTACTTGCTATACACTTGTATACACACATACACTTATTTAACAACACACTTTACATGCCAATTTGTTGATGATTAGACCAATCACTGTGGTATCATCTGCAAATTTGATGATGGTGTTGGATCTGTTCACAGGCCTACAGTCCATGGTAAAAAGGGAGTAGAGGAAGGGGCTCAGCACGCAGCCTTGTGGTACACCAGTGTTGAGTGTGACGGTGGTGGAGCAGATGTGGTCTGATCTAACATTCTGAGGTCTGTTAGTCAGAAAGTCCATAACCAGAGGGACGTGTCGATGTCCAGGTCTCTAAGTTTGATCATTAAATTAGAGGGTATGACAGTGTTGAATGCAGTGTTTATTATCTATTTTTTTAGTCCTGTCTGGAATTCTGTTGCACTGTAGAAGCTCTGTCACGAAAAACAAATTCCTCATATGTGTAAACATACCTGACTCTGATAATTTCTCCCTCATTTGATGGTTTAATATCCCTTTCTCAAATCTACAGATAATAAGTGAAGAGATCTGCTGTTTTGCTCCCATGTTCTCATAGCAGAAGTTTCATTATGGATTGTTGTCAGGACTGAGAATACATCGAATTGCATTTTTAAAGCATGTTCGCCTCAGGAGGAAGGACTAACGCTATAAATTAACATAAATTTGGCTCCAAGGCTTGAGATTTCCAATGCAGTTTGAAATGTACAAACAAGTTCAGTCGTACACATCCCTTGTCGTCTTTGATGTGTTGCATGTCTTATTTGATAAAGTTTTTCTATGTTTATTTATTGATATTTTTCCATATCACTCAGATGCTTTTCAGAATTTTTTTTCCCTCTGCTTGGATTTATAGCCAGCCTGTGTGTGAGATTCACAAACTGTAATTGCAAGCAAAATGGGTTTATAGCCTTAAGCCTCCTACAGAATTCATTCTCTTGCTGCCTTTTGTCTCTGCAGAGTAAATAAAAGTGTGAGTTTGGCTTTAACATTTCATGAACTTGAAAAATACATGATGACTTTTAGCTGATAATGACTGCACTGAGGGATTATCCGAGAATGTGTTTAAAATCACAAGAATAGAATGGCAAATACTGTATTTTTATGATACAAAAAATAATGTGCAAATCTGATGTTTTAAATAAAGGGATATTAAATAAAATGTATTGTATGTATATATATATGTATATGTATATATATATATATATATATATATATATATATATATATATATATATATATATATATATATATATATATATATATATATATTAGATTCAACTTTATTGTCATTACACATGTACAAGTACAAGGAAACGAAATGCAGTTTAGGTCTAACCAGGAGTGCAATAGCAGCAAGTGAAGGATACAGTTATAAGTTATGAATTGCAGTTACAGAAAAACTATGGTGATATTTACTAATGGATGTACTATGAACATTATATACAGGTTGTGTTAGCTATGAAGAGAGATTTACAATAGATGGATATATGTACAGGTTGCTATTAATAATCAGAAGTGTGCAGATAGATAAAAATAATTACAAATGTATATGTACAGTGGGTGTGTACGGTTCAAATAAATAAATCAGTGCAATGAATATGTGCAATTTTTAAATGTGCAAATGTTAAATAGTGCAGTGATTATGAGGAGTATACGTTATGAGGAGAGTGGGGGGTGTATCAGGGAGGCAAAAAAGTCAGTGGGGGGCAGAGTTCAAAAGGGAGACAGATCTGGGGAAAAAGCTGTTCCTTAGTCTACTGGTTTTTGTCCGGGGGAACCTGAAGCGCCTGCTTCTGTGAGCAGGGTGAGAGGAATCCTTATGAATACTGCGTGCTCGGTGCAGACAGTGTTTCTTCTGGATGTCCTCTATGGCTGGCAGTGTGGTCCCTGTGATGCATTGGGCAGTTTTCACCACCCGCTGCAGTGCCTTGCGCTCAGCAACAGAGCAGCTTCCATACCAGACTGTGACGCAGTTGGTCAGGATGCTTTCTATTGTGCAGCGGTAAAAGTTCACCAAGATGGCTGATGACAGCTGGTTCTTTTTAAGTTGCCTTAAGAAAAATAGGCGCTGGTGAACCTTCCTGACCAGGCTGGAGGTGTTGGTGGTCCAGGAAAGGTCCTTTGAGATGTGGGTCACCAGGAACTTGAAGGATGAGACAGGCCATCCCATTGATGTGGATGGGATCATGTGAGCCTGTTCGTCCCTTCCTGAAGTCCACAATGAGCTCCTTGGTCTTGTCGGTGTTAAGGAGCAGAATATTGTTGGTGCACCAAGTGGCCAGATGCTGTATCTCCTCCCTGTAGGCAGTCTCATCATTGTTGATGATTAGACCAATCACTGTGGTGTCATCTGCAAATTTGATGATGGTGTTGGATTTGTTCACAGGCCTACAGTACATGGTAAAAAGGGAGTAGTGTTGAGTGTGACGGTGTTGGAGCAGATGTGGCCTGATCTAACATTCTGAAGTCTGTTAGTCAGAAAGTCCATAACCCAGTTGCAGAGAGACGTGTCGATATCCAGGCCTCTAAGTTTGATCATTAAATTAGAGGGTATGACAGTGTTGAATGCTGAGCTGAAGTCAACAAACAGCATTCGTGCATAAGTGTTTTTATTGTCCAGGTGTGTGAGTACAGAGTGCAGTGCTATGGAGGCTGTATCTTCTGTGCTCCTGTTGCCACGGTAAGCAAACTGATGTGGGTCCAGTGTGGATGGCAGAGAGTTTCAGATGTGCCAGGACCAGCCGCTCGAAGCACTTCATGATGATGGGCGTGAGTGCTACAGGGCGGTAGTCATTCAGGAATGTTGGGCTGGAGTGTTTCGGCACTGGCACAATAGAGGTGGTTTTAAAGCATGTTGGCACAGCTGCTAGGTTAAGGGACAGGTTGAAAATGTCTGTGAATACCCCAACGAGCTGTTCTGCACATGCTTTGAGGACGCGCCCAGGAATACCGTCTGGTCCAGCAGCCTTACGCACATTGATCCGACTCAGTGCGGTGTAGACTTCTGAGGAGGTGAGTGTGATAGGTGAGTGGTCGGTTGAGGAAGTGATCCTGGTGTAGGGTTCTTTATTGTCACTTTCAAAGCGGGCATAAAAGTCATTAAGCTCGTTCAGGAAGGAGACGTTTGTGGCTGTGGGTGTGGACTGGCTGGGTTTGCAGTTGCTGATGGCCTGGATGCCCTGCCACATTCGCAGAGGATCAGAGTTGGAAAATTGCTCCTCTAGCTTCAGCTTGTAACAGTGCTTGGCCTTTTTGATGCCCCTCTTCAGATTAGCCCTGGAAGTGCTGTAGGCCTGTGCATCCCCTGATCTGAAGGCAATGTTGCGTGCCTTCAGCAGGAGGCGCACCTCCTTGTTCATCCATGGCTTTTGATTTGGGTATGTGGTGATCTGCTTCTGGGTTGTGACACTGTCTATGGTGGTGTTGATGTATTCCAAAACAGAGGAAGTGTAACTGTCAATGTCTGTGTGAGAGCCACAGGTGGCCTGGGAATCAAACATACTCCAGTCTGTGTGTTGACACTTGTCCTCCTTCACACGGTTGATAAGGGGTGAGTACTTGGGCGCGAGGAACAAAGAAAGGTGATCTGATTGACCCAAGTGGGGGAGGGGGGTCACAGCGTAGGCTTCAGTCATGTATACATGGTCCAACGTTTTGTTTCCCCGTGTGTGACAGAAAATGTTTTGATGGAATTTGGGAAGCACTGTCTTTAAGTTTTAGAGATTAAAATCCCCGCAACAATAAAAGCAGCCTCCGGGTGAGCAGTCTGTTGTTTGCTGATGGCTGCATGAAGTTTATTCATAGCAAGCTTGGCATCAGCATCGGGAGGAATATAAGCGGCAGTTATGATGGTGGAGGTGAACTCACGTGGCAGATAATAGAGTCTACATTTGACCATTAGAAATTCCAGGTTAACAGAGCAATGTCTCCCAACAATGACAGAGTTTGTGCACCAAGCTTTGTTAATATAAATGCATAATCCTCCGCCTCTGGTCTTACCGGAGTCATCTGCCATTCTGTCTGCTCGGAATGTGTGATGCTCAGTTAAACCCACAGCATTGTCTGGTATCCCGCTGTTTAGCCATGTTTCTGAGAAAATCATGACATTACAGTTCCATAATCTTTTGCTGTGGTTGATGCGCAGTCGAATCTCATCCATTTTGTTCACCAGGGACCGTACATTGGCGAGAAAGATGCTAGGTAAAGAGAGCCGGTGTGGTGTTAGCTGTAGCTTAGCTCTTAGCCTGGCACTTTCCCCATCTTTGTTTATGGTCTCGACGCCGCCTTCGAGCACTCCCGCCCGGCCGGGCAGAGCGCTCAGCCTCAGGTGTTTTGGCGATCTCAGGGATGAGTCGAAGATTGCTGATAAAACTGTCCGGAATGCACAAACCAATATCCAAGATCTCCTGTCGGGTGTACGATGTAAAGGCATTACTGTTCTGCACGAACAGACCCGAAATGAGCAGGAAAAATACTGCAAAACTGCAGAAACTGGAGAGACGCCGAGCCTCGCAATGTGTACGCACCGCCATCTTGTCTAGTAGTGGCGCTACTAGATATATACAGTGCTCAGCATATGTGAGTACACCCCCAAAAAATCTCTCATTTAAATTAATATTTTCTATAGGAAGCTTTACAAAATTATATTTGTGCATATAGATTAGATTAGTCAGTACTGAAGCCAAATCTGGCAATAGTATCTGGATGCAAACTTTATGATGCAAGCTGAGATTGCATCACTTAGTGATGCAATGTCAGACACAATGCACTCAAATGGAGTGAGTGACGTCACTGTGACGGGTAGGGTTAAGGGTGGGGTTTGGTGAGCGCATTAAAAAGCATTGGATGCAGCTCAGATTGCACTGCACCAGGTCTGCATCCAGACCCCTCTCAAATCTGGAGCTTATCTAACAAAATAACTTACAATAATGGTTACAAAGATTAGAAGCCCAAATTTATGTTAGGGCTGAAAATATTAAATAAAATTTTCAAAAATAGCAAAAATCAACAGAAACAAAAAATATATAAAATTTTGTTGAAATGTTGTAGTTTGTAATATTTTTATTTTTTATTTTTTTGCAATATTTTGCATGAATTTAAATGTATTATCTTTCCACTTCAAAAGATGTTCTGTGACTAAAATATTATTTTAATAAATATATCTGTTTAATAAATCTGTTTTGTTCAAATACACAAAAATACATTGCCTATATTCACTGACAAATGGAGAAAAATATTCATTTTCAAAATGGGGTGTACTCAAATTGTGGGGTGTACTTTAAATTTTGAGCACTGTGTATGTATATAGCTTATAGAAATAAGTTATATTGTTATATCATTTTAGTAATAAACGTTTAACTATAGTTTACTATAAAATCATTTCTTTCTTTAAGTGATAAATTCCATATTATAACATAAAAGTCTATCAAGAGTATTAGCTTTTCACTTCAGGCTTCACATGTCATGATTGGCTTACCTTTTTGAATAGAAAATGAAGTCTTTGCCAACATCCCCGAATATGCAAATTACGGTTTACGTTTATTTTGATTATCAGAATAATTATTATTGCTATCTATTATTTTGTACTAGATGCATATAGATTTATAATACAGATTCTACATTGTTGTTATTATTATTATGATACTCTTATTATATCTACTTCCTGATGTTTTAAATTAAACAGTGTTTTTGTTGTCTGTTGAGAATTATATATGTAAATTACCTGTATTGTGATTGGCTTACTTCTAAATTCTAAAATTAAGGTTGAGTAAGAGAAGTAAGAGTAAGAGAGAGGTTGAGAACTCTTCACTTTATTTGATCTCCATCTTAAGTATTCCGAATATGCAAATGACCTGTATTATATAAATAGTACATATAAATTATATATGTAAATGACCTGTATCATGATTGGCTGGCATCTTCGAATAGGAAATTCAAGAGTTCACAAATCAATATTGCTTGACGCTATTAGCAGGATGGGCATGCTGTCCCGGGAGAGAACCCTGAACTCAGAGACAATTGAGCCCAGGGCTCCGGCCTGGTTAATTAGCATGTGAGGGGGTCTGAGATAAGGTAGGTCTCGAGAGCTTCCCATGTTAAAGGAGGAGATGGGGTGAAAGGGGGGATTCTTCCAAAATAAAGATAAGGCAGTAGGGTGAAATCGGTCTGTATATTGTAGACTTGGATCAAACTGGGGTGCGTTTTTCAAACAACGACAACTCACGGCTGAACTATCATAGTACGATGCATCGCTTGGGAAAAGAACAATGTAGTGACGAGTGTTTTCCAAAACCGTAGTTTCTCTTTGGAGACATAACGTAAATTCCGTTTTTAAATAATAGGCCACCTATAGCTTTTCGTCATGAGCCTCGGCTGCATTCAAAATGGCATAAATGTTTTCAAAGTGCACTACGAAGGGAACGCAATTGTCAATATGAAGATCGCTAAAACTGAACTGTAAAAAAATACTTTGAAATCAAATCACACCTAAGAGAGATGACTTTTTTTTTAATCATACCAAGTTTAAATGTTAGAATGTTGTAAAGGAATAGGGCATAGGGGGGATAACTGGGAATAGAACACAACCCGGAACTATGTTTCTAACTACAGCTCTAGAGCTGTAGTTGCAAGCGTACAAGGTTGCGACCCAGTTTGTGAATGTTCGTTGGAATGATGGATTTGGGAAACACCAAATCAACGATTGTATGTAGCGACGCAACTTGCGACCCTAGCTGCGGTCACGCTGCACTTTTCTTCACGTAGGCTTCCATTCATATGCACGCGAATGTGTCAGACCAGAAACGCAAGCTCGTGCGACAAGTTTCGCTGCATTGGAAAGTTCAAGCTTGGTGAACTCTGACCTGCGAAATCGCATCACATGATTGTGTAAGACCAATCGAAGATCAAAACATGACCACTCTGTACAGAAATTTAAGATATGGACCAATCGCTTGCTTTTTTAATGTCTAATCATCTTGTTTAATCCCGCCCCTTTCCGCAGCGCTGTACAGCAGAATATCGCACGCACAAACTCAAGTTTGACCGCAGCATAAGTTGGCTAAAGCTGCAGTCACATTTCATTCTATATCCCTACGATGATGTACTAAACTACATTGATGTGACGTCAAAACGTCATCAAATTCACATCTGACATGTTTTTTACGCCAATGTTATCAATTTGATGTTGTTTGACATCAGCTGACATCAAATTAATTAGCATTTTTGATGTGTGTTCTTATATATATCTTTATGTCGTTTTGATATCAAGGTGCCCCTGGGTACACTGTTAATAATTTCCTGTAAAATCTACGGTAATTTAACCCTCTACTGCACGCATTATGATAGATCTATTAAATAAAACATTTGACTGTTTTTCTTTTCTTAGAATGGCTTAACTTGAAGTGCGGTAAAAACTTTTTTTGGAAAATTTGAAATTTGAAATGTAGATCCTTCCTTATATTTAATAATTTTGTTGTTTGAAATGATTTAATTGGTTTTGCAGTATTATAAGCTTTAACACAGAACTTATTAATGACACCTTATACAAACTTTCCAACAACTGATTTTCCAACAGCTTTCATTTATTCCATTGTTTTTGCTGAATATTATTAACAACAAACATAGTATTGTATTACCATACAACGTACATAAATATTTCCTCCTGTGAATATTATAACAAATATATAACAAGTCTAGTATATCCAGATGCATCAGAATAATGTAGCTACTAGCTAACAATGTTTATATATTATATACTATACTACGTCTGTCTTATATACCTAACTTACCTGAACTGTCTGCATCACTGCTCTTATCAAATGTCAAATCTACATCATTCTCATGGTCACTAAAATTCATCTCATCCTCACTGTGCTTTTCTTATTTCACTTACCATAGAACATGGGGGTGCTCGCTAATACGCCATTCTCTGTATTTATATCTAATCAACAGTATTGACATTAAAATGAGATTTTATCCATAATGCAAATGCCATTAACACATGACTAATCAGCATTATATTACTAGCATTCATTCATGTTGTTATTGTTACAACTTAAAATATCACAGCTGACCTTGCTAGCTAGCTAAGCTAAGCTATTGCAATATTGCACATTCTACTATTGCAGTGTTGCTATTTAGTAACACATACATTTGATCCATTTACAAAAAAATTATATGATAAAAACTTTGTTGTGAATATGTCATCATAATTTACTGGAGGTGATGTCTCAGATTTTTTTGTGCATCTGACGTGAGTTGATCCTTTGTTTTTATTGATGTTTATATTTGCATTCAGTAATTACTCACATTAAACACCAGTCTGTCAGAAATCTTGCCACAGAAATGCGCTGCACGTCATGTGACTTAACCAAAGCACATCATTGGATAAACTAAAGTCTTCTCTTTCCAAGAAAAAAATTAGAACGTTGGTCTTAAAGAAACAGTGGCAGGCGTATGGCAACACCATGCAGTATAGGGTTAATGGCAGCAGTTCGCCAGTAACTTACTGAAAATCAGTTACAGCTAAATATTTACATTCACAGCACTATTTATCTTGCTGTATACATATTCACGGCAAAATGTATGTATATCTTTAATGTAAAATATACAGTAATTTTCACTGTGCAACTTTAAAATACAGTAACATACTGTATAACTGTCGTACAGTAAAATACAGTTCATATTACAGTAAATGCAGTGTAATTTACAAAACTCGTCAACAGTGTTGACAATTTCACAAATGATTGCAAAGAAGTAGCCTAACACAATGAATGTAAGGCTAAAAATTCATTATTTTCCTTTGGCTTAGTCCCTTTATTATTCTGGGGTCGCCACAGCAGAATGAACCACCAACTATTTCTTGTAGCTAAATGACTTTTAGTGTAAACACTTTTTAGGGCTGAGTAAAGAACTTCAATATCCAAATTCATTCATTCATTTTCTTTTCGGCCTAGTCCCTTTATTAATCTGGGGTTGCACAGCGGAATGAACCAACTATTTCTTGTAGCTAAATGACTTTTAGTGTAAACACTTTTAAGGGCTGAATAAAGAACTTCAATATCCAAATTCATTAATTCATTTTCTTTTCGGCCTAGTCCCTTTATTAATCTGGGGTTGCACAGCGGAATGAACCACCAACTATTTCTTGTAGCTAAATGACTTTTAGTGTTAACATTTTTTAGGGCTGAGCAAAGAACTTCAATATCCAAATTCATTCCTTCATTTTATTTTCGGCGTAGTCCCTTTATTAATCTGAGGTCGCCACAGCGGAATGAACCACCAACTATTTCTTGTAGCTAAATGACTTTTAGTGTAAACACTTTTTAGGGCTGAGTAAAGAACTTCAATATCCAAATTCATTAATTCATTTTCTTTTCGGCTTAGTTCCTTTATTAATCTGGGGTCGCCACAGCGGAATGAACCGCCAACTTATCCAGCACATGTTCTACGCAGCGGATGCCCTTCCAGCTGCAACCCATCACTGGGAAACATCCATACACACTCACTCACTCACACACATACACTACGGGCAATTTAGCCTACCCAATTAATCTATAGCACATGTCTTTGGACTTGGGGAAAGCGGAGCACCCGGAGGAAACCCACGCGAACACGGGGAGAACATGCAAACTCCACACAGAAACGCCAACTGACCCAGTGCTGTGAACTGCGCATCGTGCAGCCCTCAATATCCAAAATGTGTCTCAATTGTTTTACTAAAGTTAAAAAAGGAGACGAAATGTCGAATTGAGTAAACAACGTTTCGCTGAGCATCATGATACGCGCGCTTTATTGTTTGCGGGTAACGATTTTATCTGTGCCTGTCATACTGACCTTTGTGTGTGCTGTATGGATATATGAGGAGCTTAGTGTTAAAAATCCTTTGTTCTTGTTTTATTATTGTTGTTCCAGATGAAGCAGAAGTCCGTGTGGACCTGCAGTCAGTCAATCGACCGCGGCTTGAGGTGATTCGCCCTCCCGCGGCTAATAACATAAATATTGCAACACCTTGAACAGAAAACAAATCAATTGATCGCAGTCAGCGGAGGTGCCGAGAAAGAATAATTCAGAGCTGCCTACAAAAATAACGTCTCGTAGTGGATTAGCCAAAGTCTAAATTATCATTCGGCTGTTTTAAGGAATGAACAACAGTCGGGATGCATTAGCGGATGCATAAATCCACTCAAGGACCCGCTTTTATGAGCTCTGCCCGCCGGTCCCTCGTTTTATTGATTTGAATTTGTGCCTATTTATAGCGCTGAGTCTGTCAGGTCGTTTTCTTGTAATGGAGTGTTTGTCGTGTTCCAGTCGCAGGCCTCAGCAGAAGTTATAAAGATGAAGGCTGCTTTGTGCATCAGACTGAATGACATGTATAATGGGTTTCTGCAGCCAATAGTGTTTCGGTAAAGAAATCAATGAGTTAAGATAATTGGCTGTGTTTGTACCAGACTACACAGACTTCTGTTCGCAAAGAAGCATTTTTGCCAGAATGTAGGACTATACTGTAGTACACTGTTAAGAAGTTAACATTAACAGTAACTGTGTATCTGTCCTACAGTAAAATACAGCTTTTATTACAGTTAAATACTGTGTAATTTACAAAAATCGCTAACAGTGTAACAACCACATGACAAGATACTGTACTCAATTAGTAAGTAGCTGTACTTTTTTTAACCATATATATATATATATATATATATATATATATATATATATATATATATATATATATATATATATAGGGCAGTGCAGTGAGTAGTGCATTTCTGTGTGGAGTTTGCATGTTCTTTCTGTGTTGGCGTGGGTTTCTTCCAGGTGCTCTGGTTTCCCACACAGTCTAAAGACATGCGCTATAGGTGAACTATATGCTAAAATTGTCCATAGTGTATGTGTGTGAATGAGGGTGAATGGGTATTTCCCAGTGATGAGTTGCAGCTGGAAGGGTGTCCGCTGCTTAAACCATATGCTGGATAAGTTGGCGGTTCATTCCGCTGTGGCAACCCCTGATTAATAAAGGGACTGAGATCTACCTATCTGTCTATCTATCTGTCTATCTACACTGTAAAAAAAATCCGTAATTTTACGGTTTATTTCCGGAAAAAAAACGTAAAATAACAGCTGTTAAATTACAGAAATTTACTGTAAAATAACAGAGGTTGAATTACAGAAATTTACCAGAAATTTAAGGAAACTTCTGCTATTTAATGTCCGTTATTTTACGGTAAATTTCTGTAATTTTTTTTACAACAGTAACATTTTTTTTAAACCGTAAAATGATCTATCTATCTATCTATCTATCTATCTATCTATCTATCTATCTATCTATCTATCTATCTATCTATCTATCTATCTATCTATCTATCTATCTATCTATCTATCTATCTATCTATCTATCTATCTATCTATCTATCTATCGTTCTATCTATCTATCTATCGTTCTATCGTTCTATCTATCTATCGTTATATCAATTGTTCTCTCGTTCTTTTTATATATCTATCATTCTATCATTCTATCTATCGTTCTATCATTCTATCTATTGTACTATTGTTCTAACTATCTATCTATCTATCTATCTATCTATCTATCTATCTATCTATCTATCTATCTATCTATCTATCTATCTATCTATCTATCTATCTATCTATCTATCTATCTATCTTTCTATCTATCTATCTATCTTTCTTTTATATATCTATATATATATCTATATATATATATATATATATATATATATATATATATATATATATATATATATATATATATATATATCGTTCTATCTTTCTGTCTATCCATCGTTCTATCATTCTATCTATCGTTCTACCTATCTGTTGTTCTATCGTTCTTTCTATATATCTATCTTTCTATCTATCTATTGTTCTGTCCATCGTTCTGTCTATCATTCTATCTATCTATCATTCTATCTATAATTCTATCTATCATTCTATCTGTTGTTCTATCTATGTACGAGCTGTAGTATGGGAAAACACAGAGAGGAACGTGGATTTTCTGCTTCTTTTCTGTCCAGGTGCAGTATAGTTGTGCTGTAAAGTGATTGTGTTGAGCCAGTGACACACACTCACTCTCTCTCTCTCTCTCTCTCTCTCTCTCTCTCTCTCTCTCTCTCTCTCTCTCTCTCTCTCTCTCTCTCTCTCTCTATGGTTCAGGAAATAAACACATACTCTCTCTGTATATACAGTACTGCGGTTTCACACAAGCTGCCCGCTGGTTTCCATGACAACTGAAGGGTGACGGGTGGTCAGAGCCTGTATGAAAACAGTACTTTCTTCAGCTAAACACATCCATCTATCATTACTGCAAGTAGAGGCTGATTTCAATTCAAAGCATGTGTGAAATCATCCAGGCAGATGAAGATGCAGAGCTGGAGAACCATACTCACTTTTCTCCACTTCTGACTGGAAGCATTAAATATAGAGACGCGCCGCACGTGAAGATGTATTGATTGTAGTGAAGCATCTGTATTGTTGGTGTTGTGTCTCTAACAAGCGTCTGAACTGAGCTGTGCAGCAGCTGATTGTGGGCTTTCAGTCTCATTTTTTTTTCATGCAATTCAGGACCTGCGAGAAGATAGAGCTATAGACAATTCAGAGCATCTGTTTTCTGTTCCTTTGTTTCTTTTTTCGATTACCGGCAGGGCCAGTTGGCATTTCTGTGTAGAGTTTGTATGTTCTCCCCGTGTTGGCGTGGGTTTCCTCCGGGTGCTCCGGTTTCCCCCACAGTCCAAAGACATGCGCTTTAGGTGAATTGGATGAACTAAATTGGCCACAGTGTATGAGTGTGTGTGTGTGTGAATGTGAGTGTGTATGGGTGTTTCCTGGTACTGGGTTGCGGCTGGAAGGGCATCCGGTGTGTAAAACATATGCTGGATAAGTTGGTGGTTCATTCCACTGTGGTGATCCCTGATGAATAAAGAGATTAAGCCAAAGAAAAATGAACGACTGAATGAATGAAAAATGTAGAGGTTACACTTTATAAATACTCTAATATTTATGTTTATATGTAATAATTTTTCATTCGTTATATAATTTGTTTGTTAGATAACATTTTTTAAATATCTATTTTTTAATAAATGTAATTTCTTACAAACATCTGTTGTTAAGATTTTAAAAGAAAATAGAAAAATCTATAGAAAATAAAAACTTTTTTCCTAAATTTACATGTAATCATTTATATTTTGTACGTGACCATTTGTTTGTTTGTTCGATTATTTGCTTTATATTCATTTAGCACCTTTGTGTGCTTATATTTAATTATTGCTGTATTTACTACATTTTCTTACATTTATTTACATACTGATTTTATATTAATAAATTTGCTTGTTTTTTATTACGATGCTTAATTTTGCATTTAAAATTTAGAGGTTACTTTTTATAAATACTCCAATATTTATGTTTATCCTTTTTTCTTTCATTTGCTTGTTATATAAGCATTTTTTCTATATATACATTTTATTTCTACACTGTAAAAAATTAGATAATCAATTAGTCCTGACAGCATATGTTTTTAAGTCATTGTAACTTATTAAACAAAGTTAATCATGTTCAAACTTAAATGTATAAGTTACGCAAGCTGTTTTAAGTCAGTTTAACATAATATAAGTTCAATGGACTCATAAGGTTAATTTGATTCAGCTTAAAATTGTAACGCAACCAGGATTTTTTACAGTTTCTTTAAAAAAAACCCACAAAACTATATAAAATTAAATCTTTTTTCTTATAGTTACATTTAATCATTTATATTTTGTATTTGATCATTGTTTGTTCCCTCATTCGCTTTATTTATTTAGCACATTTGTGTGGTTGCATTTGCTTATTGCAGTGTTTACTTATGATTATATAAATAAGTCTTGCTGTCTTCAATTTTTTAGTTGAATCAAATTTGAATCAAAAACTTACGTCAATCAAACTGACTTAAAATATTAAGTTAATTTTTTTTTTTAATTAATATTAAGTTACAAAAATTTATTGAAACTTGATTAGCCTATTAAAATAAGTTAAATCAACATAAAAATATTTGTTGTCTGGACTTTTTGTCATTACATTTTTACAGTGTAGAGGTTACATTTTATAAATACTCTAATATTTATGTTTATATGTATTATTTTGTCATTTATTACATTAATTTGTTTGTGATGTATACAAACACGTAATATAAAACAATTAATTTCTAATCATCTGTTGTTTAGTTTAAAAAAAGAAAAGAAAATACACAAATCAAATATGAAATTTCTCATATTAAATAATTCTAAATAAAATAAACCCTAAATAATTCTTTATTATAAATACATTAAATTATATTATATATTTAATTGATATTGTATTATATATAAATAAATGTTAGATATCAAAATATATTAAAAAAGATATAGAATATAATCGTCAAATTAATTTTCAAATGAAGGTTTAAAGTACAAATTATACTTATTGCTAGTTTGTTACTGTCATTTTTTTGTAAAGTCCACAGTATTTAACTGTAATATGAGCTGTATTTTACTGTAAACTTATCCAGTATGTTACTGTATTTAAAGTTGCATTGTGCAAATTGCTGCATATTTTACAGTAAAGATATACATGCAATTCTGTAAATACATATACAGCAAGGTAAATGGTGCTGTAAATGTAAATACAGTATTTTGCTGTAATTGATATACAGTAAGTTATTGGCGAACTGCTTCCAGTAAGTAGTTTCTACAGGAGATTGTCAACAGCGTAGGTAGCTGTAACATTGGATTTTGTGGATTTCACTTCATTTGCATTTACAGAATGGTTCTATATAATTAATATGTTACAATGGCTGTCGGTGAGGATTGTCAACTCAAACCTTACAAAAGTGTACAGAACAGCATATACAGATAGACGTGATCATTTTGAATGCATCTGTCAGAAAGTGTCGTTTCTCTCTTTCTGTGAAGAATCTTTGTGTTGTCGCAGATCAATCATCTCTGAGATCTCTCTCGGTGTGCTGAGTTTTGTCAAACTGAATATATGAATAAAGTCACTTTGCTTATAGAATATGATCAGAGTTTTTAGGCCTGTATGATCAGATGTTTTTTTTATGTTGGATGAATAACATGAAATATACCTTGACTGTGAGCTGATTTGGATGAAAGCGCCTGTCAAATACATGAATATAAAATCCAGGAAATAAAAGGTTAAGAGCTAACATGTGACTTAATAAATACTGACATTTCCTAAAATATATTGCTTATATTTACTTAATATTCTCACATTTATTTAGAAATGTGCTCATTTTTATATTTAATAAATCTCTTTACATTTATTATAATAGCAGTTTTTTTTTATTTAATTATATTTCTCATTTAATAAATACTTGATTTACTTGTTTTTTGGTTTTCTTTATCATTCAATATTTTATTCTTAAATATGCTTATATTTATTTATTTATCACTATATATTTTTGACATTAAATGAATAGATTTTATATTTATTAAATTATTTATATTTTGAGTGTAGGAAACGTGCTACTTGTATATTTTTTAATTTAATTATTTAGTGCCCTTTTTTTTTTATTGAATAAAGATGTTTATATACACTCACCGGCCACTTTATTAGGTACACCTGTCCAACCGCTCGTTAACACATATTTCTAATCAACCAATCACATGGGAGCAACTCAATGCATTTAGGCATGTCTGCTGCAGTTCAAACCGAGCATCAGAATGGGAAAGAAAGGGGATTTAAGTGACTTTGAACGAGGCATGGTTGTTGGTGCCAGACGGGCTGGTCTGAGTATTTCAGAAACTGCTGATCTACTGGGATTTTCACGCACAACCATCTCTAGGGTTTACAGAGAATGGACAGAAAATGAGAAAATATCCAGTGAGCGGCAGTTCTGTGGGCACAAATGCATTGTTGATATTAGAGGTCAGAGGAGAATGGCCAGACTGGTTCTAGCTGATAAAAAAGGCAACAGTAACTCAAATGACCACTCGTTACAACCGAGGTATGCAGAAGAGCATCTCTGAAAGCACAACACGTCCAACCTTAAGGCAGATGGGCTACAGCAGCAGAAGACCACACCGGGTGCACCTCCTGTCAGCTAAGAACAGGAAACTGAGGCTACAATTCACACAGGCTCACCAAAATTAGACAATAGAAAATTGGAAAAACGTTGCCTGGTCTGATGAGTCTGATTTCTGTTGCGACATTCAGATGGTAGGGTCAGAATTTGGGGTCAACTACATGAAAGCATGGATCCATCCTGCCTTGTATCAACAAAATCTCTGAGGAATATTTCCAGTACCTTGTTGAATCTATGCCAAGAAGGATTAAGGCAGTTCTGAAGGCAAAAGGGGGTCCAACCCGGTACTAGTAATGTGTACCTATTAAAGTGGGCGTTAAGTGCATTTATTACATTGAATAAATTGATTTTATATTTATTAAATTATTTATATTGTGTATGTAGAAAATGTACATGTATTATTATTTTTATAATAATTTAGTGGCATGTTTGTTTATTGAATAAAGGTCCTTTTATATGTATATATAGCCTAAATGTGCTTGCATTTTTTGCTAATTATATAATATCTCAGTGTTTTATTGTAGTAATTTTCGATTTATAGGGATACTTTAAATATTTTATATTTGAAATATTTTAATTCTTGTTCCAAACCTGTCAGAGTTTCTTCTGTTAAACACAAGATGTCAGTGGCTGCTTTCTTCAGCATATCTTCCTTTGTGTTTAACATAAAAGTTTAGACCACTTGAGTGTAAGTAAATGGTGAATTTTTTTTCATTTTTGGCTGACCTGTACATTTATTCCAGCTTTTATTATAGTAATTTTACATTTAAAGGATTACTTTAAATATTTACTCATCCTCCACTTGTTCTAAACCTGACTGAGTTTCTTTCTTCTGTTGAACACAAAAGAAGACAATTTGAAGAATGTTGGAATAAACAACAATTGACTTCCACAGTATTTTTTACCCTATATATATATCTTCATTTATTTATTAAAGTTTAGACCACTTCAGTGTGAGTAAATGTTTTTTTGTGTGAACTATTCTTTTATTCCAGCATTTAGTTTAGTAATTTTACATTTAAAAGGGACCTTTAAATATTTACTTATCGATTTCCAAACCTGTCTGGGTTTTTCCTCTGTTGAACACAAAAGAAGATAGTTTGAAGAATGATGGAATAAATAACAACAACTGACTTCCATAGTAAGCTATTTTTGAATAGGCTGCTGGTTTACAACATTCTTCAGTAGGTATATCAGCTTTTATTTATAAACATTTAGACCACTTGAGTGTGAGAAACGGTGAAGAAATGTTCATATTGTTCATGTGAATTGTCCATTTAATAAATCTCGCTACATTTATTAATTTATTCCAGCATTTTATCCAATCTCTTTCTCAGAAGCGCGTCAGTGTAAAACAGCGGCCTCCAGCGGCCAAACTCCCCACTTCACCCTAAAAACGCACCGCCTCCCCAATAATCACGGCAGTCCTGCTCTGGCGTCCAGAAAATGCGCACCGAAACCCCCGCGAACATCTGCTCAGAAAGCAAACAGAGGACCAGGATCATAATAACAGTGACATCCAGCGACTTATAGGATCCTCCAGCATCCCCCTCCACCACTGACCGGAGATACATCCATCCATTCATCCATCCACCTGTTTATATCCTCACCTGCGGCATGGAGAGCAGGAGCTGCCCGGAATAACCAAAGCCTTAGGAATGAGCAGCGCTTTTACTGATCGATCGCTTTAGTTTTCAGCTTTAGAGATGATGCCCGAGCACCAGAACCATGTTGTCACCACTATTGAGACCATTCCTCCAGAAAGCGTCAGCGCTTCGACTCCATCGCTTTTTCAGAGGATGAAGAAAGTCTTAAACAGGTATGTCGAAGTGTTTTGCTGTTGCATCCTCAGCTGAAACCAGTTTAACTTTGTCATGCTGTGCGATAAGATGGTTTTTATCATGCATGAATAACATGAAATATACATTGAGTGTTTGCTGATTTGGATGAAAGCGTCTGCAAAATGCATGAATATAAACTCCAGAAAATAAAAGGCATAAAAGCTAACCATGTGACTTAATAAATACTGATGTTTCTTAAAATATAATTGGTTGTATCTACTAAATATTCTCACATTTATCTACAAATGTACTTATTTTTTATATTTAATAAATCTATTTACATTTATTGGAGACTCTGTGGCTCAGTGGTTAGCACTGGGTGAATTGAATAAACTAAATTGGCCGTAGTGTGTGTGTGAATGAGTGTGTATGGATGTTTCCCAGTACTGGGTTGCAGCTGGAAGGCATCCGCTGTGTAAAACATATGCTGGATAAGTTGGCGGTTCATTCCGCTGTGATTAATAAAGGGACTAAGCCGAAGGAAAAATGATGAATGATTTATATTTATTATAATAGCAGTTTTATATTTAATTATATTTCTTATTGTTGTCATTGTTTGCATCCTCAGCTGAAATCAGTTCATCTTCGTCATGCTGTGTACATTTATTTATTTATGTTGCCAGAGTTCTTGATAGACCACTTGAGTGTGAGAAAATGCTGAGGAAATGTTCATATTTGGTTGAATTGTCCCTTTAATAAGTCTCGCTATGTTTGTTTATTTATTCCAGATCTTTGTTCATCTATTTATCCACTATTATTTATTCATATTGCTATTTATTTACTATTTTTTTATATGTTATGGAATATGTTTATTTTATTTTATTGTATTTATATAGTATTTGGGCGTCACGGTGGCTCAGTGGTTACCACTGTCGCCTCACAGCTAAAAGGTCACTGGTCCGAGTCCTGGCTGGGTCAGCTGGCATTTCTGTGTTTGTATGTTCTCCCCGTGTTGGCGGGAGTTTCCTCTGGGTGCTTCGGTTTTCCACACAGTAAGACATGCGGTATAGGTGAACTGATTAAACTAAATTGGCCGTAGTGTATGAGTGTGAATGAGTGTGTATGGATGTTTCCAAGTACTGTGTTGCAGCTGGAAGGGCATCCACTGTGTAAAACATATGCTGGATAAGTTGGCGGTTCATTCCGCTGTGGTGACTGCTGATGAATAAAGGGAAAAGCTGAAGGAAAATGAATAGTTTTTATTTTATTTTTTATTTTTTATTTTTGAATAGGACTTTGAGTCTGTAATAGTTTGCTTGATTGATTGATTGATTGATTGAATAGTGAATCTAGATCAGTGATGCCCAAACTAGGACCCGCAGGCCAAATTTAGCCCATAATAACCTTTAATTTGGCCTGCTATCCCATGTGAGAAGAGAGAAAGAATGATGGGGATGTTTCGAGATTGTCAATTCAAATTTAATGTAACCCTTTGTTTGTTAGTTTTATTGTTAAAAGCTAACTGAAATGAAATGTTTCAATTAAATGGTGTAAATGAATCAGATTTTGTTTAAATGTACATACTGTCACCTGACAATGCAGAGACTTTGGTGAGCAAATCAAGTCAAAGGCAGATTCTGCTTGACTGGTGTATTCAGCATTGAACTACACTGTGTTATAAATGTAATTGTTCATGTTTTATTGCAAAGTTATAATTTAAAAACTTATACTGCATTAGTTATCTCGATTTAAATGAATGCTTTCTATTTATTTTAAAATATGTTATGTAATAAATGAGGATTTTACCCATGTCACCTTAAATGTAGTATAGTTTGGTATATGTACCTTCGGCCCACAGCTCTCAATGATATTTGTTTTTTGGCCCTTTATACAAAAAACTTTGGGCACCCCTGATCATGGTAAAACATGTTTTTTTTTTAAAGATTTTAGATTGCCATCATGTATGGAGAGTCGATGCAAGTCCTGCTTTATTTCTTTTTTAGTTTTTGCTATTATTATAACTATTTCATTTAACTCTGTGTTAAATTGACTGTGTTGCATCCTAGCAGAAATCTATTCAATTTTCTCATGTTGTGCACATTTATTAAAGGGATAGTTCACCCAAAATTGAACATTTACTCACTGTTTACCTGCCTTGAAGTGGTTCTAAACCTTTATGAGTTTCTTTATTCTGTTGAACACAAAAGAAAATAGTTTGAAGAATGATGGAATAAACAACCACTGACTTCCATGGTATTTTTTGCACCCTATATACAGTTGAAGTCAGAATTATTAGCCCCCTTTTGAATTTTTTTTTATTGAAAAATTATTATGTTTAATAGAGCAGGGAAATGTTCACAGTATGTCTGATAATGTTTTTTCTTCTGAAGAAAGTCTTAATTGTTTTACTTCGGCTAGAATAAAAGCGGTTTTTAATTTTTTAAAAGCTATTTTAAGGATAAAAAATTATTAGCCCCTTTAAGCTATATATTTTTTCGATAGTCTACAGAACAAACCATCATTATACAATAACTTGCCTAATTACCCTAACCTGCCTAGTTAACCTAATTAACCTAGTTAAGCCTTTAAATGTCACTTTAAGCTGTATAGAAGTGTCTTGAAAAATATCTAGTCAAATATTATTTACTGTCATCATGACAAAGATAAAATAAATCAGTTATTAGGAATGAGTTATTAAAACTATTATGATTAGAAATGTGTTGAGAAAATCTTCTCTCCAATAAACAGAAATTGGGGAAAAAATAAACAGGGGTGCTAATAATTCAGGTGGGCTAATAATTCTGACGTCAACTGTATATATAGATATAGAGATTTTGTTATTAAACTAGCGGGAGTTATGGAAGTCAATGGGGACCTGTTTCTAACATTTTTCAAAGTATCTTCTTTTGTGTTCAACAGAAGGAGGAAACTCAAATAGGTTTGAGGCAAGTGAAGCATGAGTAAATGATGACCGAATTTCGATTTTTGGGTGAACTGTCCCTTTAATGAAACTTTCTGTATTGTTTCGTTCTGTTCCAGACTCCTGATCGTTTAATAAATCTTGTATTGTGTGTGTTTGTGTGTGAGTGATTTCGGAGTTCTGGTTTGTGCTCATGAGGAGTGAGTGGGTTTGGTATATTTACTAGTTGCGTAGTGATTAGTATGCGTAGTGATATTAATGCTTTCATGTCAGATTCTCCACAACAATATCTTGCAACACGTTAGAGAAGTTAATATGGATGCATTTGGATTTGCTGTTGCATCCTGGCAGAAACAAGCTTGGGTCGCGGTGCACATTTATTAAAGGGATGGTTTCCCCAAACTGAAAACTGTCATCATTTACTCTCATCTATAATTAGTCACAAACCTGTTTGAGATTCTTTTTTTTCTGTTGAACATGAAAAAGAAGATATTTTGAAGAATGTTTTAAACCAGTAGCTATTGACAATCATCGGAAGAAATATGGAAGTGAATAGGCACCTGTGTTCAACATTTTTCAAAATATCTTCTTTTGCATTCAACGGAGGGAGGAAACTCAAACAGGTTTCTGACAAGTGAAGCGTGAGTAAATGATGACAGGATTTAGATTTTTTGGGTGAACTGTCCCTTTAATCAAACTTTCTGTATTGTTTCTGTTCTAGACTCTTGAGTGTTTAATAAATCTTGTATTTTTATGGTTTTGGATTGTCATCAGCCTAATTTCGGAGTTCTGGTTTGTGCTCATGAGGAGTGAGTGGGTTTGGTATATTTACTAGTTGCGTAGTGATTTATTATGCGTAGTGATATTAATGCTTTCATGTCAGATTCTCCACAACAATATCTTGCAACAGGTTAGAGAAGTTAATACGGATGCATTTGGATTTTCTGTTGCATCCTGGCAGAAATCAGCTTGTCACATTTAATAAAGGGATGGTTCCCCCAAACTCAAATGTCTGTCATCATTTACTCTCATCTTTTAACATGAAAAGAAGATATTTTTAAGAATGTTTTAAACCAGTAGCTATTGACAACCATAGTAAGAAATATAGAAGTGAGCAGGCAACTGTGTTCAACATTTTTCAAAATATCTTCTTTTGCCTTCAACAGAAGGACGAAACTCAAACAGGTTTCTGACAAGTGAAGCGTGAGTAAATGATGACCGAATTTAGATTTTTGGGTGAACTGTCCCTTTGATCAAACTTTCTACATTGTTTCTTTCTGTACTAGACTCGTTTGATAAATCTTGTATTTTTATTGTCATCAGAGTGATTTTTGAGTTCTGATTTGTGTTCATGAGGAGTGAGTGGGTTTGGTATATTTACTAGTTGCGTAGTGATATTAAAGGGCACCTATTTTACCCCTTTTTTAAGATGTAAAATTAATATTCTTTTGAGTGTGCCAGTTTAGGTTCAGTTCAAAACACAATTCAGATTTTTTTATTATGATGTGTAAAAAAGTGCCATTTGGGGGCGTGTACACAGTTCACTGTTTTAGGGGCGTGTTGCTTCACATTAAAATTAGTTTCGACTTCCCGCCCAACTTAACAAGGGGGCGGAGCCAAGAGCTCCCACGCTGTGTATAGAGTGGGGGAACTATGACGTCAATTTGTATGCAAAAACCCGGAAGCGAGTTAGCATTTTAGCAGTTCCGGTTCCCTCGTCCCAAAGTCAATGGGTTTTTTGAATGGGATTTCAGTTAAAGCGCTTAAACAAGGTCTGTGGCTAACACAAACTCAGGATACTTTCACGTTTTATTCGACGACATAAAACACATCAGTTACAGCACACTTATGATTTTTTTAAATGGGTTACGCTTCTTTAATAAGACGGTGGCTATCAAGTTGCTAATCGGGACTACAGACGGTGTCGGAGACATTATACGTCACTGAGCTGATCTGGTCTGGAGCGCAGCTCGCTTGTGTTGGGCATTTGGTTTTGCCTGTTATTTAGGTATTTTCATGATTGTATTTTATAGTTTGTAGTATTTTTCTAATTGGGAATACATATTGTGTGTAGATAATGCCTTCACTTGTAAAGACTGTCAAGACAGATTCATTTGCTGATCATTTATTTTAATTAAACGATATTATGGGGATACTGCTTACCAGTAAAGCCTGTCTTTTTCCTGCTGTCATTAATGCAAACCTGTGAATAAATGTGTAATACATATTAACTGTCATTTTGACGTGATCCATAGATTTTTCGTTAGGTTTTTTTTTTCATCTGAACACATTTAACTCTGTCATAACTGCATTATTTACACTCCTCCTTAAAATGTACAGCATAAGTGACTGTATAGGGGTGCTTTTCGCTGTACTTGGTGATAAAAAAGAACATTGAATGTTGTTCTGTGCTGTGATGGAACTTTCAGGCATATAACATTAGACTTGTCCCTCACGCCTCATTTCTGTCGTCTGTTAGTAAGGTAAGCTGGCTGTATGCACGCGCGCGATACACTTATTTAAACATGTCTTATGATAATACTATGTAGGCACATTTATACATACAGTTTTAAAACTTTTACAACAACCGTAAAGCAAAACAAAATGCATTTCCTACGTAAAAACTATCCAAAAGGCACGTCTATTTGTTTTTGCATATTTATTTGTTTATAATACATAGCGTGGATTATAATATAATAAACCGAGAGAGTAAATCATTGTCATCATGCTTGAAGAGTTGTCTGTAGCAGGGTGGTGCTGACGTCACAGGCGAGCGCCCCGAAGGCTGTAGTCTGTTTATAGCCTAATGTTAGCTTTTTAGTTCCTGCGTTTGCATTCAAGATCCAAAAGTGCTAAAAGTTGTATTTTCCTGTGAGGATTATCCGGCTGGACAAAACGTTTAAGTGTAATGAACAGTGTTTAAACACAGAGCTTATTATTTGCAATTTTCGAAAAGCCTATGGGAAAATCCTATAGAGATTTTATCGAGGGAACCAGTTTTATGCTAGCAGCCGATTCGCCTACAAGGTGACGTCATAGTTCCCCCACTCTATTGCAACAGACAGGCAGACAGAGAGAAGCAACATGAGTGAGAGGACCAGCATTCAGCGACTCAGGCACAGACCAAGCAGAGACTACAAAATCATTTGTGTCTTTGAATAGTTTTACAGCCAACTGTGTGCTAGTTTAAAGCTCCGAGCTTGTAGCCTACACCGAGACTAATAACCAAGCACGCTGAATTAACTTTGACTGAAAAGCATCACACACCGGATGCGCCCGACGGTGGTCACATGACAGTTGAAAGTATCGCACACTTGCGGCACCGGTGTGTGTCCCCTGATAGAAACTTATGTTTAGATTTCAGAAATGCATGCCGCTGCGTGGCGCGATGCTGCTTGTCGCCGAGCGGCACTTCTGGTGTACGACCTGCTTGAGGCTATAACTAAAGGGCGCCATACACCGGATGCGCCGCTCAGAGCCACGACACGGCACACCAGACGCGCACATTCGCATGTTATTTAAAATGAATTTATTCAGATAACGCTCTGTGGTGCGGCAGAAATATGGACAGTGTCCTGAGGCGACCTAGGCAGCAGAATTGTGAGCGAACCCCCCGGTCCTCACTTTCATCCGCGACACGCACCCCCGCCCTCCCGGTCCTCACTTTCATCCGCGACACCGCGAAATACATGGCGCTGCCAGAGGTGTAAAGAGTACCTGAAAACCATACTTGAGTAAAAGTACAGATACCTTACTGTAAAAATTACTCCATTACAAGTTACAAGTCACCAATTCCAATAAGACTTGAGTAAAAGTATTAAAGTATCCGATTTTAAAAGAACTTAAGTAATTTACTCATACTGAATGTAGGCTCAAAGAACACCAAGAAAGGTTTAATTTTCCTTATATATAAATTAAATTTAACACCTTAATGTTTCAAAATGGCAGAACAAAATATATTTAAAAAATAGAACAAAAAGTCTCAGTCAAACTCAAATGTTCAAAAAAGGCACAAACTATTTATCAAAAAAAAAAAAAAAGTAGTAAAACGTAGTAAAAAAATCAGAGCTGACTTTGATGTGATTCATCTCTCAGTATCAGAAGGGGGCAATATTTTTATTTTGAGTAGTTTTTCAATTGATTAATTATGTTTTCTCTGTAATAAAATTAAACAAAGAGGAGCAGTGTTATTTTTCAACTTAGTAAACTACATATAAATTCAAGCTTCGGCTTCATCACTGGCTGCAGCCATGTCGCTAATTAAACACCTGGTATTAGGCAAGCTGCTAATTCACATTCACATGATTTAGCTCATAAATAGCATACAGTACCTTCAGCTCCCTGCCACAGATATCGCCTCATCCGCCCAACAAATTAGCTGTGGTAGATAAAGATGCCGACTTGTCGTGCACAATCACAATGTAATGAGTAACGGTAAGCATCCGTTCAAATGTAGTGGAGTAAAAAGTACATATATTCAATCAAAAATGTAGTCAAGTAAAGAGTAAAAGTTGCTTATATTTTTGATACTCAGTACAAGTACAAAGTAGCCAAAAAATACTTAAGTAAAGTAACGAAGTCCATTTACTCAAGTACTTTACACCACTGGGCGCTGCACGTCGTTAGTTCGTTATTTCCAATGGAGGGACGCGCACGTGAGGCAGCGCGCTTGCACTTTCCAGCTGCACCTAGTTAAGATGACAGGGAGCTTCTGTGATCGCGGGAAATGCAAACCGCTGAAGTTTAAGGAAGACGCAATGAAAAGTACACATGTATGCAAACACTGGCGCGGAGGAGAGCGATAACATGGTAAATGTTGAGCCCAATGAGCCTTACATCTAAAAATAGAGCAAGGGTGTTTCTTTGGTGACGTCGCTTTGACTCACACGCTGAAAATGGCGGACGTGAAACAACATACTGAGGATATGGTAATGTGCACCTGTCAATCAATATTGGTGGGCGGAGGGACCGCACTCCTACGTCAAGTTGCGGTCGATATCAAAACCGCTCCAATTGGTCCACCGTTTTTATGTTGTTAAATTGAAAAAAAAAAAGGACTGAGTGTGTTTATATCACCCCAATATGACAGTTTATTCCAGAGGTGGGCAAACTACGGCCCGCGGGGCCATATGTGGCCCGCTGAACACTTTCATCCGGCCCGCGAGGGACTTTTTAAAATGCTGCTTCTGAGTAACGGTTTGGTTTCAGAACTAGTAAATTAATGATGCAATACAAGTGAACGCCATTTGATGGCAGTATTGCCCGCGGTACAGTTAGCGCAACCAGTAGAATAAGAGCACACTCTCGGATATTAAAATACACTTTTACGCAAAATGCGCTTTTTTTTTTTTTTTTTTTTTTTTTTGCGAGAGCTCTTCTTAAACTGAACAGCGCATCATCGATGACGTAAGCGCGTGCTCAGGCCCGAATGTAATGTGAGTGCGGGTCGTCGGGGGAGATGGGAGGGGGAACAAGCGTGCTTCGGCCCGGTTCAAGGCAACTGTACATAGTGCGAGTACGCCCTCAGATTCTTCTTCCGATTTAACTCTTAGTTTTATAATTAATATGAGCATATTAATACAAGCTCAAATGAGATTGTTGTGAATTTGACTCAAATTGTATAGTAATTGCTGGTTAAATGTGTTAATTTTTGTCATAGAATACATTTTCCATGCATACATCCACTTTAAAAAGTTCTTTTATCAAAGATTTGTGGTTTCATCAAGTTTTATGATGATTGATCTGTATATTCTAAAAGCAGTGCAAATTAGATTAATGTACATTTGACTGAATAGTAAACTTTAAGAATTATTTTAATGTGTTAATACGAGATTTTTTTTCTATCAGACAATATCTTCTATTCTCCACTGTAAAAATTATTACATTATTATTATTATTTATAGTATTATTATACTTTATTCTTTTATGATGATTAATAAGTAAATATAAATAGCAGTGCAAATTAATTTGACTTGTAAATTTGACTCAATTATAACTATTAAAATAATCTGTTTTGTATTAATGTGACATGATTCTGTCCGATATTACATATTATTCCATGCATACTGCCACTATAAATAAAAGTTATTTTTTGACGGATTTGACATGTGGCCCTTCACTTGGTTTTCAAAACTTGATGTGGCCCTCAGGTCTGAAAAAGTTTGCCCACCACTGGTCTATACACTATACCTACACATATGTCTGTCCAAACAGCTTGAAAAGTAGATTTTTCACCATAGGTGCCCTTTAATGCTTTCATGTCAGATTCTCTACAACAATTTCTTGCAGGTTAGAGTTAATATGGATGCATTTGGATTTGCTGTTGCATCCTAGCAGAAATCAGCTTGTCTCGCACATTTAATAAAGGGATGATTCCCCAAAACTGAAAATTCTGTCATTTACTCTCCCTTCACTTTTTGTCACAAACCTGTTTGAGATGTTTTTTTTCTGTTGAACATAAAAAGAAGATATTTTGAAGAATGTTAGAAACTGGCAACCATTTACTTCCATAGTATTTCTTTTCCTACCATGGAAGTCAATGGTTGCCAGTCTCCAATATTCTACAAATCTCGTAAAGGTTTGGAACCACTTGAGGATGAGGAAATAATGAGTAAATGTTCATTTTTGGGTGTACTATCCCTTTATGTCAGTGCATCTGTTTTGGAGTTAAAAGTGACTCCAGGGAGTGGCTTGGTGGATCAGTGGTTAGCACTGTTGCCTTATAGCAAGAAGGTCACTGGTTCGAGTCCTGGCTGGGCCAGTTGGCATTTCTGTGTGGAGTTTGTATGTTCTCCCTGTGGTTTCCCTTACAGTCTAAAGACATGCGCTATAAGTGAATTAGGTAAACTAAAGTGTAGTGTATGTGTGTGTGTGAATGTGAGAGTGTATTGGTGTTTCCTAGTACTGGGTTGCAGCTGGAAGGGCATCCGCTGCATAAAACATATGCTGGAATAGTTGGCAGTTCATTCTGTGATACCCCTGATATATATATATATTAGCTGACCCTTGATATATATATCAGGGACGCACGGTCAGGGGAGGCAGGTGAGGCACTGTCATCATCCTCACCTCCTGTCATAAGATGTATGCTAATGATAAAATAAATAATTGTCCACTGACCTGTGTTATAAATGCAATTTCTGTACAATTAAATAATCAAAATCGCTGTATTTTGTGTATCTCCTGTTCAATTACAGCATAGGAATCGAGGTGAGGCAGCACCGAGCTGTGCCTCACGTCAGATTGTGCAATCGCTTGCAAACAGGGCTTAGCACGTGCCTTTTGTATATTCAGTGTATGCTACCAACATAATGCTGTATTAAAATTTTGTAGACATTTTTATTATATGTCCTCACCTTCCATATAAAAGGTAATGTATTCCACGTATGTCTATCACTTATTTAGTGTTAGGAACTGACAAAGCTGCACTGACAGAAGGTGAGGCAGGCAGTAGCTCTGCCTCAATCAAGGGGGCACACGTGAGCTCATGTTTATTCGTGTTCGTTGGTTGCTCTTCTTCAACGTAGTGTAGTAAAGTTCAATAGGAGTCTGTTATTTTATGTTTCGCTCTGCCTGACTGCAAAAATTACGGATGTAATATCTCAGCTCAAAAATAGGACTTTCAATTAAAATGTGACAAAACAATGGACTACCACTAATGCCGGAGCTAAAGTGCTGGCTTTAAAGGACAGGACAGAACATAATTCGATCATTAATTAGGAATTCAAAAGAGAGAGAGAGAGAGAGAGAGAGAGAGAGCATCCACCGTGTTGCTGTGTCGCTTGTTATAGGCTCTCTATAGCGTCCACCTTGGTGTCTTTTGGGAGGCATATTGAATCGCTATACAGTTTACATTCTTCCTTTGCCAATATGTACCTGCTATGTGTATAGAAATAATGCTGATATAAGATATGAAACACAATAAGTAGTTGGCAAATATGTTGAGTGGTTATATTTGAAAATCTGACCCTGAAAGAGTCAGTGCCTCATCAGCCACAAACCTCACTGCCCGTCAATATATATATATTTAAATATATGTTTATTTTCCACCCAATTTCTGTTTAACAGAGAGATGATTTTTTCAACACATTTCTAAACATAATAGTTTTAATAACTCATTTCTATTGACTGATTTATTTTATCTTTGCCATGATGACAGTAAATAATATTTGACTAGATATTTTTCAAGACACTTCTATACAGCTTAAAGTGACATTTAAAGGTTTAACTAGGTTAACTAGGCAGGTTAGGGTAATTAGGCAGGTTATTGTATGTCGATGGTTTGTTCTGTAGACTATCGAAAAAAAATATAGCTTGAAGGGGCTAATAATTTTGACCTTAAAATGGTTTTTAAAAAATAAAAAACTGCTTTTATTCTAGCCGAAATAAAACAAATAAGACTTTCTCCAGAAGAAAAAAAATGATCAGACATACTGTGAAAATGTCCTTTCTTTGTTAAACATCATTTGGGAAACATTTGAAAAAGAAAAAAAAACAAAGAGGGGGCTAATAACACAGAAGGCGGTGATAGCGTCAAAGGCCGCCCTGGCGACAACGCTGTCTGCCTTCAGCTCTAGAGGCGAGAGCGTCAAAATTCGCTTTATTGATCTCGTATTTAAAGGGGCCATTGCAGCATATCATATCAATTACATTCCCGCATAAAGCATACTTTCTAGCGTGAAAATGTTGTGCAATTTTTATCAAATTCATTTAACTACGGAAGATCAAGTTGCATGTAGTCTGGCTTTGCTCCACTTATCCAATATGTGTCCATATGTCTGAAATATCCTGAAGCAGCAACATTGTTTTGTATTGTCACCTGAGATTCCCGCTTTTTTAAAGAAAAAAAAAATGTACATCAGTAACTCGCCAGTAACTTTTTAATGTATGTTCTTGTAAGAAAACATTGCAAATAATTGGAAATCCGACGACCTCAATAATCAAACCCTTGGGAATATGTGTGGTCGGAACCAAAGTTCACAGTGACTGTGTTCTCTGACTCCTCTCAAGCGGTGGACTTCTACATTCCGATTGCTTGCCGCTGAACCGCATCATAGCTCATTACCATAAAGTTGACTTGATTTCAACTCTCCTCGACGCCCACACTGGCGAAGACGTACCGTGTTGCTCCTCGCCGCTTATCGCTGCCGGCTCTTATTGAAAATGAATGACTTCCGGCTACTTTGACGCTCTCGCCGCTTTCGATCTGAACGTACAGTAATTCTGACTTCAACTATATATATATATATATATATATATATATATATATATATATATATATATATATATATATATATATATATATATATATATATATATATTAGGGCTGGACAATAATTCAATATCAATATATATCGCAATAGAATTTTTTTCAATAACGATGATATGATTTTTAAACCCATTTCCGATATTTTGATATAAATTTACATATATATAAATATATATATTATTATTTATATAAGATCTTATACATGTATCACTTGTCACTGAATGACATTCAGTGCTCAGCTGTCAGAAAGAGCGTGATCTGACGTCACTTACGTGATGACGAACAACACAGACACGCTGCAAGCGCTCGGCACAGCAGTTGGTTAAGCTGCGCCGCAGAAAGTTTTAGCTACAAAATAAGTGCTCTGAATACAGATGCGAATGAACAAGCTTCCACAAGTAAGAATGCAGACGAAATAGTTGATAAGAAAGGAAAGACTAATGCAGTGGTGTGGAAGTGGTTCGGCTTTTTAAGTTCCGATAAACTTAGTTTCGGTGCTCTGCAAAGTGTGCCAGAGAGTGTAGCTGACTAGCGGCGGCAACACATCAAATCTGTTTCACCATTTGAAGCAGTTCCACCCGATAAAACATACTGAGAGCCAGAAGATGAGGCAACATAAAAGTTTAAGCCAACCTGTGGCCTCACTTCGCTTATCAATACGTGCATATACATCTATAAATCACTCGCATATACACCTATACTATTGAATGTTCAAAACATGTATGAAATTTGCGCATATACATATAAACTTGATGCATGCATACACCCACATATGCATATAAACTCGCCGATCCTTGCATATACTCCCACATTAACACACGCACAAACAAACTCGATCCTTGCATAAACACAAAAATTAACACTCACATACACAAACTCGCTGCATGCTGGCATATAACACTCGCGCACTTACAAAATAAAACTCACAAACATATTTATCAGGAATCAGGTTATTGCAAAGCTGATGAAGTAGAAAGAATGTGATTAATAGAGATATTATATCTGTTAAATCATGAAAACGTGTTATATAAAATATTAGTCTATATAAATAGACTATATAAAATATATAAGAGATATTTATGTTAAACCTTTCAATTTAATTAGGTAATTACATACACAAATATAAATAGACAGATAAAACCCTTAAAGGACGTTCAAGATGAAAAGCAATTAGAATTATGAATATACTCAAACAACTCTTCTATTGCAAATATTAATGTAGCCTTTACTCTTTATGATTTTTTATTATTATAATTATTATTATTTTTCTATGTTTTTTTATGATGTGGATGTCATATTTGTAAGATTTTGGTATTATTTTGATTGTTAAATATTCAGCATATACAAAAAAAAAACACTGATAAAAGTTTCTGTTCATCACGTTGGTCAAGCTAACCCCCACAAACCGTCTATATATTATAAGCTGAGTCTGAGAGTTTTATTTATTTGATAGTTTTTTTCATATTTCTTGTTTGTATAGGCTAAATACAAATAAAAAGTGAACAAATTTTTTAGTACTGTTTAAAAAAAAAAAAAGTTATAAGAGTCTGGAGGTATTATCGACTTTGCAAATTCACTTTGCCGACATTTGTAGGTACAGACATCCATTGTGTGCATTCTTGGCAGTTTTTCCTTTCTTTTTAATATTGTCCATATCGATATCGGAATTATATTGTATCGACCGAAATAAAAAAAATATATTGTGATATAAATTTTTGCCATATCATCCAGCCCTAATATATATATATATATATATATATATATATATATATATATATATATATATATATATATATATATATATATATATATATATATATATATATACACACAGTTGAAGTCAGAATTATTAGCCCCCCTTTGATTTTTTTGATTTTTATTTTTCCCAAATGATGTTTAACAGCGCAAGGAAATTTTCACAGCATGTCTGATAATATTTGGGACATATTTTGCTCTCTCTGTATAAATGTATATAGGGGTACATAATCAGAATGAGCCCGGGTTAGTTTTTCGAATACAATGAATTCAGACATACTACTCGGCTCGCATACTGTTTTAAGACTTTTTTGCTTACATCAATGATTTCATCTGTTAGTAATAGTGAAAATTCGGATTGTTTGATGAACCTTGGATTTGAAAAAATTGTTTTGCCATTAAGCAAACGCTGCTCCAAGTTCATGAGGAGTGGGCTTTTTTTATTTTACATTTACTAGAAGCACGGTGATTTGGAATTATTAATGCTTTGATGTCAGATTCTGTACAACGCATCCTTCAGATGTTGGTTAATGCCTGGCTGCTTGCAGTGAGCATTACGAATGGTCTTTCTGTGGAAGGCAGGATTCACTTCATCACTGTGACTGAAAGGTCTTGAGGAGAAATGCACACTTTGGCTCTTTTGTCTTGTGTTGTGAGTGTCCATCAATCAGCAGAGCTCTCCGGCGCATGAGGAATTCTCTCGATCTGCAACACTCATTCAAGTGCTGTGGCCACTGAAAACCTGTTGTGCACTTGAAACCACAATTTGGCTCAATAAAAGTGTGATCTCAGCATCTCGGGTTGAAAATCTGCTCTGAGGTGGCCAAATGCAGGGTTATTTAGGTTGGTAGTCAAAGTAGGAAATTAAGCATCCTCTTCAAAATTGATTTTGAATTTTTTAGCATTTACAGTGCATGCTGAAAGTATTCATAGCGCTTCACTTTTTCCACATTTTTTTTATGTTACAGTCTTATTCCAGAATTGATTAAATTCATTTATTTCCTCAAAATTCTACACACAATACCCCATAATGACAATTTGAAAAAAGATTTTTTGAAATTGTTGCAAATTTATTAAAAATAAAAAAGCTGTTGGCGCAATAGCCTAGTGGTTAGCATGCCGACATATGGTGCAGTAGCACATCAGGGCGTCCCGAGTTCCCGAGCCTCAAGTCTTTTTGAATATGATGCCACAAGCTTGCCACACCTGTCTTTGGGAATTTTTGCCCATTCCTCTTTGCAGTACCTCTCAAGCTCTATCAGGTTGGATGAGAAGCGAGCTATTTTCAGATCTCTCCAGAGATGTTCAATAGGATTTAGGTCTGGGCTCTGGCTGGGCCACTCAAGGACATTCACAGAGTTGTTGTGAAGCCACTCCATTGATATTTTGGCGGTGTGCTTTGGGTCATTGTCCTGCTGGAAGATGAACCGTCGCCCCAGTCTGAGGTCAAGAGCACTCTGAAGCAGGTTTTCATGCAGGATGTTTCTGTACATTGCTGCATTCATCTTTCCCTCCATCATGACTAGTCTTCCAGTTCCTGCTGCTAAAATACATCCCCACAGCATGATGCTGCCACCACCCTGCTTCACTGTAGGGATGGTATTAGCCTGGTGATGAGCGGTGCCTGGTTTTCTCCAAACGAAACGCTTGGCATTCACTCCAAAGAGTTCAAATTTAGTCTCATCAGACCAGAGAATTTTGTTTCTTAAGGTCTGAGAGTCCTTCAGATGCCTTTTGGTAAATTCCAGGCAGAGAGTGGCTTCCGTCTGGCCACTCTAGCATACAGGCCTGATTGGTGGATTGCTGCACAGATGGTTCTCCTCTCTCCACAGAAGAACGCTGGAGCTCAGACAGAGTGACCACTGGGTTATTAATCACCTCCCTGACTAAGGCCCTTCTCCCTCGATCACTCAGCTTAGATGGCCGGCCAGCTTTAGGAAGAGTCCTGGTGGTTCCAAACATCTTCCACTTACGGATGATGGAGGCCACTGTGCTCATTGGAACTTTCAGAGCAGCAGAAATGTTTCTGTAACCTTTCTCAGCCTTCCTGTTTCGGAGGTCTACAGACAATTCCTTTGCTATCATGCTTTTTTTGTGCTTTGACATGCACTGTCAACCCTGGGGCCTTATATAGACAGGTGTATGTCTTCTCAAATCATGTCCAATCAACTGAATTTACCACAGGTAAACTCCAATTAAGCTGCTGAAACATCTCAAGAATGATCAGTGGAAACAGAATGTACCTGAGCTCAATTTAAAGCTTCATGGCAAAGGCTGTGAATACTGATGTACATGTGATTTTTCAGCTTTTTATTCTGAATAAATTTGCAACAATTAAAAAAAATCTTTTTGTCATTATGGGGTGTTGTGCATAGAATTTTGGGGAAATAAATGAATTTAATCCATTTTGGAATAAGGCTGTAACATAAAAAATGTGGAAAAAGTGAAGCACTATGAATACTTTCCGAATGCACTGTAAATGAATATTTTAGTATATTATTATTATATTAGTATAGAATATTTTAACAATTTAGAATATTCTTGTTTTTAACAGTTTTCAAAATAATTGTTTACTATTTTAGTTAAACAGAATAAAGTTTGTCTTGGTAGCACAGTGGGTAGCACGAAGGTTGCTGGTTCGAGCCCTGGCTGGGTCAGTTGGCATTTCTGTGTGGAGTTTGCATGTTCTCCCTGTGTTCACGTGGGTTTCCTCCAGGTGCTCCGGTTTCCCCTATAGTCCAAAGACATGTGGTATAGGTGAATTGAATAAACTAAATTGGCTCTAGTGTATGTGTGTGAAAATATGTGTTTGGATGTTCCCCAGTGTTGGGTAGCAGGTGGAAGGGCTTCCGCTGCGTAAAACATATGCTGGATAAGTTGGCGGTTTATTCCAGTGTGGCGACCCCTGATTTATAAAGGGACTAAGCCAAAAAAGAAAATGAATGAATGAATGAATGAATAAAGTTTTATATATATATATATATATATATATATATATATATATATATATATATATATATATATATATATATATATATATATATATATAGATATATATATATATATATATATATATAGATGAGCAATATCACAGTAATATACAGTAGCAGTGTGGTATGACTGTATATCGACACTGGTGGGAGGCGTGCGTTGGCTTGAGGCCGCAGGCCGAGTGCCTTAGTGTCCCAGCAGTGATGATATACAGCCAAATCGCACTGCTACTTATGTGATATTGCGTTTATGTAACAGTTCGACGGCATAATCGTGTATATAAAAAAGAAAATCAAACACAGACCCTTTTGTATGAGGAACTACTTTCTTCCAACATTCATTCACATCTGCAGCTGACGTCAGAACAGTAGAAACTGGTGCTAATTCACATACGTCACTTTAGAGCTAGTATTTGAATGATTCTCTATCATAATGTGATGATAAAACAGGTGATTTTGCTCACATTTTAAGATTATAAGACTGAACGGCATGAAATGCCATCAGTCTACAGAGATTTCCCAGCATTACTCTGTTGCAATCGGGAAATAATAATTAACCCCGAAAAAGCCAAAGCAAACACTACTAGAATACTATTGTATAAATACAGCACTACAACATACAAAAGAGAGAGATTAACTTAGAATCACTTACCTGATGTATAATGATTTGATCAGCTGTAGTTTGAAAAACTAAAAGAAAACAGACACTATCCTTATAAATAAATTGCATAGTTGCAATCTAGACAACTAAAAAAGTCTTCAAAGTACATTATGTTGTCCAACAGCTGCTCAAAACGCTTTGTCAAAAATCTCAAAATATGAATTAATTTTCCATCATCGTTTATTGTAACAGATGTATTTATTTAACAACATACATGTTTATGCTGAGATATACTATTACAATATATAAAACGTGTTTATATATAAAAATGTTAAATAATATATAAAATATGTTAAAATGTATTTCATTTTAAATGATGAAAAATGTCTTGTTGATACATTGGTAAAACCTTGTTGTGCTTTGAAGTATTTTGGCAAAATATGAAGATTTAAAATGGCAATTAATGAGTATTTTGAGGCTGCACTGCGAGTCTTTTAATGTCTTCAAATATTTCTTGGTCCAAATATGCCTGAAAACCTGTTTTGTTAAACTATTGTTACACTAAATGACATTTTATTGACTGTCTTCTGTAAATACATTAATTAGAGCACATTATAATGTATATACAAATAAATATTAAGACTTTAATAAAGTGTATTATTTATTAGATAGCATAGGCTGCAATTTTCTCCTACTATTTTATAAATATTGAGGCATTTATACTTGACCTCATTAATTAACCTTTAAATGTATCAGTGTTTTCCTCTGACTTGTTCAAGTAGTTTGTTTAGTAATTGTTTATCTGTGTGTAAGGGTATCCGCAGTGTTCAGCATCTCCAGTTGTGTGTGTGTGTGGTTATGCAGAGAGGATGACAGCTGGTAGTCCTAGGTCAGATGAGTCAGGCTGCCCACTCTTTCTCTCTCTTTGCCATCTGCTGGTCCTTTTTATCCCCACCACTTGCCTTTATCTCCCAGAACAATATCCCAGGAGGTGGAATCTGTGCAGGGGCAGATCGGGTTGCACGCTGGGTGCTTCTGTGCCCATTGTGAACCTGCCAAAAGTAGAATCTGCTCTCCGGCTGAAAGTGAGGCCTGTTCTTACTGGGGAATCTTTTAACCAGCGGGATGCCACTGTATAGGAATTAATGTTTTTACTGGCACTCGCAAAGGTCCAGGCCCACACAGAATCTGCGCCTGCAGAAATCTGCATATGTTTGTGTGTAAATATATATTTATTCAGTTTTTATAGTCATTTCAGTATGATTATTAAATAATATGCAAATGTTTCGATTTTTTTATGTACAATTCTATTCGTAAAGTAATATCTTCTGTCTTTTGTGGATGTATTATATGAGAGTCCTGCTGTAGTGTTGGTTACCAAACAAGTGGTTTTAATTAGCTTTTGATTGTAAACCTTAATGTCACAAGAAAGACGCTGAAAAAGGAAGTGCGGATCTAAAGGCAGGTTTATTATGCAGAGATGGCCAGGTAAGCAACAGTCACAATCAGGAGCAAACAGATGTGTGTAGGCAAATCCAAAGTCGTAGTCGAATACACGGGCAGATGGTCAAAAGGCAGGCAGCAGGCAACGTAAACAAACAAACAAGGCTAGGGTCAAAAACACGGCAGGACAAGGCAAGGAAAACGCGTCGTAATGTTAACTAGACAAATAAACAAGACTCAGCAACGATGTGTGTGAGTGCATAGTATTTAAATTACATGTGAACAGTTCGTAATGGTCCTCTGGCTGTGTGTGTGGTCATCACCAGCACTTGAAAAATATCCGGAAAAATACGGAAAAATATCCGTTCACAAGGCGTTTGGATGAAGAAAAAATTCGCGCGTACACTCGAGGCTTTCAGCACTTGTTATGACAAACGGAATTGGCTGACAGGTTGTGATGTAAGTCATGCCTTTACTGTTTTCCTTGTTTGCTGTTTCAAACAGCATGACGCAAGAGAGGCTGAATGCATTGGCCATGCTGTCAATAGAGAAGAGACTGGTGACTGAGATGACTGACTTTAACCATTAAGGTCATTGAGAAATTTGCATACAGAAAGAAAGGAGAGCAAAATTAATTTTTAAATAGTGCTACTGGCCAGTGATTAGGCAACATTTATGTGTGTGTGTGCGCGTGTTTACTGATTATCTTGATTACTTCATTACTGATAATAAACCCAAATTAAACTAAAATGAACTGATTTGTGATGCATTTATTGTATGCTTTAGTCATATTTTAGTTTTTTGATACATCACCTGAAAAATGGCTTTTACACTCTTACTTTACCAAGTTAGATTTTTTTCTGGTGTTTGCTATGTGTCGATGCACTTACCTCTAGGATAGGCTATTTAACTAAATGTGAGCAATATCACATGAGTAGCGGTGTGATGTGGCTGTATATCGGCACTGGTGGGAGGCGTGCGTGGGCACGAGGCCGCAGGCTAAGTGCCTTAGTGTTTCACCAGTGACAATATACAGCCACATCGCACTGATTATTGACGTGCTTCTGATACCCGATCCTTTCAGAAACGGACAAACGCGAGAGTGAAGCTCGAAAAAACAAAGGAGAATCCCGACAAAACACAGGAGCAAATTGTTTCAGCAACCTGAATTATGAACAAACTGCCATGTTTATCATCACCTTTTGGACTATTATGAACTTGGAATTACCTTCTAACAAGAGGCTACATGTGCTGGTGAAGATGAAAAACACAGATGAGAGGTTTGCTTTGGCTTTGGGGTATATGTTGCGTGTTGTTTTTGAACTCAAATAAGGACTAAATGTATGCTGTGTGTAGTTTTTCTGTAATTGGTAACATATCGGAGACTGTATGTGTTCATTGTATATCTGTATATGTTGCATTTATTTATTTATTTTATATAATTGCAGACGTTTCAGTAGGCTATTTCTCATCATTGATCTGCAGTTATAATCAAATCATGTTCATAGAAAAGTTAGTAATGAACATTTATACACAAGTATTCATGTGTATAAAGCATCTGTTTTGTGAGAAGTGCTTCTTGTATGATATGTAAACGACTCGTACAGCTTTACTTTGAGCGAGATTTCCTCGAGCGAGAATGACGTTGACTGAAACTACCCGTGGTACCCTTTAGGCAGTGGAAACGCAAGCCTGATAAAGGTGACCCCTACTGACCTGTAAAGTACCGTACTGTACCAGTCAGTGAAAACGGGCCATAAAACCAGGCTGGTTGACCAGCTAAAAAAACACCTAGGGTGGTTTAAGCTGTTTTTTTCAGCAGGGAAAAACACCAATAAACATCTAACAACATCAAATTCATCACCTTATACACCCTAGCAACCCTATCATCAACAACACTTAAATAATTTCACAGAACATAGTAACCATCTAACAATATCCTGTTAACCATATCGAACACCCTAGAAACCACCTAGTGAAGCCCTATACTTCCAATAATCAGCCACTTAGCTACACTGTGATAGCATCTTAGCATCTATAAAATCTTTAAAGCTAATTTGTCTATTAAAACACAACAGATGCTGTTGTATATGCAACAGATGCTGAGTATAGAGTGAGCACCACCTGTGTTTGAGGTTGTGTGTAGTAGATAATAGATGTAGACTCATTAACAATCCATATTATCCACATCAAATAAACATATCCAGCTCTTATTATTGTCGTTGACATAATTTTTTGAACTCTATATTTGTACTTAAGTAAATTATATATATGTATTCAGGGCTTGACATTAACTTTTTTGATCACCAGCCACGGTGGCTAGTAGTTTTCCAACATTACTAGCCACTCTCCATTTTCACTAGCCACAATTTTATTGTTGGGAAAATATATTTTATACACATAAATATGACTTTGACATGTTAAAATTACTGGATTTAGATTTTGCGTTTTGTCCACATGCCTTATTCATTTCACTTTTTGTGTGTCTTGTATGAGCTTGCTAAATGTTCATGAGCGAATGGGTCATGGTTTCATAGTATTACAATTAGTTTTTATTTCACATCATTTTCAGAGCTCGAAATGAAGGATTCACCAAATTTATCTCTGACCACACGAAACATAAACAATTCATTATTTCTTAGCCACAAATTTTAAATGTGTCAAAACAAGCATAATATAGCTGTTTGCTATACTTTTTATTTAACAAAACATATGCACAGTAATCTGTCCTGGCTAAAGGTCCAGGATCACCAGTTAACGACACATAAATGGGCAGTAATCTCCCATTAAAGCAATGTTATTTGTAAAAAATGATAATTAAACCACATTACGCAAAAGAAAGCAGGTAAAAAACATACCGTGTGATAATGAAAGGATTATAACGCACACGGTTAACGTTAGACCCATAAAAAATCTGTTCAAATAATGGTGAAAGTGAAAGAAACCGGTGCTGCTTACAAAAATACAAATCTGGAGCTCTTGAAAGCAGCAAGACTGTGGGTGCAAGTTCATCACTTTTTGTCTAGTCTATTTGAAGAGAACTGATCACATCAGCTGTGTTTCTAGACACAGTTGCTTCACGTTTTAAACAGTCGCGCGCATCAACTCAGATGCAAGATCATCCTTTCATTCGGTATTCATCTGCTTTTTTATTGCTCACGCGAACGTAATTATTTTTGTCAGTCATGTTGCTTCTTAATTATAAGATTGCCTTTGCATGCATATTGGACCATCCTTACTGTCGAACCCTGCTTTTATGAATTATTATCCGGGAAAATAATTTTCAACCAGCCAAAGTGGCTAGTGGGAGTGTCTGTCTTACCACTGAAATCTACCCGCATTTGGCGGGTTGGCGGGTGTTAATGTAAAGCCCTGTATGTATTATATATCACGCTGCTTTTCCTCTGTGTGAACAGGGTTCCAGAAACAATGTGACATAATAATGAGATATAAAATATGCAACACCTAGAATTCCCCATGACATTTCAGGAGCAGCATTAAAAGAGTTTGGCCTCCATTACCTTCAGTATAAAGCTGATCTCCATCCTCACCTCATGGGTAAAATGAGTCTGCTGTGGAGAATGTGTGTGCTTTAGTGCTCAGCGAGAATCAGATTCTTTTTTTCACTTATTAATTTTGTGCCGGTCCACAGTGAACTCAATCAGAACATGTTATTTGGTGGGTAAAGCTGTTCTTTTCTCTGACACATGGATGGTGAGGACAGCTAAGCTAAATCTAGTCACATTTGGTTTGTAGAGAAGACCTTCTATTCGGTTCAAGATATTTTTCTATTCTATCAGCTAATGTTTGGGAATGGATGCCAGTTGTTTAAGGGGGAACTTGCTAATGTGTAACAACTTGCTAATGTGTAACAACTTGCTAATGTGTAACAATGGATTGTATTTTCTGAATTTGATTTACTGAGTCATCCCTGCTAATTCTGTGGGATATAAAGGGGTTGGATGCTTTGGTATCTATCTATCTATCTATCTATCTATCTATCTATCTATCTATCTATCTATCTATCTATCTATCTATCTGTCTGTCTGTCTGTCTGTCTGTCTGTCTGTCTGTCTGTCTGTCTGTCTGTCTGTCTGTCTGTCTGTCTGTCTGTCTGTCTGTCTGTCTGTCTGTCTGTCTGTCTGTCTGTCTGTCTGTCTGTCTGTCTGTCTGTCTGTTCTCTCTCTCTCTCTCTCTCTCTCTCTCTCTCTCTCTCTCTCTCAATTCAATTCAATTCAATTCAATAATTGCTTTATTGGCATGACAAATGTTACAATTGTATTGCCAAAGCAGTTCTAAAGTTTACATAAAAAGTAACATGCATATATAATAATAAAAAACAAAACAGTAAACGCAGTAAATAGTAAAAAAAAGAAAAAAAGATGATATTTATACATAATAATTAAATAAAATATCAACAATACATCGTATTATTCAACATATCATATTATTCATACAAATCAATACAAAAATATTAATAGATCAGAATAAACTGTCCATTTAACAACCAACATTTTAGGATAAAACAGTAATAAAAACAAATAAAAACAATAAAAACAATAATAATCAGTATATTTACTCTCTCTCTCTCTCTCTCTCTCTCTCTCTCTCTCTCTCTCTATATATATATATATATATATATATATATATATATATATATATATATATATAAAATGGCGCCTGCAGCCGTACGTACCTACGATGAGAGGGCGTGAATTAATGCCACTTTTTAATTAATTAGTTAATTAATTAATTAATTGATTACATAATTTTAATTGATTATTAAACAGTATACACTACGTTATATTGACAAAGCAAGAAAGAATGAGAATAAATAAAGGTGTGCGTTTGTGTGGTTTAAAGTGTGTATGTACTTGCATGGTGGGAGATGGGTAAAGAAATCTATTGGCTTTAGTTTTGCTGATGATTTTTCAGCACACTAAAAATTACAATTCAGATAGCCTAGCTATTGTTTAAAACAAGATTCAAAATGAGTAAACTCTCTTTAAAACAGCTCAACCTAATTGAGACATTTGCCAAAAGGCCGAAAAACAAATGAGACAAATATTGCTTCCCCACACGGGGTGGAGATCACAGTGTCATCAGCACCTGAGCCGGAGGATCTCCAGGCCCAGCCCGTGGCTGCCCAGTCTCCTCGCATGAAACCATTCACGGTGTTTTAAACAATTTTATCTGACAGACTGGCACAAATAAGCAGACATCTCCATTCTCACAACGAGTTTCTGAGTTCTCTCACCCTTCCAAAAGAGTTTGAGACTTGTTTTGAAGCACTTCACCTCAGATGTTATTCGTTATTTTTGTTTATCTAGTAGATAACTGACCAACAAAATATATATTAAAATTAAGATACAATGATGTGCTTTCATTTTCTTGGTCCCACTCGCGGCAATGCCCTTAAATAATGTAGCCTTTTACAGCAAGCATAAGTGTTTTTTGAGATTGAAATAAGAATAAAGGTTAAGGGGGCGGGGTGGTGCTGGATATGTGCGTATAATAAAATTCCTGCAGGCGCCCTATATATATATATATATACACTCACTCACTGGCCACTTTATTAGGTACACTTGTCCAACTGCTCGTTAACGCAATTTTCTAATCAATCAATCAATCAATCAATCACATGGCAGCAACTCAATGCATTTAGGCATGTAGACATGGCCAAGACGATCTGCTGCAGTCAAACAGAGCATCAGAATGGGGTAGAAAGGTGATTTAAGTGACTTTGAGCATGGCATGGTTGTTGATGCTATACGATAACCACTCCTGTCAGCTAAGAACAGGAAACTGAGGCTACAATTCACACAGGCTCACCAAAATTGGACAATAGAAGATTGAAAAAATGTTGCCTGGTCTGATTAGTCTCAATTTCTGCTGCAATATTTGGATGGTAGGGTCAGAATTTGACGTCAACAGCATAAGAGCATGGAGCCTTGTATCAACTGTTCAGGCTGGTGGTGGTGGTGGTGTAATGGTGTAGGGGATATTTTCCTAGCTCACTTTGGGCCCATTACTACCAATTGAGCATCATGTCAACGCCACAGCCTACCTGGGTATTGTTGCTGACCATGTCCATCCCTTTATGACCACAGTGTACCCATCTTCTGATGGCTACTTCCAGCAGGATAACATACCATGTCAAAAAGCGTGAATCATCTCAGACTGGTCTCTTGAACATGACAATGAGTTCACTGTACTCAAATGACCTCCACAGTCACCAGTTCTCAATCCAATAGAGCACCTTTGGCATGTGGTAGAACGGGAGATTGGCATCTTGGATGTGCAGCTGACAAATTTGCAGCAACTGCGTGATGCTATCATGTCAATATGGACCAAAATCTCTGAGGAATATTTCCAGTATCTTGTTAAATCTATGCCATGAACGATTAAGGCAGTTCTGTAGGCAAAAGGGGGTCCAACCCGGTACTAGTAAGGTGTACATAATAAAGTGGCCAGTGATATATATATATATATATATAATATTTGATGAACAATATGTATTTAATTATTTGAAAAAGAATGAATAAGAAATAGATAAATATATCTCATTTAATAAAATAAATATTAACTATCAATATATTGTAATTTAGCACTGGTTCATTTTCTCATTCATTTATTCATGTTCATTTAGAAATGTAGTTTAACTTGAAGTAACTATTACTTAAAAAATATTTAAACAAAACAAAATGAATACTGACAAAATCAACCCATTTATAAAGACTACAATAGTATCACAATGATACTGAAGATATCAAGCATTTAAGAAATTATATACATTGAACATTTATAGGTTTTGTACCCCTAGGTACAAAATTGTTCCTCCATTGTACCTTTTTTCCTGACAGTGTGTCAGACATCATAAAACACTTGCTGCTAGTCTACAGCTTCCAGATGAAAGGTTATATCTAATATATGTAATCAGCAACCTTAGTGCAAAAGGTTTTTTTCCGATTACACAGCCTCTCTTAACCCAGATTCTGCCAGTCATGTGTACATGAGTTTTCCACGTTGTCAGAGTTGTTAAGATGTAAGGTAATCCTGTAATAAAGTAGCTGCTGTTCTTAGCAACCTGTGAGATAATGTGTGGAATGTTAGCGGCTCATTGAGGAGCAGGACGGCTGATCTCATTGTTCTGCTTCAGTCGAGCCTTTCACACTTCCTGGAGCAAACAGCACAACTCTGTTCCCATTTCCTGTGGCTCCATTAATGCAGCTGAAATCATCCGTAATGCTAAATGAAACGTGCCATTCATCTCTCTGAGGCCAGCATTTGAACGATGAATCATCTGAATGGCGCTGCAGTGAATCTTTTGATTGTGGATCTTCATGAAAATTACATTGATCAAAAATTTAATTGCAATCAAGACATTGTTCATAACAAATATGTCCATTTTGTGAAGTTTGGAAGAAATCCATTGTGGACAAATTGAAAATCCTGACTTATTTATTTAGCTTAAAATATAGATTCTGAATATTCGATTCAATTCATCTTTATTTCTATAGCACTTTTACAATGTAGATTGTGTCAAAGCAGCTTAACATAGAAGCTTATAGTAAATTGAAACTTTGTCCGTCCAGTTTTCAGAGTTTAAGTTCAGTTTAGTTCAGTGCAGTGTGGTTTAATTTTCAAAGTCCAAACACTGAAGAGCAAATCCATCGATGCGCAGCTCCACAAGTCCCAAACCAAGCAAGCCAGTGGCAACAGTGGCGAGGAACAAACGTCACCAATTGAAGAAAGTGAAGGAAAAAAAACCTTGAGAGAAACCACGCTGTTGAGCACGACCATTTCTCCTCTGGCCAAACTTCTTGTGTGGAGCTGCAGTCTGGAGAATGCTGAACGTCCATCGTGGAGAAGCTGCAGGTGTGAGTAGCTCACCGGCAAGTGATCATTCTGGCCAACGGGATCAGTGCAGAGACTCGTCAGTCACTGAGGTCTCATGCTCTCCGCTCCTTCATGACCACTACAGCATCTGCTCAGGATACGGCATGGTCTAGGATTATAGAGACCTCGGGATGATGAAAAACAGACTAACATTAGCGTAGATGCCATTAAAATGATAATGTTTTATTTGGGAAGTGTTCCCGGCTCCGGTTTCCATAATTTATGCAGACTAACAAACCTTTATGGGATTTGGACTTCAAAATCATTTGTGTTTTATGTGTATGGTAATGCAGAGATGTGTCTTTAATCTAGTATTAAACTAGCAGAATGTGTCTGCCTCTTGAACTGTGCTACACTCTCAGAAAAAAGGTACACGGTGGTACAAATAATGTTCCTTAAGGAACATTTTTTGTACCTTTGTAAAAGTTGTACCTTATATGTGGAAAAGACCTCCTATGATACTGTTCTGTACCTTTTATGGTACAATTGAAATGAAGGAACACAATTGTTCTCATAAAAGAGGTACATATGTGTTTAACAACTCAACAGTGGCGGCTGGTCAATAGAGGGCGCTGGGGCGCCGCCCCCGTCAAGTTAGACTCCTTTAATATGTCAATATTTATTATCACAAATATTAACAAAATAAACTGATTTAATTATAACATTCTAACATTTATTGTAGTCATACTAACATTTATTGAAAAAAAAAATGTATAAACAATATTTTTTCATATGTGTGCGGGGCGCCGGACTAATGGGTGTCTATGTAGGTACACAAACTTTTGCAAAGCATGTGATATGACGATAAGCTCTAATTGGCCTGTTTTAAATTGTCCTTAGGGCGCAGCTCTCTGCGCCCCGAACACTCCCATTTTTGTTGTTAGAACGAATCATATTTGTTTTTATATGATTGGCCTTATGTGATTGGACCATTCTCACTTAGACCGTTCACTCAGCAGCAGCTCGTCAGTTAGCTGTGCTGACCTTTAATCATATAATGAAAGCAAGTGCAAGATGAAGGAAAATTCTGTTGTATCTTTGCAAAGATATCCGTTCACAAGGCGTTTGGATGAAGAAAAAAAAAGAATCAAGGAGCTTGGACCAGATCGACCTTCCTTGCAAAACTAATGAAAACAAATTCACCAGTAGTCAAGTGATGGCGAGCGCGAGTACACTCTGGGCTTTTCCAGCCTTTTACTATTTCCGTGTTTGCTGTTTCAAACAGCATGACGCAAGAGAGGCTGAATGCATTGGCCATGCTGTCAATAGAGAAGAGACTGGTGACTGAGATGACTGACTTTAACCAAAAGGTTATTGAGAAATTTTCAAGCTAGAAAAAAAGGAGAGCAAAATTAATTTTTAAGTAGTGCTACTGGCCAGTGAATAGGCAATATTTGTTTGTGTGTGTGTGTGTGTGTGTGTGTGTGTGTGTGTGTGTGTTTACTGATTATCTTGATTACTTCATTACTGATAAACACAAATTGAACTAAAATGAACTGATTTGTGATGCATTTATTGTATGCTTTAGTCATTTTTGTTTTTTGGTACATCACCTGAAAAATGGCTTTTAAAATGCGCCCCCCTCACATTTTTTAACACCAGCCGCCACTGCAACTCAACTAACTTTATTACAATATCTATGAAAATAAATATGCCTGGAAAGGCAATGTGACTCATGAATAATTTCAATATTAAAACCTCAATCATCGTTAAAAAGCATATATTTAAAGAAACTCATAAACATTCATTATTAAGTTCTATAATACAAAATAACTGGTGAAACAAAACTATAGGTGTTAAGGCATTTAAGGCATTTTTAATAAACACTTGGTAAACATTTTCTGATAAATACAGTTTCATTATTGATATCCGCACCTTATGACATTTGCTTTCCACTATGCACGTGAGCTGCCAAAAGTCCGGCATATGCAAAGTGTTCATGCAGACGTTTTAGTATTGTAAAACTAATCAGACATTGTGCATAATCTTTACAATACTTTTGCATTATTCTATTTCCGTTTTAAAATTAAGTAAATTAAATGAACTTTTAAGTGATTACGAAGGTTTTGTGTGAAAACTGGAGAAAAAATGTTGTATATTGCACATGGGAGAGTGTGTTTCTGTAACAACACAAGTGTTGTGAAATGTTTAGCAAAAAACAGATCTTTTGATTTATGTTTAAGTATTTTTTATTCTTTATTGTAAATGAAAAGGTGCATTTACAAAAAAAGAAACTTTTTAAAAAAACATTGTTTATAAATGTATTTGATGTTTTATATTTACTGAAATTAAATTGACACATTTTTGATAAAGCAAAATGCCTTTAAATAGTTCTTGAACGAACACATTTGACACTGTTAAGGTACAAAGTGTCTTGTCACTGTAGTGGCACATTTATGGGTCAGATTTGTACCTTTGATGAAGGTACAATATTGTATCTGCAGGTTTTAAAAACCAAAGGTACATTTTGGTTTCCCATGGTACAAATCATGTCCTTAAAGGTACAGACTGCAATAGTACAAATTTGTTTCTTTGTCTGAAAGGGCCACGAAACCCCCCTGTCTCAGCAGGGTGTTTTCACATCTCTAGTTTGGAAAATGTCAGGAAAGTGGGCGTGTCCAGCTCTGTTTAGGTGGGAGTGCCGGGGGAGGGAAAGAGGGAAGGATTTGCAAATATGGGAGTTTCCATTTGGGCAAGCAGACGCAGGGGAGAAAGACAGTGACTGTGTTTACATGGACATCAGTAATTGAATTACTTGCCAAATAATTAATTTGTCGATTTTAATTGCAGTTTGGCACTTTCACTTTTTATTCAGGAACATTTCCTACATGTTCCCCGTGACAAACGAGATATTGAAAGCGAGGAACTGCTGGAGAGTGGAGTTTTAATGGTATGTTTGATACTGCACGGCAGCGAAAATCCTACACGACAGTAAAAGTTTGATTGTGTTTACATGTTTACACTCGGAGAGCAGCATTTACAGCGGATCTTTCAGTCTATAATATTGTACTATAATATTGCAGTGATATTAACATACTGTAAACTTAGTAACTAAATCATTTTGACTGAGGTATGTCTTTAAAAACTGAAAGAGCACTGCTGAAGATACGAAGTAACTTTGCCATCTGAATGGACAAACCAAGGGCACTGCTCTCACACACACTTACCAAATCTGTAGAGACAGGACAATCAACACCAACTGGAACTGTGTCTTTTTAAAAAGGAGACGAACGGCAAATCCAGATCATCATTTCCAGATGCGAAAAGCTCTCGGGTAAAAATTTTTCCATACAAACGCATTCTGTAATCCACATGTGAGTCCAGCTGCGCTCTCATAGCGGGAAAATGAAAACAAAACCTTGTTGCAGCACACTAATAAACGCAGAACACTAATAAATGCAACACTGACGACCCGTGTCTCCAAATTCTTGTTCTTTCACTTGTTTTGGCAACACAGCGTGGCGTCTCTCTGTCTCCGAAGCTATCATGCATATTAATGAAGTTGCGCCACATACACAATAGAGCGCGCTGATTGGTTTGAACAAAGTCTTTCTCATGAATTAATGCCGCACACTCAGGGACGTCACGATGTACTCGCAGGTACAGACAGCCACTCTCCACACTGGATTACACGCATGGATCTAATCACCGTGACGCAGCTTCAAAGATTAGTTTCAAACCGGAAGAACGAATTTGCTTAAAATAATGCAAAAACAACCAGTTTTCACTTTTTAGTGCAATATAGGTGTCATAATAGTGTTTATAGCAGCGTGGGACACAGATATGACTGTCAACAGCTCAAAACATGTGTTTTGGTGTTTCGTAACCCTTTAATGTACAATGCTGTTCCATAAAAAGGTACTGATACTGCCCCACTACTGCCTGAGAGTGTAGGAAGGTTGTTCCAGAGTGTAGGTGCCAGTTTATGATTATGGGAATAATCAATTGTCCAGAATTAATTGAGCATAGTGGACATGGGAGGTTATAATCTGAATGTTTTTAAACCCTGTAACCATTGACTTACATCAGGGCTATTCAATTAGTTTGTCACGGGGGCCAGTTCATGAAAATTTTCCCAAACGAAGGGCCGGAGAGATATGACTTGCAATATAAATGATGACACAACTGCAAATAAGAGCCCATATGTTGTATTTTTGCTCCTTAAGACACCCGCGTTGTCTACATTAAAATGTTAATATATTGTATTTTGAAACTATATAATACCACTGCATTGTACAATAAGTTTTTTTTAACAAACATTCAAATGTTGTATTTCACAGCACAACAAAATCAGTGTATTGCTTAAGTAGGCTTCTTCTACATTCAGATACGTTCGTTTTGAACTGCATAACAATTATGGATGCAACAAATATAGGTTTTGGTTGTACGATTATATAGTGTGAAGAATAATCAGGGTTTCACAGTTATCCCGTCTAATGTAAATTTAAGCTTTATATTAGCTAGATTTAGATCTGGACATCCCTAACTAATATTATAAAACCTTTAAAAGGCCTTTTCATTAGTAATAGTTTTTATGCTGTAGGTTTTTCTGTGCTTATAGGGCTACATAATAATGTGTGTGTTTATTAAGAGGAAGAGAGAAAATAATAATATTATAAAATTGGTTATGAATGTCGGCCCCAATATTTAGATTAACTGTTGTTATCATCTGCGTTCATACATACATAATCATTTTAATAATAGTTTGTCTAACATGTCTTTTGTTTACATTGCTCTGAAAGCTATAAGCACAACTCTCACCGTTACAGCATGAGATGTTTTCTACTGCGTGCGCCCAGACTGCCGCGAGTGCGTTGCTCCGCTTGCGCCCGCATATTGGCATATATTCTTACGACATAACAAAATTGCGTGCGGGAAAGACGTGATATGGGAACGGCCCGCGGCTATAGTTATTACAGTGTGCGTGCGTATTAGCTTCGGTGGACAAGCTCGGAACTTTAAACTAGCGCACAGTTGGCAACTTGGCGTAACTTTGTTCAGCAGTTTCGTTTCGTGCGGCAGAACAGAAACGCAGAAATGCGGCTTAGAGAAGCCTTTACGATTAATTAACCATGACGAATTAAAGTGCAGTTAATAGTGAAATCGGTTAATCGTTGCATCCCTAATAACGATATCAGTGCATTGTACAAAAGACCTTTTCTACAAACATATTCAAATGTATTCGGCTGCTCTCGCCACTGTCAGGTGACTCCCGCTCTGCGCAGCTCGTGCTGTATTGAACAGACGCACGTCACTTCATAACTATAGCGGCCGTTTTTGAATGAACTAAATTTATTTCTGATGTCTTGGTCACACTATTTGGAGGGCCGGAACAAATTGCCTTGGGGGCCGCGTTCGGCCCGCGGGCCGCCAATTGAATAGCCCTGACTTACATAGTTGGAAAAACAAATACTATTTCAATTCAATTTCAATTTTATTTATAAAGCACTTTAAAACAACACAGTTGACCAAAGTGCTAACAATAGAGTGTAAAACAAAAACATAGCAAATACTTTGAAAATAAATAAGTATAAAATGTCAACATCTTACGCTGTGCTAAAAGCCAAACTGAACAAGTGGGTTTTAAGAAGAGATTTAAAAACAGTAATGGAAGAGGCTTGTCTAACATACAACGGCAACTCATTTCCTAATTTTGGTGCAGCCACAGCAAAAGCCCGATCCCCTCTGAGCTTTCGACATGTCTTGGGCACACACAGGAGGAGCTGGTCGGCTGACCTGAGCGACCGAGAAGGTGTGTAGGGACAAAGAAGCTCAGAGAGGTAAAGGGGTGCAGCACCATTTAGACACTTAAAAACAAATAAAAGTAACTTAAAATGGATCCTGAAATGCACTGGCAGCCAGTGAAGAGATGATAAAACCGGGGTGATGTGCTCATATTTGCGTGTGCCAGTTAAAAGACGTGCAGCTGCATTTTGAATGAGTTGCAGACGAGAGATAGAGGACTGGCTTACCCCAAAATAAAGGGCGTTGCAGTAGTCCAGGCGGGAGGTTATAAAAGCATGGATTACAGTTTCAAAGTGCTTGTGTGATAAAACGTGCTTAATTTTGGCCAGTTGCCTTAAATGAAAGAAGCTAGAGCGAACAACAGACCGAATCTGGCTTTCAAGCTTTAGTTCAGGATCCATTTTAAAACCCAGATTCACAATCTCTGGCTTACAGAAAGGTTCAAGATCATTTAGGCGTACAGATTGAGCGATATTGGAGCTGGGGCCAAACACCATCACTTCGGTCTTAGAATCATTAAAATTGAGAAAGTTCAGTGCCAACCAAGATTTAATGTCCTTTAAACATAAGTCCAGTGCATTTAGGGGAAGGCCATCTGTCCTTTTAAGGGGAACATAAATCTGACAGTCATCAGCATAGCAGTGAAAGGAGATGCCATGTCTCCTCAGAATTGATCCGAGTGGAAGTAGGTATAAAGAGAACAAAATTGGGCCAAGAATAGATCCCTGTGGAACTCCATAAGCTAGTGGAGCACAGGAGGACTCACAATCACCTAAGCGCACAGAAAAGGTTCGGCCTTCCAAGTAAGACCTGAACCATTCCAAAGCCACACCTTTTATGCCAACCCAGTGTTCCAAGCGTGAAAGTAGGATGCCGTGATCGACAGTGTCAAATGCAGCTGTTAAATCTAAGAGGACAAGAACCACACAGTCACCAGAATCACATGATAAAAGGATATCATTAAAAACTCTTAAAAGGGCAGACTCAGTGCTGTGCATTGCTTTAAAACCAGACTGAAAAATCTCAAGAAGGTTGTGCTCGTTCAAGTGTGCGCTTATCTGATTATAGACTATTTTTTCCAACACTTTAGATAAAAAAGGCAGCTTGGAGATTGGTCTATAGTTTTGAAGACTATTTGTGTCCAATCCAGGTTTTTTAATAAGGGGCTGTACAACAGCATGTTTGAAATTTTTAGGAACCACCCCTGAGGTAAGGCTGCCATTTATAATAGTTAAAACTAAAGAGCCCACAGTGGAAAAAACCTCCTTCAATAGGTGTGGGGGAACAGCATCATGAGGTGAACCTGATGGCTTTATGTGGGCCACTATCTCATCCAGCTGAGCGAGAGTGACATGCTCAAACTGGTGAAAGACAGCAGGGCACACGGGAAGGATTGAGGGATCAAAATTAGGTGGTGTTATCTGGGCTCTAGCTGAGGCCACCTTACTAATAAAAAAATGCAAGAATTTCTCACACATTTCAAAAGAGGGTTCAAAACAGGGAGTCTGAGGGGCACTAAGAATAGAATCAATTGACTTAAATAACACACGAGGTTTATGACAATTGGACATGATAATGTTCGCAAAGTAGCTCCTTTTTGCTTCCTTCACAGTGGACTGATATACATCCCAATTCTCTCTTAAAATTTGAAAAGACACCTGTAAATTGTCTTTTTTCCATTTTCGCTCAGCTATACGACATTTCCGCCTCACAGCACGGGTCTCATCATTTAACCAGGGTTCAAATTTGACTTTAGGCTGCCTGGTTTTAAATGGAGCAACATTGTCCAACACAGACTTACAGGTGTCATGTAACCAGGAACTAAGAACGTCTGTATTATGATGAAAGGGCCCAGAAATGGTGTAACGGTTAAAACAATCAGAAAACCGTGAGGCAGTGGAGGAGTTAAAAACACGAGAACGCACGGGAAGGGGGCGTGGTCTGTCTGCATTACTAGGCAGAGAAATCTCAAATACCACAGGCATATGGTCAGAGAAAACAGCATCATACACCTCCAAATTAAAAACAGGCAAAGCATATGACAAAACCAAGTCAAGTGTATGACCACGCTCTTGTGTGGGTGTAAACACCGACTGAGTTAAATTAAAAGAGTCAATCAGGGTCAGAAAATCCTTAGCCATAGGTTTATCAGGACAACACACGTGAATATTAAAATCTCCAACGATTAAGAGAGAGTCATATTTAGTCCTGATTTCAGCAAGAAAAGCAGCAAAGTCATTCATGAAATTCTTACTGTATTTTGGAGGTCTGTATATCACTGCGAAGAGAACGGGGTGAGAGGAAACCACTTCAAACAACATCATTTCAAAGCTGGGAAACACCGTAGTCAGAGAGACCTGTTTACACTTATACATATTTTTGTAAACAGCAGCGACTCCGCCTCCACGACCCGATGTACGCGGAGAGTTAAAGTAACAGCAGTCTAAGGGCAAAAGTTCAGCAAAAACGCTAGACTCACCCGTAGTGACCCAAGTCTCCGTTACGCATAGAAAATCCAAACCTTTCGAAAGGAAGTGATCTTTGATGATGAACGTCTTGTTCGATAGCGACCTGGCATTCACCAGGCCGACCCTGACAGATGCTCGTTCTTCAGCAACCCGGGGAGCCCGTGCAACGTACCGCAAATTCCGCAAAACACGTCCATACTGCCGTGGGCGAGAATGAAAGGAGCGACGGGGCAGAGACAGGTCTGAGCCTACGACCGGTACCGGACAATCGTGGACTGGTTCCGTAAAGTGCCAGGAGAGAAACTGGTAACAGATAACTCCTGGCTCACTCAGGGAAACTGTAGACTTGAGAGAGATCTTCAGTCTCAGCAGCCTTCCACCTCGCTTGCCACGGCGACGGCAACGGCGGCGTTTCCGGGGATGAGAAACACGGAAAAGGTGAGCAGGGACTCCCGATGGTAACATTAATGGAGGCAACGATTGATGTCCCTCTTCAGGATTATAAATCAGATGAGTGGCAGATGGACGTAGATCCAAAAGTTCTTGGCGATTATACATCAGCAGAGAGTTAGCATGTTGACTAAAAAGCACTAAAATAAATAAAAACATAATAAAAATGGGTAGGGGCAGACGGCAAGCCAAACACACTGGCGCCATCCTGCCACATCCACCGGAAGTACTTGGTGGAAGAATAGATCTATGGATCCATAGTATCTAATAGATACTATGGAAGTCAAGAGTTGAATATTGAGGTGAGGTTTCCAGCTTTTGCGTTTAACAGAGGAAAGAAACTCATACAAACAAAGGGTGGGTAAATTAGGACCGAATTTAGATTTTTGGGTGAACTATCCCTTTAATAGACATACCAGATTTGTCATTGGGAATCGAGACACAATCTTTAATCATGCAGCTCTGCTCTGCTATATATAGAAATATTGCAATTTTGCTTAAAGCTCAGAACTCATTGATCCAGTAGTCCTCCAACATGAAGTACGCTTTCAGAATAACAGCGGAGCAGATCTGATGATGTCTGCTCCCAGAATGGCCATTCAGGGCTTTGTGCTGCAATGTAATTGGCTGTTTAATCATATGGCGGTAATCAGGTCAGAGGAACTCACATGGCTTGACTTGGCAGGAGCTGTTCAAATCGAGTTAACATTCAGTCTCCGTTATGAAATTCTCCTGATAATGAGCCTCATAGTTTTGTTCGTAGCTTAATGCCCATTTATTGCTTTGTGGAACATTTATGAGCAATTTAATCCCAGAGTCTTAATCAGCTTTATTTCGTCTTAGCAGGACACGCTTTAACTCCTCCTCCTGTGCAGTTTTGCAATGTCTTTATTTCACATTTTGGCCAGAGGAAGATTCACAGGCTGCATTAAATGGTATTTATTGTAGTGTGTGTCTGTGCTGATGATGATAATAATGACCTTTTATGCGATCATACGCTCAAATGTCACGGCAAATCTATATTATGTTCTTTCCATTGAACACAAACGGAGATGTTATGAATTATGTTATTCGTTACTCAACATACAGAGCATCAAACCACTATAAAAGTGGCAGATTTCAGATTTCTGTCAACTCACTTCATTTTTTAATCTATATATTGCATAGTGTTAAAATATAACATGTATACCGGGACCACCACTACTTTACATCTACATCACTATTTAGTGGCTGAAGAATATTATTTATAGACTATAACTATTTAATGCTCACCAAGAAAAATCCAAAATAAAATCAAATTGAGTTCATATTATAGCTGCACAATATATCGTTTCAGCATTGTTATCGCAATGTACACATCCGCAGTAGCCACATTGTAGCATGTGCAATGTTCAGTCGTGATTATAGTTGAGCAGGTACAATAGCTTGTCGTTGCAAAGTTTACTCGTAATGTTGTGAAAGTTTATCATTTGCATGTTTTTAGACCTGCGATTAATATTAAGCATTTTAAGAGAAATTCTTATGTTTGTAGCTTTAGATTATGAAGATTATTTATATTTAATTATTATATATACGATGAAGACTATATAATGATAATTTGCATTTAATTATTCAGGGTGTCAATACTACTTCTAAGAAAATCAGAAAGCACTGTTTATTTCATTTGCATCTTTGCTCTTTTGTATTTATCTGTGCTTGTAATTTGATTTGATTAGTATGTGTTTTTCCAATATCGTGCAGCCCTAGTTTATATATATATATATATATATAGACAACAGTTCTGTCTGGTTCTCGAATCTGATTGGCTGATAGCTGTGCGATATTCTGCAATAACAGCACTCGTACAGCCTTCTCACCCTTCTGTATTACTCCGCCCACATAGAGTGACAGTACATCAATAGACTCTCTACAGTTTGACAAATATTGCAGTTGTTGGACAACATAATGTATTTTGAGGCTTTTTTTAGATGAGAATGTACTTGTTTAGATTCCAACTATGCAGTTTATTTATAAGGATAGTGCCTATTTTAAATGTTTATAATTTTGGAGATTCAGTGCATCGGTGGCCATCACCCTGTCATTGAGCAGAGCAAAGACGGTTGACGTTCTGCCACAAGATGGCGACAGAAACGGCATAATATGCCCTTAGGGGAGGAAAAACTCAGCAAAATATTTCAAACTACAGCTGATCAAATCATTATAAAACTTGTAAGGATGCTTTCACACCTAGAATTTTGTTTCGGAACTTGGCGCGTTTCCTCTGTTATCGTGGTTCATTTGGCATATGTGAATCCCGCAATTGTGCTCTGATTCGTGCCAAAACATTCGGTCCGAGACCACCTCAATGAGGTCTCGGCTCGATTGAAACAAACTCTGGAGTGGATCGATCTGTAGTGAGAAAGCAATACGATTCGAACCAGGCTATATCACAGTGTATTATAGATATGTATAGGCATATATACGGCTTTATGAAGAGAGAATTATGAGTAGGGCAGGATGTCATCATTACTACCAGTAAATGTGTGTTTAATGTTAAATACAAAAGTGAAAGCATGCTAAACTTTTAACGAGAGCTGTTTAACCGTTAGGAAAACTGACCGAACAGCAGTCTTGGATTATCTGTTATTTCTCTCTATAATGTAAAGCCTATAATGTATAAGCCAACTGCTGTATATGAGAAAGTCTTACCTCTGATTTATATTAGGTGACAATGTCTGTGGGTGTCACCATTCAAAATGAAAGTGCAGCTTTTCGCTTATAATGTCTTATTGCTCATCGTTATAAATTAAAATAAGGACGCATGACAGCTGAGCGGGACTGAAAAATAAACTGTGAAACTCTGACCAATGTGAGGAGAGTTTACTCGCACGTTACTTTTTTTTTATTTTTAGCTCTTTTGGTCCGTTTAGAAACTTTGCCATGTGAAAGCGAACCGCACCAAGAACAAAAATAAACATTGTAACAATTTTAATCCCTGTTTCTGAACAAAAGAATCAATCTACAGGTGTGAAAGCACCCTAAGTGACATTCTAAGTCGATCTCTTTCTTTTGTATGTTGTAGTGCTGTATTTATACCATAGTAATCTGGTAGTGTTTGCTTTGCTTTGGCTTTTTCAGTGTTAATGATTCTGATTTCCCCATTGCAACAGAGAAATACTGGGAAATCTCTGTAGACTGATGGCATTTCATACCGTTCAGCCTTATAATCTTAAAATGTGAGCAAAATCACCTGTTTTGTCATCACTTTAGACATTACGCTAGAGAACCATTCAAATACTAGCTCTAAAGTGACGTATGTGAATTAGCACCAGTTTCTACTGTTCTGACGTCAGCTGCAGATGTGAATGAACGGCAGAAGAAAGTAGTTCCTTGTACAAAAGGATTTTTAGACCCTCCGTGTTTGATTTTCTTTTTTATATACACGATTATGTGGGGTTGGGCTGATAGACGATGACGATGCCATCGTCCATTGTCGATGGCCGATAGACATCACGATGCTGAGCCGGCATCGCCGATCCTCCGCCGCGCTCCCGTCACAAACCCGCTCGTGAAAAATACACACTCAGGCCCCGTTTACACTAATAGAGCTTAGTTTTAAAAAGGAATTTTAGAACGAAAATGACCCACGTTCACACTGGCGTTTCAACAGCCCTCTGTCTACTGAAAACGCACATCACGTGACCACACACACACACACACACACACACAGCCACACACACACAGCCACAGACACACACACTGTCATGCGCTTGTCTGAGCTCCAGAGAACAGTGTACGTCGGACAGTTTATCAAGGATGTATCGCTGGATCGTGTCTCACTATAGTTGTTAAACGTGAAATTTAATTAATCTTGTCTCTATCCAGGGCTTAATTTGTGCGGGACCACGCTGGATCCGGATCCGACACCTCTGAAATCTGATCCGGCACCTCATTTTACAGATCTTCGTCCTCAACCGCCCTCCTCCCCTGTCCGCTGTTCATTTTCACTTTCTTCCACGACTCCTCAACCCTCTTCACTTTCGTCCGCGACACCCCAGCGCCGCTCACTTTCGTCCGCGACACCCCTCCACCATCCACCGCACCAAACAAATGACTGACACAAAACACTCTGCCTACTCATGCCAGAGTTCCACGAAAAAAGTGATTGACAGATGGTAATTTGTGTGTAACTTATGTTTATTTATTTAAGATTTGGTCATGGGTAAAACAAAGACCATGTGGGTCAGGTAGTTGAAACGGTAGGCAACAAATAATTAATTCGTTATGAATTAATTAATTCACCTCCGCCTATGAAGACGATGCCATTGTCCATCGAGATGTTTCACATTAGACATCGTACAATGCTAAATTGGTCAACATCGCCCAACCCTACGATTATGCCATCGAACGGTTGTATAAATGCAATATCACACTTGTAGCAGTGCAATATGGCTGTATATCGTCACTAGTGGGACACTAAGGCACTTAGCCTGTAACCTCGTGCCATATCGCACCGCTACTTGTGTGATATTGCTCATATATATATATCAGTAACTTTCTCTTAGAATGTTCATAGATATCCTGAACAGTGGCTGTGCGTACATATTTATATTAGACCATATTACTTTGTTTTCTTCCTCTTTGCTGTGTTGTGGGTGGTCTAACATTAATCAAATATCACACGTAAGTCCATTATCAGCTCAGGAGAGTGCAAAATGCCTGAAAATGTACCATTTCTAAACTCAGCAGTTGGTTTCTTCAAATAAATCTTTCTGTCTCTCTGAAGTTGTGAGTGATGAGTGTTTGCTGGTGTTTTGCCCAGACATGTGCACTCCTCTGATCATCCATGGATCTATTCTGAGAGCACTTGGTGGTGAAGGAAAGCTGACTTTTGACAATACGGTCAAATCGAACATACCCGAGAAACCAATGGAAAGAAAAATTCTTTCTCCTCAATTAATTGCTCCTCACAGCGTTGCAGCAAAGTCAAATATCATCATCCACTTGACGTCTGATTCCCTCCAGTGAGACGTGATTAATCGAGGTGAATTCAGGAGTGACGCCTTGTGTGTCAGTCTGCCGGTAAATGAAGGACGCCCAGGATTCAATTTGTCTCAGCACGGGCCACCAGGAAGCAGGTGCTTTTGATAGGCAGTGTAGACGCTTCGTCTTGAAATTTTCATCACTCATACTCTTCGAAAACGGTGAGACACAGGCTTCCTGCTACTAAAATCCTGGTTTAAGTTTTAGATCTTCAATTTTCATCCTCCATCTGACTGTTTTTGCTACTGGATTTTGCAGTTTGACAGTTTGGGATTGGTAAGATTTATTTATTTATTTTTAAAAACTCTTAATCCAGTGGTTCTCAATCCTCGTCCCCGCTATGCATATTTTGTATGTTTCTCTTACCGCTTCAGAGGTTGTTTCCATTTTACAATAAATACCCTGCAAAGTGAAAATAACAGGATACTAGGCCAATTTGAAAGTGCATTGATTATCACATGATGATGGTTAAAGGTGCAGTAAGTGATCTGCCACAATGCTAGCCTGTTAGCATAAATCTCTAACACAGTCCCTCCCCTGCCGTCCAAAGCCACGCCCCCTGAAAACACGAGCGTGTGTACCTTAAAGATGACAGCAGAACCCTCTATCATGTGTTGAGCTAAAGCTAAAGCTTGGCCAGCGACGTGCAGGAATTACACTCATTATTACACTAATTTCTAAGCCACACTTACATGCTATTTCTGACCTAAGATTCAGAGTAGTGGTAAACAATATAGGGAGCGCGTCACAGGTTGTCATTGTTCAAAATGAACCAATGTGAAACCATCTTCAGCTCAGTAAGCAAGCTAGGCGGGATAGTTCTATTTACTGATGTTTTGTTGTTACACTAAATAAAAATCTACATTATTGATGCTGTAAAAGGACCCTTATGAAACTGAAAATAGTCATATCAATCTTTCGCCGGAAGATTTCAGTGGCTGAACTACACTTCTGTGCATAAAACCCATTCATAACAACCCAATCTACATCAGCTCTGCGTGGCAAAAATAGTTTGAAAACAGAACATTACCTGTCTAAGGGTGCTTTCACACCTGCCTTATTTAGTTTGGTTGAATTGCACTAGAGTTCATTTTCCCTCTTGGTGCGGTTCATTTGGGCAGGTGTGAATGTAGCAATCGTACTCGAGTACGCACCAAAAGTGGACCAAAAAAGCGTACCGAGACCTCCTTGAAGAGATGGTCTTCAAAAATATTTGTTACACGTAGAACCTTTTAATTAATAAGCCATAGTCCCAAAGGGTCATAGATTTTGTTGGTTAACAAGGCCCCATTAGTCGTTTTGCTGTTTCTTTAGTTGCAAAACAAGAGGGAAAAACAGCATTTTTCACATAAATATATGAGGTCAGTGACAGAGCTGCCACATCTGTACACATCCCATCAGTTTTAAAGCTGGTCTGATGGCCACTTTTCATCATTGTTACTCCAGTGAATGTTTGACATGGAACCACTTGAACTGTACCATCTGATTACGTGAGTTATTTGAGTGCCCTCGAGTGCCATTTTTATTGTGGCGTCTGAGGGAAACACTTGGTGAATGTTGAACCTGAAATTTTAAAACCGATATAAAGCAGAGGAATCAAATATGCATTGATGTTTTATATATATTTACTTTAAAAAATAGCACAACATTCAAAACCGCCAGCTTCCTAATAGCATTTGTTAAATTGGCACTGAATACATTCACACATGTGAGAGTCAGTGCTGCTGACTGTGTGATCTTAGCAGTTTGTGTGGCACATTTCAGCACAGATTGAAACAGTAATAATAAAGCAACATAGCAGCAAGCATTCTACCCAGGCTCATTGGAAATGACATGCATTTTAGTGACATTTAAAGCACTATTTTTTGCTGGATTAGCTTGTCAGGTGGTCATCATAACCATTTTTTAATGTACCAAAATATTTCCTAAAGATTTAGAATAAAGAAAATATTATAAATACTTTATTTTAAAATACAAATGTTTTACATCATATATCATTAGAAAAAAAAGAATCTGTTATAGGTATTAAATTAAACTGTAGTCTTTTGTCATTTATTAGCCAAATAACAAGCTGGCCAACACATTCAACTGTCCTCAATCAGAATTTGGCTATTTGAATAATAAAAAATTTAAACATAATAATAATAATAAAAGAGCTTCACAATTTTTCTAGCCTCTTTTGTAAAAAAGTACATTCGAAAATGCATGGATAACAACAATAGCCAACATAGTATTCAAATCCATTTCAACATGGGCTGCTTTTGGTTCTTTACACAGATAGGTCAGATTTTATGTTTTCTTGCACAGCTGGATGTTGAACTCATGAAAAATAATTGTTTGCATTAGCCAGAACTGATTAGCTGAAGTCACACTGATGTGACGGTCAACAGAGGATTCGGCTTGGTCTTAAAGCCTTTTTTGATGGGTTATGTACACTATTTTGGATTGTATAGCAGTCAAAATCGAACAAATGAGCTCATGTATGGGACAAATTCTGGAGCTTTGTCAGTGAGGGGTGGGTCTTTCGAACCACCCGAACCCCCCCTGGCAATGGGCCTGATTGGTAATGTCAAGTTGTCATGACAATGTCATCTTTGCATTTAAATGCATTAAATGACATTACTGAGCGAACGACACTTAGGGCGTACTCACACAATGCTATCCGAACCGTGCCCAGGCCCGTTTTCCAGATCGTTTGAGAAGTGTGAGTGCTTTGAATCGGGCTCACGCATGGTTCACTTGGGTGGCCCTGGCCCGGTTGGAAGAGATGTGCTATAGCGCGGTTCACTTGGGCTCAGGTGTGGTACGCTTGCAGTTTGATTGCAAGCATGCCTGAGCCCGAAACTGAAAGCGAGACGTGACTTTTAAAAGGGAATGTTTGATATGGATTAATTAATCATTCGTACTGTTCAATGAACGCAAACTGTCATCGTTTATTAAAGACGCAAACCCCTCACTGCACGTCAGCTGCGCCTTCAGCAAACTTCCTAATTTCTGCAGCGCTAGGACTTTATGATTGTTTATGAGCTTCAAAAGTGGTTAATCTGTTCGGCGAAATATTTGACTGCGTGTCACCTCATATCAAACGACTTAAACGATATAACTAAAGAAATCTCCACTGTGCTGAGCGAGAGCACTTACTGAAATGCGCAACATCGAGGACGTAAGCGTGCCCAGGCCCGAATGTAATGTGAGTGCGGGCCGTCAGGGGAGACGGGAGGGGGGACAAGGCAACTGTACATAGTGTGAGTACACCCTTAATGATGGTTGTCATAAACAACCGAAAAATGTCATGTGATTATAAAGCTGTCAAGACAGTTCTTCTTCTTCACAAAAATGAATCTCAATTTTGAGGGTCTAAACATGCTCGAAAACTCACAAATATATGCACACATACCAGAAGTGGCGAAAATGTATGTTTTTTATAGATTTCAGAAGTGGGTGTGGCAAAATGGCTCAACAGCGCCACCTATGCACTTTTGACGGAGTAGCCCCCGAGCTACGTTTCATGCACACATACAAAAATTGGCACACACATCAAACATGCTAATACCTACAAAAAAGTATCTTTGAACAGAATCTGAAACACAACAGGAAATCAGATATTGTTAACTTCCTCTGAAGAAAAAGTGCATTTTTGCCATTTCTAGGCATTGTATTTTAACAAACCCCTCCTAGGGATTTAATCAGATCAAGGATATTGTCATCTAAAGGCCTTGGTGGTGTTAAATTGCAAAGATCTAGAGTTTTCGTCGAAGGACAAACAAACTTAGAAAACATCACAAACTTTGATGTTTTGCCACGAAACAGGGCATGCATTGTTTGATCTGCTTCAAAATTCACACGTTTGATAACAGTCTTGACCTGAACACGTTTGCATGCCAATATCCAGTTACAGTTATAGCACCACCTGCTGGCAACAGGAAATGAGATGTTTTACGGTATAACAAACTCGTCGTAGAAATTTTGTTATACCAAATTCATGTTTTGTCAGTGTAATCCAAAGGCCTTTGTAATATGAAATGGTGAAGATCTAGAGTTTTCGTCGAAGGGCGTGTCCATGGCGGACTAACAAAGTTCAGTGTTTCACCATGGAAGAGGAAGTACTTATAACTCAGCCACACAATGTCCGATCTGCCTGAAAATTCACATGGTTCTATGAGATTCCTCTCCTGAAGACATGTACACGCCAATTTTGAGTCACAGTTATAGCGCCACCTGCAGACAGAAGGAAGTTTGGCATGAATCTGTGATTTTTTAAAATATTTATCAGCTTAAATTATTATTGTCCACTGTCCTCAGTCATCCTAAGGCCACCGGGTGGCGATGAGCCCGGGTGCGAGGTCGCATTCATCGCTGCTTGCAGCTTTAATTAATTTTGTTTTGCCTGTGCCTTTTTGACTTGCATACAAAAAACATGGTTTAAGCTAAAAAATCTTCCATAACGCTCTACTGAAGAAAATAAAAGTCACCACCAACACCTCATATTAAAAGTTATGTGGTGATTCAGGCTGCAGGCAGCAGAGCTCCAGAAGCTGCACCTCTGGGAGATTAAAGAGAGAAGGAAAGACTGAGAGATTTATCATGTCTCTGGGGTTAATTAAAGGACCGAACCACTCCTGTTTGTCTTGTCAGGAGGATTTCGTGTTCATTTCCTCATGTTGAAATGGGACGTACTTTCCATTTCCTGTTCCATAGTGTCTGATAAGCAGACATCATGACAGAGGCGTTTCAAAGCCATTAGTCAATATCCGCCAAATGATATCGAATGATACCCTCTCAATGCCATAATGCATCTGTAAAATCGTATTCTGAGTGGTGTGCTGATGCTCTAATGTGCACAGTTTTTGCATTATCACGTATTAAGATGTTTCTTCAGCTTTCACAACATCTCAATCAGGGTTGATATTTATTTTAGATTCAAATTCTTTACACTTGTTCCAGACCTGGCGTCATGGTGGCGTTATGGAGCCTCGGCTGTGTCAGTTGGCATTTTTGTGTGGAGTTTGCATGTTCTCCCCGTGTTCGTGTGGGTTTCCTTCGGGTGCTCCGGTTTTCCCCACAAGTCCAATGTCATGAGGTACAGGTGAATTGGGTAGGCTAAATTGTCCGTAGTGGCTGTGTGTGAATGAGTGTTTATGGATGTTTCCCAGGGATGGGTTGCAGCTGGAAGGGCATCCGCAGCGTAAAACATATGCTGGATAAGTTGGCGGTTCACCCCAGATTAATAAAGGGAATAAGCCGAAAAGGAAATGAACGAATAAATGAGTCAATGAATCAAACAATCAATCAATCTTCATTTACATAGCACTTTACAACAACCAAGGTTGACCAAAGTGCTTTACACCAGTAAAACAAATTATACAACACCACTAAATAATTCAAATTTTAAATATTTGTGTGTAATATATTTTTAATATATTTTTAAACATGATATGTATATTTACTGTTCATAAAAAGGGCTTTAATATTAATTTCAATATATATTTACAACAATTGTGTAGAATTATATACACATTTTTATTTTTAAACATTAATATTTTCTTATAAACATATTAACTATGCTGTAAATTGTTGTTTTAAAAAAGGTAATTAAATATTTAATTGTGTGCGTTTTGCATCACAATATTCTGTTTATAAAAGTTTCCATGATTTCAAATGTAATTTCCGTTACTATTAATTCCACTATACATTTAACAGTATAGAAATTTACATATGTATGTACATGTACTGTACATATGCAATGTACACATACATGTAAACATTTGAAGGTGGAAATTCATTCATTCATTCATTCATTCATTCATTCATTCATTCATTTGTTTTTGTTTTGTCAGTTGGCGTTTCTGTGTGGAGTTTGCATGTTCTCTCGTGTTGGCATGGGTTTCCTCCGCGTGCTCCGGTTTCCCCCACAGTCCACAGACATGCGCTATAGGTGAACTGGATAAACAAAAATTGGCCATAGTGTTAATGCAAGAGTGTATGGGTGTTTCCCATACCTACATTGCGATATTTTATTTTTCTGCGATATATAATTTCACTAGGGCAGCACGGTGGCACAGTGGGTAGCACAATCGCCTCACAGCAAGAAAGTCACTGGTTCAAGCCTTGGCTGGGTCAGTTGGCATTTCTGTGTGGAGTTTGCATGTTCTCCTCGTGTTCGCGTGGGTTTCCTGCGGGTGCTCCGGTTTCCCCCACAGTCCAAAGACATGTGGTGTAGGTGAATTGGGAAAGCTAAATTGGCCATAGTGTAAGTGTGAATGTGAAAGGGTTGCGGCTGGAATAGTTGGCGGTTTATTCCGCTGTGGCAACCCCTGATAAACAAGGAACTAAGCTGAAGGAAAATGAATGAATGAATGATGACTGATTTAATTGCTTACACAATCACAGGCCTTAAAACACAAACATGATCAACTGTTGCTCCCGGTCAACTAAAATCCCGCAACATTGCAGATGCAGCGATGTTACTATTGCAGATGCACATTGCGATATCGATGCTGAAAAAGATATATTGCGCACCCCTAATTTGATAGTTTTATATATTTGATTATCATTATTTTAGATTTTAAAAAGGACTAAAAGTATTTTACTCTCACACAGATTCTTCTCTAAAAGGCCAAAAGAGCTCAAGCAACTCTTATGCACAGGCTGATAAATTGGACAAGAGTAATGATTTTTATGCCAGAAAATGTGAGCATTTCTATCGGCTTTAAATCCTCCCTGCCAAGTCGAGTCTCTGAGGAAATCCTGCGATCAGAGTCAGAGGTCATTACAGAAAATGGCAGGAGTCCAGTTTTTCAGCCCTGTTGAGCCTTTAGCAGAGTCTTCATGACTGCCAGCGAGTGATGTAAGACAGAGAGCATCACACATAATCAGAGCATTGATCCTCAGTTTCCTCCACACCTCCAGCTCGCACAGACCACAAGATGCATTTCCAGAGGCAAACAAACTGCAGCATTTATTCACACAGTCTTTGGTCTGTTTAATGGCCCAGATTGTTAATGTATTTGCATGTAAAGTTGAAGTCAAAATGTGAAATTTGTATTCCTTTTCAAATTTTTCCCAAGTGATGTTTAATAGACCATGAATCATATTTTTTCCAACTTATATTATTTGGTTTGGTTTGAAAGCAGTTTTTATTTGTATTTCTTTTTAGCAATTTCAAACTTAATATTATTGCCCCCCTTAAAATATATATATATATTTTTGATTGTCTAAAGAACAAAGCACTGTTATCTAATAATTTGCCCAATAATTCTAACTTTTCTAGTTAACCTACTGTATTAACCGAGTACAGTTTTTAAATTAGGGTGTGCTCACACTAGGCACGGTTGCCTTAAATCGTGTTTAAAGCGCGCTTATGCTCCTTCCCTCTCCCCTGACGACCTGCACTCACACTGCTTTTACCTTCCAAGCCAGAGCACGCTTACATCATCGATGATGCGACTGTTCAGTTTTTTTTTTTATAATTATTTTTTAGGGGTTTTCACCTTTATTATGATAGGACAGTAGAGATTTCAGACAGGAAAGTATTGGGAGCAGAGAAAGGGGAAGGATCGGCAAAGGACCTCGAGCCGGGAATTGAACTCGGGTCGCCGTGAGCACATCTTTGCTATATGTCAGCGCACAATACCACTAGGCTATTGGCGCCGACGCGACTGTTCAGTTTAACAGGAAGAGAAACGCTCTCGCTCAACACAGTGGTGATTGCTTTAGTTATATCGTTTTGTATTATTTTTAGTAATTTGGGATGCAGTGACATGCAGTCATATATTTTGCTGAACAGATCCACCACTTTTGATGCTCATAAATTATCATAAAAGTCCTCGTGCTGCACATATTAGGAGGTTTGCTGAAGGTGCAGTTGATGTGCAGCGAGGGGTTTGCGTCTTTAATCAACTATGATAGTTTGCCTTCATTGAAAAGTAAGAATAAGTAATAAATCCATATCAAACAGTGACTTTAAATGTGATGTCGCATCTTCAGTTTCGGGCTCAGGCGTAATTTGCACTTACACTACAAGCGTACTGCGCCACAGCCCAACCTTGCTTGTGCTTGTGCTTTGGCACACCTCCTCCAACTGGGCCAGGGCCGGCCAACTGAACCACACCTAGGCCCAATTCGGAGCACTCACACTTGACAAAGAACCTCAAAATGCACCCGGGCACGGTTCGGATGGCATAGTGTGAGTGCACCCTTACTTTTTAAGCTGAGTAGATAAAAATATTATGTACTGTCATCATGGTAAAGACAAAAATGTGTTATTAGAAATAAGTTATTAAAACTATTATGTTTAAAAATGTGTTTAAAAATCTTCTCTCTGTTAAACAACATTTGAGAAATATTTTTCAAATTTCACACTAGGGATAGTAGTTTTTATTTAAAATATGCAAATGTGGACTACAAAATTAGCCAATAGGGGCAGTTTTTGGAAAATGTGATTAATACATCATCTAAAAAGTGAATAAGTAAGCTATTCTAATAATGTATGGTTTGTTAGGATTTGGACAATATTTAGCTGACATATTTATAAGTATACACATACACACACACACACACACACACACACACTTGTGGGGATTACAAACACACATCTTTATGGGGATTAAATATATACAGTTGAAGTCAGAATTATTAGCCCCCTTTGATTTTTTTTTAAAATATTTCCCAAATAATGTTTAGCAGAGCAAGGAAATTTTCACAGTATGTCTGATAAAATTTTTCTTCTGGAGGAAGTCTTAGTTTTATTAGTTTTATTTCGGCTAGAATAAAAGCAGTTTTTAATTTTAAGGTCAAAATTATTAGCCCCTTTAAGCTATATTTTTTGATAGTCTACAGAACAAACCATCGTTATACAATAACTTGCCTAATTACTCTAACCTGCCTAGTTAAACTAATTAACCTAGTTAAGCCTTTTAATGACACGTTAAGCTGTATAGAAGTGTCTTGAAAAATATCTAGTAAAATATTATTTACTGTCATTATGGCAAAGATAAAATAAATCAGTTATTACAAATAATAAGTTATTAGAACTATTATGTTTAGAAATATGTGTTGAAAAAATCTCTCCGTTAAACAGAAATTGGGGAAAAATAAAGTGGGGGACAATAATTCAGATGGGCTTATAATTCTGACTTCAACTGTGTGTATATATATATATATATATATATATATATATATATATATATATATATATATATATATATAAGATACATAATTCTCCAACATTGATAAATGTTAAAAAATGGTCCTCCGCTTGTGTTCGAACAAATCAGTAGAAACTTAATGTCCATGTGAAATCTAAATTTACAATGTTTATTTTGCTAGCTCACATTGTTATTCATTCTTAAGGTAAATAATTAATTCATGCAAGTTAAATGTTTGTTTTGGATATTCTTCACCTTAGAGTCTGATCATTTGCGTCCACCTTTACAGTTTTAGGTCAACCTGAGGCCTTCCATAGCAACTGTTTATGAATATCCTTAACCACACCCCTCTTACCATTAGTTAAAATGAAAGCTCCGCCTCCTACTCAATATTCCGTTCCAGTATTTTTTTCTAAGGTAAGCTTGTTTTTATGCTGGCCGAGAGACATGCAATAGACATTGGCATGCTCCAATTTAAGAATGCACATTCAGATACAAAAAAAACAACAGCAAATTAAGAAAAGATCTTCCGTTTGACAGCACATATGCTGCAAATCCTCACAACACAAAAAATTATGAATACACACTGCATTTTCTCACAACACATGCACATAGCACTGAACACAATGGAAATGTTCTAAGTGGACCCAAAATGTGATGGAACTGGCTGGGATTTGTTTATTGTGCCATAAATGCAACACGTGTGCTGTCAAACCGATGAAGATCTTTTTTTAATTTGCTGGTGGTTTTTCATTGTAATTGCATGTGCTTTCTTAAATTGCAGCGCGTTAAGCTCTCTTGGCCACCATAGGTTCTCATTAAATAACAGTCATTCTTGAGAGTTGGCCTACTGTCACAAAACAACATAAAGCCGTTTGAAATTTCCTTAAAAAATTAGCATTTTTATTAGGCTCCTGTGTGTAGGTTCAGTGATTTTAAGGTTATGGCACAGAGTATACTCTTTTAAAGGTCTTTAAAATAAAATAACTCAACATAAACATAGGAGTCTGAGAAAAATGCTCATTTTCGATGGAAGTTTCTGATGGCACTTAGATGTTTTCGCATCTGAACTCTTCATTTAATAATTCCATCATGTCTCAAACATCATGCCATGCACAGAGAGACTTTTATTTATCTCTATATTCTGGTGTTTAAACCCTACAGCAGCCCTCAGAGTTTTCCCAGGATACACTTAGCATGCGCAGACACCTTTTAGCATTCACAGCGAGCGCTAGCCACGTCCCAGTAGAGCCACAACGCTAAGCTAAGCTGAGCGAGACCTCGCTGATGAACAGGGATCTCTGGGAGGAACCAGAGGGTCGAATCATTGACTTGTGGGAGCTCATTAGGCCACCTGGCAAACCTTAAACTACATTATTATTCTTCGGCGGTTTTCTCTTTAGCCCTGATGCCTCTGATGGAACGGCTCCGTAGACTCCCATCGCTGGTTAATGAGGTTTAGGCTTGACTAACTGGGTCAGGCTTCAGGAGCCATGGTTTAAAGACCTTCATCTGCTCTCGGGAGTAAAATGTGAAGCAATCCCTGAAGGTGTAGATTAAGAGAATAAGACTGAAAACTCTTAGAGAGGAAAGGGGGCTGGACAGTGGGAAAATGAGATGGTGGAAGGTGAAGTAAAAAGGATAAAACTGAGTTTTGGTGATTCGTTAAATGAAAGGAAATGGTTACCAGCACTTTTAGAGTAGAAAAAAACACACAGACTAAATAAAATGAATGCACGTGGCTACTGATAATGGTTTTAGGTTATAAGTTATAAGTTTAATAGAGTTTTAGGAAGAGAAATGATCTATCAGTAGGGCTGGGAGCTATGACAAATCTCATATCAATACCCAGCAAGCATTTTTATTTTCTAAATTATGTCTAATAGATGTCTAATAGACATTTAAACAGAGATTTAGTCGTCTCGGCTAAAACAAGGCTAAATTTGGGCTGTCAGTGAAAATCTAATAGACGTCTGAGAATAGGCCAAAACTAGACTAGTCATCAAATAAACAGAAATCAATGACTACACATATAAAGTCTGTTCAATCTGTCAATTTGACGAATAGTCTAGGTTTAGGCTATCCTTAGATGTCTATTAGATTTTCACTGACAGCCCAAGTTTAGCCTTGTTTTAGCCAAGCTGTGTATGTTTAGATGTCTATTAGACGTCTATTAAACACAAAATTGTTTGCTGGGTACCTAAGTCATCTCATATCCTGATAAAATAGTACCATTTCAGTAAATTACATAATTCAATAGTTTGTATATGTATTGAGCACATGTAAAGGACTGTTTCTTTTTTACATTTTAAAGTATTTACTAGGGCTGCTCAATATATTGTTTCAGCATCGTTATCGGAATGTGCGAATATGCAACAGTCACAGCAGAATCTGCAATTTTGAGTTGTGATTGTAATTACCTGGAAATAGTTTAATGGCAATAAAAATTACTAAGTTTAACCCTATTACAGTAAACAAATTTATATTTAAAGCATGTGACTATAATATTTCAAGCTAAGTTAAGCTATTTGTGCGCAAGACTTTATCAAATTTGTAGCTTTAACAAAGATGAATTGTATTTTTTATTGCAATGAAGACTATACAGTGTTTTGGTACATTTGATTACATTATTTTTCATTTGAACTCAATACTGTGACGATGGAATAATAATCAGTGCTAGGATCCAATCGCAAGTAAAAACAGTTTATTGACAGTGTCAAATAAACTATACAAGATATAGGACAGTCACACATAAACTGATATGGGAGGACGAGAAACAGACAGGCACAACGGGGTCCAGTAAAACAGTTACTCCACACCGTCCTGAGAACAGACAGAAACACATTAAAGATAGCAACGAACCGACAACGGAACCTAGCAGAATTGCCCAGATATAGACGCGGAAATGAGTCTCAGCTGTCTGGCTAATCAAACAGCTGAGTACCACACACACGTGATCAACCATAACAAACACACGTGGACGACAAAAACAAAACAAAACCCACGTGACCAAACAGACTCTCCGGATAGCGCACAAACCTGCAATCGTAACAAATACTGCTTGAAAATCCAGAAAACTATTGTATTGTATATTGTACTCATTTATGCTTGTAATTTATCCTAATTATTATACTTTTTAATAAACACACTCATTGCAAAATGATCACAATGTAAAATTATGAACTCTTTCCTTATAGAGTTATTTAAATTAGCTTATGAAATGACATTAATATCGCAATATATATTACAGAAAAACAAATTATTGCAGTGTCAGTTTTTTCCAATATCGTGCAGCCCTAGTATTTACTCAGAAATGTGCTTATTCATATCATATTTATCACTTTATTTAGAACTTCAGGATGAATGTTTGATTAAAAATGTAGAAATATAAAATAAATATTCATAAAATATAAAACTCTTTTAAAAAACTAATGATTACAGTTCCAACATCTAAATTTAAAATATTGCTGAATAAAATGCAATATAATTGGTCTATATTGACATGATAGCATCACGCAGTTGCTGCAGATTTCTCAGCTGCACATCTATGATGTGAATCTCCCGTTCCACCACATCCCAAAGGTGCTCTATTGGAATACAGTGAACTCACTGTCATGTTCAAGAAACCAGTCTGAGATGATTCATGCTTTATGACATAACGCGTTATCCTGCTGGAAGTAGCCATCAGAAGATGGGTACACTGTGGTCATAAAGTGATAGACATATTCAGCAACTAATTGGGCCCAAAGTGTGCCAAGAAAATATCCCCCACACCATTACACCACCACCACCAGCCAGAACAGTTGTTACAAGGCAGGATGGATCCATGTGTTCATGTTGTTGACGCCAAATTCTGACCCTACCATCTGAATGTTGCAGCAGAAATCAAGACTCATCAGACCAGGCAACGTTTTTCCAATCTTCTATTGTCCAATTTTGGTGAGCCTGTGCAAATTGTAACCTCAATTTTCTGTTCTTAGCTGACAGGAGTGGCACCCGGTGTGGTCTTCTGCTGCTGTAGGCCATCCACCTCAAGGTTTGACGTGTTGTGTGTTCAAAGATGCTCCTCTGCATACCACGGTGGTAACGAGTGGTTATTTGAGTTACTGTTGCCTTTCTATCAGCTCAAACCAGTCTGGCCATTCTCCTCTGACCTCTGGCATCAACAAGGCATTTGCGCTCACAGAACTGCCGCTCACTGGATATTTTCTCTTTTTCAGACCATTCTCTGTAAACCCTAGAGATGGTTGTGCGTGAAAATCCCAGTAGATCAGCAGTTTCTGAAATACTCAGACCAGCCCGTCTGGCACCAACAACCCTGCCACGTTCAAAGTTGCTAAATCACCTTTCTTCCACATTCTGATGCTCGGTTTGTAGCAAACTGTAGCAGATTGTCTTGACCATGTCTACATTCCTAAATGCATTGAGTTGCTGCCATGTGATTGATTAGACATTTGCGTTAACAAGCAGTTGGAGAGGTGTACCTAATAAAGTGGCTGGTAATTGTATATTGCCATATTGCACAGACAAAACTAAAATTAATGCAATGAAAAATGCAATAAAAAATGAGTTTTTTACAGAGCAAAGTGACCAATCAGTGCAAGAAACCCCAAAAAACATATTGGGTGTTGATTTGCATTTGCAAATGAGTCATTTACATTTATAAATGCCCTGAATACATTTATAAAATCACAGAAGACCACGATTTCAGCTAAAGAAATTTTTATTAATGTTGTACGGAAGAAAAAGTTTCACATCTTGAATGGCCTGAGGGTGTAAATTAGCATTTTTATTTTTGGTGAACTATCCCTTTAAGGCAAGACAACGAAGGTGAATAGTGTAAAATGTTTTAACTAATGGATATCACACTTCTCCTGCTGATTAATCAGAATACATTAAAACAGCTGTTTTGTGTTACACGTCTTCTGAAATGTTATGTTGAAATATTCAAATACAGCATTATGTAATTGAATGTGCACTAATTTGCATAAATTGCCAGCATACAAATCTGAACATTGCATAAAGCACATTCAAAAACCCTTTCGTTTTGTGTGACATATTAAAGGATTTTAAAAGAGGGAACTATATATATTCCATCCCATAAATGAGAAGAAAAATCATGAGTTTTCATGAGTGAGATTATACAAATCAGGTATAAAATAATGAAAATAAACATGTAAAACTTATACAAATGGAATATTTGGTTTATGTAAGATTTTCAGCTCAGCTCATGACCAAAAAACTTCACACTGAAGTCACTGCTTATGATTTAATGAAGAATATCATCAAAAAACATCAACATTTAGAAGTAGTATTAATTTCTGCTCCCGTTTTGAACCTCCTTATCAGAAAACCTTTGAGTTTGATTGGTGGATTATAGACTATAGTAGATAGTGTGATTGACACATATTTAATTTTATGTTTTACATTTACATTTCCTCATTTAGCAGACAATTTTATTGATAGCGACCTATAAATGAGGATGAAAAGAAGCATTCAAAACCACCAGTTTTGCAGTGTATAAATGCTATGACAAGGCAAAGTTATTTGTCGTTGTGAATTCCCCTCCAAGGATACAGAGAGGAGAGAGTGTATCCTACAGGTAGTTTGTCAAGCTCACTCACCTGTGTGAAACACACTCAGAATTGCAGTGTTTTCCGAGAAGTGTAATGTAATGTAATGAACATAGAAAATAAACAGATATTTTGATGATGATAAAATATTTCTTTTTTGAGACTTATTTGTTCTGATATTAATTTTGTTTAATTAATTAAAGAGATTCTGGCAGCCAGTCAACAGAGTGGTGATGTCATACTCACAAGCACTCTACCGCAGTCAGGAAAAAGGCTTCCAACAGCAGTTAAGCCAAAAAGTTTTATTTTTTTCACAACCTATTTATACTGCTATTTAAACTTGATAGCATTTTGCTGTCAATATGTTACAATAGAGTGCAGTCCGGTCTGTGTCAGGTAAATTTGAGTCAATTCTCAGGTCTTCACGGGTTCGGGATTCATTATCAAATAATATATCTCAAAGCATTCACATAACATATTTTACATAACATCCGGGCCCGTCCTATGCAGCACATTTACGGGTGTTGTCAGGTTCGGGTATGACTTTTTGGATCCGTAAAGACCTCTAGGGCCCTATCATACACCCAGCGCAATAAGACGCAAGATGTGTTTAGCGTGATTTGTTGCTATTTTCAGACCAGCGCAACCCTAATTTTCACATTTTGCACCACGTTGTTTAAATAGCAAATCCATTTGCGCCACTTTGTAGACTCATGGGTGTGCTGGTGTAGAAAGGAGGTGTGTTAAGGTGCATTGTTGGCACATTGCTATTTTTAGGAACTGCAATAGACCGCACCATTGACCAACTTAAAGCTTGTCCAAAGTCCAGCACAGAGATCGTTAGTCGTGTGCCTATGTGGGTCCAAGCGTGTACACATTGCTTAATACACACATGATGTACAGCAATACACACATATCTTTACATATGAAAAAAATTTAAGAATTAAAACAAATGATTATTTTCTTAAATATAAAAACCACTGCCTGCATGCCATCACCTCGGGAGGCTTTTTTCACTTTATTCACGACATTTTGCATTTGTATAATGTTATTATTATTAGCAGTATTATTTATTATATGCATATTTATATTTGTTTTAATAAAAACAAGTTTAGATTTGTCCACCTGTGGGGTTTTGGAGACGTATGCATCACCATATGGGGCATAAGAATAGGACGTGCATTTCGTTATTATTTTTCATTTATTCGCTTCCTGGAAATTAGAACTGAACTTTAGAAATAGTTTTGAAAAAAATCTTTGCGCTAAACAAACAAAATTAAATATGTAGGCTAATGGATGTCTTTAGTGGAGTGAGTTTCCATCGTTTCCTTCTCCACAAAAGTAAAGGAGTAAAGTAAAGGAGTAAAGTAAAGAGTAAAGTAAAGAGAAAGTAATGAGGCCGAATGAAGGAGCCTTATTCTTTATCCTCATGTTGCAGATGGTCAGTTTTCACGCTAGTGAAGCATTCAATTCAATTTCAATTCAATTCATCTTTATTTCTACAGCGCTTTTACAATGTAGATTGTGTCAAAGCAGCTTCATATAGAAGATTATAGTCAATTGAAACAGTGACAGTCCAGTTTTCAGTGTTTAAGTTCAGTTCAGTTTAGTTCAGTTCAGAGTGGTTTAATATTCACTGCTGAGACTCCAAACACTGAAGAGCAAATCCATCTATGCGCAGCTCCACAAGTCTCGACCTATGCAAGCCAGTGGCGACAGCTGTGAGAAAAAAACTTCACCAATTGGCGAAAGTGAAGAATAAAAAACCTCGAGAGAAACCAGGCTCAGTTGGGCACGACCATTTCTCCTATGGCCAAATGTCTTGTGCAGAGCTGCAGTCTAGGCGCCAGAGGCTGGAGAGCACTGGACGTCCATCCAGCATTCAGTTTTTCCTCTTACAAAGTCCACCATGTAAATAGCAAATGCACCATGGCGTGAAGCAACTAACTTTTATAGGGAATGGGAGATGAGACTCTGATTGGTTTAATGCACGTCCTGCTCAAAACACACCCATAACTCATTAAGAGAATAAGCACAACCCTGTTAGATCATGCGCTGGGCATTTTTCCGTCCTTAAAATAGCAAAAGTGGATTCGGACATGTCCTTAATGATTTTGCGCCATACGCTTTAGACTTTGCGCCTAGGTTGTTAAAATAGAGATCCTAGTGTCTGGTGCATATGGAGAGGAAAAGAGTGTGAAACACTAATAATTGCACTATATTTTCAGAAACAGAGTGCTGGTAAGAAATTGTATGGTGGTGCATACAGAGAGGAGATCATGTCGTCTACAGGTGGTTTGTCAAGCCCTCTCACCTAAGTGGAGCACACTCAGAATTTATGTTTATATAGTAGTGCTTGTTGTAAACAATGTAGTTGTGCCTTCATTATCTTTTATCAAGTACCATAACCTTTCCTGTCCCCTTGTAATGAATTATCTTTACTTCTTTCAAATATATTGTAAGTTCCTTTTACCTCTAAACGAAGAACAAGTTGGTGTGGCCTTTACAGTAACTAAGCTATTCATAGGTTGATTCACCTGATCTCCGAACTCACTGCACTGATTCCGTTTGACCAACAGTGGGAAGAAATACCTCTCTGAAAACAGTTATTATCTGTGCTATCCCGTTTGGCAGTGCTAACGGCTCAAAAATTACACCCTTCACCTTTGAAGAAAGAGAGTGTGGAACGGAGAGGAAGGAGTGAACGCGGCATCAGCCCCTCACCCTCTCAGGCTTGTTCAATAAGGGCTTGTTCCGTTCAGACATGCTGTGCACTTGCTTCATGAATAGATGTGTTTGTGAGGAAGCGATCCTGTGAAATATCAGCCCTCTCCTTGTGGGGTCATGAATGTGGGAACAAAGAGAGATTCTGTGGATGCGAGGAAGAGGATGTCATCGCACATAAGGTCCATCAGTTATGGATATTTTTAGTCAGGGAGCCCATACTCGCGCTATTGGTTGATCCTCTGATGGGGGAAACAGCCTGAATGACTTCTAATTGATTCTGCATGTTAATTCGGCAGATTTATTTGTGTCCTCGTGTTTTTCCAGTGTTAGGATGTTTGTGAAAATGGAAATTAGAGTTTCATTTACAAAACAAGAAAATCATGTACATTGTTTGTATTTGCGGCAGCACTGTGGTTCAGTGGGTAACACTGTTGCCTCACAGCAAGAAGGTCGCTGGTTCAAGTCCCAGCTGGGTCAGTTGGCATTTCTGTGAGGAGTTTGCATGTTCTCCCCATGTTTATGTGGGTTTCCACCCGGTGCTCCGGTTTCCCCCACAGTCCAAAGACATGCACCATAGGTGAATTGACTAAACTAAATTGGCCGTAGTGTATGAGTATGTTTGTGAATGTGAGAGTGTCTGGATGTTTCCCAGTACTGGGTTGCAGCTGGAAGAGCATCCGCTGCATAAAACATATGCTTGATAATCCCTCAATCACACTAGCAGCGACTTTGTAGCTGGCTGTCTCTCTGGGTGGCGATCTGCTGCAAACGCAAGTCTGTGTAGGTCTACAGCACGAATACAACCGGCCTCTGAGCGAGCTGAGAGAGGATCACGTGAGCTCTACTGGTCCTATTCGCTGTCACTCAAGAAAGTCGCTCTTCATTTGCATAAAGTTGAATGATTCTCAACTTTGTTGCCTCACTCGACACGCCCACCTGGTCACCAACGATCGCTGCCGCTCACGTAGACGGATGTCGTAGGAAGTCACTCCCTGTAAAATGAACGGTCGCTTGTCGTTTTGCCGCTGTGAGTCACTCGTTGTGTGAATGAGGCTTAAGTTGGCAGTTCATTCCACTGTGGCGAAAATTTACTCACTATTTACTCACCCTCAAATGGTTCCAAACCTTTATGATTTTCTTTATTCGGTTAAACACTAATGTGGGTATTCAAAAAAGCTGGAAACCAGTACTATTGACTTCCATAGAAAAAAAAATGGTCCCACTTTATATTGTCGCTTATACCCGTGAACTTACATGGTAATTAGATGTGTAAGTAGTATGTAACTACAGTGTATGTACACACTGGTACAGAGTATTTACTTGTGTATACTGGTGTAACTACACTCATGTAACAACCAACTTAATAGTATGTGTAAGTACAAATGTGTAACAGGACATTGGTAACAACACTAGGAAAGTACACATCTGTAACAAGAATTATGTAAGTGCATTGTGTAACAACAATATGTACTTGCAGATGTTTTCCCACTTCCACACCTGTTTGCAGATCATGTACTTGTGAACACTGTATGGCTGCATTAGAAGGTTTCACCCTGTGATACAAGTGTACTTGCATGGTAAATCCACAGGATCCACTCAATATGAAGTGTAAAATGGTCACAAATTACTGTTCAACACTTGTAAACACTCGGTCCATCAGGCTCGCGAGTCTCAGCACCACCCATACTTGTCACCGCTACCAAGCCGACTAATCACAGAGCTTGCATGTTACAATTGTATTAAAATGTGTAATTTTTACATTAAGTAGAACTCATGAAAACAAACATAGTAGTATTAGAAATAGTAATGAATAATAGTAGCGTTAATGGTCTCTCTGTCTCCCTCTCGTGTCTTCGGTCTCTCTCATGCGAATTCAGTCTCTCTCGCGCTCACACTCGGTCTACCTCGTGCACATTCGGTCTCTCTCGCGCACATTCAGTCTCTCTCACGTGCACTCTGTCTCTCTGCGTTTGCTTGACTTTTGTCTAGTCTGGCGCCTCATTCACCTCAGCCACGGCGAGGCTGCACCGGACTATACGTGAGTGCTTGACACAAAAGTATAAATCAGTTTTAACAATTAAAGGGTAACAGAATTTTCAGTTTTAGGTGAACTATCTGTTTAATGAATACATTTTTTACTATATATATATTATGCGAGTACAGATAGTATGGAGGATTTCCTTGTTTTGTAAATTAAAATGGATTTTTTTTTCGATTAAATAATCAAAAACCTAATCTAAGATGATGTACTTTATTACATTTATTTATTGATTTATTTGCTGTTATTCGGACCAACTTTATAGGGTTTGATACTGTACATATGCATAATGAATTATTAATCCAGAATGTCAAGGTTTGCAATAATAAAGCTTTAAATTCAGCATTAGCTGCGAAAGTTTGCCAATGTAAATGCATTTTCTCTGATCAGCCATTGTCAAAATGTAAGTGTTGCAGGCAGTAAAGAGTCCATTAATGCTACACACTTTCTCAGCAGTAATAGTTCCGGAACTATTTTCTCCATTCATTTTTCTCATAGCAGTTTAAATAAAAGGTCTTCATTAAAGCATTATAACCTATGATCAATTGTTTTTGTGAACAGATGGGGTAAACAAAAGCATATACAATCGATAAACCTCCTCTAAGCTTACAATAGCTCTGTCCTTACAGCTTTAGTTATTATTCAGTTATTGTTATAAAAATCAGTTACCTTATGGTGATAATCAATGGAGAACTCTGCCTGTTGGGCTCTTACGTTTGGATTAAATATGCATCCACTGAAGCAGGTAGAGAGATAAAGGTCTCTGGCAGCACTGACGTCTCTTCACATCTGACAGCTCAGTGCCTGCCTGGAGGACTGATGGGATACTGAAGGACTGCAGGGTTTGTTTTAGGCTCAAATCCAGTGTGTTTGCCTCTACCGTTGTGTGTTTATTGTGAAACGAATCTCTTATCATGGAAACGTTTTTTTCAAGTTAGGAAATGTGGGAAATGCATGCTGATTCCTTTGCTGGAAGACTTGAAATAGTTGGCTCTTGTGTTTCTTTACCTTAGAAATACAGTTGAAGTCAGAATTATTAACCCTCTTTTTTAAATATTTCCCAAATTATGTTTAACAGAGCAAGGAAATTTTCACAGTATGTCTGATAATATTTTTCCTTCTGGAGAAAGTATTATTTGTTTTATTTTGGCTTGATTAAAAGCAGTTTTTAAATAAATTTTTTTATTTTTATTTTTTTTTAATGCCGTCTCAGCATTGCGATGTCTATCGGCCATCGGCGATGGACGATGGCATCGTCTATCGGCCCAACCCTACCTCTAGTTTGGAAAAAGTCAGGAAAGTGGGTGAGTCCAGCTCTGTTTAGGTGGGAGTGTCGGGGGAGGGAAGGATTTGCAAATATGGTAGTTTCCATTTGGGCATGCAGACGCAGGGGAGAAAGACAGTGACTGTGTTTACATGGACATCAGTAATTGAATTATTTGCCAAATTCTTAATTTGTCGACTTTAACTGCAGTTTGGCACTTCCTCTTTTTATTCAGGAATATTTCCTACATGTCCCCCGTGACAAACGAGATATTGAAAACGGGGAACTGCTGGAGAGTGGAGTTTAAATGGTATGTTTTATACCGCACGGCGAATGGGAGAAAAAAATCCTCCACATTTCTCGGTAACTTAGATGCACTCGGCAGGTAGCACCAGAAAGCCGTGTGTGTATACTGTAGACTATCCTGTCACAAAATGCGGCGAAAACCCTACACGACAGTAAAAGTTTGATTGTGTTTACATGTTTACACTCGGAGAGCAGCATTTACAGCGGATTTTTCAGTCTATAATATTGTACTATAATATTGCAGTGATATTAACATACTGTAAACTTAGTAACTAAATCATTTTGACTGAGGTATGTCTTTAAGAACTGAAAGAGCACTGCTGAAGATAAGAACTAACTTTGCCATCTGAATAAACAAACAAAGGGCACTGCTCTCACTCACACAATCGACACAGGACAATCAATACAACCTGGAACTGTGTCTTTTTTAAAAGGAGACAAGCGGCAAATCCAGATTTCATCATTTCCAGATGCGAAAAGTTCTCGGGTAAAAAATGTTCCTTACAAACGCATTCTGTCGCATGCACTGTAATCCACATACGAGTCCAGCTGCGCTCTCATAGCGGGAATTGAAAACAAAACCTTCGTTGCAGCACATTAATAAACGCAGCACAATAATAAATGCAACACTGATGACCCATGTCTCCAAATTCTCGTTCTTTCACTTGTTTTGGCAACACAACATGGCGTCTCTCTGTCGTCTGAACACTGTAACAGGTAAAACAGTCTTCGTGACTATCATGCATATTAATGAAGTTGCGCCGCATACACAATAGGGCGCGCTGATTGGTTTGAACAAAGTCTTTCTCATGAATTAATGCCGCACACTCAGAGACGTCACGATGTACTCGCAGGTACAGACAGCCACTCTCCATGCTGGATTACACGCAAGTATCTCATGGCCGTGACGCAGCTTCAGAAATTCGTTTCAAACCGGAAGAACGAATTTGCTCAAAATAACACAAAAATAACCAATTTTCACTTTTTAGTGCATTATATGTGTCCTAATAGTGTTTATTGCAGCGGGGGACACAGATATGACTGTCAACAGCTCAAAACATGTGATTTGGTGTTTCGTAACCCTTTAATTTTGATCACTGTGTTTTCCACAGCGCAAAGGGTTTTTGACTATTTTGTAAAACACTGTTCTACTAAGCATGGTGTAACGGCAAAAATAATCTTTAAAATTTTGAAACACAAACTTTGTTTTTTCTGGGAAAAAAAAAACTAGTGCTCTTTAATTTTCATCTTTAACTCCACCGTATTAACTAAGAGCAAGCAAAAGAGATAGATTTGAACGTACACATTTAGAAACAGTTTCTGGCGAAGTTGCACATTCAGACTAAATGCCAGCGGCTGTGCGTTTCTCAGCATGCGTTCCTCCTCTCTGCTTCATCCTCAGTAAGTTAGTGCTCCCGTCTGAGCGGTCGATTCTTGGGCTGTGACTCCCGCTGGCCGATGCTCCTTTGGAGATGCTAAAGTGGCTGCTTTCCAAAGGCAGCTTCAGAGATTTTGAGGAATGATTATCCCTGGGCTTCTGGATGACCCGCGGCCGTATAATTCCCATCTGAGTTGATGCAACTCCAGCTTCACCGGCTTTTTCATTCGTGGGTGTTTTTGATAAATAATGCAACCTTACCTATCAGCATCAGTAGTCCGCAAAGCTTTCATAGGAGAATTGAGCTGCAAGGTCAGTTGGATAAGATGCAGCTGTAGGGATGCCTGTGCTGTGACTGTGATTAGGTTGGTTGTTCAATAACAGTAATGTGTTTTTTTTCTCGTGTGTGTAATCTTCCTTCCTAGTTTTCTCTGTGGAGATGAAATGAGTGATTGGTGGTGGTGGACGTGACACAAAAATAAAACTGCACCTTTGAAGAGTGCTGCATTTAATTTAAAAACGTTGATGGAAATATTATCTGTGAATTATACATACTTTAGAAGTATTCCAATGGGCAAAGATCAAGAATCAAAGCAATACAAGTTTAATGCTGATTTATATATATATATATTAGGGATGCAACAATACAGTTAGCTTACGGTTCAATACATACCTCGGTTTTTTAACACGGTTTTCGGTTCGGTTCGGTTCTGATGGCTTAACACATAAGTGTTTTTTTTTATTGTTATTCTATGCTTAGGCAATCGGAACAGTAAGAAAGAGAAAAAAATAAAAACGATTTATTGCAATACTCCTTTATTTTACTTCAAAGCCAAGAAAGGTTCACTAGTTCCTAGTGTATTGTATAATAAAAAAAAATTAACACTGAAATCTCACAGCTGCTGGTAGCCTATGTACAAACTGGGCAACACATAAATTCCTACATTTTAAAAATAAACATGCATGTGAAGTTAATAAACATAAATTGACCATTTCAAATAAACACATTTGTACTTTACACAAAGTGTAAAGTATTATTTTAATGATTATAGGGATCTTTATAACAATTCAAGATTTTTTTTAATCTAATTTGATGCATCACTTGCTTTTGTTTATATCTCGGACAGTTTTACCTATTAAAGTTTATTAAAATATTAATGACAACAGAACATGGGCTGCTCTACAAATATATTCTTTATTATGGCAAGAATAAAAGGCAAAAAAAAGCACACTTACTAAAAAATAGATTTAGATTTTTAGATTTAGCCGCTCCACAAGTCACATATTAACTGTCTGTCTAGTTTCTGTGCTATACTTATGCTAAAACGGTAATAATGGTCCAACTTTACTGATCATTATCACCAATATAAAGCCTAGAAAAACAGGGCATCAGTGTAAACCGAAAGGTTCAAATATTCATTTCCATTTCATTTTGGTTTTGTAGCTATTAAATTGTTTAAAATTCAAAATTGTAACATATACATCAGTGTAAAACTTATGACTGGTGGACAAACATATTTCTGTAATTGTGTACCTGGGTCTCCATTTTGCCTCTTTTGGCTTTAACAATCCCTCAGGTTTTTCCATACCTTTTAACAAAAACTTTCCTCTTTTCCCACGGCTGTTCCTATTTCTAGCCAAGAATGATTGTTCATCAGGTTATCTGTATGATCACGGATCATAAAGATATGTGTACAGTCGTACTGTTTCAGACAAATTCTCTTCAAAGTGTTTTATATTCAACTCAAATCAAACGCGGCGCAGCGCACTGTTCGCTTGGGTCTCAAAACGTCACATTCGCCGCGCGCACTCAAGCGAACTTGCGGACGCGTCGAGTATAAACCCGAAATGTCCCAACACCGCGGACACCGGCGCTTCCTCCTCACTTTACAATGTTAAAGTGTGGAATGATGGTTGAGCGCCCCCTAACTTTAGAGCATAGTGATTGAATATTTACTCGCGGGGAGAAGTTTCCTCATCTCAGCCCGTAGATTTACAGGCACACACAGTCTATTCGGAGAGAAATAAAACGCACATAAATTATTTAAACGTAAAACCGGAAAAAAAGCAATTCACAAGCGCGTATTGAACCGTGGATGTCGTACCGAACGCTTCAATATTGTATTGAGAATTGTGGCATCTTTAATATATATATATATATATATATATATATATATATATATATATATATATATATATATATATATATATATATATATATATATATATATATATATATATATATATATATATATACAGTTCAATTCATCTTTATTTCTATAGCACTTTTACAATGTAGATTGTGTCAAAGCAAACATAGAAGTTCTAGTAAATTGAAACTGTGTCAGTCCAGTTTTCACAGTTCAGTTTAGTTGAGTTCAGTGTGGTTTAAATCCATCGATGCGCACCTCCACAAGTCCTGAACCATGCAAGCCAGTGGCGAGTGGCGAAGAACAAAACTTCACCATACATTAGAATGTTTATTATTTTTATTTATTTATTGTTTTTTTTCTTAAATAATGGCTGTCATACGTATCATGCAATAGCGTTACAATAGTTTATTTACCAAATAATTTGGTAAGACAAGAATCATATTTTGACGTATTGAAAGATTTTTTTCAAGGATGACCGTTTAGTACCAGAATACAAATCAATTATAGTTTTAAAGTCATTATAATTTTTTTTCATTATAAATTTTGCAACAGCATATTTTCAAACACTGCTTCTGATTTCTAATAAAAACGAGTGTGATTTTTACAGTTGTAGGCATGATGTTTACACATACATCAGTGTTCAAACAACATGCAGAATTGAATTTCACATGATACGCCCCCTTTAAATGCGTGCCGTCTTGAGCACATATTGAGTGTGGGCGTCTGTCTGCATGTTTCTCTGCATGTGTGCATTGAGACTGAGAGACAGACGGACTGAAGGTGTAAAGTAGCGCGTGGATCTTTCCTTATCTCACCCCTCTCTCTGGCAGGACTGTTTCGCCAAACCACTGAAGCAGAAAATGCTGTGTAACAGAGAACAGGGATTGCAGTCAGAATCACCCTTAGAAGAAATGTATTGCTATTAGTATGTTTCTATACTATTAGTATCTTTCTTTATTACTAGAATTGCTAAGGCAGTCTCTTTTTTTATTTTGTATTTTAATAGCTTTTAAAGAAATCCCATTTAACTATAGTACACGGACTTTTCCTAATTGTGAGTATATTTCACTCTAACATTGTTATATTATTGTAATTACAAAACACAATAGAGTAATTCTGCCTCGAATGGCCATAACAGTCATGTTGACCTCATGCATTTCAGTGTTCGCAACTTTCAATTTGTTACAGAAAGGTCAGAATGACCTCTAATGTCATTTTAGTTAGAGATCATTCTTTTACTTGATCTCTAACTCTCTAATGGCGAGTTCAGACTGCATAATTTTAGCCCTAATTTTGACTCGCCGACAGGTTTTGAGAAATCGCCGACAAGTGCCTGAAATCACACGCAAATCGATGCTCGTTCACGGGACTGACAGTCACACATTATGAACCAGAGGTGGAACTGAGTCATTGTTTGGCAAGTCAAAAGTTAGGCCCCGTTTACACTAATGCGTTTTCGTTTTAAAATGGCGAGTTAGATCAAAAACGATCCGCGTCCACACTAGCGTTTCATCTAGCGTTTCTAAACATATCTCCGTCCACACCACTCCACCAAAAACGTATATCACATGACCATTCGCGCACTCTGGGCATGGGCGTTCAAGTATAAACAGAAAGCATGCGTCTCGTTCGGCATTTGGTTATTGTTAGTCAACAAACGCTGGTTGAACGATGAACGCGAGCGATTAGCGAGTTCTCGAACAATAGCTTGCCTCTTGCGAATATATGCAGCTGCTGTAGTAAAAAAGGCAGAGTTTAACTGCACAATGGCGCCTAAATCCGACAATAGTGCAAACAACGCTCCCATTTCTGTGTCAATGTTGTTGTTTACAGTGAAGGCTGGTCTCCCGTCTTCCGGTAGCGTTATAGTCATGTGATAGGGGCTTGACAAGTAAGGGAAGGATACGCAGTGACCCAAAAGCCCCAATCAGGTAGCGAATCTCAGCAGCCACGCCTCCGTTTTCAGATGTCTCCGTTTTCCCCCATCCACACTGAGACGGAGCAGCAGCGTATTAGAATGAAAACGACCTGTCCAGCGTTTTCAAAATGTTCCGTTTTCGGGGCTCGAAAACTCCGGCGTAGTGTGGACGGATGGCGTAACCGTAGCAAAACTTATGCGTTTTAAAACGAAAACGCATTAGTGTAAACAGGGCCTTAGTCTCAATTCATTGCCCTCAAGTCCCAAGTCAAGACAGACAAGTCCCAAGTCAAAGGCCAACCAGTCTCAAGTCAAGTCCAAAGTCCTACGGTTTGACTTTCGAGTCTTTTAAACAGAAAAATAAAATGTATACAGATTAAGTATGGTTGTAAGATCTGTATTTATTAAACAAAACTTTTTTTATGAAAGAACATTGCTCAGATACATAAAAATACAAATGTAATTTTCTGAAAAAGTGCTGAACAGTGCTGCGTCTCGTCTCCACAGCGTATTGCACAAGAACGAGTTGACCTTGTATTGCAAAACAGGTCTGAAAAACTGAACCAACTTTCTGAAATTGTCTTCACCTGAAATGATTGTTTCAAAACCAAAAAATATCCTTAAACTAAAAACTGTCTTCACCCTCAAAACATGTACTTGGATGAATAGAGGATCAAAAATATAGTCCTCCAAACAGTTTTACTTTACTTAAATGTATCACCACAAAATATATACTTTTCAGTGTGTTTAGAAGTGTAACCAGAACCTTTTCAAACATGTCTCCACTTTATACAAGAAAATCACACCCCAAAAATCAGTGTCCTGACTCTCCGAAACTCTGTCACAAAATGTCCACAGTTTTGCAAAACAGTCCCTTTTTAAGTTTTCAAACATTTTTTGCTCCAGTTTCCCCCACAGTCCAAACACATGCGCTATAGGTGAATTGATTAACTAAATTGGTTGGAGTGTATCAGTGTGTGCTTGAATGAGTGTGTATGGGTGTTTCCCAGTACTGGGTTGCGGCTGGAAGGGCATCCACTGTGTAAAACATATACCGGAATAGTTGGTGGTTTATTCCGCAGGGACAACCTCTGAAATAGACTAAGCTGAAGGAAAATTAATGAATGAATATTAATTTCATTAGAATGAAATTCTGTGTTATGTGTGTTATCTTAGACCTGACTTATGGCCAAGAATTAGGTTTATTAAGTCTATACAAAATTCATTGCATGCCGACACCTGTATATTAAAGGCTGTTACCCCTGCCATAAAACACAGCCCCTCTGAAATGTGTATCTATTAACTTAAATTGATCATTTTTTAAACAGAATTATGACACTAATGAGAGTGAACCCTTCCCTTACAGAAGATTACAGATTTTCTTTTACATTTATTTGTAAAGCTATTGCGTTTTAAAATGCGCTTCACTTATTGTTTTTGCTTTATCCATCATGATAACAATCATATTATGTTTTCATTAATTATGGCCTTTGGTTTTTATGTAGACTGAGAATCCCAATGAAAGTCTATGAAAGGGGTGCATTTTATGGCAGGGGTGCATTTCTCTGCACAACACCTGTTGCACAACGCATGGGCGGTGCGTGAGCAGTGCCTATTTTGCATGTTCATAACCGGGATTCATACCGGGAGCAGGAACTCGAGCAGCGCATCAGCGTCAAGCAGGAACGGCGCGAAGAGCGCGGGGGTATGTTTTTTGTGTGCATGCGTCAGTTTGTTTTTGATTACTTTCACCAGCGTTGGATCGGTTGCAGATAGAGAGAATAACATCTTTATAAAACGATATTATAATGGAAAAAAAATAATTCACGGGATGATTTTTCTGAGAAAATAGATGTGTGAGAGCGTGAGAAAACTCAATTGCGTGACTCTCACGCCAAATGTGTGAGAGTTGGCAGCCCTGACGTAGGCTACCTCATACAAACAATCCGGCTTTCAAAATCCCGATCAGTATGAACCAGCAGGAGTTTGCAGATTTCAGTGTTTGAAAGGTGACGTTGAGGAAATGTACAGTCTCATTGATATAAACCTGCAACTAGTAAATTTCTTAGCTGATAAGGTGGTCTTGACATTCATTCAAAACTTACCCTTCTTTGTGCAACTTCAAGTGTCGAACAAAGTTGGAAGTTGTGGCATCTCCGTCTGTAATCTTCGACCTGCATGTTTTACATACTGCAATTCGTTTTATTGTTGACCACCTAGTAATATTTATAGCCAAACAAAACTATCTTCGGTATCAATTCGCAAACTGGTGCGTTCACGTTGTTGTCATGTTGGATGCTGTCGAATCAAAACAATGTACGGTACTTTGATTGGATGTCGTGCCGAATGCGCGCATGCTCTCTGTCACACACGCATACAGACACACATAATCAGAGATAGAGCAGTCCATGTCAACATACTTTTTATCTTTGGGGTTTTTATGGGAAGTAGCAAGTCTTTACAAGTCAATAGGCGCAAGTCCAAGTGAAAGTCCAAGTGGGTATCTGCAGGCCAGCGGGAGGTTGGGGGAGAAGTCAAAAGTGCTCATTTATTCATTCATTTTCTTTTCAGCTTAGTCCCTTTATTAATCTGGAGTCGCCACAGCGGAATGAACCGCCAACTTATCCAGCACGTCTTTACGCAGCGAACGTCTTTTCAGCCGCAACCCATCTCTGGGAAACAAACCGTCATTGGGTGACAAGCAAATCGTACTAAATTGTACGAATGAGATCGTATGATTTCATACATTGTAAAACCCAACAGTCAGCTTTATCAAATGAAATGAGTGTAGTTAACTCAAATTTACTGAAAGTTAATTCTACTCATTAAAAAAAAGTTTTGAACTCGGTGTTGAAGGTAATGAGTTACTTAAATACCTCATTACTTCAACTTAAATGGAGTAAGTTCACAGTACTCATATGGATTAGTTTTTTTTAACTCAAATGGTTTGTAGAATTCAGTTTCCTCAAACGCTTTGAGTTGCCTTAACTTATTGGGTTTTACAGTACTCAGTTGGTTTGAGTTCTCTTCATTTATTGGGTTTTACTGTGCTCAAAATTGCTTTGTTTACTCAAATGGATTAAGTTCACAGTACTCATTAGGATTAGTTTTTTAATTTAAATGGTTTGTTGCAATCGGTTTCCTCAAACGGTTTGAGTTGTCTTAACTTACTGGGTTTTACAGTGTACGAATTAACCACTAAATCAAAAAGTTATGAATTGCTGTTAGATCACTTACAAGTTAATTTTTTAATTTTACACAAAATAATAAAATATATGTCATATATGCAACAAATATTTAGAAAAATGGAAAAATCGCTGCTTAGATATGAACTTTTTCCAACCATTGGCATTACAAATATGTACATACTGTATATGTTTAACATTCACTCAAAAAATAACATTTGCTGTTTGTTCAAACTACTTATTTAATATACGCTGAAACAACTAAAATGTCAAGCTTTTTGGGGCTACAACTTAATTGTTTTTTGTTCAGTTCACTTAAATTTGTAAAAACAAACGTGTTAACTTAATTTCTTCATTATGTCACAACGCAAATCGTTTGTTTGGAACCCCTCATTTTTTACAGTGTTTGAAGTTGATCAAAACCTTATATATTAGGGCTGCATAATATATCGTTTGAGCATCAATATCGCAATGGGGTTATAAATAAACTAGGAAAAAATACATAAGATGTGATTTGTGGAGTCCTAGCAACGTTTAACTCTGTTGTGTGAAAGCTTTTTATTTAGATTTGTTTTTAAAGCCTGTGACTGTAAGATTTCAAGCAAAACTCTATTTAATCACAAGAAATTATAAAGTTTGTCACTTTAATGAAGATGAATTGTTTTTTTATTTATACAATGAGGACTACAGTGTTATTTTATATTTGATTATTAAATTTCTGTACTTCAAGACTCCAGAAAATCATTAAGTTTTTCAATCATTTCTGCTTATTTCATTGTTATCTTTGTTCTATTGTTTTCATCAATTTCTTAAATTAAAAAATATGTATTTTTAGGGATAATTTTGTATGATTTATGCAGATGCACTCCCCTACAAAATCATCCCAATCAATAAATATACCGTATATCCAGTTGATATAACAATATCCAGTTAAAACCAGAAGTTTACATACACTGTATAAAAAGGCATATAAGCATTTAAAAAAAGTCAGATGTTAATGTGACTAAACTTTTTCTCTTTTAGGTAAGTTAGGATTATCACATTTGTTTCTGTTATGCTTAATAGCAGAATAATGAGAGAGATATTTTTTGAGAATTTGTTATAACTTTTCTTGAAAGTCAAGTTTACATACAATAAGATTATTATGCCTCTGAAAAAGCTCAGATGATGGTGTCTAGGTTTTGGAAGTTTATGATTGGCTAATTGACAACATTTGAGTTAATTGGAGGCACAACTGTAGAATAGTATTTAAGGAAAACCTTCTTGTGTGACAACATGGGAAAATCAACAAGCCAGAGTCAACAAAAAAGCCAGATTACAGTTTGCTAAATTACACTAGGAAAAAGAATAACTTTTGGAGACATGTCCTGTGGTCTGATGGAACTAAGATTGAACTGTTTGGCCATAATGACCAGTGTTACATTTGGAGGACAAAGGGGAAAGCTTACAAGGCTAGGAACACCATCCCAACTGTGAAGTATAGGGGTGACACCATCATGTTGTAGGGCTGTTTTGCTGCAGGAGGGACTGGTCCACTTCACAGCATAGATGGCATCACAAAGAAAGAACTTTATGTAGAAATACTGAAGCAAGATCTCAAGACATCAGCCAGGAAATTAAAACTTGGCCACAAAAACAGACCATGACCCCAAGCATACTGCCAAATATTAGTTAAAATGTGCTTTAAGGACAACAGAGTGAATGTTTTGGAGTGGCCATCACAAAGCCCTGAACTCAATCCTATAGAAAATGTGTGGGCAGAGTTGAAAAAGCTTGTGCGAGCAAGACAGCCAACAAATCTGACTCAGTTACACCAATTCTGTCAGGAGGAATGGGCCAAAATTCCTTCAAACTATTGTGAGAAGCTTGTGGAAGGATACCTAAAACATTTGATCAAAGTTATACAGTTTAAAAGCAAAGCTAAAAAAATACCAAGGAAATGTAAACTTTTGACTGTCTAGAAATTAATAAAAAATTCTCAAAAAAAAGTTATCTCATAATTCTGGCATTTAGCAAACGTAAATCATTTAGGTTATCCTAACGAACCTAAAATAGTAGACGTTTAGTATGATTTACCATCAGATATTTTAAAAAAATGGTTATGTTTCTTTTTTTATAGTGTATGTAAACTTCTGGTTTCAACTGTATGTTGTAGAAAAGCAAAATATCGCAATGTAAGTTTTTTTTTTTTCAATATCGTGCAGCCTTATTATATATACTTGAACATATATGTACGTATTTGTAATTCCATTTCTGCAATATTTTTACATATATAACGCATACATGACATATATTTTATATTTGTGAAATATAAACTTAATAATAAAATTTCTGTGTGGGAAGGATTGTATTCGTACAATGCCTGCAGCTTTCAGATGGCATTATTTCATTTGGAGTCTCCAAATATCTAGAAATCACAGTAGAATCAGGCCAGATTTCTCTGAGATGAGAGCTATACTGTTGATCTGAATAATTCATGAGAACGGTATGCCTGAGTAACTCCTTATTACCTCGTAAGAGCAGGTAAATTATTCATAAAATGAACATCTCAGGTTGTATTTCAAAAAAAAAAGAAAAAGAGATGAAATAAGATTTGCGATTTAGTGTCCTGTGCAGAAGAAAATAGATTTTAGCTTCGGATGTTCCCATCGTGCTCATCGATATTCTTGTCAGCGAGGAACAGCTCCTTTCTCTATATGACAATGAGAAATAAATGAAGCCGCAGAAATTCTGGAGCGACGTGCCACTTTTGTTCGTCCACAGATAGAGATTCTCACTCTTTCTTTCTCAGATGGGTTGTCTTTATCATAAGCAGTGGCTGTTGGGGACTGAGGTGCTGGGGTAATTACTCCTCTGTTGGAGAGGGTTAGAAATGGACGCCCCTTCAGAAACATTGAATTGTGGTGATTTCTTCAGAGTCGGATGCTTTTGATCTCAGCGGTGGCTTTGTGACAGACGATTCGGCCCAATTAAGTAATTGAGAAAAGTGCGTCGTTTGGTTTAGATCAACTTGTCTGCACTGAGGGCTGGATATATACAGTGATCAGCTTGATGTGGATGTGTATTCTTTTTATATAAATTTATTTATTTTTTACTTTTTATGACCCTAATCATTGGTTAGCACTGTCACCTCACAGCAAGAAGGTCGCTGGTTCAAGCCTCGACTGGGTCAGTTTGCATTTCTGTGTGGAGTTTGCATGTTCTCCCCTTGTTCGCCTAGGTTTCCTCCAGATGCTCTGCTTTCCCCTAAAGTCCAAAACATGCGATATAAGTGATTTGGTTGTAGTGAGTGTGTGTGTGTGAATGAGTGTTTCCCAGTACTGGGTTGTGGCTTGAAGGGCATCCGCTGCATAAAACATATGCTGGAATAGTTAGCGGTTCATTCCGCTGTGGCGACTCCTAATAAATAGGGACTAAGCCGAAGAAAAAAAAAGAATGAATGAATGACCCTGGATCACAAAACCAGTATCAGGGGGGTCATTTTTTGAAATAGATATTTATACTTCAGCTGAAAACTAAATAAAAATGTTAAGAGGACAGGGCATTGTCTGGTGGAGATACAACTGTTTGAAAACGTGGAATCTGAAGGCTTAAAAAAATCTAAATCAAAATAATGAATAAACTGCATTCGCAATTGTTCAAGTTAAGTGCTTAGCAATGCATATTATTATTATTTGTTTACAGTTTTTCTCAGTCGCTTTGGTACATTTCTTAGATCAGAATTGAAATTTGAAAAACAGTAAGTGCATTTCTCAAAATATTGCATAGAATATAGAACAATCTTCTTTCAGATTCACATTCATTAGAGAAAGTCAACATTCGCCTGGGAGAAATTGACCAACTGTAGACAGATTTAGAAAATAAAGTCTAATGGAAATGTATAGAAACATTACATAAAATTATGATAAAATATTATGACAACTAGTTCAGCTATTTCGCATGTAAAGACTTATGCCATGAACTATTACAGTTTTTCTCAGTGGATTTGGTGCATTTCTCTCAACACTATTTACATTTGCACAACAGTTAATGCATTTATCAAAACATTTAGTACAAACTGCAAAACCTAGTGGATAACCTGCAAAAGCGTGTCACTTGCTCAAAATGGAGAGCTCATTCCTCAAAAGCAAGTATTGATGTCAATGAAAATGTCAGTGTCATAAAGATGAAAAGTCCTGACACCATTGTTTATGAACAAGATAGTCAAATGGCTTTGTCATGTTTTCATTATGACAGTTTATGACAGTTTACTCTGTACATTTTTTCCACTTGCTGAAAATGCTCAAGACAGCACTACATACTATTTGCACAGCCATTTGAAAACTACAGTAAAGTTAGACATCACTGCATTTAGTGAGGTATCTGAGTACAAGACACTGAATATGTGTTTCACATTTTTACTGCATTTACTCTTTACAATTCTAATTTATTCACAGCATTGTGCTAAAGAATAAATACACCCTTATTTACAACAAACATAAACTTCCTTTGGGTAGAGCTGTGCACAACTGTAAACCATATTGCAGTATATTGGAACTGAACCTACAACATACATACTGTAGGTCTGTAAATTCATGACATTGTTAAATTTAGAGGACATTTTCAGCAAAAAAAAAAGATTACATTTTTAAAATAAAATTTGCTTAACAAATTTTGACAACTAGTTCAACATTTTTGTATGTAATGACTCAAGTAATGAAATGAGGACTATTAATTTGATATGGAATGACTATTCAGCATTCACAAGTTTAGTTACAGTTTTTCTCAGTGGATTTGGTGAATTTCTCTCAACACTATTTACATTTGCACAACAGTTAATGCATTTCTCAAAACAATTAGTACAAACTGCAAAACCTAGTTGATAACCTGCAAAAGCGTGTCACTTGCTCAAAATGGATAACTCATTCCTCAAAAGCAGGTATTCATATCAATGAAAGTTTCAGTGACATCAAAATGAAAAGTCCGAACACCATTGTTTATGAACAAGATAGTCAAATCGCTTCATCATTTTTTTATTATGACAGTTTACTCATTATTACATTTACTCCTATGCAAAAAAAGTCAGATTTTGGTGACACTTCCTGAAAATGCTCAAGGCAGCACTACTGTATATACTATTTGCACAGCCATTTGAAAACTACAGTAAAGTTAGACATCACTGCATTTAGTGAGGTATCTGAGTACAAGACACTGAATATGTGTGTTTCACATCTTTACTGCATTTGCTCTTTACAATTCTAATTTATTCACAGCATTGTGCAAAAGAATAAATACACCCTTATTTACAACAAACATAAACTTCCTTTGGGTAGAGCTGTGCACAACTGTATAAAATATTGCAGTACATATTGGAACTGAACCTACAACATTCACAGGTCTGTAAATCAATCATGAAATTGTTCAATTTAGGAGACATTTTCAGGAAAAAAAAGATTAAATTTTTTTAAATAAAATTTGCTTGACTGATTTTGACAACTAGTTCAACATTTTTGTATGTAATGACTCAAGTAATGAAATGAGGACTATTAGTTTTATATGGAATGACTATTCAGCATCCACAAGTTCAGTTAATTTTGACTGACATGACATAAGTAAATGATAATGTTACAAACAGCAGAGAGTTGCATGAAAGCAATTGATGCATGTCCAAAAGCATTTGCAATTTGTTGGAAGGAATGAGAAACTGCTACTATGATGTGCACAAATGACTAATTGTTTTGAGAAATGCATTAACTGTTGTGCAAATTTAAATAGTGTTGTGAGAAAAGCACCAAAGTGACTGAGAAAAACTGTAAATGTCGTGGGGGGTGGGATTGTTCAACAGAGACCATTATAATGGATTTTGATCAACATGACATAAGCAATTGATAATGTAGGAAACGGCAGAGATATGTACATAATCATTTGCATGGATGTACCAAAGCATTTGCAACTTGTTCAAAGGAATGAGAAACTGCTTTTCTGATGTGCACAAGTGACACAATGATGTGAAGATTGAACAGGGAGTTTTGAGAATTTCAGTTCTGATCTGAGAAATGGACCAAAGCGACTGAGAAAAACTGTAATACATTTACTGTAGGAAATTTTTCAAAATGTCTTCATGAAACATGATTGTTATTTAATATTTCTATGATTTTTGGCATAAAATAAAAATCAATAATTTTGACCCATGCAATGTGTTTTTGGATATTATATACTTTTGCAACTTAAGACAAAATAGTTCCTAAACATCCAAATTAACTTTGTATTTCACCAAAAAAAAAAAAAAATGATAATGTAAAAAGTAGATTAGATTAGGAGTCCATAGAAATGATGAAACTTTTTATTTATTTAATTATTTAACCAGGAATGTCCCATTGAGATACAATATCTCTTCTACCAGGAAGTCCTGGTCAAGACAGGCAGCTAGGACAGAGTTACAAAAAATACATATCACAACACATAGACGCACACAAAAACAATATAAACCATAATCAATTGCACAAAAACATGTGCATTGTTCTAAATCGACAGTCTTTACAATATTTTAAATATATATCGATAGATGGTACGGATTTCATATGTAGTCTATCTTGAAGCTCATTCCATACATAAAATAAAATAAACATAAAATAAAAATATTAGTACTTCAGTGAATAGTAATATATGTTAAGATATATTACACACATAAACAGATATTAGTATAAAAAATTAACAGATAAATAAAAAATGGATAATTTTTTTTAATAAGTTTAATAGTTTTACAATAAATACCAATAACACAATTAAAGATTTAACTTTAAATAAGAAATTTAATAAAAAGAGATTTAAATTAAATACATTTAAAGTAGTTGAGTGTGCAACACAGCTCTAAGTGAATGAAAACATCCATCTGAGTGTTAAATCTGAAAGCGCACCTTGTTTAAAAATATAGATTTTTGAAATAAAAGATTTGACTCAGAGTCATTTAAATGATTTGTCGTTTGTCTGGATTATTTGCCTGTTCATATTGACGTCGATACGAAACAATATCAAATATGTTCTGTGCCGGATCCGGTAAAACGTGAACGTGCCTTTCCCTTCAATTGCTCAGAAAAGACTATTTATGTATGAGTCTTTGTCAGAGTTTGACAGGAACTTTATCAGTACACAGTTGATGGATCAGTTTCTTCCTCCATTTCACAAGTGTAAGTGGTACGTGCGATTAAAATTGTTGCCTTGTTTTCTCTAGCTTGCAAATTATGTATTTAATTGTGTTTTGTTACTTGTAATCACTCCACGTGGCTTGTACAGTATCTGTTTAACTCTTTACATTCTCATATCGCGTCGTAAACCACGTTACAAAAAAATTGACGCGTGTCGCTTTGTTTATAGATTTAAATGCGTTTGTGAGCTCGCAATCCTCTGCCGCTTGTCTTTGCTATGGCCACCTGTATGGTCAGCTGTTCTTACACACACGTGGCGGTCAAGTTTTAAAATTGTTCAGCTTTTTGCCGCTGTGTGGATTAATAATGAATGTGTGTCACGATTTTTACTTATGGTTCAGAATAGAGTAAAATGCTGGTTGCACTCCTGCATTGGGCTCACACATATACTCTGCACTCTGACTACTTCAGTGTTGATAAGCCGTGGTGGGTGTTTCTCTCTGTCTCCCGCTGAACGCAGTCGACCAATCGCAACAGACTGGGTCATTGGACCAATCAGCGCAGATAAGCATCGTGCTAAGAAGGGGTTTGGGAACAAATGAATCACTAAACGAATCATATGGGAGTCGTTGGGATAATTAAGTAAAAATAAATGCATATTATAAGAAAATGAAAGTGTTTTTTGACATTGCATACATATCAACCTGTTGTTAGAGACCCCAAAAACCAAAATATGACCTTTTTTAATGCATAGTGGCTCTTTAAATACCTTAATTAAAAAAGGGTTTTATGAATGGTAATCATTCTTCATGGATCCACTTGTGCCAATAAAGAACCTGCATGTTTTTGCTGGACTGTATGATATATTAAATGTTTATTTGATTATTTAAGATTAAAAATAACAGACATTTTATTCATTGCATTACTTATCACGTTAGTATGATCAAGAGAAATATAGTTGGTGGTGTTGATTTTATTTTTAATAAATATGCCATATGCATTTATTCAAACACTTGATATGCATTAGATGTTCCTCATTAACCTTTCCATCAAGCCATATGTGTTTTTAATCATAATTTTTCATTTGCATGATCTTCATTAGTAGCACAGAGCTGTACTTCACACGGAGAAACCCGCTGGAGTTTCTGCATTCGTTATGAAAGAGTGATGTCACTGATAAACATCTTTCTGATTAGTAAACGATAGTAAGTGTCAGTTGCAGATAGTGAATGCATAATTAATTAAGTCATCAAGATGTTAATTGCTGGGATTTCCATCTTAATTGAGGTAGTAATCACATTTATACTGATCAGTATGACTTTGAAGAAATAGTTAATAGCACATACTCGTTGTGTGAAAAAAAACCCTCATAAATGACTTTAAAAAGACAGTTCAAACAAGAGTAAAAATTATGTTCACATACAATGCATGAAAACAAACAGTATATTATCCACTTGTGCATTATTTTGTTGAATACTAAACAAGATGTTTTAAAGCAGTCAATATGGCCACTCTAGCAAAGGAAGCCTCACCTTCTATCTGCTTGTTAAGTGTGACGTCACGCAAAGCGGCTTCCGTGTCCAAGTGCTCTATCACACTGTATAGGGAGACTCATTGAATGGTACTAATAAACGTTTACAAAGCAATGTAATACTTTTGAAAATCACGATCACAATATACATATACAGTTGAAACCAGAAGTTTACATACACTCTAAAAAAAGGAACATAACCATTTTTTAAAAATGTCTGATGGTAAATCATACTAAACGTTTACTATTTTAGGTCCGTTAGGATTACCTAAATGATTTACATTTGCTAAATGCCAGAATAATGAGAGAATTTTTTTTTGAGAATTTTTTATTCATTTTTATTAATTTCTAGACAGTCAAAAGTTTACATACATTTCCTTGGTATTTTTTTTTAGCTTTGCTTTTAAACTGTATAACTTTGGTCAGATGTTTTGGGTATCCTTTCACAAGCTTCTCACAATAGTTTGAAGGAATTTTGGTCCATTCCTCCTGACAGAATTGGTGTAACTGAGTCAGATTTGTTGGCTGTCTTGCTCGCACAAGCTTTTTCAACTCTGCCCACAAATTTTCTATAGGATTGAGTTCAGGGCTTTGTTCATGGCTTTGTTTCCCCCACAGCCCAAAAACATGCACTATAAGTGAATTGAATAAACTAAATTGGCCGTAGTGTATGTGTGTGAATGAGTGTGTATGGATGTTTCCCAGTACTGGGTTGCAGCTGGAAGGGCATCCGCTGTGTAAAACACATGCTGGATAAGTTGGCGGTTCATTCCACTGTGGTGACCCCTGATGAATAAAGGCTAAGCTGAAGGAAAATGAATGATAGAATGAGTGCTGTTATGCACTGACTTGCATTGTATAAATCCCCTATAACCACACTTTCAGCTAAAAACTGTAACATGTTTTATTTATTATTTAAAAAATGTACATTTTCTATTCTGAAAAATACAGAAATCTATATTGATATACTATTTTTAACATACTATGATAATCCTGCTGTATAATACGGACATTTTTGCTCACTGGAACGTATGCACAATGTCTCAAAGGACACGAGCATTGGCAGGTTCTCTTAAAACAAAAGTTAAATCATAATGAGCTTCGTATTGGCCTGATGGGAAGAAGATGGTTTAAGCAGGAGACTTGAAGTACAGTATAATGGTATGCCGCACTGCTTCATCAAACTTAATTAGGGGTCTAAAAGACAGGAAAACTTGGCTGTGAACCAAGAAGAGGTGTCATGACCAAGAGCAGAACGCAGCAGACAAGCACATAAAACTTTTATCCAACCATTAACACACGTCCCGCAGAGACGCCTGTCAAATGGCACAAAAAAATGAGTAGTGATCACAGCTATGTTGTCAATCAGAGACCTTGAGCAAGCAGCAAGACTGCTTAATTGGTGCAATTGCATGGCATACTGATGAATACGTGTGACATCGTACAACTAAGTAATTGTTTAGCTGCGGCGTTATGCAGATTCAAGTTCAGACTTGCAATTTAGCTGACACTTTCATCAACCTTCAGTTCAGGCATTAAATGAAAAAAATAATCATTAAAGCAACTTTTATTTTTTTTAAACCAAAAACTAGTTTGAAACAAAGCTACTACCTGAATGTGATTGAAGAAACAAAATGTCATACATTTCACATGCAATTTAAAACAACAACAACAACAACAACAAAATACATTTGCAAATAATGCGGCATGGTGGCTCAGTGGTTAATACTGTCACCTCACAGCAAGAAGGTCACTGGTTCGAGTCCTGGCTGGGCCAGTTGGCATTTCTGTGTGGAGTTTGCATGTTCTCCCCGTGTTCGCATGGGTTTCCTCCGGGTGCTCCGGTTTCCCCCACATTCCAAAGACATGCGTTATAAGTGAATTGAGTAGGGCTGAACCTTCCCAATTTAAGGTACTATTATTGGGCTGCTCAGTTGAGGGCTATCACAGCTTGGCTTGGTGTTAATAAGGAAGCAGACTGGGTTAGTATTGAACAGAATTCACTTCCTGGAGTGTCTCTGAAAGACCTGCCAATCTTGGATTTGCCAGCACAAAAGGGAGTGAAAAAAACAAATATATGGATTAAACACACTGTAAAAATTTGGTCAACAGTACAAAAAGCATTCAAAGGAACATTAGCTTTATCACATGCAATACCCATTAAAGATAACCCAGAATTTCGGTCACACTTTATTTCGATGGTCCGTTTGTTGAATATAAGTTACATTGCATCTACATGTCAACTAATTCTCATCAGATTATAAGTAGACTGTTAGGTTGGGGTTGGGGTTGGGGTTGGGGTTAGTGTAAGTTGACATGTACTTGCAAAGTTTCTTATAGTCAGTTAAATGTCTGTTGAAGGACTGTTAAATGTCAGTATCAACAGATATTAAGCAGACAGTTTGCTAATACTCAAATGGACCATCAAAATAAAGTGTTACCAGAATTTCTTCCTTCTATAAAGAATGGTGTCTTCAGCAGATGGGAAAAGAATGGGTTAAAAATAATTAATCAACTTTTTGATGGGGAGACCTAATTATCCTTTTCTCAATTGTCCAACAGATTTACACTGAAATCTAATGATTTCTTTAGATATTTACAACTGTGACACTGTCACAAATCATAAACAGTTGGATATTATTAAAAGATCTCCAACAAATATAGAAAAATATTTTATAGATATCATTGAACATAGTCTGCCTACTAAAAATCATGTAACCCATTTACTGTATATAGAAAATTAATGCAGGATAAATCTGACGACTCTTATTATATCAAAAGAAATTGGGAATTGGAGTTAAACACTATAATAGAGGATGAAATGTGGGAACAAATATCCACAAATTGTCATAAGGGTATAAGCAATCAAATATGGAAGGAGTTCGACTGGAAGATGAAGATGAGGTTTTTCAGAGTTCCATTAGTGGTCGCAAAATTCGATAGTTCTATACAGTTATCACAATGCTGGAGAGATTGTGGAGAAGTGGGGGACTATGTTCACATATTTTGGGAGTGTCCCAAAATACAAGTGTGTTGGCAGGGGGTTAAAAGAGAGGTTAGTAAAGTTTTAGGATACGACATACCAATGCACCCAGTATTTTTTTTGCTTGATGGCTTCCCCCCTGATCAGTTCAGTAAGGCTCACCTATCTACACTACATATATTATTAATAACAGCTAGGAAGATAATTACAGTGAACTGGACGAAGACCTGCCGATATACTTTAGCCGAATGGACACAGAGGCTGAAACAGATATATATATACAGTATATATATATATTTGAGAAAATGACTGCAGGTTTGCAGTTGAAATCAGACCTTTTCCAACAGACCTGGACATTAATCAAAACATACTTACTTGATCTTTGAAAAACTGTCAGGGGCTTTGTCTTTGTCTTAGTTATTGCCTTTATATTGGAGTTTGTTTATGTATTTATTTATTTATTTATTTATTTATTTATCTACCTTTCTTTTCCCCCCCTTTATTTTATTTTTAATTTTTTTAAGCTGTCACTATTATTTGGCTATTATTATAATTTCTATTAATTATTATTTTCTATCTATTTGTTTTTTTTTTGTTTTTTTTGTGATTGTAAACATCCTAGGTAAATGTTATTTGTATATTATGTTTATAAAAACTTTAATAAAAACACAGTTAAAAAAAAAAAGTGAATTGAGTAAACAAAATTGACCATAGTGCATGAGAGCATGTGTGAGTGTATGGGTGTTTCCCAGTATTGGGTTGCGGCTGGAAGGGCATCCGCTGCGTAAAACGTATGCCGAAATAGTTGGCGGTTCATTCCGCTGTGGCGACTTCAGATAAATAAGGGACTAAAATGAAGGAAAATTAATTAATGATTTGCTAATAAGACATGGCGATCGGCTTTGGCGATCGTAGATGTGTACCTTGTTGATTTCCTTGTGAATCTGTGGTAAACTGACCATATTTGAGGACGAACTGATGACATTAAAAGACATAAAAAAAACATTTTGCAGCGAGAAGCTGCTGCATCTGGATGCGCCTTCATCTTGGTTAATCCTTTAATACCACACTTGCACAATATCCTGCACAACATTGTTCAGTCTCATGTAAAAGTACTTGTATAGCCTGTCATATGTGTATAGTTAGGTATCTTATAGTTTATGTTAGTTAGGTTTTTTAAAATAGCGCTTATGTCCAGTGTTGTGTTTGTATTTATGATTAATTTATGTAGCACCGTTGTCCTGCGAGACACAACATTTCGTTTCTCTTTATGTCCACACTTAGCGAAATGACAATAAAGCTTGACTTGACATATAATAAAAATAGTGATGCATGATTAGTGTTGGGTATATACTTCAAGTAATTAATTACTAATACTAATTAAAATTGTATTTAAATTGCATTGTCTAAAAGGTAACTTACAGTAATTACTCAACAAGTCAAATGATTTAATACTAATATTTTAATTACTTGTCTCAGTTCTACATAAAATCCATATAAATCTCAATGCATAGTCAATAGAAATTAAACTATTTTAGTTTTTTACATTTGAGTTCAAAGTGACCTCTTAATTTAAAAAATAAATTGTTTTAAAAATGTTTTTAAAAAATTTACACAAACCAAAAATTACATTTTATAAACCTTATATGTATCATCTCAAAACGTTTGAAATTAATAGCACCATATTTCATAAATTCACAAATTTCTTATTTCATTCAATTCGTGTTGCAAGTGCAGTTGTTGGAATTATGCAAAATATGTAAATAAATACATAATATTATTACTATATATATATATATATATATATATATATATATATATATATATATATATATATATATATATATATATATATATATATATATATATATATATATATATATATATATATACAGTTGAAGCCAGAATTATGAGCTCCCCTTTGAATTTTTGCTTCTTTTTTAAATATTTCCCAAATTATGTTTAACAGAGCAAGGAAATTTTCACAGTATTTCCTATAATATTTTTTCTTCTGGGGAAAGTCTTATTTGTTTTATTTTGACTAGAATAAAAGCAGTTTTAAATTTTTTAAAATCCATTTTAAGGTCAAAATTATTAGCCCCTTTAAGCTATATTTCTTTTCAATTGTCTACAGAACAAACAATCGTTATATAATAACTTGCCTAATTACCCTAACCTGCCTTGTTAACCCAAGCTGTATAGAAGTGTCTTGAAAAACATCTAGTAAAATATTATTTGCTGTCATCATGGCTAAGATAAAATAAAATGATAAAGCAGTTATTAGAAATTAGTTATTTAAACCATTATGTTTTGAAATGTGCTGAAAAAATCTGTGCTGAAATCTGTGCTGAAAAAACCGTTTAACAGAAATTGGGGAAAAAATAAACAAGGAGGCTAATAATTCAGGGGGGCTAATAATTCTGACTTCAACTGTATATATATTGTTATATATTACTGTATTAAGTACAGTTACTTATAACCAGGGCTTTACATTAACACCCGCCAACCCGCCAAATGCGGGTAGATTTCAGTGGTGGCGGGTAAGACAGAGACTTTCACTAGCCACTTTGGCTGGTTGAAAATAATTTTCCCGGATAATAATTCATATAAGCAGGGTTCGACAGTAAGGATGGTCCAATATGCATGCAAAGGCGATCTTATAATTAAGAAGCAACACGACTGACAAAAATAATTACGTTCGCGTGAGCAATAAAAAAGCAGATGAATACCGAATGAAAGGATGATCTCTCGCAGCTGAGGTGATGCGCGCGACTGTTTAAAATGCGTGCGCGCTCTCGTTTCCTTGCGTGAAGCAACTGTGTCTAGAAACACAGCTGATGTGATCGGTTCTCTTTCAAATAAACAAGACAAAAAGTGATGAACATGCACCCACAGTCTTGCTGCTTTCAAGAGCTCCAGATTTGTATTTTTGTAAGCAGCACCGGTTTCTTTCACTTTCACCATTATTTGAACAGATTATTTATGGGTCTAACGTTAACCGTGTGCGTTATAATCCTTTTATTATCACACTGTATGTTTTTTACTTGCTTTCTTTTGCGTAATGTGGTTTAATTATCATTTTTTACAAATAACATTGCTTTAATGGGAGATTACTCCCCATTTATGTGTCGTTAACTGGTGATCCTGGACCTTTAGCCAGGACAGATTACTGTGCATATGTTTTGTTAAATAAAAAGTATAGCAAACAGCTATATTATGCTTGTTTTGACACATTTAAAATTTGTGGCTAAGAAATAATGAATTGTTTATGTTTGGTGTGGTCAGAGATAAATTTGGTAAATCCTTCATTTTGAGCTCTGAAAATGATGTGAAATAAAAACTAATTGCAATACTATGAAACCATGACCCATTCGCTCATGAACATTCAGCAAGCTCATACACGACACACAAAAAGTGAAATGAATAAGGCATGTGGAGATAACGCAAAATCTAAATCAAGTAATTTTAACATGTCAAAGGCATATTTATGTGTATAAAATATATTTTCCCAACAATAAAATTGTGGCTAGTGAAAATGGCAAGTGGCTAGTAATGTTGAAAAACTACTAGCCACCGTGGCTGGTGATCAAAAAAGTTAATGTCAAGCCTTGCTTATAACGTACTTGCCTAAATTACTATACTTAAAAAACTGTGCCAAATAAATCAATTCAGAGAAGCAGAAGATGTTTTTTTGTTTTACAAATATATATTGCAGAAGGTTAAGATTATTTACACATACGTAAGGAACAGTAAATTGAGCGAGAAATTATTGTTGAAAATATAAGGTATACATTCAGAGTATGCATAATTCAGAGTATAAATTCTGGAGCATCGTATTGTCTTTCACAAAAATGTAGACTGAGGTATGTATTCCTGGTAAGGCTGTGTGATTTGGGGAAAATATCTAATGGCAATTTTAAAAAAAATGTATTCATTAATTGTTTTACAGATATTTCGATTTCGATTTGATTTGCGATTTAATTTTGTAGTGAAACTTCAGCATAGCATAGGATAGGCTTTCCCCGAGAGGAAATTTGTCCAGGGTGAAAAGGTGCTACAACGTTGCTCTAAGCAGACAATAAAATAAAACAAACAAAACAGTTAAGAACAAACAATTAAAAACATACATTGTTTACAAAATAAGACTGTATATAAATATATACATATGAAATATATAAAGCACAGAACACAGTCAGGTGCTAATGTACTACAGGTGCATTGTTCTTGGTAGAGTTCAACAGTTTTATCGAGGTAGGAACAAATGAAAGCTTTCAGTCTATTGGTCTTACACATTGGCATTCTCAGTCTTTTTCCTGATGGTAACATCTGATATTCACTAGAAAGAGGATGTTTGGAGTCAGCACTAATATTTATTGCTCTTCTCATGACTGCCTGTTCATATACTGTAGAGTCTGTATGGGCTCATATTGTTTTACTCCTATGATTTTCATGGCTGTTTTTTGAATATGAACCAATTTATTTTTCAATTGAACAGACAGATTTCCAAACCAGACTGCGATTCCATAGCGAACAAGACTTTCAAACATAGCTCGGTAAAAGACAAGCAAAATATTGCTACCCACCCCGTACAATCTCAGCCTTCTTAAAAAATAAAGCCTCTATTGTAGTTGTGTGCACAAGCTATCAATGTGTGTTCTCCAACAAAAACCACTGTCCATATACTGTAGAACCCCAGGTATCTGTAAGATGTAACTTGTAACACTGTGTCTTTAATGTTCAGAGGCCTATGTTCAGATACACTCAGATTCAGCTCAATATTCTTTATCGTAGCTTCTTGAAAATGCAGTGAGTGTTAGTTAAAAAAGGAACTTAAAAGATATTAACTTACTTAATTATTTATTCAAATTAGTTTTTAAATATCCAGAAATTAAACACTAATTTTTCCCTAGAGCAAACAGTGAATTATGGCGTTAGTTCCTTCATGATGTTTTTTCACATGGTGTAACAGCTGCAAACATAACATGCTGTTTCTCGCTACTAGATTGAGTGTCACTGGCAATACTTTCAATTGACTTTTTAGCAAGATACTTCTCATATAGCCGCCTGTTGTGCTTTTTACGTGCTGGTTGTTGTATGTCCTCGTGTTCGCAACAATTCTACGACAGCTCTTGCAAATGACCTGTTTTTGTTTGGTGTCTGTGACTTTAAAACCAAACAATGCTCTTTTACTTTGATATGAATTTGTCTATTAGTGCTTCTGAAGCAGCAAACGCCATCATCCCACTTGTCTGCGCTTTCCTGTTTGTTTGTTTGTTTTATTGTGAGCTTTCCACATAGTTCGGTTGTGCAATTCTAATTGGGCAGAATGAAAGTGTGCTTACCAGGGGCGTCGCTAGACCCAATTTACTGGGGCACGTGCCCCAGTAAAAGTCCCCAGTGCCCCAGTAAATGCTTTGAGATATGATTTACTTCATATGGAAAGTGTATCTATTAAGAGTGGTAATCCCGGAATAAAGACGTTATTCTCTATGTGCAACCGAATCAACGCTGGTAAAAGCAATGTGTTTAATCAAAAAGCAAACTGTCGCGTCTCTGCATGTGTGCAGAAAACCATATCTGCGCGGCTCACACACCGCTCCTGCTGGACCCTGACGTGCTGCTCTTCTCCCGGTGCGAGTCCCGGTCGTTAACACGCACGCTCGCGCTCATGCATTGTGAGACCGGCGTAAGAACCTTTTATGAGGAGTAGTCGGCACGCAATGAGTTTTGCAAGTCGACAAAACAAAAGTTTTAATAATTTGATGGTGATCTTAGTAAGCATGCCTATAGATTCTTTTTATGAAATAAAAAAAGGGATGATGAGTCAGGGAGGTAAGACTTAATAAACCTAATTCTCTGCCATCTGTCAAGTCTAAGACAATGGATAATTCTATAAAACATCTGTTTTGTATTCTATAGAATTGTCTATAGAATTTCATTCAAATGAAATTATTATTCATGCAAAAGATTTCTTAAATGATCTTAGCTTATCACTTTTATTACATTTAGAATTTCTGTTATTTATTTAGAATAATAATTGTATAATAACAACAATACTTTTATTTATTTATTTATAATATATATATATATATATATATATACAGTATATATATATATATATATATTTTTTTTTTTTTTGAGGGAGGGGGGCGTGCCCCAGTAAAGCTTTATGTCTAGCAACGCCCCTGGTGCTTACTCAATTGGCCAGTAAGACTGTCACACACAGACGGAAGTCACACATTTGCTCTGGGTGGATGAAATTATTTATTCATTCATTTTCTTTTCGACTTAGTCCCTTAATTAATCTGGGGTTCCCACAGCGGAATGAACCACCAACTTAGGCAAGGCAAGGCAAGGCAAGGCAAGTTTATTTATATAGCACATTTCATTCAACTTATCCAGCATATGTTTTACCCAGTGGATGCCCTTCCAGCTGCAACCCATCACTCGGAAACATCCATACACACTCATTCACAAACATACCGACAATTTAGCATTCCCAATTCACCTATATCACATTTTTTTGGACTGTGGGGGAAACCGGAGCACCCAGGGGAAACCCACGCCAACAAGGGGAGAACATGCAAACTCCACACAGAAACGCCAACTGACCCAGCCGAGGCTCGAACCTCTCGATTGCGATTTTGATTTCGATTAATCGCACAGCCCTAATTCCTGGGTTTAATATTTTTGCATTTTTTATGAGATGTTAACAGTAGGCGACATGGTGGCTCAGTGGTTAGCGCTGTCCCCTCACAGCAGTAAGGTCACTGGTTTGACCCCTGATAAATAAAGGGACTAAGGAAAATGAATGAATAAATGTTAACAGTAAGAAAAAATGGATTCTGAGTATGTTTTATCACAGGAATATTTCAAATTATATATTTCCCCATGAGCATGAAGCCAAAATTTTGCAACCTGTGACTTTGAACATGAATACTAAATACTGGGTGCGTCAGAGAAGACCTACAAACTGTAGAAAGAAGCTTGTATCTTTTTGAGAAACTGATTTGAAAGCATCCTCTCAGCTTGACTTATGACTCAGTGCACGGAGACAGTGGTTATTTGTGTGCCGCAGTATATGAAGGATGATTTATTTCATGACTACAGCTCTGTACTGAGTGAAGTGACCATTGAGTTGCTTTCTGGCAGCGTGGCTGGATTTTACAATGGCTCTCTGCTGCCCAGCATGCCAACTGAACACAGGCCATGTTGTCTGCGGCTTTCTCAAATGTGGAGAGTGTGATTTTTGGGATGGAATCGGTCAGGTTTCTTTAGTCAGAAATGACATATGCGCTATTGTTCGGTGTTTAATGCCAATGTGAGATAAAATTAAGCTGCTGTTTGCAACCTGTAAATCATAAAATGCATTTCTTACTAAAATATGTCACAATTTAGATTTTTTTTAGTTTTGGGTGACGTTATCATTAATCTTTTTATGTCTACACTGTAAACAATATTGGTTTATCTGTGTTTCATAAGTGTTTGTGGTCTATTTATGCTTTCAAATTGTATTATTGGACATTTGATCTTCGTTCAGACCATATCTTAAACCGTTTTTTGATGTTATTATTATTTTATTAGATATCGAAAGATTTAGCATAGTGACCTATTGATATTTTTAGTAGCTTTAAACAATATATTGTGTAGGTTGGTCGTTGGGCACAACAACTGGGTAATGAACTGGTATTTCTGTTATTGTACAGATTCATTCATTCATTTTCCTTCGGCTTAGTCCCTTTATTCATCAGGGGTCGCCACAGTGGATTGAACCGCCAGCTTATCCAGCATATGTTTTACATAGCGGATGCCCTTCCAGCTGCAACCCAGTACTAGGAAACACCCATATACAAACACATTTTTACTAGATTTTGAATGACCACAGAGAGTCAGGACCTCGGTTTAACGTCTCATCCGAATGACGGTGCTCAATGAGCAAAATAGTGTACTGGGGCATTAGGACTCACACAGACCACAGGTTGAGCGCCCCCTGCTTGCCTTACTAACACTTGACACAAATAACTGTTAATTAACGTACATTTTTTTATACAGTGAATTAAAACATGTTATTAAAGACATTTTTCCATTTATGTCAAACTCTGCAAAAAGCCTTTTCTAACTAAGAATTGTTGTCTTGTTTCTAGTCTAAATATCTACATATTCTTAAATCAAGGAGCATTTTCTAGACAAGCAAAATATATTTAAAAGATTTTTAAAGGTTTAAAAAAAGTTTTTCCTTTAAAAAAAAGCTAAATGATCTACCAATGGGTAAAATAAAGTAAAATAATTGTAAAATTTTTGCTTTGAAATAAGATTATTTTGCTTGTTTTAAGGAAAAAAAAAAACTACGGACAATTTAGCTTACCCAATTCACCTATAGCGCATGTCTTTGGACTTGTGGGGGAAACCGGAGCACCCGGAGGAAACCCACGCCAACATGGTGAGAACATGTAAACTCCACCAGAAATGCCAACTGACCCAGCCGAGGCTAGAACCAGCGACCTTCTTGCTGTGAGGCGATCGTGCTACTCACTGCGCCACCGTGACGCCCTACTCTTAATTTATAGATTTTTAAGTATGTTTGCATTAGGGCTGTCAAAATTAGCTTGTTAACGCATGCGATTAATTTGAAATATTTAACGAGTGAAAATTTTTTTAACTAGCAGTTGCAGTATTTTTTATTTCCTGTTGTGGCCGATGTGTGTTTAATGTGCAAAGAAATATGAATAAGACCAAGGAAGCGCTTTTAGAAGGAAAGTTTCAGTATAAAACAATTAATGTCGCATCACCAGGCTATCCAGAGTGTCCTCCAGAGTTTCATGCAATTTCAGGTGTTTCATTTTTAATTTTTAGACTTTAACTGCAGTTCAGCAGTTCACTTTCATTCAGCAACATATTGTTCATGCCCCGTGACAATTATTGGATGAAAATATGAAGTAAGGACTGCTGGAGGAGTGCTGTTTTAATGGAATTTGATACCGCATGGCGAACGGAAAGAAAAACCTCTGCATTTCGGGACTCGGGTGGTCCTTTAAGGTAATCAAAAATCGCTGCTTACATGGTAGACTCTTAATCAGAGCATTATCTTAATCATAAAATCGGAGTATTGGTGTCCATGTAAATGTACTCAGTGAAAGTGCCAGATGATGTCGCAAGCTGTCAAAGACAGCCCATTCCTCTGCCTATAAGTTGATTCCCTGCGCCCTCAAATGTTACATTAAGTTTGACGTATTTCCCCGCTTACACGCAACTTTTGTAAAGCGTCTGCTTCACGTTGCTGTATCAGAATCCTTGCTTGTAAAATACAGCCATACTTTAGAATGCTTAGTTTGAGCAAATTTGATGAACGCGATCGTGAGTGTTGATGAATCACTGAGGAGGTTGAGGAGACGCTCACCGGGTGCGCTGTACTGCGTGCGTTGTCTGTGTGTGTGTGTGTGTGTGTGTGTGTGTGTGTGTATATGTGTGCATTTCCTAGCAACAAGAGCAAACGCCTGACATCGCTGACTGTCCAAAGAAGTCTCTTTAAGGCCTTCCATATGTATTCTATAGTCTTTGGGGTGTCCGTATCCCTCAAAGCTGTGTAGAATTAATTGTTTAGAGATGGTGTGACTAAAGTCCCTGTAAGAAGTCTATAGTCTTTGGTACGTGCTTTTGATGTACCCCTTGGCCACATTGTCACCCGATAATGTCAATAGACTGGACTGTCTTAGCAACTGGCTAAATGTTAAGGAGGACTAAGCAAAATTGATTCTACTTTATAATTAATTTTCTCAACTCACAATACAACTTTACAATCAGTACAATTGTTTGTATTCAATACTTTATTATTATTATTATTATAATTTTCCATTTCCCATATTTGCAATGCCTGTATTTTGAATTTATTTTGTAGTCCACTTAGAATCCAACATGGAAATCATTTTTGTTTGTTATTGGCATTGATTGTTTTGAAATTCAAATGGCAAATGGCAAATGGTCTGTAATAAATACGGTTTTTTGTGATTAATCATGATTAAATACAAAAAAATGTGATTAATTAGTTATTTTTTAAATCAATTTACAGCCCTAGTTTGGATTATAAACAAGTCAAAAACGAATTAAAGGTACAGTATGTAAGTTTGACACCCAGTGGTTGAACTAGGTATTGCATGCTTGGTTCAAAACAAACACAAGTGCAGGTTGCCAGATTGATGACATCAACGGGAGTGAGTCTGACTATCGAGCCTAAAGGCTGATTTAAATCGTGTTCTAAATAAAAGCAATGACACATGATAGAAGGAATATTCTCATTATTAAAAGCAGTTTTTGTCCTAACCAACACCTCGAATTGATATTAGAAATGGCTTCTATTTCTCACAGATTTTCTATTTTCTCAACAGAAAACTGACAATGATCACCTCAGGTACACATCATGTGCTTTATTCAGTGTTAAATGCTAACAACGTAAGTTTGAATGCCATTTTACATGACATTTATTGCCATATACTGAAAGCAGCAGCAGATAGTTCACCTCAGATCTTGAAATAAAATAAACAGTTTGAAATTGAACTTTAGAACTGTGACTCAGTGCAAACCAACACATATAAGTGATTCAGCATCTACGTTTAATAATGTTAAAGAGGTTTAATATGTATTAATTAAATTATAAACCTTATAATTTTGCTGGAGTGCAGTAAGTGCACTATTCTGTGCCTCTGAATGGCTGTATTTAAATATCCGTCTTGTTTCATCTGGTGCAAACAACCAAATTGCTTATCACTGCCTATCACGTAGCATGTTGTTAGGACACAGGGTTACAATGTAATCTGCTATCCTAATGTTTATCCTTGTAATATTTATATTATTTGCTAATTAATAACCACCTCATGTGGAACTCTGAATCTGAGTCTCATTTCAGAGTCTGCTACTGTCCACCGAAGGTCGCATTTCGGTCCCGCACACTTTAAGAGCCTTCATGACTGAATGAATAAAATATTCTTGTTTTGGATCAAGGCAGCTCAGGGTGCTGAAGTATAATTGGCTAAACTGGCATTGGGCGGGTAAATGACCAAAATAAGACAGATGTTCCGGCACATAACACACATTTTCCAAGCAGAATATCTGACTTCAGCATTGTTTTTCAGATAAACAAGTATGTTCATTTATCATGTTTCTTAAATATCTGCAAACATATTTTGGTATTTTTATGCTTTAGAAGAGTTAAAAACCTACATACAGCACTTTTAAGAAAAGCTTTTTTTTGCAGTAAATATATTTGTCACTGAAGCATGATTTTTTTTGTTTCACTCAAGTAGGCTATTTTTGAAGCCTATATGTAAATTAGCAGTGATGGTTCTTTTCTGTGTGACTATTATATTATAATGCTGAAATTTGACCTTTTAATTCTAGACCTTTCAATGTGATTTTTAGATAACATGTAGTTTAAAAGACTGAAAAAGCCAAACTATCTCAGAATTAATCAGGATTTAGTTTCGACTACTTTTTACATTTAATTTTGATATTGATATTAAATTGCATTCACAATCTCTTTCCCTTCTTTTAAATGATATATTTGTAAGTGAAATGGGACAATCTGTTAAAAAAATTGAATGAAGGGCAGGATTGATTTTATCTGTCAGGAATTGATTGAATCATGAAAAAGTCAATATTACCATACCAAAATGTAGAGGAATGAAAAGTCCATTTGGCCTTTATGTCGACATTTTCAGCAATATGTTTTTGTAGGTTTACATCTCATTACCTCTGGCAGCCGGGAAATATATTAAAAAAACATGTAATGTCCACCAGCCATCTGGCTCTGAACCTTTAACCTGTAACAAGTGAGGTGATTTCTGTATTTGCATCTGATTTGAATATCTATCATCAGGCGCTTAAAGGTCAAAACAGAGTTTAAAGCAATAATTGATGCGCAAAAATGAAACCAAACCTGTTTTTCCATGCATGCTTTTTTTTCAGTGCAATACAAAATATCTTTAAAGTCCACATACAGTATACACTGCAGCTCAGTTTAGTTGTCAGTTCAATTTTAGTTCATAATCGTGCTTTTTCAACACATACTTCAATTATTCACAAGAGTTAGAAAGAGCCTTGACTTAGTGTGTTGCCAGATCTTGCTAGAAAAATCAACAACAGCAGTCCATAATGATCCAAAATAAGTCCACTTTAACACTTTATACTCCCAGCGGGGGGAGTGTCTTTTGTCTCTCCAGGTGTGAATTATTCATGGCCATTGTCACTCTTGTCACTTTACAAAATGTAAATGATTTTAAATTATTACAATTATTGTAAATTAATTATTGAAAATTAATACAAAATGTAAATGATTGTTTTCCTATAATGAGAGAACAGAATAATTTTCACATAATTGTGAAGTAAATATTCTAGACTACAAGACCACCTGATTCGAATGCTATCCCTCGATTGAGTGGGCGTTATCAGTGCATATCAGCTAATAGATATGGGCCAGTAGGGGCCTTCTGCGCCTACTAGTAGGCTCAGAAGGCTGTATACTATATCTCAATAACATTGAGACCTGAAAGTTTTTGTGGCTGTGTCAGTCATTGCAGTTTTAAAAGCTTGAAGGCATCAGTCGTATTTCAGAGATTTCCAGAGTCTGAACAATCTTAATAATCTGTGTGTGGCAAAATTAGACTCTGGGTAGTTTCAGGTTGAGAGGTTTTCTGGATGTTTAGTAATCAAAGACTCGCTCGCTTTACCTCATGGTGACTAAAACCCTTGAGTCAAACCGCTCAATCCCGAACCCGAGCACAGCGAGGCGACTTCCAGATGAAAGGACTTCCCTTCCTTTGAGAAAGAATTCACTTTTGTGCGCTCTCTAATCCCTCTGCGTATTAGTGAAATGAAGCATGGCCTCTCTGATACATACAGCAAAGAGGGGCCAGCCGGGTTATGGAGACCCCACAGGGAGTCCGGGACAGTTTCAGACTCCCTCTCAGACGGGTGAAAAATATCATGTGAAGCTCTGAAGAAACTGTGATTTCTAGAGGCCATTAGATGCTTAATAGCATCTGGAAGCATTGTAGGGTCATCACTATGGCAGGATATTAGTTTCCAGTGCTATGCTTTAGGGAGCACTAGGTGGTCTCGCCTCTGCTTAAGGAGAGAAATAAATGCAACGCCTACTGAAGAAAAGCCAGTAGCCTTTAGGTAAAAAAGCATAACGGGTGAAGCTAACGTTCATCACTGCTTTGTGTAGTTTTAAGGACAAATCTGTGTTTGTCTGCTCTCTTCATACAGTGGTGGAGAAAATTATTAGAACACTTGGCATATTTATTTATTTATATTAATTAAATTAATGGCATTTTATATTCATATTATATTTATATTAAATTTATTATAAAATGTACTTATTATTTACTCCACATCAGGTGGTTCCAAATCTTTTTGAGCTTCTTTATTCTGTTGAACACAATATAAGATATTTTAAAGAAAGCTGAAAACCTGTTACCACCAAGCAGGCACACAACGTCATGTTAACATTAGGTTAGATTAAAGTCATGTCGGGTGGCCAAAATTTAATGTCTAGCCAGCATCTAAGGACAATGTTATTTTGACATCCAATAATGACGTCAAATGACGTTGATATTCGGTTGATTTTAGGTTGTATTGGAAAGTGAACAAAATCCAACGTCGAGCCAACATCTTAAACTAACGTCATATTGATGTTAAATACTGACATTTATTCATCAGATATGGCTACCAAAATCTAACGTCTGATAGACATCATAGTGGTACCGTCCACACAGCGTCAAGCTGTAACAACATTAAATGTTGATATTTGGTTGATTTTAGGTTGGACATTGAACATTGACGTTGGCCTGACATTGGTTTCTGACGTCAACCTGATTTTCATTTCCAAACAAAATGCAACATCCTCACAATGGTACAATGTCAATCTGATGTCATATTGACGTCCTGTGCCTGGTGGGCATTGACTTCCATAGTAGGAAAAAACAAATAAAATGGACATTAATGGATACAGGTTTCCAAAAAAAAAAAAGAAAATCTTCTTATGTGTTCAAAATCTTCTTATGTAATGATAGAAACCCTCAAATGATTGAAACATGTAAAGGGCGAGTAAATAATTTTTGTTTTTGGGAGAACTATCCCTTTATAAGTTTTCAGATGTTTTTTGTTGAATTGGCATTTGCAATGGCCATAAAAAGAGTGAAATGTGTACAACGTCACCATTATGCTCTAGAATAGAATCATGTTGAGGAGAATTAGGTGATTTTCCTTAAAGAAAACAAGCTAGGCCTATTTAATTTCTATTCCACATGATCATGTTCAGTCCAATCCTGTAAGCTCATAAGCAAAAATGTATATAAAAATGTGAACTTACTCAGCAGGCACAAAACTTTATAAGACATTAATATTCTAAGGTTAGATTTAGGTCGTGACGTTGGGTGACCAAAATTCCTTTTCAATGTTTAGCCAGTGTCTCAGGACAATGTAATTTTGATGTCCAATAGCTGGAAAGTGACCAAAATTGTCGAGCCAACATCTTAAACTAATGTCATATTGACGTCAAATACTGACATTTATTCGTCAGGTATGGCTACCAAAATCCAACATCTGATAGATGTCATAGTGGTAACGTCAACACGATGTCAAGCTAGAACATCATTAGACATTGATATTTGGTTGTTTTTAGGTTGCGTTAGAAAGTCGGTCTGATGTTGGGTTATGACATCAACCCAATTTTCATTTCCACCCGAAAAGGAAATCCAACGATCAATCTGACGTCATGTTAATGCCCTGTGCCTGCTGAGTAAAACCAGAGTTATTATTTATCAGTCTAAATAAATAGGAATGCACCGAATCCTCTGCTGGCTAACAATATCAGCTGAAAATGGCATTTTCAGTTTTCGTCCGAAAAAGAAAAACAGCCAAAAATATAAGCCGAAAAAAGGCTATGCAGTGCGCTGGTTTCACTCTCCCTCCAGGTGTGTGGTCACTACATGGTGTGAAGCAGCTTTCACACTGTGTGCGGAAAGTGCTGCGCTATGAAACTCATTCATTTCAATGGCTTGTGCCAAGCAAGGGCAGTTTATTGCTTCAAAGTATAAGAGCACAATATTCTGCTCTGGGGGTATTCCACTCATGTACTTATATAGTTATCTATGTATGAACCACTCATGCTCACTTTAAGACCAAATTCTGTGTAGTAAGCTTGTTCCTGCTGCTTGCAATAGCGCTACTGTGCTGTGCTGGCAATGCTGGTAAAATGACGATTGACTGTCAATGCAATTTTATTGTGAATAAAATGTAGTTATTTTATTGGCTTGTGATTGATCACTGAAGTTAGTGAGTTAATTTAAAAAGTTTATATGAAAATAAATTATTTAATATTGTTTAATAAAATAATAAATAATCATTACAAAACATTTTGGGTTTTCGCCAGTTTGGACGCAGATTTTTTATTCTGGTGCATCGCTATAGATAGATAGATCGATGGATGGATGAATGGATGGATAGACTGACAGACGGACGGACGGACGGACGGACGGATGGACAGATAGATAGATATAAATAAATAGATAGAGATAAATACATAGATAGATAGAGATTAATACACAGACAGACAGACAGATAGACAGATAGACAGATAGATAGATAGATAGATAGATAGATAGATAGATAGATAGATAGATAGATAGATAGATAGATAGATAGATAGATAGATAGATAGATAGATAGATAGAAATAGATAGAAATAGATAAATACATAGATAGAGATAAATACATAGATAGAGATAAATACATAGATAGATAGAGATAAATACACGGACGGATGGATAGACAGACAGACAGACAGACAGACAGACAGACAGACAGACAGACAGACAGACAGACAGACAGACAGACAGACAGACAGACAGACAGACAGACAGACAGACAGACAGACAGACAGACAGATAGATAGATAGATAGATAGATAGATAGATAGATAGATAGATAGATAGATAGATAGATAGATAGAATGGCAGATAGAATCACAGATGGATGGAACAACAGATAGATAGATAGATAGATAGATAGATAGATAGATAGATAGATAGATAGATAGATAGATTGATAGATAGATTGATAGATTGATAGATTGATAGATTGATAGATAGATAGATAGATAGATAGATAGATAGATAGATAGATAGATAGATAGATAGATAGATAGATAGATAGATAGATAGAAATAGATAGATAGAGATAAATACATGGACGGACGGACGGACGGACGGACGGACGGACGGACAGACGGACAGACAGACAGACAGACAGACAGACAGACAGACAGACAGACAGACAGACAGACAGACAGACAGACAGACAGACAGACAGATAGACAGACAGACGGCAGGACGGACGGACGGACGGACGAAGGATTAGATAGATAAACATTTCTTCCATATAAGTGCAACTTTATCATTTGATAAGATTCCCCTCAGTTCTTTTAAGTGTAAGTTAACCAAACCAGAAATACAACCCATAATTTAAACTTCACTTGGCATGTTTGGAAACAGTTGGATACCCATGTGCCTGTTTCAGAGCTCAGTTTAGTTTCAATCAGGGCAACATTTATCTGTGCAAATGCGAATAGTGATCTCTTTCCTGTGGGACGTGACCCAGTTCTGTTTAAAGCATTGTTTATTTAACCCTGTTAGATCTCTCCTCTCTAATGTGTGTGGCTCTCTGAGAATATGCATGTTTCCTGCTCTCCCTGAGGACTCTTGATCAGTCCCTTGTGTCTGTGGTGTGCTATGCTGTATAACTTGATATCTCACCGAATCAGTTCTCATATTGACTGTACTGCAGGGATGAAATCATCACTGTAATCCCGTTCATTTCTGAAGATGATATGCAAAAATATGCACGGTGGGAGATGATTTTATCCATCACAATTTGATTGGTTTGTGAAAATCGACAGGTGGTTATAATGGAAGGGCCATTTATTTGTTGTCATGGCAATGTGGCTTGCTGAAAATGGGAAACAGATTTGTTTGGATAATTGCATCATAATACGGGAAAACAAACACGGCATTTAAAAGAATAAACCTAAAATCTGCATTTTTAGAAAAAATATGTTTACAGAAATTGTATTTATTTATATATTGTTTTAATTTTTTTTTAGTATAAAAATTTGTTTGCTGGTTTTCATGGTATTTTGTAGTGTAGTTAAGTACATTTACTTAAAAAAGGGATTAAATTGTTAACGTCTAATACACATTTATTATTATTATTTTAAATATCTACAGTTTGACGGCCACTTTATTAGGTACACCTGTCCAACTGCATTTTAACACACATTTCTAATCAGCCATTCACATGGCAGCAACTCGATGCATTTAGGCATGTAGACATGGTCAAGACGATCTGCTGCAGTTCAAACCAAGCATAAGAATGGGGAAGAAAGGTGTTTTAAGAGACTTTGAATGTGGCATGGTTGTTGGTGCCTGACGGGCTGGTCTGAGTATTTCAGAAACTGCTGATCTACTGGGATTTTAAGGCACAACCATCTCCAGGGTTTACAGGGAATGGTCTGAAAAAGAGAAAAAATCCAGTGAGTGGCAGTTCTGTGGGCGCAAATGCCTTGTTGATGTCAGAGGTCAGAGGAGAATGACCAGACTGGTTCAAGCTGATAGAAAGGCAACAGTAACTCAAATAACCACTCGTTACAACTGAGGTGTACAGAAGAGCATCCCTGAACGCACATATAACACGTCCAACCTTGAGGCGGATGGGCTACAGCAGCAGAAGACCACACCGGGTGCCACTTCTGTCAGCTAAGAACAGGAAACTGAGGCTACAATTCACACAGGCTCACCAAAATTAGACAATAGAAGATTGGAAAAACGTTGCCTGGACTAATGATTCTTGATTTCTGCTGCAACATTCAGATGGTAGGGTTAGAATTTGGCATCAACTACATAAAAGCATGGATCCATCCTGCCTTGTATCAATGGTTCAGGCTGGTGGTTTAATGGTGTGGGGGATATTTTCTTGGCACAGTTACCCATTAGTACCAATTGAGCATCATGTCAATGCCACAGCCTACCTGAGTATTGTTGCTGACCATGTCCATCCCTTTATGACCACAGTATACCAATCTTCTGATGGCTACTTCCAGCAGGATAACGCACCATGCCATAAAGCGCGAATCATCTCAGACTGGATTCTTGAACATGATAATGAGTTCACTGTACACAAATAGCCCCCACAGACACCAGATCTCAATCCAATAGAGCATCTTTGGGATGTGGTGGAACGGAAGATTCGCATCATGGATGTGCAGCCGACAAATCTGCAGCAACTGCGTGATTCCATCATGTCAATATGGACCAAAATCTCTGAGGAATATTTCCAGCACCTTGTTGAATCTATGCCATGAAGGGTTAAGGGAGTTCTGAGGGCAAATGGGGGTCCAACCCGGTACTAGTAAAGTGTACCTAATAAAGTGGCCAGTGAGCAGATAAGCTGTTCTACTAAATATGTTTATTAGTAGTATAGCGGAAAAAGGAAATGTTTAAAAAGTTGTGCTTATTTTAAAAATGTTAAATATTATACTTTTTGAGTAATTTTAGCCAAAAAATAAATAGCCAAAAAATTAATTATAATTTTTTTTTAAGGTAATCTAATACCTAAATCCAACTACTACCTTAAAAACTATCAATAAGCAGCAAATTAGGAGTTTATTGAGGCAAGATCATAGTTAATGGTTTATTAGTGAGAATTGTACCGTATACCTAATATAAAATTGATACAATAGTCAATATTTATATGCAACGATTTCATTCATTCATTCATTTTCTTTTCGACTTAGTCCCTTTATTAATTAGGGGTCGCCACAACGGAATGAGCCGCCAACTTATTCAGCATATGTTTTACGCAGCGGATGCCCTTCCAGCTGCAACCCATCACTGGAAAACATCCATACACTCTCATGCACACACATACTCTACAGACAATTTAGCTTACCCAATTCACCTATAGCGCATGTCTTTGGACTTGTGGGGGAAACCAGAGCACCCGGAGGAAACCCACGCAAACACGGGAAGAACATGCAAACTCCACACAGAAATGCCAACTGACCCAGCCGAGGCTTGAACCAGTGACCTGCTTGCTGCTACCCACTGCGCCACCGTGACACATAAAATGATTAGAAATTTTAAAAATGTTTGTATATATTAAAGGTTTTACAAATCTAAAATATGCAACATTTATTAAGGATTTAAGTTGTATGTAACAGGGTATATCACCGCCAGGCATTTAATACAGATCCACAGCAAGCGATGTATATACGTGAGAATACGTAACAAACATAGTGAGCAATTGTCTGGTTTCCTCTTCCTTTCAGTCTCTTTTAAACCAGTGAAGGTCTTACTTTGACATGGGAAGAGTTGCTTTGAATGGGAATGAAATTAGCTCCTGATGTATATTTGCCCCTTGAGGAGAGCCAGTACAGGTCACACCACTGATCCGTATTGATCCCGACTGGAGTAATTTGGGAGAAAATGATGTTTGATTGGGCCTTCAGCATTCGCCTGGACTGTAGACCTGATGAGGAGATGCTGGAGATGCAAGAGAGAGAAGAAAAATCAATCTTCTGCATGAATAAAGCGTGTGGTGTTTTACTTCAGTCTCTCAGAGAGTCTGTCTGAATGGATTACCAGTCTCATAGTGCTTTCACTGGATTGACTTTTAAGGGTTTTTTCACTGGAGTTTTCTGATGAGTCTTTGTTGTGAAACAAGGTCTATTGATCTGACGAGACATCCGTTTGAGTTATCCATCATTTGATCCAAGACTTTTGGATATTAGAGATTAGAAAGAAGCTGAAGTTGAGGTGAAGAACTGTTGTGGTCCGAACAAACACAGGTGAAGGGTCTGTGTAAGACCAAAAGAAAAGAAAGGAAATAAAATAAAAAAAATAACAACAAAAAAGCAAAACAAGCTAGGCCTATACAGTGGTCTCTCGTTTATCGCGGGAGTTACGTTCTAAAAATAAGGTATATATATATATATAGGTGAAATCCACGAAGTAGACAGCTTTTTTTACAATTATTATAGATGTTTAAAGGCTGTAAAACCCCTCACTACACACTTTATACACTTTTCTCAGACAGGCATTAACATTTTCACACTTTTCTCTCTTGTTTAAACATTCTTAAAGTTCAAACTTTCGTAGAAAAATAAGTTCAGTATTAAAGAATGAAACTAAAGATCAAAACCTATTGTCAAGCAAAAGGTTCATAAAGCTTTTTAGCTTTTCTGCGTATAATGTTGGCACCCAGAGAATGTTCTTTTTCCCCCAGTCACTGATCCACAAAGCGAAAGCAGTCTCCATCTGGGCGTGCACATTCGCATATTACTTAAAATGAGATTATTCAGATGTCGCTCTTTGGTGTGGCAGAAATATGAACAATGTCCTGAGTTGTAGCTGGGCACCGCAGACAGCCGCCGACTTGCGGCGCCGGTGTGCGTACCCTGATAGAAACCTATGTTTGCATGGTGCGGCGCATAGGGTGTGCGACCCATCAAAATGATTCATGACCCAAAAGTCAATATTGTTTTTATTAATTATACCAAAAAAGTACAAAAGTGAAACTTTACAAAATCTTATGCCTTCTTTATTCATCAGATGGGTAACATGTTAATGATGATCGTGCATGCCTCTAAAATAAATTACGGTCTTATTCCGGATAGAAATCCAATTTATTTCCTTCTTAGCCGCTGAGGACAAAAAAAATTGCTAGATGAATGTTTTATTTCCTCACCTCTCAGTTTGTTCCATAGATTAATAGGTGTGTGTGTGTGTATGTGTGTGTGTGTGTGTGTGTGTGTGTGTGTGTGTGTTTGTGTGTGTGTGTGTGTGGAAGCAGGTATCAGGTAGTGTTTGATAAATTCCTCTTCCTGCAGACGTTGATCGTGTATTTTGGACCTGAGTTGTTTACTCCTCCTCATCCTCACACCCCTGTCATCTTTTTTTGAAAACATCAGACTGTGCTACAATCCTCCCAATTACACTGAACTCAGACGCCGGGCTCTTGTGAAGCTGCTGTATCCATGTTTTTTTTCTGGCTCTGGAATACGTCTGTCCTCATCTTTAGTCAGCGCTGCCTTGTTTCAGTGCTAATCTAAACCTAGAATAGAAACAGGGCATTATGTGTGGCACTTTTAGTACATTTTATGTACATTTTAGTTCTTGATATTGTGCATTGGGATACAGTTGAAGTCAGAATTATTAGCCCTCCTCAATTATTAGCCCCCTGTATATTTTCCCCTCAATTTCCATTTCAACACATTTCTGAACATAATAGTTTTAATAACTCATTTCTAATAACTGATTTATTTTATCTTTGCCATGTTGACAGCACATAATATTTTACTAGATATTTTTCAAGATACAGTACTAGTACTCAGCTTAAAGTGACATTTAAAGTCTTAACTAGGTTAATTAGGTTAGATTGGGCAAGTTAGGGTAATTAGGCAAGTGATTGTATAATGATGGTTTGTTCTGTAGACAATCAAAAAAATATTGCTTAAAGGGGCTAATAATACTGACCTTAAAATGCTTTTAAAAAATTAAAAACTGCTTTTATTCTAACCGAAATAAAACAAATAAGACTTTCTCCAGAAGAAAAAATATTATAGGAATTAATGTGAAAAATTCCTTGCTCAGTTAATTCACAGGAAGGCTAATAATCACATCTGTCAGTAAACTGGACTACAAATTCTATCATGCACCTCACACACACACCAGTTCCTGATTCCCCCTGAGTACTTACACACATCTGGAAGCTCATTATATACTGATTACCAGGACTATATATATATGCATCTCACTCACACATACACTTTGCTGAGTCTTGTTTATTTCCTGTAGCATTACAAAGCGTTCCATTGTCTTGCCGTGTTTCCTGACCCTCCCCTTGTTTATTGTTTCATGTTGTTTGCTGCCTGTACCGATCTCTTTGCCTGTGACCCCAACTACTCTTTTGGTTTACCTGCATGCTTCTGTCTGTTCCTGTTGTGACTTTTGATCCAAAAATTTGGATCCTCAACTGCGTTGCCAGACTTGTTCTGTTACAATTATGCGTAAATCGTGTTTAAGATACGTTTTGGATGATGCACGTTCTCCATGTGTCCCTTTATATTTTTCAGGTGTGCACATATTGTGTATTTACATTATTTTTTATGATATTTTTCTGCCTTTGGCTGGAACTTTTTATCTGAAGTGACTAACATTGCATTAAAGAAAATCAAACCCACAACCTTGGCAAATATATGAGCTACAGGAAAACATCAATATAAACAATAGTATTGCCTCAGACTGTATTGTTTATAGAAATGTGTATTAATATAGCAAATAAAATTGATATACTACCCAGTCTTAATCCATATGACATGCCCTAAGATATTCAACAAATGAATTAAATGGATTAAACTGTTTAAAAGAGACATGCAGGTTTAAAATCTAGCTGAAGTGTTCCTTTAGAATAGGTTCACATCCGTCCAAGGTCAAGAAATACTTTAATTTTCTCTCAATATGCATTGCAGAATCAGCCTTTTTTTCCTCACAGTGTCTGAAATGCTTATATTAAGTATCTTAGTTTAAATGCCTGTGAGCATGCTGTGCTCTGATTGGTCAGCTTAAAGCACAGTCTGTAGTGATTGGTCTAAAGTGACTTTGCAGCACAGAAAACAGTGGCTGTTTCTCAGTCCCAAGAACGCAGAGAATGGACTTGCGTACTTGTGTTCTTATTAACTCCTGAGATAAATAAGTTCTATCTCTGAACTTTAATATTAAATCTATAAATTAAATCTAATCTTGAGTTTTGGAACTGAAATTTGGCGGTTGATGATGACGTTACACGAGAACACAAGATCGCTAAAGAGCGCATATTGAGAAACAGCCAGTGTCTTCTTGACATGTCGATATAAACCGAACTCTTTCAAGCCTCAGCTACAGTAATACTACAATATTTGAAGGTCAAAGTAGACATTGGCTATGTTTACATGGACATCAGTAATCAAATTATTTGCCTTCATTTGAATAGGATAATAATATGATTAAGGTTTTTACATGAGTTACTTTTTGAATGTTCCTTTCGTGATCCTGTTTTACATGTTATAGCATATAGATCGATTAACATTATTGCGTCACCAGGCTATCTCCGGAGTTTCATGCAATTTCAGGTGTTTCATATATTTAATTTGTCGACTTTAACTGCAGTTTGGCACTTTCATTTTCATTTGGGAACATTTCATGCATGCCCCCGTGACAAATTAGATATTGGATGTGAGGAACTGCTGGAAGAGTGTTGTTTTAAAGGGCACCTATGGTGAAAAATCTACTTTTCAAGCTAGGTATAGTGTATAGACCGTCATATTGGGGTGATATAAACACACCCAGTCCTTTTTTTCAATTTAACAACATAAAAATGATGGACCAATTGGAGGGGTTTTGAGATCAACCGCAACCTGATGTAGACCCCCCGCCCACCAATATTGATTGACAGGCGCGCATTACCATATCCTCAGTTTGTTGTTTCACGTCCACTATTTTCAACGTCTGAGTCAAAGCGATGTCACCAAAGAAACACCCTTGCTCTATTTTTAGTTTCTATCAGGGTACACACAACAGCGCCGCAAGTCGGCGGCTGTCCGCAGTGCCCAGCCACGACACAGGACACTGTTCATATTTCTGCCGCGCCTCAGAGCATTATCTGAATAGTTTCATTTTAAATAACATGCAAATGTGCGCGTCTGGTGTGGCGTGTCACGGCTCTGAGCGGCGCATTCGATATGTGACGCCCTTTAGTTATAGCCTCAGTCAAAGTTAATTCAGTGTGCGTGGTTATTAGTCTCGCAACTTTAAACTAGCACACAGTTGGCAGTAAAACTATTCAAAGACACAAATGATTTTGTAGTCTCTGCTTGGTCTGTGTCCGAGTCGTACATGTATGGCTGAATGCTGGTCCTCTCACTCATGTTGCTTCTCTCTGTCTGCCTGTCTGTTGCCATACACAAAGCGGAGGAGCTCTTGGCTTCACCCCCTTGTTAAGTTGGAGGGGAAGTTGAAACTAATTTTCATGTGAAGCAACACGCCCTTAAAACAACGAACTGTGTACACGCCCCCAAAATAACACTTTTTAGCACATTATAATAAAAAAATCTGAATTGTGTTTTGAACTAAACCTAAACTGGCACACTCAGAAGAACCATAATATTAATATTACATCTTAAAAAAGGGGTAAAATAGGTGCCCTTTAATGGAATTTCATACCGTACGCCGTATGGGCAAAAAAAAAACTACGCATTTCATGATGCAGGTGTTTGTGCTCCTTCACTGATTCGGTAGGTGCAGGGAATAGTGTCAAACAACCGTGTGTGTATAGACTACCCTGTCGCAAAATGCGGCGAAAATCCTACACAACGGTAATAGTTTGATTGCGGTGTTTACATGTCTGTACTAGGGTTGTCACGATACCATTAATTCATCTTACGATACTATACCAGCTGAAGTATCGTGATACCAAGTAATATTGCAACACTGTAATTCATAACTCAAATCTATGAAATAATAAAAATTGTCATAAATACTATTTTAAAAATTTTAATAGCCCTACTTGAATTTAATTCATGATTCCCTTATTATTGAAAAAAGTATTATTTGTATGTCACTTCACCTAAAATGTATTTGTTCCTTTTGTTTATTTTGTAGATAACTGACCAGCAAAAAACACATTAAAATAAAGATACAAATTATACCAAACAGAATTAGTTACAAAAAAAAAAAAAAAAAAAAAAAAACCTTTACTGTTGCTATTTTTGGTTTTTCATCTACTTTTTTTTCAGTATTATCAGGTAAGAATTCAAGGTAATTCAAAATTTCACATTGTGAGTCATTCTTTTTAAAAGATTGTTGCGGTTGTTGTAGCTACTAAACCATATTGACAGGAACAGAAATTACTTGATTCAGATTCGAACTGAAGTGTCAGAAACCGTGCAATAGGCTACCATAAAATGCGTGAATTCTACACAGTTTTGCAACTTTAAAGGGCTCTACAGACTATTAAAATAAAATAGTTTGTTGCACAAACGTGTGAGCATTTTAGTGACTTTCCACATGCAACATTATGTTTTGTAGATAGACCAGTAATGACGATACTACCGTTTACAAACTACAGTGGCATCACCAGTATTTTTGAGCCATAGAATCACGATACTACCATAGTAAGTGGAACCCTATCTGTACTGCACTTTAATAACGCGACTAAAATCGGCATACTCCCCATGTCTTAATTCCATTTCTGTTTAGTTGGATTATGACCTTAATCGAATTAAATGAATCAAAAATTGCTGTTTACATGGTAGACTGTTAATCAGAGTATTGAGTACTGTATCTTCATATTATTAGTGGTTGTCCATGTAAACGTACTTATAGTTCACAGGAAAACTACGATTGTAGTTAAACATAATGCGGTTTTATTACACACTTACTTAGATTTACATTTAGTAATTTAGCAGACATTTTTGTGCTCAGAGAATTTAGTGCTAGAGTTAGGAGGAGAAGGTTTTTTGGGGTGAGAGAGAGAGAGGGAGAGAGAGAGAGAGACTTTTGACTTTTAACAACTCTTTAATTACAACAGTTCAAAAACTGTATCAAGTTAAAAACCAATTATAACATAATACACATAAAACATGTATATACAACAAGGAGAAAATAAAATAAATAAATAAATAATAATAATAATACAAGTATCAATAAAAAACTAATACCACCAAATTTACAGCAATATATCACAGCCTCCTACTTCATTATGTTGACATAAAATACTTTCAACACCCCATACAAGAAAGAAAGAATCAACATCATTCACCAGTTCATAATATTTATACTCCATAACTAGCCTGCTTTTTACTAAAGCTCTAAACAAATTCAAAGGATCAGTATCGCTGTCAAACAGCATTTTATTTTTTCTTGTCAACCATACTGCCAATTTTGCCTTACCTAATAGGAAATTTGTCAAAACAATTTTTTCCTTATTTAAAACATTATATTTTGGTCCAAAGATAAAAAGACTATTTGTAAAAATGAACCCAAGTTTTTGACACAAGTCTCTCAACGTGCCAAACAATCTAAAAAGCCTTGAACATCCAATAAATAGGTGAAACATTGTTTCCGAAAGACCACAAAATGAACATTCATCTCCTTGCAAAAAATCTAAATGATTTTTATAACGATTTGTTGCTAATATCCAATGAGAGATCCGCCATTGCAAATCCCCACTTCTTTTTTCAATTGGTGCCTTATATAATGACCTCCAACATCCTTTTGGAGAGGTACCCATTTCAACAAAATTTGCCCATTTGGTTTCTGGAATTTCTCTTAAAGATCTCAAATTTAAAAATTTAACACAAAGACAATAGAATGACTTCTTAGATATTTCGTCAAAAAAACCAAGTTGCGGTGTTTTAAAAGAAAGTAATCTTGCATCATCCTCCTGCCAATCTTCTAAATTTACTTTCACACTAATCCTGGGAAATACTGTCTTAATTACTTCTGTTTGCACTGGTACTACAGGAAACAACTTTTGAACCTCGTATAACAATTTTTTAATAATCCTAACAGAGTGTACATTTAGCTTCACAGCAAGTTTTTCAGCAGAAATCCAACTATCTTTTATTCTTAAATGGCAGACTTTGCTTATTCCCGCTTTAATAAATTTTGTGAAAAAACCCTTAGATTTCAAAATCTCACTAAGTACAGAGGGATTATAAACTAATGGTTCCTCAAGTACCCATTCTTGTGTTACTTCAGTCAGTTTTCTTTTAACTACAAATATTTGCCATGCATTTAATACTGATGTATAAAAAGAAGAAAGTCCATTAAAATCAATATCTTTCAAATTCATTAAAAAAAGGTGTCTGTTCAGATTCATCCGTCCCACTCTATTTAATAAAGCACAAGCAATAGCAGTCCAGTTTTGAGACTGTTGATAAAGAAGTTTTTGTGCAGTCTGTAGTCTAAAAGCAGCTACTTTGGACTTAATGTCCATGAGTCCTTGACCACCCTCATTTAATTGCAGATATAATATAGCCTCTCTTAGCCAATGGTTTCCATTCCAGAAAAAATCTATAAACACTTTTTGAATTTCTCTAATAAAACCATCTGGTGGATTCAACACAATTAATTTATGCCATAGTACAGATGCCGCAAGGTTATTTATAACCAGCACTCTTCCCCTATAAGAAAGTTGTGGTAAAATCCAGTTCCATTTTGATAATCTATTATACACCTTTTCTTTAACATTTTCCCAATTATTCCTTTGATATAACTCAGAACCCAAATAAATACCTAAATACTTAAAACCATGTTTTTTCCATTTTACATTTTCAGGAATGACAGGTAACATAATTGTACTTTTTTCATTACACCAAAAAGCCTCTGTTTTATTCCAATTTAACTTTGCAGATGAAGCCCTCTCGAATAAAGAGATGCTGTTTTTAACAACATCAACATCTCTTTGATTTTTTACTAAAATAGTGATGTCATCTGCATAAGCTATTACCTTAAATGAATTACATATGTCAGTAAGTTTAAAATCAGTCAAATTTTCTCTTAATAAACACAGTAATGGCTCTACTGCCAAAGCATAAAGCTGGCCTGATAAAGGGCATCCTTGTCTTATGCCTTTAAGCATTTTTACTGGTTTACTTAAGCTACCACCTATTTTTAAAACACAAGAAGCATTTGTGTATAAAAGTTTGATCCAAGAAATAAAAACATTTCCAAAACCAAAAGCCCTCATAGTTTCAAATAAAAAATCATGGTCCACTCTATCAAATGCTTTCTCTTGATCTAAAAACAAAAAACCAACATTCACATCATTTATCTTGGAATAATCTAAAATGTCTCTTACCATAAAAATGTTATCATATATTGTTCTTTCTGGAATACAATAGGATTGATCTGGATGTATTAAATCACCAATTACAGTCTTTAACCTATTAGCCAACACTTTGGCCATTATCTTATAATCAGTGGTTGACACAGACACAGGCCTCCAGTTTTTAAGATCACTCAAATCCCCCTTTTTTGGCAAAAGAGTTAAGACCGCTCTTTGACAACTTATAGGAAGGCTTTTTTCCTTAAAACATTCTTGAATCACTTCATAAAAGTCATTTCCAATAATATTCCACATAGACTTGTAAAAATCAATAGACAGTCCATCAATTCCTGGGGCTCTACCCGTCTTCATCTGTTTTACTGCATCCATTAGTTCTTGATATGGAATAGCACTGTCCAAAAACTTGCGCTGTGTTTCAGTAAGAGTAGGCATTTTGTCCATTATTTGTGACATGCACTCAATATTAGTTTCTTCTTTCTTGTACAAGTCTGAATAAAAATCCACTGCAATCTTTCTCATTTTTTCAGTATCAAAAGTCTTTAGTCCATCAGGGGTCTTCAAACAATACATTTCATTTTGTTGTTTTGACACTTTTTCCAAATTAAAAAAATAAGAAGTAGGAGCATCCATTTCATGCAATGACATAAAACGAGATCTTATTAAAGCCCCTTTGGCCCGCACTTGCAATAATGATTCTAAATCTTGATTTTTTTTTCTTAAATTGACTTCTGAAGATGAATCAGAATGCTGAATCATACCTGATGTTATATGACAAATTTCATGTTCTATTTCAGAAATTTTTTGTTTTATTTTTCTTGTTGAGAACCATGTATATTGTTGACAAAATATTTTTATTTGAATTTTTCCTAATTCCCACCACTGTAACAAATTTTTAAAATCTTCTTTCCTAAAACTCCACTCTTCCCAAAATAATTTAAATTTTTCATAGAACTGTTTTTCTTTCAGCAAGGCAATATTAAATTTCCAATAAGGACTTTTAAAATTAGATTGTGTTAAAACAATACTGACTGTTATTAAATTATGGTCTGATAAACAACAAGGAAAAATATTGCACCCACTTACTCTGTTTTTATCAATACGCTTTACATAAAACCGATCAAGTCTTGCTACACTTATCGTTCCCTGATTTACTTTAGTCCATGTGTAGTGTTCTATTTCCGCATTTTGATCCCGCCACACATCTACCAAATCATTCTGAATTATGAAACTTTTTAAAAAAGAAGCTGATGCAGGATGTGGTTCTTGATTGTTCCTATCTAAAAGAAAATTAAGAGTACAATTCCAATCTCCACCCACAACTAGAAATCCCTCCAAAATATAACTATTTAAAAAATCTTTTAATTTCTTAAATACTACAAATTTATCTGAGCATTTATTTGGAGCATAAATATTTATAAACTCAAAAAGTTGATTATTTACTTTAGCTTTCACCAATAAAATACGTCCTTTCTCTATTTCTACTACTGATATAATATTTATATTTAAATATTTTGAAAATAAAATAGCTACCCCTGCGCTGACATTTGTGCTATGACTTAAAACAGTTTTTCCTTCCCACCATAACTTAATCTCAGATTCATTTTTATGATCACTGTGAGTTTCCTGTAAAAAAGTTACTTGAATTTCTTTAAGTTTAAGAAATTCATCTAGTAAAACTCTTTTACCCCCATCCCTCATCCCGTTTACATTTAATGATCCTACTTTAAGAATCTGCATTGCAGGGAAAATAGAAAGGGAAAACAGGAAATAACAGGAAAGTAAAACAAAAATAAAAATAGATCCCTCTCCCATGTGATTTATTTTTTACGTCTTAACACTTTTCCTTGCTCTTCTTGAGCTTTGCGTAACGTTGTTACAAACTTACTCAATCGGAATCTTTTTTGTTTTGAAAGTACCTCATAGCCAACATTCTTCTGAGCAATTAGCACCGATTTAATAAATTTATTGGCATCTGGAAAGTACTTAATTATGTCAGTCTTTTTTCCTTTAGTTGAGTCTAAGAAAGCATTCAATTCTTCTACTGAATATACATCATCCAACGACTGACTACACTCAATTTCCGAAAACTCTGAACAATTATCATCACAGTCCTCCATCATATTTTCATCACTATTTTCATTCTCCGCAAGCACCTCCGACTCCAAAGTACTCCCTTTCAAATCTACATGGCCACCAACACAGTCATTCTCCCTATCATCAGTCGCATTTTCCCCCAAAACAATCGGGCTTTCAGAATCATCACCAGCTCTCATAGTTGAAATAAAGGCACTTACCTCTAACGTTGAACTTGACCCAACGCCACTTTGCTCGGTTGGAAAACCAACATTTGAAATAACGCTGGGTTCACCTGCCATCTCTGAATTGTCACTATTAATGCCGCTTGTTTTCTGTTTTTTTCCAGGAATCACTACTTCTTTCACCGCTGTAGGCCGCTTCTCTTTGTTTTGGCTACCGTTACTTTGATCATTGTGCTCTTCATTCATTCCGTCATTCCTTTCATTTTCTGATTGTTTCCTATGGGGGCATATGAGTTTTTTGTGCCCCAAATCCCCGCACTCAAAACACCGCAAACTCTCGGTTGTTGCATATACCATATACGAACTGTCCCCATGTTGTATACGGAACGAAATGTCTAAAGTTTTAGACTGTGCATTTAAAAACATGAATACATGTCTCCGAAAAGACAGCACATGTTTTAATGCGATGTTTTTGCACCCAAACGGAACCATTTTGACAGAACCCGCAAACTTACCAAAGCGATTCAACTCCTTTACAATTTGCTCATTGGGAATGAATGGAGGCACGTTTGAAATGGTTACTTTAGTAGCCGGTGTACGCAACGGCAATATTTGTACTAGCGTGTCGGAAACAACAATTCCGTTTTCCACGAGATCATTGACGTGTTTCTCCTCTTTAAGAAACACTACCACCGCTTTATTCATTCTAGAGGCAGATACTATATTTTCATGCCCAACTATTTCTCCCATTGCTAAAAGCACGTCTTCAACTGTATATACTTGGTCCGAAAAAACTTTGCATCCATTTTTGATAGAGAAACCGGGCGTTCCCTCACCCGAGATAAACGCCATGATTTCCCTTATCAAAAAAGGGGATCGCTCAGGAATTAGTTTAAACCAAACAATAAATCAATAAAGAGTAAATTATATCTTCTAACATAAAGAAGAGAAAAAGAAAAAAAAACCCCGAAAGGATTAACCCTGAAACCAGTTCAGCGTGTCGCTCTCACACCCCACACCACTCTATCACCTCGTGCACAGAGAGAGAGAGAGGGAGAGAGAGAGAGAGAGAGAGTTTGCTAGGCCGTGGCTAGGATCTTCTGAGTGGTTGATAAGGTGTTGCTGGGCAGTTGCTATGGTGTTCTGAATGGTTGCTAAGGCATTGTTAGGCAGTTGCTAAGGTGTTCTGAGTCGTTGCTAACGGTTGTAAGGTGTTGCTAGGGTGTTCTGAGTGGTTACTAAGGCGTTGTTAGGTGGTTGCTATGGTGTTCTGGGTGGTTGCAAGTGGTTGCTAGAGTGTTCTAGGGGTACAGTAGTAGGGGTACAGTTCTAGGGGTAAAGTAATTTTTTAAGGCGTTGCTACACCATTGCTAATGTGTTCTGGGTGGTTGCTAGTGGTTGCTAGAGTGTTCTAGGGGGTTAATAAGGTGTTGCTAGGTGGTTGCTAAGGTGTTTTGAGTGGTTGCTAGGCAGTTGCTAACATAAATTACCATGTTTCTAGCATAAATTAGCATGTCGTTAGCATTGAGTATGAATAAGTATGTCACTAGCATGTTGCTAGTATAAACTAGCATGCCGTTAGCATGAATTTAGTATAAATTAGCATGTTTGCAAGTATGATTAGTATGTTTGTTAATATGTTTCCAGTATGGATTAGTATATTGTTAGTATGAATTAGCATGTTGCTAGTATGTTTAAAGTATGAATTAGCATGTTGCTAGTATGATTAGTATGTTTATGGTATGGATCAGTATATTGTTAGTATGAATTGGTATGTTGTTAGTATGTTCAATGTAAAGTCAATGGCAGTTTTTTATTTTTTTATTTTAACAATCGAAGTCTATGGGAGAGTTGCTAGTGTGGCGTAAGTGGTTGCTAGGGTGTGGCTAGTAAGTTAAAAGGTCATCAGTGATTGGCAGATTGGTAGTCTGAGTTAAATGAGCCCAACCTTCAGTCTATAGTAACATTTGTCATGCCAGTAAAGCAACTATTGAATTGAATTGAATTGAAAGAGAGCGAGAGAGAGAGAGAGAGAGAGAGAGAGAGAGAGAGAGAGAGAGAGAGAGAGAGAGAGAGAGAGAGAATGTGTTTCTACAGTTGGTTTGTCATGCCCACTCACCCGTGTGATGCACACTTAATACACAATGTTTTTTACGCAATTTTTTTTAAACTCAGGTTTAAAACTCAATTTACTTGCTCATTGATCTTTGAAATGAGTAGCACGGTGGCTCAGTGGTTAGCATTGTCGCCTCACAGTATGAAGGTCACTGGTTCGAGTCCCAGCTGGGCCAGTTAACATTTCTGTGTGGAGTTTTTCTTATAGTCCAAAGACATGCAGTATACATGAATTGGATAAACAAAATTGGCTGTAATGTATGAGTGTGTGTGTGAATGCGAGAGTGTATTGGTGTTTCTGCTGTGTAAAGCATATGCTGGAATAGCATTCTGCTGTGGCGACCCCTGATATATAAGAGACTCAGCCGAAGGAAAATGAATGATCCTTAAAACTTTGTAAATATTTGACATTTACTCAGCTATATTACAATAGTAAATAATATTAAAAAATATATATATTATTATTATTATTATTATTGTAAGTAATATTCAAAAATCATAATAAGGGCGCTTTGTAGAACTCAGAAATTGAAATTCAACCACAAATGGGTTTGTTCTGTTGAACAGAAAAATGTCCCTGAAAGTACAGGGCACACATTTGTCACACTTGGTCTTAAAACAGTGTTTTAAGGCTCGAAAGTGCAACATGACAGGACTCTTTTGTAACAGAGGCCGGGCCCATTGTGTCTTATTCTGTTTTTTTCCTGTTTGCATCAGCAGATAAATAGTTTACTTGTTGTTTTGCTCCTCTGTTTGTCCTCGTCACATCCCTGTCCTTGAGAAGAACAGTAGAGTTCAACAAATACAACATGAATCCTTTCAGTGGTTGCGGTGAAAGCTGTGTGAGCTTAAAGGGACACTTCCCAGACCAGCAAATAATTCTCACAACATCTGAGATCATGTTTAAGTAAATATTAAAGTAGAATGTTCTGTCGAGAAGAATGCATTAAATATTTAATTAAATTTAACAATAAGCATTCTAGATTAAAGAGCTCGATATAACTTTAAAGAGGACAGTTTAGGTTAAAGAGTTTGATGTAATCTGAAATAGGAGATTAAAGAGTTCAATGTATTGTTAAAGAGGACTGTTCTAGATTGAAAAGTTCACTGTAATGTTAGAGGAGCATTCTAGATTAGAGTTCAATGTAACATTAAAGTGGAGCGTTCTAGATTGAAAAATTCATTGTAATGTTAGAGGAGCGTTCTAGATTAAAGAGTCCAATGTAACATTAAAGAGGAGCGTTCTAGATTAAAGAGTCCAATGTAACATTAAAGAGGAACATTCTATAGATTAAACAGCTCAATGTAACATTAAAGAGGAGCGTTCTAGATTAAAGAGTCCAATGTAACATTAAAGAGGAGCGTTCTAGATTAAAGAGTCCAATGTAACATTAAAGAGGAGCGTTCTAGATTAAAGAGTCCAATGTAACATTAAAAAGGAGCGTTCTAGATTAAAGAGTCCAATGTAACATTAAAGAGGAGCGTTCTAGATTAAAGAGTCCAATGTAACATTAAAGAGGAGCATACTATAGATTAAAGAGTCCAATGTAACATTAAAGAGGAGCATTCTATAGATTAAACAGCTCAATGTAACATTAAAGAGGAGCGTTCTAGATTAAAGAGTCCAATGTAACATTAAAGAGGAGCGTTCTAGATTAAAGAGTCCAATGTAACATTAAAGAGGAGCATTCTATAGATTAAACAGCTCAATGTAACATTAAAGAGGAGCGTTCTAGATTAAAGAGTCCAATGTAACATTAAAGAGGAGCATTCTATAGATTAAACAGCTCAATGTAACATTAAAGAGGAGCGTTCTAGATTAAAGAGTCCAATGTAACATTAAAGAGGAGCGTTCTAGATTAAAGAGTCCAATGTAACATTAAAGAGGAGCGTTCTAGATTAAAGAGTCCAATGTAACATTAAAAAGGAGCGTTCTAGATTAAAGAGTCCAATGTAACATTAAAGATGATCGTTCTAGATTAAAGAGTCCAATGTAACATTAAAGAGGAGCATTCTATAGATTAAACAGCTCAATGTAACATTAAAGAGGAGCGTTCTAGATTAAAGAGTCCAATGTAACATTAAAGAGGAGCGTTCTAGATTAAAGAGTCCAATGTAACATTAAAGAGGAGCGTTCTAGATTAAGGAGTCCAATGTAACATTAAAGAGGAGCGTTCTAGATTAAAGAGTCCAATGTAACATTAAAGAGGAGCGTTCTAGATTAAAGAGTCCAATGTAACATTAAAAAGGAGCGTTCTAGATTAAAGAGTCCAATGTAACATTAAAGAGGAGCGTTCTAGATTAAAGAGTCCAATGTAACATTAAAGAGGAGCGTTCTAGATTAAAGAGTCCAATGTAACATTAAAGAGGAGCGTTCTAGATTAAAGAGTCCAATGTAACATTAAAAAGGAGCGTTCTAGATTAAAGAGTCCAATGTAACATTAAAGAGGAGCATACTATAGATTAAAGAGCTCAATGTAACATTAAAGAGGAACATTCTAGATCAAAGAATCCAATGTAACGTTAAAGAGGAGCGTTCTAGATTAGAGTTCAATGTAACATTAAAGAGGAGCGTTCTAGATTAGAGTTCAATGTAATGTTAAAGAGGAGCGTTCTAGATTAGAGTTCAATGTAACATTAAAGAGGAGCATTCTAGATTAGAGTTCAATGTAATGTTAGAGGAGCGTTCTAGATTAAAGAGCTCCATGTAACATTAAGGAGGAGCGTTCTAGATTAAAGAGTCCAATGTAACATTAAAGAGGAACGTTCTAGATTAGAGTTCAATGTAACATTAAAGAGGAGCATTCTAGATTAGAGTTCAATGTAATGTTAGAGGAGCGTTCTAGATTAAAGAGCTCCATGTAACATTAAAGAGGAGCGTTCTAGATTAAAGAGTCCAATGTAACATTAAAAAGGAGCGTTCTAGATTAAAGAGCTCAATGTAACATTAAAGAGGAACATTCTAGATCAAAGAATCCAATGTAACGTTAAAGAGGAGCATTCTAGATTAGAGTTAAATGTAATATTAAAGAGGAGCGTTCTAGATTAGAGTTCAATGTAATGTTAAAGAGGAGCGTTCTAGATTAGAGTTCAATGTAACATTAAAGAGGAGCGTTCTAGATTAGAGTTCAATGTAATGTTAAAGAGGAGCGTTCTAGATTAGAGTTCAATGTAACATTAAAGAGGAGCATTCTAGATTAGAGTTCAATGTAATGTTAGAGGAGCGTTCTAGATTAAAGAGCTCCATGTAACATTAAAGAGGAACGTTCCAGATTAAAGAGTTTAATGTAACATTAAAGAGGAGCGTTCTAGATTAAAGAGTCCAATGTAACATTAAAGAGGAACGTTCTAGATTAGAGTTCAATGTAACATTAAAGAGGAGCGTTCTAGATTAGAGTTCAATGTAATGTTAGAGGAGTGTTCTAGATTAAAGAGTCCAATGTAACATTAAAGAGGAGCATTCTAGATTAAAGAGTCCAATGTAACATTAAAGAGGAGCGTTCTAGATTAAAGAGTCCAATGTAACATTAAAGAGGAACGTTCCAGATTAAAGAGTTTAATGTAACATTAAAGAGGAGCGTTCTAGATTAGAGTTCAATGTAACATTAAAGAGGAGCGTTCTAGATTAGAGTTCAATGTAATGTTAGAGGAGCGTTCTAGATTAAAGAGTCCAATGTAACATTAAATAGGAGCGCTCCAGATTAAAGAGTTTAATGTAACGTTAAATAGGAGCGTTCTAGATTAGAGTTCAATGTAACGTTAAAGAGGAGCGTTCTGGATTAAATAATTGAATGTAACATTAACAAGGAACATTTTAGAATAAATAATTCAATGTAGTGTTAAAGAGGAGCGTTCTAGATATATAACATTCAATTTAACATTAAGTGGAGCGTTCCAGATTTAAAAAATAATGTAATGTAAAGAGGAACATTCTAGAAGAATGCATTAAATAATTACAGTGAGAATGTTTGCACTTTAAATTGTTATAAACTCACTGAACTCTTTGCAGATGCTGTGGATTAATCAATACAGGTATTATTGTTGTAAATAATGTTCAGTTTTATCCACAGATCTATCTCTGTAAAAGCATATCTGTTTGCTATAGAGGACATTACTGACCAGATCATCAAATTTTAAACCTCATCCATCAATCTGAGCATTGTGCTTATGTTTTGCAGCAAGCGGCCCTGTTGCATTTATATTGTTTTGAAGGCAAAGCAGGTACACGTGAAGGACAGTAAAGCTTAATATCATTTTCTTTTTGTCCTTGTCACTCTTTCTCCTCCATAATGGAAGAGAGCTGCTTACAGGAGCTATAAAGCAAATTCAATTCAACCCTCAGCCAGGTAATTCCTCTTGGGCCAATGTTACGTAGACCAAAAAGAAAAAGAAAAAAAAACTACATATTTCATCTTAAATACAATTGCCTTAGAGGAAAGTAAATTGGTTTCTATCTAAATGCAAATGTGTGCTTGTGTGGTGCTGTTGCGTAAAGTGAGCTCATGCGTGTGGGTTTTGGACCTTTTTGAGACCCACACAAGGCCACAATCATGTATGATGTTTCAGTATTCGACTCGACTAGACTTTTTTTGAAAATGTTTGGCTGGGCTGAGATTTTAGATGATTTATGCGGAAATATTTGCTGCATGCAACACTTTGAATCTGAATACTGAGTGCTTTAATGTATGGCATGATTTAATTGATTCGTTTTTGTAACCAATTCACTTTTAGCTCATTTATCTATTTTTTGGCCAGTTATAAATTAGCATGTGTGACTGTTTGTGATTCAGGTTGTTGGTGAACTGTTGATTCGTATCACTGCAAATTGGACTTGTTCACAAAAGCTGTTGTCTTCAAGTTGTCTTCAAATTTATGAAAAAAGAATATTAATGTGTAAACTAAACGATTTAGTTAAATTAAATTTTATTTCATGTATTATTATTACTTTTTAAATCTTTTTTTTTAATTTGTATTATTTTATAAATTTTATAACATTAATATTTTATATAATTTTTTGTTTTATTTATTTGCTTTTGTTATGCTATTTTTATTCCTTTTTTTACAATTTTATTTTATATAACATATTACTTGTATTGTCTGGTTATTTTGCCTTTTAATATTTTATTCTATAATTATTATGATTATTATTGACATAATTCTATTTGATATTTGATTTTTTAAATTGAGATTTTTATTGTACCTTTATTTTATTATGTATTGTCTTATTTTGTAGTATATATATATTATTTTTTTAACCATTTTTATGTGCTTTTATGTTTTTTCTATACAATTTCTTATTTTATTGTATTTTATCTTTCAATGAGTATAAAGCATTACTTTATGTTATATAAAATATATTATGTGTTGTCTTATTTTGTGTGCGTGTGCGTGTGTGTGTGTGTGTGTGTGTGTGTGTGTGTGTGTGTGTGTGTGTGTATTTCAATCGGAAAGTATTCATAGCGCTTCACTTTTTCCACATTTTTTATGTAATGTAAATGTAAATAATGTAAATAAGACAACACACAAATAAGACAACACATAATATATTTTAGATATCATAAAATAATGCTTTATACTCATTCAAAATTAAAATACAATAAAATAAGAAATTGTATAGAAGTAAAAAAAATAAACGCACATAAAAAATAGTTTATTATATATATATTTATATATATTACAAAATAAGACAATACATAATAAAATTAAGGTACAATAATAATCTAAATTTAAAAATCAAATATCAAGTAGAATTATGTCAATAATAATCATAATAATTATAGAATAAAATATTAAAAGGCAAAATAACCAGACAATACAAGTAATATAAATGTTATAAAATAAAATCGTATAAAAAGGAATAAAAATAGCATAACAAAAGCAAATAAATAAAACTAAAAATTATAAAATAATACAAATGAAATTAAAAAAGATAAATGAATAAAAAGATTTAAAATCTAAATAATACTACATGAAATAAAATAAAATAAAATCGTTTAGTTTACACATTAACATTCTTTTTTTATAAACTTGAAGACAACAGCTTTTGTGAACGAGTCCAATTTGCAGTGATACGAATCAACAGTTCATCACTCCCTGAATCACAAATAGTCGCACATGCTGATTCATAACTGATCAAAAAAATATATACAAGGTTATTACATATTTATATATATATATATATATATATAGTTGAAGTCAGAATTCTTAGCTCCCCTGTTTATTTTTTCCCCAATTTCTTTTTAACGGAGAGTAGAGATTTTTTTCAACACATTTCTAAACATAATAGTTTTAATAACTCATTTCTAATAACTGATTTATTTTATCTTTGCCATGATGACAGTAAATAATATTTTACTAGATATTTTTCAAGACACTTCTATACATCTTAAAGTGACTAGGTTAACTAGGTTAATTAGGTTAATAGGCAGGTTAGGGTAATTAATTCTGTGAAAATATTCCTTGCTCTGTTGAACATCATTTGGGAAATATTTAAAAACAACATTTTCTTATTTTATCGTATTTTATCTTTCAATCAGTGTGAAACATTTTAAAACAAAACAAAAAACAGATCTCAATTGTTGTCACACGACTGATCATTGCTGTCATTTTTGAGTGCTTTTACATGAAGCTCAGAGCTTTGCTACAGACTCTGGTGCTCTCAGCAAAAGCCTGTAGTCTTTGTGAAAATGGGAAAATGGCCACAGAAGCCCCGGGGGACAGAGATGTAAGATGCTGGATATCTGCTCCATCACTTTAATACTGTTATCGTGAAATTGGCTGTCACTCAATTATTGGCAGAACCAGTGAAAAGCTGAGGAGCTAATCGGACATTCGTTCATCTCGCTCTCATAAATGAGATCACAATGGTGAATTTCTGGACGCTATTTGGGAAAACTTTAGCTGCCAGTCTTTAGTATTATATACTGTGTATATATATATATATATATATATATATATATATATATATATATATATATATATATATATATATATATATATATATATATATATATATATATATATATATATATATATATATATATATATATATATATAAATATAGACTATAGACTGTAGTATCCATAGTATAAATTATTTTTATGTCAATAAAAATGATCAGAACTTAAGTGTGAGACTAACATTTACAATGTTTATTTTGTTAGCGCACATTGTTATTCTTTTCTTTAGGTGAAAAAGTATAAATAAAAAATGTAATCTTCAATCAAAGTTAGGGCTGTGTATGGCAAGGGCCTCACGATATGATACATATCATGATACATGGGTCACGATACAATATATCACTATATATTGCGATACAATAAATATTGTGATATATTGCAATAGTTTGTATTAGTATGTGTACATTATATAGACAACTTGATAAAGTCGGCAGACAAATTAAAATTCCAATTCCAATTTATTTTCCATCCATTCCAATTCATTAGAACTGCACAGTGTGATTGAACAGAGAACTATATATATTGCAAAGCTTACAAATGGCATTTTTTTTTTGTCTAATTCAGTACTCCCTGGTATAGCATTAAAACCAAAGTGCAGCAACCTGTCAGCTCTAAAAGCTGGAGGCACCTTAATATTTTCCGCCATGCTCAATCTTGCTTACTTCTGATACAGTACTACTTGGCGTTTTGTTGATCGCGAGTTAGCGACATCTACAGGAGCGGAGGAGGAGGTCATTTAGCAAAACTTGAATGGATACTTGAGGTTGGACTATTGATACACTATCGTAAAAGAAAATATCGCGATAGTTAGATGTATCGATATTTTTGCACAGCCCTAATCAAAGTCCTTGTTGACGTCAGTTTGACGCTTTAGTCACAATATTCTTAATCACCCATATGGGATCAAATTCCCACCTAAAATATCGTTGTCGCGGATAGTCAAATAATGTGCGTAAATCCAAAAATTGACATCGCGTGTAAAATTATATGGTGCAAAAGCGAAAACTAAACGTAGAATAAGAAACAACGAAGTCGCGTACCGATAGATTATGATCATGAATCAAAAATGAAAACGTGTTAAGACAAAATTTAAATAAAACTCGAATTGCATCTTTTAGAAACGCAAGGGCAGTATGTGGGAACAAGAGCGGAGGGGAAAAGACCGTAAACACACAAACCATTGAAATATGAGCATGAAAAAATTTATTTTGTCTAAATGTGTTTCAATTTTGATTCATGCTCATTATCTTTCGGTACACAATGTCTTTGTTTCTTGTTCTGCATTTAGTTTTCAATTTTGCACAATGTAATTTTACACGCAATGTCAATTTGTGCATTTACGTGCATTACTTTTCTCTCCGCAACACTTTAGGCGGGAATTTGTTCCCATATGCACCCCTCTCACCGTTAGTTTGCTATGAGGGAATGATGTGCAAAAGAAAGCCTCGTCCTCTACTCAATACTCTGTTTCAGTTGAAAGTACATCAACATACAGAAATAAAAGTCTCAACAACCTCTGGTTCATGTAGACTTTAGTGGCCTTAAACAGTTTATCACCAAAAGGGTATATACACATGTTTTTTCCCCTACCGACAAACTTCCGGTAAACAATTAATGTGATTTTTTATTTTTTATTTCATAAGGCTCCTTTTACAGCATCGATGTTGTAATGTATGAATTATAATCAGTTAAATAGACTTAAGCATTCATTTAGTTGTTCAAGTGTAAAACGAGATGAAAAGCCATTTAAATGCAAGCGCCGTCAGCTGGTGAGTGCAGCAACTCCATTGAAAATACTGGGGGAAACGTTCATATTTTTAAGACATGGTGTGGAACAATGGAATTTAATGCAGGGCTTCTTCTACATCAGGGGTGTCCAAACTCAGTCCTGGAGGGCCGGTGTCCTGCTGAGTTTAGCTCCAACTTGCTTCAACACACCTGCCAGGAAGTTTGTAGCATATCTAGTAAGAGCTTGATTAGCTGGTTCAGCTGTGTTTGAATAGGGTTGGAGCTAAACTCTCCAGGACACCGGCCCTCCAGGACCGAGTTTGGACACCCCTGTTCTACATTCCTATTGTATGTACTTCTTGAGACCCACTTTATATCATATATTAATCGGGCTGTGAAGATCATTGATTTTTCAAGAAAACAAACCTTTAACATGGCAATTTTTTAATGGCACAACAGTTCACCGGAGGCGATTAAACTGTGAATCTACCACAAATCATGTTGCATTGCATTGCATTCCTCCTTTGCACAATATTTTGCTTAATATTGTTAGGTCTTATGTAAAAAGTCTTAGGTTATGTGTATAGCTTAAGTTTGTATAGTATATGAATAGCTAGTAGTTAATATAGTTAGATTACCGCTCCAGTACACTGTAAAAATGATCTGTTAGTTTACAGTTTCTGTATTTTGTGATTAACAAGTGTTTATGCTTTATTTACTGTTGTGAATTGCATTATGGGAGCTTGATCTCTGCTCTGTCGACTTTTGATGTTGAAATTTCAACTCTACAGTTTAACAAAGTGACTTATTGACATTTTAGTTTAAAATAATGTATAGCAAATAATAAATAGAGGAATAAGTCTGTAAAATAACAGAAACTGCTGATTTATTGATATCTTTACAGTGTATGTTAGTTATGTATACAGTATGTATGTTTAAAAAACGTCCAGCACCGTAGTCCCACGAGACACAACATTTTGTCCCACTGTACGTTCACACATGTAGTGAAATGTCAACAAAACTCAACTTGAACTTGAAAGGAACAGTGATCCGATGATTATGAAAATCATGCAGTGTGAACTCAGCCTAAGACTGTGGCTCAATGATACAATGTAGCCACGGTGCATGACCCAGCCAATAACACTATAATAAATACTGCAAATTAGCCGGCAGCTAGCTCTCTGCAACTCTCACATGGTCGTCCACTTAAGCTAAGCAGAGCTGCGCCCGGTAACTACCTGGATGGGAGTCCACATGGGAAAGCTAAGTTGCTGCTGGAAGTGTCGTTAGTGAGACCAGCAGGGGGCGCTCAACCTGCAATCTGTGTGTGTCCTAACGCCCCAGTATATTGATGGGGACTGTATGGTGTTCAGTGAGCACCGTCTTTCGGATGAGATGTTAAACTGAGGTCCTGACTCTCTGTGGTCATTAAAAATACCCGGATGTCCTTCGAAAAAAAGTAGGGGTTTAACCCCGGCATCCTGGCCAAATTAGCCCACTGGCCTCTGTCCATCATGGTCTTCTAACCATTCCCATATCATAATTGGCCTCATCACTTTGTCTTCTCTCCACCAATCAGCTGGTGTGTCGTGAACGGTCTGGCGCAATATGGCTGGTGGATGCTGCACACTGGTGGTGGATGACTAGATTCCCCCCAAAAATGTGTAAAGCGCTTTGAGTGTCCAGAAAAGTGCTCTATAAATGTAAGGAATTATTATTATTATTATTATTATTATTATTATTATTATTATTATTATTGTTATTATTATAGTGTCAGAGCTTACATTGTCAATAGCTGGGTTGTTTAATATGTATAGTAGGGTTGTCACGATACTGGAATTCGGTACCAATTGGTACTGAAATTTTAAAAACGTCCATTTCCCACGCTATTTAAGTGCTGTGGAGTACGTTTTTAAACAGCGCTGATTTGCCATTGTGTTCACATGCTCAACAGAAAAGACTGTGAAGGTCATCGGTTCACCAAACTCACCACTGTTTACTAAGTGTAACCACAGATACAGGGACACTGGAGCGTTTCAAAGTCACGTTGTTCAGCTGGTTTGTCTATAAGCTGACATACGAGCGATCTGCTGATGAATGCTGATTAAAATGCTCCGGTGTCCCTGTATCTGTGGTTACACGCAGTAAACAGAGGTGAGTTCAGTGAACGGATGACCTTCACAGCCAATCACAGTCTTTTCTGTTGAGCACGTGAACACAATGGCAAATCAGCGCTGTTTAAGAATGTGCTCCACAGTGTTTAAATGTTCGCTGGAAATGGGCGTTTTAAAAATTTCAGCACCGATTGGTATCGAATTCCAGTATCGTGACAACCCTAATGTATAGACTAAATTATCATTTATAAATCAAGCTGGAATAAAGGGTTTACAAAATCTACTAATGTTAAATCTACTTTTAAGCCCTGCCCCAAGAAAGGTTTATGTCAAAGTAGCAGTTTCCAAAGCATACAGTATGCAAAAACCTGTTGCATTAAATTAAAAATGTATGATTTGTGAGGAAAATATCTATTTGAAGATTGTTAACATTTTAAATACACTTTATTTTTCCATTTTCAGAATGTTTTCGTCTTTTGTAATGGTGTATTTATTATCTTTTCTTTCCATCCGTTCCATTCATCTGTGTTGTTATGTTCATTTTTATTTACACAAATGTAATTCCAGTCATGTTACAAGAACTTATGATGTCTTCACATTTGCTGCAGTAAAACTATGAGAGGCTACTGCATTATTAAAAGACTCTCATTTATCTCATTCAGGCGCTCTCCGTTCCAGTGAAATCCCAAGATTAATGTAGCCAAACAGGACACGATTACTGATATACATGTGCTGACAAACTGATGCAGTTTATTTTTTGTCATTTGTTTATTTCTTTAAAGTGTTATCAGTCAGGCTGGGTTTGAACTTGTGGCCTCTTGCAGTGAAAGCAGAAATGTTGCTCTGAGCCCCATCGGCTCATGCTCAGATTAAAGGCTGAGCTTCTCTAAGACTGAAATCCTGACTCGCCTCTGGTAACAAACGCTCTTGGTTCAACCTCAAGTGTTTGATGCTTCTTTCAGTGTCTGAGGATGACTTGAATGTGAGAATGAACCATCAAATTTAGCAGATTTAATATTTTTTTTATTTTATTTATTTTTTGTTTACAGTTTCCGTATTTTGTTATTCACAAGTATTTTCGGTTTATTTACAGTAGTGAATTGCATTATGGGAGCTTGATCTCTGCTCTGTTCACTTTTGATGTTACAAATTCAGGTCTACAGTTTAACGAAGTGACTTTTATTGACATTTTAGTAGTTTGAAATAATATAATGTATAAGAATCAATATGTAGAGGAATAAAATAACTGAAAATGTACTGGCAGTTTTGTAGCATAATATACAACACCAACCCAGACAATATATCACTTTAAACTATTAAAAATGTTAATAAAGTCACTTTTTATTGAACTTTTCAAGGTTAAAATTTGTTGGAAGAAAGATCAATATCCTGAAATGCACATGGACTTCTAATTTCAGTCAGCCAGCCACGGGGCTTCCTGTTAATGGTCATCCCATACAAAATTGCAGTGATCTGACTGCTTAAAAAACAAGGATCTTCAATGCCTGACTGAGATACAATATAAGTCGGGTCTCAGACCAAACAAGAAGCACTGCATTAAATTATATTTTTCCGCATCATGTCTTTAAAATATGGAAATTAACTTTACCCCAGTATTTTCAATGGAATTTCTGTGCTAGCCTGCCGCTATTGACGGCGCCTGTGTTTAAATGGTCTTTCGTCTCTTTTTATGCTTTAACAACCAAATGGATGCTTAAGTCTATTTAAATGATCATATTTGAATTACATTGCAACATCGATGCTGTAAAAGGAACCTTATGAAATTGAAAATCGTCGGTAGTTCATCATTAGCTGAAATACACTAGCTGTACATATAACCCATTCAAAAGCATTAATAAATGGGGAAAAATAAAATAAAAACCTAAATCATAAAATATGGAAAACTGCTAATTTATGGATATTTTTTACAGTGTATTGTAGGATTAATGTATGTAAAACATTTGAAGTAGATGAAAAACTTTCATGAAAGTTGTGCTAAAATACTCGAACAACACCCATCCTTGTCTTAGGACAATTTTTAAAAACTTTTTTGATCCACTTAAAATGGTTACTACTGTATACAGTTGAAGTCAGAATTATTAGCCCCCCTGAATTATTAGCCCCCCCCCCCCCCCCTGTTTTTTTTTCCCTGTTTTCTGTTTAACGGAGAGAAGATTTCTTCAACACATTTCTAAACATAATAGTTTTAATAACTTATCTCTAATAACAGTTTTATTTTATCTTTGTCATGATGACAGTAAATAATATTTTACTAGATATTTTTTAAGACACTTCTATACAGCTTAAAGTGACATTTTAAAGGCTTAACTAGGTTAATTAGGTTAACTAGGCAGGTTAGGGTAATTAGGCAAGTTATTGTATAATGATGGTTTGTTCTGTAGACTATTGAAAAAAAAATTTGCCTAAAGGGGCTAATAATTTTGTCCTTAAAATGTTTTTTAAAAATTCAAAACTGCTTTTATTCTAGTCGAAAGAAAACAAATAAGACTCTCCCTAGAAGAAAAAAATATTATCAGACATACTGTGAAAATTTCTTTGCTCTGTTAAACATCATTTGGGAAATATTTAAAAAAGAGAAAAAAAAAATAGGGGGCTAATCATTCTGACTTCAACTGTATACAACATTTTATATTTATTACTTTATTTTATGAATATTTTGTATTATAAATCTAATATTTTAGGATTTGATATATATACATTTATATTATTTGTTTTATTTTAATACCAAACTTATTTTTTATTTTACTATTTGCTTTATCTTAATGTTATTTTATTGCCTTTTTTATTTTATTTTTATATTACAGTGAATCTTTTTTATTTTATTTATTTTTATATAGGTATTTGACCATTTATTTAGAGACATAATTTTTTTATGTGACATTTATTTTAATTACATGAATTTAAGTTGGGGCGATACAGTGGCTTAGTGGTTAGCACTGTCGCCTCACACCAAGAAGATTGCTGGTTTGAGTCCTGGCTGGGCCAGTTTTCATTTCTGTGTGGAGTTTGCATGTTTTCCCTGTGTTGGCGTAGGTTTCCTCTTGGTGCTCCGGTTTCTCCCAGAGTCCAAAGACATGCGGTAAAGGGTAATTGATAAACTAAATTGACCGTAGTGTATAAGTGTGAATGAGAGTGTATGGGTATTTCACAGTGCTGGGTTGCAGGTGGAAGGTCATCCGCTGTGTAAAACATATGCTGGATAAGTTGACAGTTCATTCTGCTGTGGCAACCCCTTATGAATAAAGGGACTAAGCCAAAGGAAAATGAATGAATGAATGAATTTAAGTTGTCTTATTTATATTATTTAATCGTGTTTCATTTTCTAATGTACTTTATTTGGTTACTTTTTTATGTGATGGTCACAAGAGTGCAGATCCTCCTTAAATGCACCTATACTGAAATGAATTGTGTCTACATGAAAGAAATTAGCAAACTAAGTCTTCAAATGTGTGTGGCCCATTTTTACAAGCTTTTGTCTTGTAATGAGGACAGCTTTCTAATGTGTCAGCGCAACAAAACAACAAATAACCTTTTCTGCAACCTTTTCCAAGTCTCAAAGCTGTTGTGTTGTCATTAATTGCAGTACTTGGCTCTGAAATTTTACCTGAATAGCTGAACACATTTGTTGTTAGCACATCTAATTAACCTCCAGCAGTTTTCTGCACTGCTATTGAATCTACAGGTCAAAGCAAGAGACATGATATTTCACCTGAGTAAATGAGCTCTGGGTTAAATGAGATGCATGGGAGGAAAAATACTGGCTGTCATAAACAATGATACAACAATGAGGCAACGCAATGTTTAGTTTCTTAAAGTCCACATAAACCGGAAGCTGCGACCATTTTTTTTTGTATTGTGAAGCAGTTCCTAGAGAAACTGAATATTGAATGAGAAAGCAGTGGGTGTGGCTTGTTTTTTTCTACTGCAAGCCGATTGGATGTAGTAAAGTAGGCATTTCATTCAGAAAGATTGGGAAAAGGGTTTGGGGAGAGTTATTACCATAGACTGTAAAAGATATGGACGTAGTATCCGTGACGTCACCCATAGGTTTCTGAAGAGAGCAAATGAAGCTAAAAGTGGGCGTGGCCAACTCGTTTGCCCTGCGACTCGTTTGTGTTCTGACCACATGTGCTTGGTTGTACACTGTATCAATAAAGTGTTTAGACTTTTAAAAACACTGTTGTAATACATTGAGCCACTAAACATTGTTCTTATGATGTTTTTCTACAGAAGGAAAACACAAATTACTTCCAAATATTTCAAATATAGTCTGTGTTAGTAAATGCAGGGCTATTTATGAAATCCAGACATAACACTGTATGACACTGTATGTTTCAGATGACGGTTCTAGAGCCTACAGCCAATCAATCTGTCAGATTCTGGAGTGCATTACAGGTCTAAAGAAAAATATAAATGATAAATAATCTTAAATAAAACAAATACATTTATAGAGATGGTATATAAGTATATAATTTCTCTCACCTGGGAAACGGAAGCCACGTGAATGGAATGGTACAGATATGGCTACAGAGAATGCGCGAGTGATTTAAACAAATCTCGTGCATCTCCGCAGTAATGCGCGGCACTGTGCAAAAGACCCTAACACAAGCAGTACATGGCCAGCAGGGGGCAGTTATGTAACATAGTGAGCACACTGAACGGATATACTGTAGCAGCCAGAGCACGTGAGCTAAGCGGCTCCATAACAACAGACATTAAATTACTGTTATGTTTTTTTTTAAACGATTTAAATTTAATGGCCCAGTTTCAGTGTGTTTCATGTTTTTAATTTAGCTTCGTTTTTTTAAATGTGCGTGTGAAATATGTAAATAAAATACATAAAAATGCGGAGTTGCGGCAAAATAATGAATAAAATAATGGATAAAAAGAGTGAGGCTATGATCAAATAAATGAAAAAAGTGTGAGTGCTGTGGATGCAAGCAGCTACGGACACAGGCCCTTGTGGCTAAAAAACGGACCGGCCCACCGGGAAATTCTCCCGGTCCTTCCGATTAGCCAATCCGGGCCTGTTCTCCAAAATAAATAAATAAAGAAACCCAGCCGCTGGAGGAATCGAGCGCTCTTGTATACAAATACTGTCCATGCACCCATGGCAACTACTGTAAGTCAATGGAAAAGCGGTTGTTCCTTGCACCACCTGGTGGCTATTGCGTAAAGCACAGAAATGTTTTTTAAAAAAAATGAAAATGTGGACTTTACGGCCGCAGTAAACCGCGTGACTACGGATCACAAACTGCAGTACTGCGCAGGAAGAAATGCGCGTTCTTAGTAGCCATATCTGTAATAGATACGGGCGATATTTTTTTATTATTTATTTATTATAATTATTGTAATAAAACTGGTGAGGATTAGATACTTAGATTAAGAATCGGATACTTGTTATATAATTTAAATTTTGATTCTTCTTGTCCAATTTCTGCACATTTTTTTCACTCGCTACTCTGCTGGGAACTTCGCCTCTGGAGAGCACCTTAAATAATAATTGAAACATATGTTTAGAGATGGACCGCAAAATGTACTCAAAAATGTGGCTACATGTGGTGAAGAACGATGGCAAAGCTAAGTGTAATTATTGTAATAAACTAATAAGTTATAAAGCAGGGTGTCGCGACCAACATGACAAAGCATCTGCGGTTGGTTCTTCACAAATTAAAAGAATGGTGTGTCAGGGTTCATTGTGCATCCTGGGTGCAACCAACAAGAGTTGTGCATTTTAGTTTGACTTTTTGAGCATGCTGAGCAGTTCAGCGTTAGTTTTTATTTAAATATCTTGACGTGAAACTAAACAGCACATTCTCTCCACCTCCTCATTCATAAACAGCAGGACGCGCTGCTGAAGCATTAACAGTCCCGATATGTTTAATCTTTTTCTTTCGCAAAATTTCTCTGTCAGATTTGTAAAAAAAAAAAAATCTGCTTCATTCATTTAAAACCAAAAGCCATCCAGCGCCTGTAAATAGTTTTTCCATAAGATACACCTTTGTGAATGTTTTATTTTATGTGTATAGTCTTTAATGTGCTTTTAATAATTTTATTCTATTCAAAGCAGCACTCACAGACGCAAATTTATCCTGGAAAATGTGGCATGAGAGCGATGAATGTGTGTTTTTTTTTTTTTTTTTGCGCGCACGCGATCAATTCCTGATCCTTTGCTTAATGTTTTTTAATCAAAAGACACATAATTTAATTACTTTTGATGTGCTTAAATATTTGTTAACCAATTATTTTTTTTTTAAGAATAAAGAGAATAAAGTGCATGGTCTTATTTGAAATAAAGGAAATTAATTATCTATTTATCATTATTTAATGCCTAAAATAGGCTAGTCTTTTTATAAAGTGAGTTTAATTGAGCTGAAACTTTTAATTACATTCTTTTCCCTTGTAAATAATAAGTTGCATCAGATTGATGAGTGAACACGGCCAAAATGACTTTTTTTTTTTTTTTTTTTTTACCATTGAAATAATTGGATACAGTGTCGTCTGTCTACACGACTGGCAAACACGTTGGAAAAAACTACTTAATCTCCGCGTATATTTGGTTAATTTAAAAAACAAATGTTGTCTGTTTTAAAAGCTAATGTTAGTAATGCATAGAAAAATGCAAAGAAGAATTCTCCTGAGCTTAATAACCCACTGACGACAGCCACTTTGTGATGGCTTTTAAGGTGGTTAATGAGGTTTTACCTTGGGAAGTTTGGACTGAACAGGAGCAAAGGCTACCTGATCAACATTACATTCCTCGAAAAAAACACTTGCAATCTAGACGCAGTCACTTCATGCTTGTGACGGTACAATCTGTAAACTCCACCCATTAAAATAACAGCTTGGTCTTTATACTGTAAAATCGCAACGATATTTAATTATTGATCGTGGGCCACAAATATCATTATCGTGATAATACGATTAATCGTGCAGCCCTAAAATAAATAAATAAATAAACAAATGGTTGTAATACCTAAATGTATGTTCTGAAATGTACAATTAATCACTACGTTATAGTGTAGTTTTAAATAATAGTTCCTGAAATACAAGCACATACAGACAGAAATGCGTTTTCAGTTTCTTGTAATTACGGCAACTCATATTTCCAGCTACAGCCTCTAATCCATTTTTCAATTACCTCCCAGAGAATGACATTCATTTTATTATCTCTGTTGTACTAGACTAAGAGGATTTTTCTGAAAGGTAGGACAAACACATTATGTTTTTTTCCCTCCATGCCCCATTTTCTCCTCCACCTGGTGTTTGACGGAGTACCAATGTGGCACGTGTTTTTTATAATGCTCTGTCTCTTTCATCTTCCCGCATGTTGTCTCTGAAAGTAACCTGTATGCGTGCTTCATTCGTGGCCCGTGTGGGTTCAGCGAGCACCGTATGCTGATTTCGTATGCACAGCGTTCACTCAGAGACTGGATGGGGGTTTTTGAAGAGAGGGCAAGTCCTCTGCATTTAAACCCAGCTGATTGACAGTTCATTCCTTCACCCGGTTCCACTGCCTGCATTTCCTCTGCGCTCTGATCCTGTCAAGTGAACTGGCACACACTGAAATCCACACTCACATGCAAACACACACACCTTCAATTAAACATCCTAATGCACCATCAGCTCTGACGTGGATTCCACTAGTCAATAATCACTAACCACCACCTGTAACTAGGGCTGGGTATAGATTCGAGTCTTGATTCATTTAGATTCTGATTCACAAGTTCTTGATTTAATCCAATTCTTGTTTCGATTACGTTAGTATACACTTAATACAAATGCTATTGATATTTCTAAAATGATATGTGAGTCCTTTATTTTAGGTGCAAGGGTACATTAAAAAAGAGCCCACCTCTTATTTCTGATGCTTGGAAAAAGTAGACTAAATATGAAGAGTTCAGATGCAAAACCCTCTAAATCCATCAGACCTCTTTTCTTGTAAATAAGCATTTTCTATCAGGCTTCTATAATTAGATTCAGATGTTTCATTTTATAGATAATGAAAAGGTTTTTAGCTAGTAAATAAAATAACTTTTTTTCATAAATGTCACTTCTAGACAATTCTTTGTTTTTTAACAAAATAGATTTTCTTTTGCGTCAAAACCAGCTAAATCCACTTGTGCTTTTTTTGCAAAAACCTCTAAAACCACCTATTGGAACAAGACAGTGTATTTAGTTGAAAATCACTAAAGATGCAATTAGAAGTTATTTTACCAAACATAAAACGCATTACACAAACCAACTAAAATTTTAAATATATAAATCTGTCAAGTAAGTGGCGATTCATTCTGCTGTGGTAAACCAGGGAAATAGCAGAAGCAAAATGAATGAGTGAAATCTGTCAAGTAAATGCATTAATCAATAACATTAAAACTGACATTAATTAAATCTAAACAATCCGTTGTCATTTCGGATATTTGGGATTTAGATTTAGTGTACGTAATGTAAACATTGTAAGCTAAGCTTAGTAGATTCAAATATTGGGGTTTAAAACATTGTGAAACATCAATATCTGTGCATTGTCCATTAATATAAAAAGCTTATCAGACGTATAGGTAATATGAAGTAGGCCAACATAAATGTATAGTTTTATACATTATATTTATCTTTTAAAAAATAGCTTACATTAGCGGATAAATCACAAGGTAGGCCTACTGGGCAAAAAGGGGATGTCTCTCAGACAATTTTAGAAGCTGTGATTCATTCATTCTCACCATACTTAAGGCCTTGGTCTCTTGTTTATCCTCATAGCATCCATGTGAGATAAAAGAACGGCATCTTAATGTGAAACGCTGTTGCCGTTTAATGTATAGTAAATCAGACTCATTCAAAGTAGCGCCGCTGCGCAAAAAAACATTATGAATGCATGCTACACTTCCGACTGTACCATACCTGTCAACCCTCCCGTTTTTCCCGGAATTCTCCCGTATTTTACAGTTCTATCCCGCTGTCATCCCGTAAAGGTATTTTCCCGTATTTCTCCCGTATTTTTCTCTTTCTGAGAAGAGCTGATCCTCCCTATATGCAACCCATACCACCGAACCACCAGGGGCCGCCCTTGCTCTTAAATGTGAACCAGTTCTGTGGTTTCATTTTATTTAGGCATGGAAACCTGATGGAAACACTTTGAAATAAACGTAAAAACGGCGCGATTAATTTCCTTTTCATTACAGGTGCCATTGCCCCTATGCAATCCTCAAAACAGTCATTTCATATAAAGATGCATGACTGTCAGCTGATGCTCTCCATAGTGATAATAGACGCTGTTTCCCAAGCGGATTCTGTACGTACGCGATTTGATGGGGGGGGGGGGGGGGGGTGGATAAAAGAGTCTCCTCATAAAAGCCGGCGTATCAGCGCACCGTGAACATGAATTTAAGCACTTGAATATTCATCTGTGCTTCACATTAAGCTATAGAATGGCTTCAGAACATTTGGGATATAGTAGGCCTACATGAGAACTTTCTAGTGCCTTAAAATAGGCTTCCTTCCTGGCTTTTGTTGGCTTATAAATTACACAGTATATATCACACGCGCACAATTGGATTTTGATCGGTACCAGCTGACCGATACCCGATCCAGCAAAAATATATGGTATCGAACTGATATCCGATTCAAGTATCGGGATCGGTGCATCCCTAATAAATATTGACAGAATTTTGTTTTGTGCAATACAAATACTTATTTTTGGGTGAACTAACCCTTTAAAGGTCCTGTGAAGTGCTTTGAAATGTGCATTTTTATTCAATGTTTGACGTAATCTCAACTGAAAAACTAAGAGAGGGCAGGACATAAAGTAGCTCCTCCCCTTTTTAAAAAAGCAGCCAATAGCATTTTGTTTCATCACAGCTCTGCCAGTGAGAGTGGTTGAGCTCTAGCGCATCAAATGAAAAGCAAATGAGAAGCGTCTTGAAGGGGACAGGGCATATCAGATACTAAAGAGCATTTGATTGGTCAAGATTTGAGGAGAAGCTGAAGTATGAGGTGATGTCAAAAAATAAAAACTTTGATCCACTTAGGCAGAAGAGACAAACTACAAGCTTTACATGTTTATATCAGTTTTATATCTTCTAAACCTGAATTTTGTCATTGTTTTGTAGCACACTAACTACAAATAGACCACTGATTGGTCAGCTAACATCATGTGCTGTGATTCGCGGATCGGCTCCACATCACCAGGAAAAGCATCACACGCCTTCAAGCCCGCGCTTTTGTGCTGTGTAAACAGTTATTCAGAGTAGCTGTTAGCCGTATTAGTTTGAGCCTGAATCAGACAGAAAACAAAGAGGACACAGCTGAATCTCACGCCTGCTCTCTAAAATAAAATCTGACAGGTGTCTTTCACATATATTCGGGTTATAAGCATGTGTAAGTAATATGAAATGTTCACATATCTTTTGCGAGTTCATTATCTGAGATGTAGAACGAAGGGAAAGCGGCTGCATAGAGAGACACTGCATTGCTGGTGATGATTGTGGGTGTTTACAGGGGTTTGACTGATAAATATGAATATGAATTTGTAGCTAAAAATTGTTATCTGTGCTAAACAGCATTTCACATTGTTTACATTGTTGTTTACATCCTTGCTACAACATACTGTTAACACTAGAAACTGTGCATGTCATACATCAATTTTAACAAATAAAAATACTTGCAGGTTGTGGCTCACAATTTACAGCTTCGTTTGTTGGAGTTTTTAGCCGAATCCAGCACTAAACTGAGAGAGATTCTGGAAGCTTTCCTTTGTCAAATGCTAGCTATATATATATACTGTATATATATTTATAATTCTCAGGAACATAATTAAAATTAAATTGTAAGCACTTCTGTCTTTGTGTTATGTCCTTTGCAAGCCCAAATACAGAAACAGAACAAGCTCTGTGGAAATAGCTACATTACAGCACTACAGTGCCTCTGGCCACGTCCCTTCTCTGCGCAGGGTTTATGCGCGTGGTGAATGTGCATAACCTGAAGCGTTTGTGATCTCACTACCCCGGATGTATATTTTTGTAATCCCCAAAGTTTGTTTGCTGTAGGCTTTGCTAAGCTACAGTAACTCTGTAAAAGCCAATGTCTCCCTTTGTATTGAACTTTGAGAATGTTACATTCAGAGATGTTGATTATGTTTACACAGCAACATTACACATCAACTAAAGTTTAAAATATGATATCGTAGTGGACCACCCCTTTAATTTTTACTTGATCTCTAAGCACATCCAGTTTCCACAAAATGCTTATTTTGTTCTAGTCAGTTTGCTGATGATTCTGTTTAGTTTAATGCAAACATCATTGTTGAAAGATAATGGTCCAACAAACAATAAATTCAACAATAAAGTCAATTTGTTTTTGTCAGTCTACACTGTACAGTTTCTTTGAGGATGTGTGTGTAATCTGGATCTGACTGGTGTATTTGTGTTCGCAGGGAACTTGTCCTCACACTGGCTCTCGGTCAGGTCTTATCGCTGCTCATCTGTGGGATTGGCCTGACCAGCAAATACCTGGCGGACGATTATCACGCAAACACCCCTGTGTTTCAGAGCTTTCTCAACTACATCCTGCTGTTCCTGGTCTACACCACCACACTGGCAGTCAGGCAAGGTAAGAGTCGCTCCTCCCACAATTCAGTGCAGTTTAATGAAAACACTGTCAAATGGCAACAGAACGTGAGGTTATCTGTCAGACAAGGCAAGTGATAAGACTGTAGGAACCTTCATTTTTTATGAGAGACTGTCAGGAGGAAAGGTTATTTGAAGTTTTTTTTCATTAAATTTCTCTCTTCTGTCTTGAGCTTGACCTCTCCTGGGACTCTTTCAGAAACTTTCAAAACTACTGGTTTCTATATTGATATACAGTTGAAGTCAGAATTAATAATTAATTATTAGCCCGATATTTTTCACACATTTCTGAACATAATAGTTTTAATAACTCATTTCTAATAACTGATTTCTTTTTGCCTTGATGACAGTAATTAATATTTTATTATATATTTTTCAAGATCCTAGTATTCAGTTTAAAGTGAAATTTAAAGACTTAAGTAGGTTATTTAGGCAAGTTAGGGTAATTAGGCAAGTTATTGTATAAAAGAGTGGTTTGTTCTGTAGACAATCGAAAAAATATTGCTTAAGGGCACTAATAATATTACCTCTAAAAAATTCAAAACTGCTTTTATTCTAGCCAAAATAAAACAAATAAGACTTTCTCTAGTAATAATAGTAATAATATTATTAATAATAGTAGTTTTAGTAGTAGTAGTTGTTGTTTTTATAGTAGTATTAGTAGTTGTTGTTGTTGTTGTAGTAGTAGTTGTAGTTTTTGTTGTAGTAGTTGTAGTAGTTGTTGTTGTTGTTGGAGTAGGATTAGTAGTAGTTTTTGTAGTTTTTGTTGTTGTTGTAGCAATAGTAGTAGTTGTAGTAGTAGTAGTTTTTGTTGTTGTTGTTGTTGTAGTAATAGTAGTAGTAGTAGTTTTTGGTGTTGTTGTTGTTGTTGTTGTTGTTGTTGTAGGAGTAGTAGTTGTAGTAGTAGTTTTTGTTGTTGTTGGAGTAGTAGTAGTAGTAGTAGTAGTTGTTGTTGTTGTTATTGTAGGAGTAGTAGTAGTAGTTGTAGTAGTAGTAGTATTTTTTGTTGTTGGAGTAGGAGTAGTATAGTAGTTGTTGTATTAGTAATAGTATTAGTTGTAGTAGTAGTAGTTTTTTTTGTTGTTGTTGTTGTAATAGTAGTAGTTGTAGTAGTAGTAGTTTTGTTGTTGTTGTTGTTGTTGGAGTAGTAGTAGTAGTTGTAGTAGTAGTAGTATTTTTTGTTATTGGAGTAGGAGTAGTATAGTAGTTGTTGTATTAGTTGTAGTAGTAGTAGTAGTATTTTTGTTGTTGGAGTAGGAGTAATAGTAGTAGTTGTTGTAGTAGTAGTAGTAGTTGCAGTAGTAGTTTTGGTTGTTGTTGTTGGAGTAGTAGTAGTAGTAGTTGTTGTTGTTGTTGTTGTTGTTGTTGTTGTTGTTGTTGTTGTTGTTGTTGTTGGAGTAGCAATAGTAGTAGTAGTTGTTGTAGTAGTTGTAGTGTTGTTGTTGTTGTTGTAGCAGTAGTAGTAGTTTTTGTTGTTGTTGGAGTAGTAGTAGTTGTTGTTGTAGTAGTAGTAGTAGGAGTAGTTGTTGTTGTTGTAGTAGTAGTAGTAGTAGTTTTTGTTGTTGTTGGAGTAGGGGTAGCAGTAGTTGTAGTAGTAGTAGTAGTTATAGTAGTAGTTGTAGTAGTTTTTGTTGTTGTCGTTGTTGGAGTAGGAGTAGTAGTAGTTTTTGTTGTTGGAGCAGAAGTGGTAATAGTAGTAGTAGTTGTTGTTGTTGTTGATGATGTAGGAGTAGTAGTAGTAGTAGTAGTGTAGTAGTAGTAGTTGTTGTTGTTGTAGGAGTAGTAATTGTAGTTTTTGTTATTGGAGTAGGAGTAGTAATAGTTTTAGTTGTTGTTGTTGTTGATGATGATGATGAAAATGTAGGAGTAGTAGTAGTTATTGTAGTTTTTGCTGTTGTTGGAGTAGGAGATGTAGTTGTTGTAGTTGTTGTTGTTGATGTAGGAGTAGTAGTAGTAGTTCTGTTGTTGTTGTTGTTGTTGAAGTAGGAGTAGTAGTAGTTGTTGTTGTAGTAGTTGTAGTAGTAGTAGTAGTAGTAGTAGTAGTAGTAGTAGTAGTTGTTGTTGTTGTTAAATAAAACAATGAAAATTATAAATGAATGAATTTTAAATTGGGCGGCACGGTGGCGCAGTGGGTAGCTCTGTCGCCTCACAGCAAGAAGGTCGCTGGCTGAGTCAGCATATAAAGTGGTTTCTATTGGCATTTCTGTGTGGAGTTCCCATGTTCTTCCCATGTTGGCGTTGGTTTCCTCCGGGTGCTCCGATTTCCCCCACAGTCCAAAGGCATGCGCTATAAGTGAATTGAATAAGCTAAAATTGTCTGTATGAGTGTAAATGGGAGTGTATGGGGGTTTCCCAGTAGTAGGTCGCAGCTGGAAGGGCATCCGCAGTGTAAAACATATGCTGGATAATTTGGCGGTTCATTCCGCTGTGGCGACCCCTGATTAATAAAGGGACTAAACTGAAAAGAAAATGAATGAATGCATGAATTTTACATTTATTTAAAATTCTATGTAGTGTCTTAATATGTTTTTTTAGCTCGACTGTATTCTATATCAGCCCAATATCAGCATGATCTGTTTGATGTATCATCAAGTTGCTTCATGAAATTCCTTCAGAAAGACGAGACATGTTTGTTTACACTCCTGTTTCCTTAAATCAGCCACTAGTTCCGCCTTCACATTAAAAAATGGCATGTTATGATTGGTCAGGAAGTAGTATATAATTTTCTGTTGCTTGTTAAATGGACTATTCAAGCAAAAATGAAAATTTCCTCACAATTTTCTCGCAATTAATTGGTTTGAAACTTATGAATTTCTTTTTTTATTTACTTGAAGAACGTTAGTAAAATGCAGCCGTTTACTTTCATAGTATTTTGTTTGTTTCTACTATAGATTGCTGCCTCTCTGTATTGTGTGTATTTTTTAACTACTAAACGAGTCATGTAAGATTGTACTGCTGATGCAGTAATTATATGTTTCCTATTTCTAAACAGTGGGTGGCCTTTAACACCTGTTAAAGAATCAAGTTTTATTTCTTAACTGATTTCACATTGAGCGTCACGTCCAAGCAGACATCACCGACACAGTGTTTGGGCTAAGAATAGAAATGGAGAAGATTCGTGTTCTGAGCTGAGAAATATGCCAACTCACAGTCTATTTATATCAGATCACATGTGATTCCTTGTCTCACACACTTGCTTTTTATAGCCAAATCAGGTTGTTCTAATAAGCTCCTTTAGGATAATTAATGGATAATTCATTTTTGAAGGCTAAACATGTCTGATCTTTTTTTTTTTATGAAAGTCTTTGCTGTTCTGAAATTGCTATAAGCTTTCATACTTTTATACAGGACTTCGTACTAACGTTTGTTTCTACAAATGTTCACTTTTGGTTCTACACTGTAAAGAAGTAAATGACAAAAGGTCAAGACAACAAATACACTCACCGGCCACTTTATTAGGTACACCTGTCCAACTGTTTGGTAACGCAAATTTCTAATCAGCCCATCCCATGGCGGCAACTCAATGCATTTAAGCATGTAGACATGGTCAAGACGATCTGCTGCAGTTAAATCAAGCATCAGCATGGGGAAGAAAGGTGATTTAAGTGACTCTGAACATGGCATGGTTGTTGGTGTCAGACGGGCTGGTCTGAGTATTTCAGAAACTGCTGATCTACTGGGACTTTCACGCATAGCCATCTCTAGGTTTTACAGAGAATGATCTGAAAAAGAGAAAATATCCAGTGAGCGGCAGTTCTGTGGGCACAAATGCCTTGTTGATGTTAGAGGTCAGAGGAGAATGGCCAGACTGGTTCCAGCTGATAGAAAGCCAACAATAACTCAAATAACCACTCGGCACAACCGAGGTATGCAGAAGAGCATCTCTGAACACACAAAACGTCCAACCTTGAGGGAGATGGGCTACAGCAGCAGAAGACCACACTGGGTGCCACTCCTGTCAGCTAAGAACCGGAAACTGAGGCTACAATTCACACAGGCTCACCAAAAATGGACAATAGAAGATTGGAAAAACGTTGCCTGGTCTGATGAGTCTCGATTCCTGCTGCAACATTCCGATGGTAGGGTCAAAATTTGCACATTGTCAAAACACATTGTCATCTGTAATAATTATAATATTGTAGATCGTCAAGTATAACAACTTCACTGTCATAAGTAAAAAGTAGCCGAAATGTATGCGTTCTATGACTTTTGTTATGAAAAAAGAAGAGCCTAAAGACATTTAGTAAAACTGCACAACAAATATGACTTATTAATCATCCGATTTACTCAAGTTATTTAGCCCATTATTAAATCTATTTATTTTCTTATGTAATTGCCTGTACATTAATATATTTATTAAGTTTTTATATGATTTAATATTGAATAATATGCAATTGTTTATGTGCATTGTTTATTTTTATAATCAAATATTTGTATGATTTATGTACAATACAGTTTGTAAAGTAATATTTTCTTTTTTTTAGTAGCTATATTATATGAGAGACTTACTTTGTTTACCCAATATGTGGTTCTAATTGGATTTACATTGTAAACCTTAAAAAATGTAAAAGTTTTCTTTTTATTTAATGTTTTCAATTTTTATTTACTAAACTCTCAAAAGCATTCAGGATAAGTCTGCAGATTTTTATTTATTTATTTATTTATTTATTTGTTTGTTTGTTTATTTATTTATTTATTTATTTATTTATTTATTTATTTATTTATTTATTTATATATTTTTACAAAATTCTGCATAGATTCTTTTTGGCCCTTTATATTAACAATATAGTTATTATATTAAATTACTAATTTATTGAATTTAATACATTGATAATATAATACTTGTTCAATTAATATAAGAATATTACACAATTTGCCATTTGTCTCATTTGTGTTGCATACAATAAAATCATGCTAATAAATAGTGATTTCTAGATTGAAAATTGGGCAACACTTTATATTCAGTGACAATTCATGGTATTAACAAACCCTTAACTAACACTACTAGCTTAATAAACTACTAATTAATCGTTTATTAATGGTTAGTAAGGTAGAAGTTGGGTTTAGGCTTTGGGAATGAATTAGGGATTTAGAATAAGATCATACATTATAACTACTAATGAACAGTTCTTAATATCTTAATAATAGGCAGGTAATAAAGCCAGTAGTTAATAGCATGAATTGTGAAAATTCCTAAAAAATTTGTTTTCGCAAATCCACCAGAGACTGCTGTGCACACTTATTGAGATCTCAAATTTCCACCCATTCACGTGCCATTCACGCCTGCTGTTCTCACACAAATCCACTAGAGGCCGCTGTCGACTGACTGACTGACCGACCGACTGATCCTCCTTGCCTAAACCCAACCGATAGTTTATTAAAAAGCTCCGATTGATCAGCGCCCACCCACTTCCCTAAACCCAACCCCTGATTTTTACCATGTTTTCAGATCTTACCACGTTCTCACCCTATTTTTTTACTTGTTTATTTTAAATTTTTGGCTTCTGTTTTTGTCTTACCTGCTTTCTGAAACCGTTCTTCGCCAGACTCGAGTCTTGTTGTCACTGTCAACTCTTCTCTCCGTCTTAAGTCCGCTGACTTACGCTGGAAGCCACTGGACAAACTGGTAACAACAGGAAAGCCATCCATACGGAGGTAAGCGTTCAGCTGCTAGTGCGAAAAAGAGCGCCCCCCTAGCATTCATTTTAAAGATGAAATTCAGCCATACGTACTTCTGGCTACATAATTCAGGATCTCCAGAAATGTCTATAGGGCGTACCCTTTCAGAATGAGCCTTTGTTGCAACCTGATCATTGTAGCACAGTGTTTTTATCTGTTCTTGTGTCTTTTCTTGTGTTGTGAAAAATTACAGGACTGATTAATTTGCCTAGTTTAATATGTTGTTTGCATCAGAGAGAGCTCTGAAACAAACTCAAACTGCTGTTTAGTGGCTGCGTAAACTCCTGTTCCAGCAAAATGCAGTCTTTCTAGCTCACAGAGCCCTGTCTTTGCTTTTGAACCGAGCTGATAAATGGTCCGTTCGGTGCAAAGTTCAAATAAGTCACACTGTTTCATTCTGTTTTTAGTGCCTTCAACGACGTGTCTAATAGGCAAATGTCATCGCTTATCAGTTTGGCAAATTGGTATGGGCGCTAGCATGACCTCCAACAAAATGTAGTTGCACTGGCAGGAAAAAAGTTTCAAAAGCAATGATTTACTTGCGGTCTGGAGCCCTGAGAGAGCAATGCAGGGCGCTGGAAGCAGTGTTTGTGAATTGAGGGGCGTGAGGTGTTCTTGGGAGGCGTTTGTGTACAGCAAAGATTTATGAGTTGAAACTTACCAAAGAAAATTGTTTGCATTGGCAGTTTATATTATTTCTTTCTTTATTTATTTTCTGACCATGTTAAAAAGCTAAATTTCAGCACACAGAAACCATCTTACATGCACAACAACTAAAAAAGATTGTTATCATTATTATTATTCTGCTTAATGAGATTTTCAGAAGAAATGGATAATAGAAATGTGTCCCTTTAAGGTGAATCACCTGAACATAAACACAGGAGGTTGAGAAAAATGATAATTTTAGAAGAAGAATTTAGACAACACTTAAAGGTTTTTGGATCTGAACTATATATACAGCTGAAGTCAGAATTATTAGCCTCCCTTAATTATTAGACCCCCTGTTTATTTTTTCCCCAATTTCTGTTTAACGGAGAGAGACTTTTTCAACACATTTCTAAACATAATAGTTTTAATAACTCATTTCTATTATCTGATTTATTTTATCTTTGCCATGATGACAGTAAATAATATTTGACTAGATATTTTTCAAGACACTTCTATACAGCCTAATGTGTCATTTAAAGGCTTAACTAGGTTAATTAGGTTAACTAGGCAGGTTAGAGTAATTAGGCAAGTTATTGTATAACGATGGTTTGTTCTGTAGACTATCAAAAAAAAATACATAGCTTAAAGGGGCTAATAATTTTGTCCTTAAAATGGTGTTTCAAAAATTAATAACTGCTTTTACTCTAGCCGAAATAAAACAAATAAGACTTTCTCCAGAAGAAAAAATATTATCAGACATACTGTAAAAATTTCCTTGCTCTGTTAAACATCATTTGGGAAATATTTAAAAAAGAAAAAAAATTCAAAGGGGGGCTAATAATTCTGACTGTATATGCACATTTTTTCTTTATTTTGTATATTTCTATAGAAATATAGAAATCAGGACAGTAATAAAAGGCAAGGCAGGTTTATTTGTATAGCACATTTTATACACAACAGCAATTTAAAGTGCTTTACATAAACAAGAATGAAAGAAATTAAAAACAACACAGAATGAAAAATATTAAAGAGCCCCTATTATGCATTATAAAAAGGTCATATCTCTTTCAACATGCTGATATGTGTGCAAGGTCAAAAAACACTTTCATGGTCTAATAATATGCTTTTATTTTAACCTAATTATCTCAACGACTCTCATATGATTCGTTCAGCGATTCATTTGTTCCCAAACCCCTCCTTAGCATGAGGCTAATCTGTTGTGATCGGTCGACTGCGTTCAGTGTGAGACGGAGAGAAACGCCCACCACTGTTATGAAGTAGTCAGAGTGCAGAGTATATGTGAGAGACCAATGCAGTTAAACACCAGCATATTACTCTACTCTTAAACCTAGCCTCAAGTAATAACAACGACACTCATTCAGTATTAATCCACACAGTGGCAAATTGATCTATTTTGAAAATTGACTGCGCCACTCGTGTAAGGAACAGCTGGTGGTGACCATAACAATGACAAACAGGAGCAAACACAAAACGCATTTAAATCAGTAAAGGAAGAAGCACGTGTCGTGTTTTTTAACGTGGTTTTGGACGTGAAATGTGAACAGCCCCATAAAGATTTAACCTGAGAGATACATTACAAGCACTGATCTATAATATATACTTGATTACAAGCTGCACGGAGCGATTGCAAGTTACAACACACAATTACATACATATTTTGCAAACTACAGAAAACGAGGCAACAATTTTAATCACACTTACAGGTTATGCATGAAGGAGAAACTCTTACAGGATCTGGAGGAAGAAGAAACTGGTCCATATAAACTGTGTAACAGTTACTGACAAAGTCCCATACATTAGTAGTCTTTGCTGCTCCTTCCTTTAATAACAAACGGGCGATGAAATCTGTGTTGCAGTTTACACTATAAAAATAAATTCATAATTTTACGGTTTATTAGCTGGGGTGCCGGAAATAAACCGTAAAATAATGGCCAATAAATTACAGAAATTTACTGTAAAATAAACAGAGGTCGAATTACAGAAATTTACTAAAAATGGAAATTTAAGGAAATTTCTCTAATTTAATGTCCGTTATTTTACAGTAAATTTCTGTAATTTAACGGCTGTTATTTTACTGTTTATTTCCAGCACCATAAAATGTTTTTTTTTACAATGTAGGTTATTGTATCAATCATCAGAAAAATGACTGATTGTTGTGAAAACGAACTTTAACCCTTTATTTCCTTTATCTCTCAGTGATTGTAATCGTCGCATCATGATCAATTCCATCATCCCTCGCACTCCGCTAGTGTCTGAAGGGAAAGACGCATTCTCGTTTTACCAGATCTGGCATTTCATATTTGGCATTGTCTCGTATCAACGTCGACTCGTGTAGACAACCGATCCGAACAAAGTATGAATCATTCTTTTTACTCTGAGTTGACTGAATAGAATCAATAGTTTTAAACACAATGCACTGTGCACTTTCAGATTTAAACATCAGCTGGATTGTCTTACACACTGCATGGATGGTAATTTTCAAAAACCCATAATAGGGGCTCTTTAAAAAGAGATTAAAATGTGTTAAAATGTGTTTTAAAGGAATGAAAAAGAAAAGAAAAATGGACACAGTGCTCATTCTGTAAAGGCACGGCTAAACTGATGAGTTTAAAGATAATAAAAACTAAGATAATTTTAAAATAATAATGACTAATTTAATAAAAAACAAGTAAAAGTGTTTTTGTCTTTCTAATCCAAATATTCTCTTAAATCTCTCGAAATCTTATTTTAAGTGATCTTTGAACTGGATAATGAGTAAGGATCGCTGCCCCAACAGAGGTAGACAACCACTGCCTTAGGCAGTCATTGGGCTCTATCATACACCCGGTGCAATAGAGCACCAACGCAAACTTAATTTTCCCGTTTTCCGCCACATTGTTTAAATAGCAAATCCATTAGCGCCACTTTGTGGACTCATAGGTGTTCTGGTCTAGAAGGTGCGTTGCTATTTTGAGGAATTAAAATAGACTGTACAATAGACCAGCTGAGCACAGGTCTAAAGTCAAGCGCAGAGCTTGTTAGTTGTGCGCCTTGCTTACACATTGCTTAAAACACGAAGGATATGCAGCAATACACAAGTATCTTTACAAATGAAAAAGAATTAAAGGAATAAAATATTACAAAAATTATTACTTTCTACGTAAATATAAAAACCAGTACCTCCATGCCTTCTTCATGTCAGGGTTTTTTTTTCAGTTTATTCACAACAACTTGCTTTTGTATAATGATTTATTATTAGTAGTAGTACTTATTATATTTATATTTATATTTGTTTTATTAAAAACAAGTTTAGATTTGTCCATCTGTCAGCTTTTGGACCATATGGAGCATAGCATGTGTGTTTGGATATAACTCAGATTTTTGACCACACTTCATTATTATTGTTCATTTATTCATTTGCTGGAAATTAGAATTGAATTTAGAAATAGTTTTGAAACAAATCTTTGCACTTAACTAGCAAAATAATTTATGGCGGCTAATGGATGTCTTCAGCAGAGTGTGTGCAACACCGTTTCCTTATCCACGAAAGAGAGAAAGAGAAAGTGAAAGTAAAGTCCCATTGGAGGAGGCTCATTCTTTGACTGTTTTCTCGCTAGTGAAGCGTTCAGTTTTTCCACTTACAAAGTCCACCATGTAAATAGCAAATGTGCTATGGCACGATGCAACTGACTTTTAAAGGGAATGGGAGATGAGACTCTGATTGGTTTATTCTCAAAACACACCCATAACTCAAGAGAATAAGCTCAACCCTGTTAGACCATGCGCCACAGAACAGACTGTATTTTTCCGTCCTTAAAATAGCAAAAGTAGATTCGGACACGCCCTTAATGCTTTTGCGCCCTCCGCTTAATGCTGCGTTCACACCAGACGCGGAAGAAGCGTCAAGCGCGAGTGATTTCAAAAACATGTTAAGTCAATGCAAACGAGCAAATAGACATACTGTGACGCGATACGCGCGAATGGCGCGGTGCGAATGACGCAAATTGCGTGAATGGCGCCGCTCGAATTGAGCGTTTTGCGAATTTAATGCGCTTATTGCGCAAATTGCTCGAGTTGAAAAATCTGAACTTCTGCGGACATTCGCGCCACGTTAACCAATCAGGAGCGTTCTCTTGTGGGGGCATGATTGTGAAGTAGCACCTGTTGTTGGTGTCCTGGGGGAAATCCTCCAGCTGACACCGACAACAGTTCATCAAACGGGGCTCGGCTCAGTCAGAAACACCGGTGAAAGCCTCCATCATCCAGGTTAAGTTTCTGGAGGAGTTTATGAGCTCACAGAGCTGGGTGCACCTCTGAAAGTATCTAGTGGACTCAGACACAGCTCTAAACGTATCGACGCTGTTTTTCAGCCTTCATAAAAGCACATAAACACAGTTATTTTATCAATAAAATCCATGTTAGCCATTTAGCAATGAAGCTATAGTCACTTGGCAAACAGAAGCCCTGCCCATGACGCGAATCCGCGTCTGTTCTGAAGTGAATTTGACGTGAATGAAGCGGATTTGACGTGCGAATGAAGCGAGGAAACTCAAATGTTCACGCTTCTATTCACACGCGAATAGCGCGATTTATCTGCGCGTTCTGTGTCTGGTGTGAACACAGCATTAGACTTTGCTCCTAGATCGTTAAAATAGAGCCAGTTCTGTCGAATATTTGTCAGATTTATATTTTGTGACTTCCCCCAATAATGCATCATTTTATTTGCCAAACCTAACTGAAATGCAGCTACTGTAGAAGCATGTGAACATTGCGCCCAAACGCTGCATGCAAACTCATGATTTCAAGCACGCGACTCTGAGCGAGCCATTGGGTAGACACGTCCAAACAGCCGCTGCCAAATTGGCCCTGCTCTCTTTGTTCTACTCCAGTGACCAAGGAGTTGTGTCTGCCGTCTCGGTAAACACGGCCACACGCTGCAGAAACTGTGCTTTCAGGATAACAAGAGGGCAACAAGAGCAGCTGCCTGTCCAGCAGCTCCAGCCAAACAATCACACTCATCTCTTACAGTCACCAAATGCAGCAGCTGTCATCTCGCACCAGCCTCAGTAAAGTCAAACCTGCTTTTCTCATTTCCATCCTTTCCTGTTGTCTGTCTCACCTTTTCCTTGTGCCTCGTATCTGTCATGACCCTCATGCTCCATTCAAATTGGATTTAGAGGGGACATATTGTGCCTCTTTTCATAAAATTTTAAATTCTCTGGTGTTCCCAGAATGTGTGTGTGTGTGTGTGTGTGAGGTTTCAGCTAAAAATAGCTTTTTAGATTTACCCCTGTGCGTTATTTTTTTTATGTATGTGGCCCTTTAAATGCAAATAAGCTGCTGCTTTCCTTAAGTGGGCGGAGCCTTTGCACTCTATTTTAAAATAAATGACAAAGCAAGTGAAACTCAAGCAGCTCATATGTCAGAAATGACCAATAGATAACTGTAGCCCAGTGTCAGACAGCGATGGAGAGAGTGAAAGAGGTTACATATATTTATGTAGTTGTTATGGAGTAGAGTTGAAAATGTATTGACTAGCATTGTTTGTTATGATGAGTTTTTTGTTGATCTCTTTGGTCAAATTAACTTTAGCCACATTAAATGTACAGTACAGCATGTTAACAAGTACATTCAGATAGGACATTTGGAAACATTTGAGATAGGAGTTGCTCTTGCATACCCAAAATGCATTTCAAGATGGCTGCTGAATGAACCGACTTGCCTTAAAGGGACTTTGATTAAACATATTTCATGGCATGTCCCCTTTAAGTCCCTGAGCTGCAAAGTTGGACAGTTTCAGTCTTTCTCTTTCGCTTTCCAATCACTTTTAGGCATATAGGCATAGTGGTTTCCTGTACTAATGCAGCCTGGCAGTTATTAATTACCCTGGGCTAATGCTGATGGCTGACAGAAGCGTTTCAAGCAACAGCGTTTTGCTCTGCTGTGTGTTATTAAGCCTGATTCAAATTATGGCAATTTCAGAACACTACGCTTCGCTGATCAGAGGCAATATTAAATACACCTTGTCTAACTTGTAATAAATTGCTCGAGCCAGCCAAACCTCTGGGAGAGTGTTAGGTTAGTATAATTTTAAATATTTTGAGTTCAGTATGTATTATTTAAATATATGTGTGTATAGCTTTTTTATATCAGTCTTTTAGTACATCATGTTAAAGTGAATAAAAATCTAAAGTTTTGTCTTGGCATAAATCTGAAATATATAGACAGTATATGTATATACAGTATGTACAGCATGTCTTGTCGCCTATCCAAGTTTTAAGAACAACAAATAATACCCTGACTTCTAGTTGATCACTTGGTATAGGAAGTGGCTTATATGAAAGGCAAAGGCGTCTAGATTACGCTTATTTAACAAAATTAAATATGATCATGCCTTGATATTTAATTATTTAATTAGGACAGTAAGGTCTGACTTTGCTTAGACAAAAGTCTTGTCACTTAACAGAAATATTGTGGAGTATAGAATATAAAGTCATGATGCAAATAATTAATAATGTGTATAACTCCCATGAGCTTGGAGGACTGCATCCATACATCTCTGCAATGACTCAAATAACATATTAATAAAGTCATCTGGAATGGCAATGAAAGCGTTCTTGCAGGACTCCCAGAGTTCAGAGTTTTCTGCAGGTCTTCTGCAGTATTTGTGATGATTGGGATGCAGTTCAACAGATGATTCATTGGAAAAATCTACCTTCTGCCACTTTTTCAAGTGATCAACTACAAACTAACAAAGTTATTATTTGTTGCTCTTACAACTGGGATCGATGACAATATGACATCAAAATGTCAAATTAACATATTTGTTAGAATTAAAAATTTTTTTACTTGTACTACTGAATGTAAGTTTTTTTTTATATTCATGAACATGATATGATGACAGTTTTTTCCATTTTACATTTTATATATATATATATATATATGTATATATATATGAAGAGTTCAGATGCAAAACCCTCTAAATCCATCAGACCTCTTTTCTTGTAAATGAGAATTTTTTATCAGGCTCCTATAATTAGGGTAAAAAGTTTCATTTAATATGTAATGATAAGGTTATTAGCTAGTAAATAAAATAACTTTTTTCAAAAATGTCACTTTAGACTTTTTTAACAAAGTAGATTTTCTTTTGCGTCAAAACCAGCTAAATCCACTTCTGCTTTTTATGCAAAAACCTCTAAATCCACCTATTGAGACAAGACAGTGCATTTAGTTGAAAATCACTAAAGATGCAATTAGAAATTATTTTACCAAGCATAAAACACATTACACAAACCACCTAAAATTTAAAATATATAAATCTGTCAAGTAAGTGGCGGTTCATTCTGCTGTGGTAAACCAGGGAAAAAGCAGAAGCAAAATGAATGAGTGAAATCTGTCAAGTAAATGCATTAATCAATAACATCAAAACTGACATTAATTAAATCTTAACCATCTGTTGTCATTTCTGATGTTTGGAATTTAGATTTAGTGTAAGTAGAGCAATGTAAACATTGCAAACATTGTAAGCTAGGCTTGGTAGATTCAAATAATGTAGTGTAAAACATTATGAAACATCAATATCTGTGCATTGTCCATTAATATATAAAAAGCTTATCAGATGTATAGGTATTATGAAGTAATATAAATACTGTATAGTTTTATACATTTTATTTATCTTTTAAAAAATAGCTTAAATTAGCAAATAAAACACAAGGTAGGCCTACTGGGCAAAAAGGGGAAGCTTAAAAGCTGTCATTCATTCATTCTCACCATGCTTAAAGCCTTGGTCTCTTGTGATAAAAGAACGGCATCTTAACTCTGTTTTTCATGAAATGCAGTTGCTGTTTAATGTATAGTAAATCAGACTCATTCAAAGTAGTGCCGCTGCGCAAAAAAATATTATGAATGCATGCTACACTTCCGACTGTACATTGTGTTTTCTAGTGTGAGGTAAGAGTGTTGAGGTAAGGGACATTTTCATTTGCCATTCACTGACAGTCGGACAAGCTCATCCAGTTCATCAAACTCCGTCTTTTAAAATCGAAATCGAAAGCGGAGTCTCCTCAAGCCGGCGTATCAGCGCGCTGCTACATTGAAAACATGATTCGATTAGCATCTTCTCATGGGTTCTCGGGATATAGCGGCTTTTGCTGTCAAAGGCAAGTGGCATTTAGCGGTTTTTGCCAACAAACTGTTATTTCTGATTGGGCTGACGCTGGGATTTGGATGATTAGAAGCAAATCTATTTGTTGATGGTGCACTACGTGCCTAACGCCCCATTCACACAAGGCTTCAGCTTCAACGCTTGACAGAGGGCGTGTATGAAGTTGGGGCTGACGCGATCGTCATAGCAGCGTCAGACAATGAAATTAGTCAGCAATAGGCCACTGTTGGAGCTGGTGTATTTGCATAAAGCAATCTGATTGGCTGACGCTTCCGTCTGCGCTTCAAAAGTTGAGCATGTCCCAACTTCTGCAGCGAGCAACGCCTTTGAAGCGGCGCCGACGGATCCACAATGCAGTTCGGCAACGCCTGACGTCACCCATTCAAAGTGAATGGGAAGCGTTGAAGCTGACGCCCCGTGTGAATGGAGCGTGAAGCATTCACTCAATGTCATTAACTTATTTTTGGCGGAAGTGGCGTTTAGCGGCTTTTGCATCTGAACTTTTTACATATTATATATATATATACAGTTAGAATCATTAGCCCCCCTGTTTATTTTTTTCCCCCAATTTCTGTTTAAGGGAAAGCAGGTTCTTCAACACATTTCTAAACATGATAGTTTTAATAACTCATTTCTAATAACTGATTTATTTTATCTTTGCCATGATGACAGTAAATAATATTTTACTAGATATTTCTCAAGACACTTCTATACAACTTAAAGTGACATTTGAAAGCTTAACTAGGTTATAGGTTAACTAGGCAGGTTAGGGTAATTAGGCAAGTTATTGTATAACGATGGTTTGTTCTGTAGAGAATCAAAAAATATATATTGTTTAAAGGGGCTAATAATTTTGACCTTAAAATGGTTTAAAAAAAAAAAAACTGCTTCTTATTATAGCCGAAATAAAACAAATAAGAATTTCTCCAGAAGAAAAAATATTATCAGACATACTATGAAAATTTCCTTGCTCTGTTAAACATCATTTGGGAAATATTTCAAAAAGAAAAAAAAATTCAAAGGGGGCTAATAATTGTGATTTCAACTGTATATATATAAACAAACAAACAGTTTATTCATTGGAGTGGGCGGAGCTAAGGATCACTGAGATTCTGTGATTAGTGGAATTGTTTGTACAGCCTTATGGATAATGTAGTATTTTGCTTAAAATCCATGTTTTTTTATTGATTTGCAATAATGCATACAGATATGTTCACTTGTTCACATAAAACAGATTATGTGGTTTTGCTATTATTGTTATTAGTACTGCAATTCATTCATTTTCCTTCGGCTTCCTAGTCCCTTTATTCATCAGGGGTTGCCACAGCGGAATGAACCGCCAGCTTATCCAGCATACTCTATGTTTTACACAGTGGATGTCCTTCCAGCTGCAACCCAGTACTGGGAAAGTACTGCAATTCCTCAATTTAAAATATATAAAATTGTGGCGAAATATTGCTTTTGAATTAATTGATAAAATCTGAAAAATGGTCCGGCCTGTTCTAGTTAACTAAAATAATCCTTCCCTGAAGAAGCTTGCAAACAACAGTATCATTTTTTGATACTGAGTTTATCTTTTGTGTTTTAGAAGAATAGTGTTTTTCTGATGCGTCTGTTTGTTTCACATGCAGCTTTGTGAGGTGTTCAGACACAGATTTCATAATATAAATGGCCTTTTGACAGTGTGCTGTATCAAGTAAACTGCATTAGTATCAAATTTGCTGATAATGAAAGATTAAAATGAAAGAATGGCCTTCCAAAGCGTGGAGAAACATGAGTGTGTCAGAAGTGAGTCAGAAATGCTGTCGCTCCAGCAGGAGTGTGTCTGCCCAGCATATGGCTCTCTCCCATTGTTTCAGGAATAGAAAACAAATGCAATATCATGCCAGAATTCTTCTTACCAATCTGCCAGTGCTGCAACACGGCTGCCAAGTGGACGCTGGCAAAGAGGAACAAATGCAAGGCAATAGCGGTTATAATCACGAAAAACAAAAAGCTGAAAAGAGTTGCTGCGAGGGAAAATAGAGGAAATCATGTGTGAAAACTGCACTTGTTTTTGAGCTGATTTGCCTTTGTTCAGGTTTACTGCTGTTCTAAATAATGCCATCAACCCACTAAGGTGGTTAAATGCTGTATTGACTGAAGAGCACTTGTTTTTTTGCACATTTTGTCACATTGTCACAACTAATGATGTACAAACACAGGAATAGATTTTGCCTATATATGTATATACACACACACACACACACACACACACACACACACACACACGGCGACGTGGGGGCGCAGTAGGTAGTGCTGTTGCCTCACAGCAAGAAGGTCGCTGGTTCGAGCCTCGGCTGGGTCAGTTGGCATGTCTGTGTGGAGTTTGAATGTTCTCCCCACGTTCGCGTGGGTTTCTTCCGGGTGCTCTGTTTTCCCCCACAAGTCCAAAGACATGCAGTACCGGTGAATTGGGTAAGCTAAAATTGTCTGTAGTGTATGTGTGTGAATGAGAGTGTATGGGTGTTTCCCAGTGATGGGTTGCAGCTGGAAGGGCATCCGCTGCGTAAAACATATGCTGGATAAGTTGGCGGTTCATTCCGCTGTGGCGACCCCAGATTAATAAAGGGATTAAGCCGAATGCAAATATGTAATCAGCCAATCACATGGCAGCAACTCGATGCATTTAGACATGTAGACATGGTCAAGACCGAGCATCAGAATGGAGAAGAAAGGTGATTTAAGTGACTTTGAATGTGGCATGGTTGCTGGTGCCAGATAGGCTGGTCTGAGTATTTCGGAAACCGCTGATCTACTGGGATTTTCATGCACAACCATCTCTAGGGTTTACAGAGAATGGACAGAAAAAGAGAAAATATCCAGTGAGCGGCAGTTCTGTGGGCTGATAGAAAGGCAACAGTAACTCAAATAACCACTCGTTTCAACTGAGGTATGCAGAAGAGCATCTTTGAAAGCACAACACGTCCAACCTTGAGGCAGATGGGCTACAGCAGCAGAAGACCACACTGGATGCCACTCCTGAGGCTACAATTCACACAGGCTCACCAAAATTGGATAATAGAAGATTGGAAAAATGTTGCTTGGTCTGATGAGTCTCGATTTCTGCTGCAATATTCGGATGGTAGGGTCAGAATTTGGCATCAACACCATGAAAGCATGGATCCATCCTGCCTTGTATCAACGGTTCAGGCTAGTGGTGTAATGGTGTGGAGGATATTCTCTTGGCACACTTTGGACCCTTTAATACTAACTGAGCATCGTGTCAAAGCCACAGCCTACCTGAGTATTGTTGCTGACCATGTCCATCCCTTTATGACCACAGTGTATCCATCTTCTGATGGCCACTTCCAGCAGGATAATGCACCATGTCATAAAGTGTAAATTATCTCAGACTGATTTCTTGAACATGACAATGAGTTCACCTCCACAGTCACCAGAACTCAATCCAATAGAGCACCTTTGGGATGTGGTGGAACGGGAGATTCGCATCATGGATGTGCAGCCGACAAATCTCCAGCAACTGCATGATGCTATCATGTCAATATAGACCAAAATCTCTGATGAATATTTCCAGTATCTTGTTAAATCTATGCAATGAAGGATTAAGGCAGTTCTGAAGGCAAAAGGTTGTACAACCCGGTTCTAGTAAGGTGTACCTAATAAAGTGGCTGGTGGGTGTATATAAGAGTGCAATTTAAATAAGTTTTAAATAAATTTTAAAATATATATTTTTCTATCATTTTAACTTCCCCCAATTCAGTACAGTAATCTTATACAAAATATCAGCAGTTAGTAAATTTTCAGTATCACCATAACTTAAAATGACACATTCTTATCCTGAAATTAGCCTGCCACGGAGCAGGTTTGAGTTTATGGATCTGTTACTATGACAATTACTCCAGGATAAGCTTCAAAGAACTAAATAACCCTGGATTATGTTAATAATTTGAACAAATTGAATAATCCAAGTACGAAGAAAATCCAAAGCAGAAACAGACCCTGGCATTTTATTTTAGTTGTCCTGCATGTATTGTTTTTTTACTCTGTGCCCATTGGTCTATAATGTAAGGGGGCGTGGCAAATAAGAGCCACCTCAGCTCATTCAACACTGTTGTAATCTGGAGGCTTGTAGAACTAGTACAGCAATTGTTTCTCTCCCTTGCAGAGCTGCATTCAATAAGCTAATGAATCATTTTGATGTGAAACCCCTGATATTGATTTTACGCTGCTGCGGTTTGTTTTTTTTCACTGACATCTACACATGTCTAGAGAGCTGGCATCAGGATCCTTTTGAATTGCTGATATTTGGGAGCAATTATACTTGAGATGTTTTCCGGGCTTGATTTCCTGGTGGATTGTGGCAGCAAAATCAGTCAGTTTTATCTGCAGCTCACAGCTTGTCACTGAGAAGCATGCTTAATATAATAAATGGCTTTTTGGAGTATTGCCTGTCAAAAAAATTAGTTTGAGACTCAAAACTCTACTTGCTTTTTTGGATTTAGATTTTAGTGGTTTCATTTAGGGCTGCACGATATTGGAAAAAATATTGCGATATTAAAATAATTTTACAAGATGTCTTTATTTGGAATTAATTCATCATTTTACATTGATTGGGATGATTTTGTAGGGAGTGCGTCTGCATAAAATATACAAAATTATCCCCAAATATATATATATATTTTTAATTTAACAAAAATTAAAGCACAGATAAAAACAATAGAACAAAGATAACAATGAAATAAGCAGAACTTAATGCTTTTCTGGAGTCTTGAAGTACAGAAATTCAATAATCAAATATAAAACAACACTGTAGTTCTCATTGTACAGTATAAATAAAAAAAACAATTCATCTTCGTTAAAGTGACAAACTTTATAATTTCTTGTGACTAAATAGTTACATTTTGCTTGAAATCTTACAGTCACAGGCTTCAAAAACAAATCCACATAAAAATATTTCACACAATAGAGTTAAACTTTGCTATGACTCCACAAATTACACTTATTTTTTCCTAGTTTATTTATAACCCCAACTTCACATTATAGATCCAGCGATGACTGTTGCAGAATTTCACATTGTGATATAGATGCTCAAACAATATATTGTGCAGCCCTAGTTTCATTACTTTTTAAGTAATTATACTGCCCTCTTTTCAGAAATTTGTCTTATTTATTTTTCTATTTATTTATTTGTTTGTTTATTTTATTTATTTATTTATTTATTTATTTATTTATTGTTAAACTTTAAGAAATTGTTATTGTTAACTTTAAGAAGTTGTTGTTGTTTTTACAACACTTCCCATTTAATAGATTAAAATATAAAAAAAATGAATAAATAAATGGATAAATAAAATAAAATAAAATAAATAAATTTATTTATTTTTAAAGTTTCCCTTTTTTATGGCTATGTATATTTGCATTTCCCCTTAATTCTGTTTTTTTCTTCTTCCATTGTTCTTACTTACTGAAATAAGTTTGAATAATTTATTCACTATGAATAATGAGAATGACTCATTATTCATAGTAAGGCAAGGCAAGTTTATTTATGTAGCACATTTCATACAATATACATATATATATACATATAAGTATAAGAAAATAAAAACATAATAAAAGTTATTTAAAACAGATTCAAATGTGTTAAAACAGGTTATAAAAGAATGAAAAAGAAAAGAAAGACATAGTGTGGTCTGTCGGAGGTAGCACAGTGCTCATTTAGTAAAGGCACAGCTAATCAGATGTGTTTTAAGCCTTGATTTGCTTAATGTTGGAGCACATCTGATCATTTCTGGAAACTGATTCCAGCAGCAGGGGGTGTAATATCTGACGGCTGATTCACCCTGCTTTGACTGAACCCTTTGAGTTTCTAGTTTATATGATCCTAAAGATCTGAGTGATCTGTTAGGTTTGTATTCAGTGAGCATATCTGTAATGTATTGAGGTCCTAGGCCATTTAGTGATTTATAGACAAGCAATAATACTTTAAAATCTATTCTGAATGTAACTGGGAGCCAGTGTAGAGACCTGAGGACAGGTGTGATGTGCTCTGATTTCCTGCTTCTGGTCAGAATCCTGGCAGCAGCATTCTGTATGAGCTGCAACTGTCTGACTGTCTTTTTGGGAAGGCCAGTGAGGAGGCTGTTACAGTAATCCACCCTGCTGCTGATAAACGCATGAACAAGTTTCTCACTGGAAACAAAGCATCTAATACCTGCAATGTTTTTGAGCATGCTGATTTAGTTACTGCTTTGACATGACGACTGAAGCTCATATTTGACATATCTGACCTTATTTTTTTGTTGTTTGACCCTTAGAGCCAAGGTACGCATTCACCTTGAGAACCTATTCTCTGTTCTCAAATGCAATTTCTTCAGTTTTCTCTTTGTTTAACTGAAGAACGTGTTGCCACATCCAAATTTGTCCAAAGTTTTATTATCTTATAAATAAACACAGAAGATCTGCGTTGCCTGTTTTTATATTTCTAGATTCATGATTTAATGCCAGTTTTATAAAAAAAATAAGGGATTCCAAAAATGAAGGCATACAGTAAAATATAAACAATTTAATATTCATTTATTTTATTTTCAGCTTAGTCCCTTTATTAATCAGGGGTCGCCACAGCAGAATGTACCGGCAACTTATCCAGCATATGTTTTACACAGCGGATGCCTTTCCAACTGCAACCCGGAGGAAACTCGCACCAACACGGGGAGAACATGTAAACTCCACACAGAAATGCCAATTGACCCAGCCAAGGCTTGAACCAGCAACCTTCTTGCTGTGAGGTGACAGCGCTACCCCCTGCACCACTGCGCCGCCCATAATTTAATAATTAAAAAAAAAATTCTAAACAAAATTAAAGTTTTAAAAAAAAAATTGCAAACAAATTGCACTTATGTAATAATTTTCAGATAATATAACAATTTCAAGAATATTTTAAACATTATTTATTAAGTGTACATCCCTACTAATGATTTCTTTTCATCCGACATTAAAGGTTCAAGAAACCCTGGAGTACTTTTTATAGATTTTAACAGATTTGTGTGTGTTGAGCATCAGTTAAGACAACGTTAGCACCTGTCAGCTTTATTTGTGGGGAAAACTGGATCATTTTAAGCTTTTGTCAGCTAATTTCATTTTCTGGGTTTAAAATCATTTTTTGGGCGGGATCAAAATCTGTGACGTAGCGCGAATCTGCAGAGTTGACATGTTGGTTTCTCATTATTATTCATAGACTGAGTTTTCTTATCCTATGAGAATAGCCTGCTTCTTAATTATTCAGCACGTGCTTTCCGAAGACAGACCTGCCAAGCTGTGATGCTGTGTTCACACCAGACGCGAAACGAGTGGATAAATCACGATATTCGCGTGTAAATGGACGTGTGAACATTTGAATTTACTCGCTTCATTCGTGCGTAAAAAATCTGCTTCATTCGCGCGTCAAATTCACTTCAGAAAAGACGCGGATTCGCGTGATGGGCAGGGCTTCTGTCTGCCCGGTGACTGTAGCTTCATTGCTAAATGGCTAACATGGATTTTATTGATAAAATAACTGTGTTTATGTGCTGAGTGTCTGAGTCCACTAGATGCTTTCAGAGGTGCACCCAGGTCTGTGAGGTCATAAACTCCTTCAGAAACTTAACCTGAATGATGGAAGCATTCAGTGGTGCTTCTGACTGAGCCGAACCCAGTTTGATGAACTGTTGTCGGCGTAGGCAGGAGGTTGTCAGGGCTGATACAACAAAGCTGTTGGTTTGCAGCAAGCATTTTTGTCAGGAGAGCTGTACAAGAATTGGAGAATGGCGAACTTTGTCTTTTATCAGTTGAGTTCATTACCATTCAGACACATCGCCTATCCGTGCTGCTGTGTTCGCTCATGTTTAAAATCTTCCAGATTACCGGCAGGGTTAATGGTTGGAATGCACAGGGCCCCGTGTTGGCGTGGGTTTCCCCCACAAGTCCAAAGACATGTGGTACAGGTGAATTAGGTATGCTAAAATTGAGCATTTGGACATTTCCCAGTGATGGGTTGCAGCTGGTAGGGCATCCGCTGTGTAAAAACATATGCTGGATAAGTTGGCGGTTCATTCCGCTGTGGCGACCCCAGATAAACAAAGGGACTAAGTCGAAAAGAAAATGAATGAATGAATGATTATCTTTGTAATCATATAACAAATTGTGGTTATGTGTATATCTTATATGAAATTACGAGTAACTTATCGTATATGTAGCAGGGCATTAAATCACTTACTGTTTATTTCTTTGCATTTTAACTTCGTAAACTCTAAAATAATGGGTCTCCTCACGTTTTGTCTCATTTCTTTAGTCTGATTTTGTGTGCCAACTGACAGTTGTTTGCTCCCCTCTTTTCCCCCTGCTTTGCTGGCCATGCCCACTCCTCCCTCTGCTTACAGCTCTCCAAGCCCATCATGGAGCATTTTTTGAAAAAATTCTGAGGTAGACTTGAACTGAAACACGGGGGTTTCATGACTCTTTAACTATTTTATGATAAATTATGCCTGGATTAAATTACTTAAACCTTATGATGCATTTAAATAGCATTAAATGCCTATTGAAATACTTCTGAAATTGTAAGTTGTTGCAAACAAATCACTCGAATGTAATAATTTTCAGAATATATGACAATATTAAGAATATTTCAAACATTATTTATTAAGTGTACATCCCTACTTATGACTTTTTTTCCATCCGACATTAACTATTTTACAATAAATTGTCTGGATTCCATTACATTTAACATTAATAATGCATTAAACACCCTACTGAAATACTTGAAATTGTACGTTCTTACACAACTGAAGTGCACAACACACTTTGCTGGAGTGAATCTGTCCTCCGCTTTGTGTTTGCAGTGGATCTCCATCACATCGTCTTCATTATCTCCACCCACATCGAGTGCTATTATTGCTGTGTAATGTGTGAGGTCAGTGTTTTGTCCTCCGCGTTGATGATCCGCTCTGAAAGCTTCTTTATTGGCGTTTTAGAGACCGTCTGTATCCACTCCTTCTCTCTGACACGCTGATTAGAAGTGTAGAGCTGGCAGGACTGAAGCCCAGAGATTTATTGTTTGCATTTCTACAACGCCTTGACTTTATTGCGAGGACGGATAATCGATAAACTGTGTCCACATGATGATGGGATGTATGTGTGGATCCTCCTCGAACGCTGTTGAATGTAACTGAGCCCATTCATGACCACACGAATATACAATTGAAGGCAAAATTATTCTCCCTTTAATTCTTTTTTACGTGCTGTTTAACAGAAAAAGGACATTTTCACAATATTTTCCATAATATTTTTTTATTTATAAAGAGATTAAGCCAAAGGAAAATAAATGGATGAACTTGTGTATAATGTGCATTAATTACATTTTTTTCTCTGAAGTCTACATTCTCTCATGTACTGTACACCTGTGTTTGATCCAGTTATTATTGTACTTTGTTTGCAATAAAAAAATAGATAATGAGTATCTGGAAGGGTTGTTTCGTCTCCGGAGGGATCATGTTAGTTCTAGTAACTGTAGCGGCACTGAGAATATCTGCATTATTCATTGATTTTACAGCTGCTTTTATCATAAGTGCCCCATGTTCTCTTGAGGATGGTGGTTTTGTTTAGACTAATGCGCTGCGTGTAGACGCTGAACCTCAGGGATTTAGACTTTACATTAAAGTTACTGACTGCTAGCAACAGCCCTTCACTTTGATTTCATTAAGAGAGAGTTACACATCAAATCATGGAGACTGATTTATTACTTACTGAACGTGTGTACACAGTGCAGATCAATTTTGAGGTCACTGTTTAGTGCTATTTGAAAGTATCTCAACACAAGTAAAAGCATATTTCATAAGTTACGCATATTTTATAACAGTATAAAAACTCCTATGTGCTCTGTTTCAATAATTTCGGATGAGACGTTAAACCGAGACCCTGACTCTCTGTGGTCGTTAAAAATCCCAGGATGTCCTTGGAAAATGAGTAGGAGTTTAACCCCGGCATCCTGGCCAAATTGGCCTACTGGACTCTGTCCATCATGGCCTCCTAACATCCCCATATGATAATTGGCTTCATCACTCTGTCTCCTCTCCACCAATCAGCTGGTGTGTGGTGTGCGGTCTGGCACAAAATGGCTGCTGTCGTGTCATTCAGGTGGGTGTTGCACACTGGTGGAGTATGAGGAGATTCCCCCCAATGTGTAAAGCACTTTGAGTGTCCAGAAAAGTGCTATATACATGTAAGGAATTATTATTATTATTATTATTATTATTATTATTATTATTATTATTATTATTATTATTATTATTATTATTATTATTATTATTATTATTATTATTATTATTAATTTAAGAGCATGGTTTAAAGTAGTGGTTCCCCAGATTTGTAAGTTGAATTAAGATGGAATGTCATTATGTGGTCTATTAGACAAAAAAGTACAAAGGGGAACAATTGTCAATTGTAGAAAATAACCCCTCCCCCCCCACCCCCACCCCGTAACTTGGTTTCTTCCAGTCACCCCTGCCATCTCTCGAGAAATGGATTATGCCAAAATTCACCACATAACTATGCTTTAGCGATCGTTGGTCCAACATTCCTGACCATTATCACCAATAAAGCCAAGAAAAACAGAGCATCAGTATATCGTAAACTGATAGGTTCAAATATTCCTTTCCAGTTATCAAAGAAATAATTTGTTAATTCAATTTAGTTTTGTAGCTGTTAAATTGTTTTAAATTCAAAATTCCAATATATACTGTACATCAGTGTAAAACCTATGCATGGTGGAAAAACCTGTAATTGTGTACCTGGGTCTCCACTTTTGCCATGGCCTCTTTTAGCTTTAACAAACTTATCTCTGAGGTTTTTCCAAACTTTTTAACAAAAACTTTCCTCCTTTCGCACGGCTGTTGCTATTTCTAGCCAAGAATTATTGATCATCAGGTTATCTCTATGATCACGGATCATAAAGATGTCTGCACAGTCATTCTTTTTCAGACAAAATCTCTTCAAAGTGGTTCATATTCAACTCATCAAACGCGGCGCCGCGCGAACTGTTCGCTCAAGTCTTAAAAAATGGCGTGCGCACCGCCAGCCGAAATGAAGCGAACTTCCACTAACACCGCGATGACGTCACACTCGCCGCGTGCACTCAATCGAACACGGACGCGTCGAGTATAAACCAGGCTTCACTCTGTGGTGAATTTTGGCATAGTCCATTTCTTGTGAGATGGCAGGGGTAACTGGAAGAAACCAAGTCGCGGGGGATTATTTTCTACACCAATGTCAGTAAATTGTACAAACAAACTTATTAATTAAGATGTAAATAAATATACATCGAGTAATTGTGGATTATAGTGATAATGATGAATAAAATATACTGTCTACCCGAACTTAATGTAAACATTTCACAAATTATTAACTGAATCAGGTGATGTATATTAAACAAATACACATAATATGTTTTATCGTACTATGAATCAAAGAAAATTTCCAGTTCAGAGTCCAAAATGAGATTGTTTGGGGTTGATAACATCCACTTTCAATTGTGACCATGTGGCAATTCATGGAACATATTATTTGACAGACAGGAAAATAACAATAATCAGAACATCAATCTGGATTAAAAATGATAACAAACAAGGGGACTCACCCATGATCAAGTAAACACTGGTGTAAAACATGTAAAAATTGGTTACACAGTCCAGCCAGCCTGATCTGCAGCTTGCGTCTCTCTTGCGTAACTGAGCTGGGTATCAAAAAACCTTCCAATAAGGGTCGTTATATGGCTTTCTCACAGTTCACAATTCCAGTTCTCAGGACCCCCACCTTGTACAATGTATATGTCTCTCGTATTTGACACACTTTGACACTCAGTTCATTGATCTCACTGTTAACGAGCTGATAATCTGAACTAGGTGTGTTAAGTAAGGAGGACATAGAAAATATGCAGGGCGGGAGGTCCTGAGGACTGGAGTTGGGAACCACTGGTCTAAAGCATGCAGCACAGGTGCACTTAAGGTATGTCCTAATACACATTTGCTCTTTTAAAATGGTTGGTGCACCCAGCACATGGTCTAAAAGGGTTGTCCTGATTCTCTTAATGAGTTATGGGTGTGTTTTTGGGGCATAACATGTGTGACGGAAGCCAGCTAGTGAAGCGCTGTGCAGGTAAACCTCACTTTTAGTCTTTAGAGCATTCACCTTCCATGCAAAGAATTACCAGTTCAATCCCAGCTCGAAGTGAGTTGGTGGTGTTTTATAATTAGTAATGTCTTTCAGGCCTTTCCACACTGATGCAGGGTCGTTGGCAGAAAACTGGTTTTGCAGCTTTTTGGCATAGCTCTTCTTAGCCACACCAATCTCCTTTGTCAGTGTGTTCTTGGCCTGATTGTACAAAATCCTGTCCCCACTCCTGTAGGCATCGTCTCTTGCGTGACGAAGCTCTATAAGTTTTGGTGTAAACCATGGTTTATCATTGTTAAATGATAAGTAGGTCCTGGTAGGGATGCATAACTCCTCACAGAAACTGATGTATGATGTTACAGTCTCTGTGAGCTCATCTAGGTCGGTGGCTGCAGCTTCAAAAACACTCCAATCAGTGCATTCTAAATAGGCTTGCAAGACCTGCACTGTGTCGTTGGTCCATCTCTTAACAGTCCCTAATACTGGCTTAGTAGTTTTAAGTTTTTGCCTGTAAGTTGGTATAAGATGAACCAGGCAGTGGTCGGAGAGTCCTAGAGCTGCTCTGGCGACGGAGCGATATGCATCCTTTATTGTGGTGTAGCAATGGTCCAAAATGTTATTGTCTCTGGTGGGGCATGTAATGTGCTGTTTGAACTTAGGCAGCTCATGTGTGAGTTTTGCCTGATTAAAGTCATCGAGAATGATAAAAACAGAGTCCAGGTGTCGTTGTTCAGTCTCTGTGATCAGATCACACAGCTGTTGCAGCGCGGTACTCACGTGTGCTTGCGGTGGAATGTAAACACCGATGAGAATGAACGAGGAAAACTCCCGCGGTGCATAAAACAGCTTACAGTTAATGAAAAGCACTTCCACATCAGGACAGCACATCTTCTTTAACACAGTTACAGAAATGATGCTACCCTAAAGGAGGTCTTCAACCGCTGCTTGGACGAACCCCTACCACAGTGGGAGATGCAACAACTCACCATATTGGACTTCTGGGACTTTTCCAAATACTTACACCACTGTAAGGATTGGCAGATCCTTACACCCCCCAACCCGATTGTTTGCAGCGACCATTCTGCTGCTCTTCCTTCATTGAGTCCAGTTTCAGATCCTCTTCCCACTGCAACTGTGAAGAAGAGGCGGCGAAGGAGGAAGAGGGTGGCAGGGATCAACCATGGGTTTACGAGTCCAATGGCTCCAGCCCCAGAGCGCCCGCCATGATTCCGCTAATCTGGTCTAGTTAATTCTTGTTTTGGTGGCGGAGTCCTGACACTACCCCTGTCATGTTTTGTCATTGTGCGTGTCTCTGTATGAGCGCCAGTCGTGGGCGCGCTTGGACCCTGCGCGTTTCTACTCGATGTGGGCGCGTAGGGTTTGGTCGTGTTTACGATTGTGCGCTCTCGTTCGGGTGTTTCTGTTTGTCTGTTTACAGTGTGGTGTTTCAGTCCCAGCGTCTCTGTCTAGTTGGGTTCGGTCGGCGCTGGGATAAAGCATTCACGCTGCGTGTGTGAGTACACGGTGAGTGTCTACATTCATTGTGTGCTCGTGTCTCGCATTCAGTCTTCTGTTGGTGTTGTGTTTAGCACGTGGCGTATGTTAACATGCACCGGGTGCTTATGTTTCTGTCATGTGCTCTGCGGTCTATTGTCTAGCCCCACCCTTCTTGTTAACTCATTATTAGTTCATTTGGTTCATCTGTTTGTGTATTGACTTACTACCGCTTATAATCTCCTCATGTCTGCTGTCCTGTGCCAGTTCATACTTGTTTCTCTCCTTGTCTCAGCTTTGCTTGTCGTCTCTGTCCTGATGTGGTTTAGTCCTGATCCCTGCCAGCCTGCCCAGTCCAGTTTGTCTTGGTTTGTTTGTTATTTGTTTGATTTAGTGTTTTCCCCCCTCTGGGTTGTTTGCTTTTCTCTTTTTGTTTTATTTTATTGTAAATAAATATCCTAACTTTGCACTTGGGTCCTCGCTCCTTTTCCCCCCTAACCCTACCGTGACATTTATTTTCTGAATGTCTACAGAACAAACCATCATAATACAATAACTTGCCTAATTACCCTAACCTGCCTAGTTAACCTAATTACCCTAGTTAAGCCTTTAAATGTCACTTTAAGCTGTATAGAAATGTTTTGAAAAAGATCTAGTAAAATATTATTTACTGTCATCATGACAAAGATAAAATAAATCAGTTATTAGAAATGAGTTATTAAAACTATTATGTTTAGAAATGTGCTGAAAAAATCTTCTCTCTGTTTAGCAGAAATTGGGGGGGAAAAAACAGGGGGGCTAATGATTCAGGGGGGCTAATAATTCTGACTTCAACTGTATATTTTTTAAAAACCTGCTCCATTGATTTTAGACAAGCTTTTAGTTGGTCTAATCCAGTTAGCTTAAAATAGAAATGCACTAACATTGCGCCTTAGCACATCTCCTTTTCAGACCAGCACACACATGGCAGAAACTAGCAAAAAACACTTGCATTGTACCTGGCACTGCATTGCACCAGGTATATGATAAGGCCCATAGTATATCAGAAATTCTCAGAAGAGCCTCATCCTCCTGTTCTTTTCCAGAAATCTCCTATAAGCACTTGAAATGGTTCTTTATTAGCAGAGCCAGAGTCAGCCTGCTGCTTCTTACTCTCTGGATCTGTCTCTGCACTGCTAAAAATAAAGGTTCAAAAGGTGGTTTCACAGTGATCTCAGAGAACAATCATTTTTGTTTCCCAGAAGAACCTTTCAGTGAAGAGTCCTAAAAAGAAACAATTTTTTATTAGTCTTTAATATTGTAAAGAACCTTTTTCTAATCTAAAGAACCATCTATGCAGTGAAAAGTTTCTGTTGATGTTCCTAATGGAAACATCAATACAAAAAGAATTATAATAAAACTGTATTTTTATAAGTGTATATCATTGATTTTTGCTGATTAGTTCAGTAAATGAATTGGTAAAGAATGAAGTGAGGTGAAATTATGAAGTGAGTGAATTTTTATTATTTTGTTTTTGGAGAGGGCATATGCATAAAAACAGATTTTTTTTTTACCAGAACTAACTAAAAGGTCACTTTCAATCTATATAGTGCATAGTTATCTATATTTAATTTGATTAGTTTTATTTTATTCCTAACAAAGCATTTGAATAATAATAATTATAATAATAGTAGTAGTAGTTAACATTTGAAGTGGATCAAAAAAAAAATTCAAAATTGTCCTAAGATAAGAGTGGCTTTTGTTCAATAGTTTTAGGACAACTTTAATAAAAGGTTTTGATCCACTTCAAATGTTGACTACTGTATATATGCATACACAGTTACAAAATACAAAATTATTTAAGAGCAATACATTTTTCCACAGTATTTTCCATTATGTTTTCCTTCTGAAAAAAAAAAATCTTATTTCTTTTATTCATTCATTCATTCATTTTCTTTTCGGCTTAGTCCCTTTATTAATCCGGGGTCACCACAGCAGAATGAACCGCCAACTTATCCAGCACGTTTTTACGCAGCGGATGCCCTTCCAGCCGCAACCCATCTCTGGGAAACATCCATACACACCCATTCACACTCATACACTACGGACAACTAAGCCTACCCATTTCACCTGTACCGCATGTCTTTGGACTTTGGGGGAAACCGGAGCACCCGGAGGAAACCCACGCAAACGCAGGGAGAACATGTAAACTCTACACAGAAATGCCAACTGAGCCAGCCGAGGCTCGAACCAGCGACCTTCTTGCTGTGAGGAGACAGCACTACCTACTGCGCCACTGCGTCACCCTTATTTCTTTTAGTTTGGCTGAAATAAAAAATACAGTTGGGGAAACAAGTATTCAACACGTCCCCATTTTTCTCAGAAAATATATTTCTAAAGGTGCTATTGACTTAGAATTGTCCCTGGATGTTGGTAAAAACCAAAGAAATCCATATACAGTATGCAAAGAAAACAAATCTAATTAGTTTAGAATCGAATTGAACACATGAAGAAAGGGAGGTGTAGAAAGGCAGTGAAAGCCCAGACAGCAGCTGAAATCTCTTAGTAGTTCTTCAGCAACTCACTGCACTTCCTCGTTGTTATTGAATATTACCTGCTTCAGTCCAACATCTACATTAACAGGATAATGAAGATGAAACCAGGGTGGACATTTCAGCAAGATAATGATCCAAAACACAGCCAAGAAAACTCTTAAAGGGTTTCAGAGAAAGAAAATCAAGCTGTGGACTAATTCTTCAGACTTTTTTTTGTTTTGTTTCATTTTTATGTTTGTATTGATTGTGTTTTTACCAAAATCTGGTTCAATTCCATGTCAACAGCTTCTTTAGAAATATTATTCCAGGGAAAACATAACGTTTTGTTCTTATTTTCTCAACTGTATTTTTTACAACTTTTTTTTAGTCCAAATCACTTGCTTCATTAACCTAACATGCCTTGTTAGTCCAATTAACCTAGTTAAGCCTTTAAATTGCACTTTTTTTTGCTAAATACTAGTATCTTGCAAACTAACTGATAAAATATTATGTACTGTCATCATGGCAAAAACAAAATAAATTTGTCATAATTTTGTCTTCAGCTGTATATATAGAGTATATATTGTACACATTGAGTACAGATGTGCTCCAGCAGCAGCATATGAGGAACTGTTGTCTGTCGAGAGCTCTATCTTCAGAAACTCAGTGGGATTTGTCAGTGCTCTCCAGGACTGGGATTATTATATGACCCATCTTTAGGAGTCATTTTCTCCTTGTTGTTAGAGCAGCAGGTTCTCTGCGGTCAGTCCCTGTAACAAGCTCTGTGATGATGGCATCTCTGTCACACCATTACCCTCCACACCAGTGGGAGGTACAGCAGAAAATATGATTTAAAAGCAAAAGGATATGCATGATGTAAACCAGCTCACTGTCAGATGTTCTAATGAGGCTGAGATTACAAACTCTGACACTATTTACCCAGCCACATCTCAGTTTAAAACGGTGAGAGTTACTTTTGCACTGTAAACGCACACACACATGTTTTTTTTTTGTGAAAAGTGGGTACATTTCATAGGCTTCCATTCATTTTATACAGAACAAATCGTATGTTATATTGCACTCACCCCACCCTACCCCTAAACCCAACCATCACAGGAGACAGTGCACAGCTTTACTCCCTGAAAAAACTCACCCTGTGTGATTTATAAGCTTTTTAAGAAGTGAGGACGTCACCAATGTCCTCAAATTTTACCTGCTTTTTGTAATATCTGTGTCATACCTATACAGATTTGTGTCCTGATATGTCACAAAAACACACACACACACACACACCCACGCACGCACGCACGCACGCACACACACACACAATATGCTGAGAAGTCATGAATTAAATTGTATATTTAGAAGTAGATCTTCATCCAGTAGTACAAAAGTCTGTTTATAATTTAACTTTTTTTTTTTTGCAAGATTAATATTGATTATCTGTATGTGTTCATGTTTGGAGCTTAACAGTTACTTATGTGGAAGTATTGTTGAGATAATTTTTATTAATATTTAGATATACAGTATATACACTCTCCTGCCACTTTATTAGGTACACCTGTCCAACTGCTCGTTTACGCAAATTTCTAATCAGCCAATCACATGGCAGCAACTCAATGCATTTAGGCATGTAGACATGGTCAAGATGATCTGCTGCAGTTCAAACCAAGCATCAGAATGAGGAAGAAAGGTGTTTTAAGTGACTTTGAACGTGGCATGGTTGTTGGTGCCAGACGGGCTGGTCTGAGTATTTCAGAAACTGTTGATCTACTGGGATTTTCACGCACAACCATCAAATGCAAATGCCTTGTTGATGCCAGAGGTCAGAGGAGAATGGCTGGACTGGTTTAAGCTGATAGAAAGGCAACAGTAACTTAAATAACCACTCGTTACAACCGAGGTATTCAGAAGAGCATCTCTGAACGCACAACACGTCCAGCCTTGAGGCGGATGGGCTACAGCAGCAGAAGACCACACCAGGTGCCACTCCTGTCAGCTAAGAACAGGAAATCGAGGCTACAATTCGCACAGGCTCACCAAAATTGGACAATAGAAGATTGGAAAAACGTTGCCAGGTCTGATGAGTCTCGATTTGTGCTGGGACATTCGGATGGTAGGGTCAGAATTTGGTGTCAACAACATGAAAGTATGGATCCATCCTGCCTTTTATCAACAGTTCAGGCTGGTGGTGTAATGGTGTGGGGGAAATTTTCTTGGTACACTTTGGGCCAATTAGTACCAATTGAGCATCGGGTCAATGCCACAGCCTACCTGAGTGTTGTTGCTGACCATGTCCATCCCTTTATGACCACAGTGTACCCATCTTCTGATGGCTACGTCCAGCAGGATAACATGCCATGTTATTAAGTGCGAATCATCTCAGACTGGTTTCTTGAACATGACAATGAGTTCACTGTACTCAAATGGCCTCCACAGTCACCATTTCTCAATCCAATAGAGAACATTTGGGATGTGGTGGAACGGGAGATTCGCATCATGAATGTGCAGCCAACAAATCTGCAGCAACTGCGTGATGCTATCATGTCAATATGACATGATAGTACCTTGTTGAATCTATGCCACAAAGGATTAAGGCAGCTTTATAGGCAAAGGGTCCAATCCGGTACTAGTAAGATGGTAATATGTAATAAAGTTTTGTTGTATTATCCTTTTGCAGTTAAATTTTAGCTTTAATAAAATTTAGCATTAAGTTTGGGATCATTCTGTGTATTATTACATTTTATCTTAAAATGCATTTTAATTATTATTTTTTTAAGAAATATTGATTTGGACCTTTTTATTAGGATATTTTACTTGGATTTCTTTTTTATGGTTTTGGTCTTTTTTGGAGCTTACAGTAACCGTAACGTTAGCATTTTTGTTTCAATGTGTGGAATAGTGTAGTGAGATACTATTTTGATCCATTAATACTTACAGAAATGTTGATTTATTTTTACATTTTCTTTATTTTTACAGTTTTGTTATCAAATTTGTAATTTGTATTTTTTTTCAATGAACCCAAACATTTTATATTACATTATATTTAAATTATAGTCGGGTTTATTTTAGGAAACCACTTTATACTGGTTTAAAATGAGAATCAAATAAGTGAAGATACTTTTTTTTATGTATATTTTATGTGAGTATTTTTTTCAGTGAGCAGTATTTTTACTTAAAGAGTGGAAATTATATTTTGTTTTTGTGTAAAACATTTCCATTTTTGGATAGATTATCTGGCACCTGTTGCTTCTATCATGGTTCGTTTTTAATGACTTTTCTCCTGGCCATCACATCTGACATCAGTAGAGGCATCAGCCAATTTCATAAAAGTCTCCAGTTACTATAACCTAAATGTAAAATGTTTACATGTTTGTGAAAGGATTTGATGTCTGTTGTATGTGATCTGTTCTGCAATATCTCCATTTCACTTTCTCATGAAGATCTCATTAATGAAAATGTCCTTTTTCTTTCTTTTTATTCTTTGAAACCATTTAATCAGTCAAATTTAAAGGCTTAGTTACCTTTCATTGATTTCATTACAAACTGAACAGAAAGAATGATCATAGAATGACAGCCTGTATTGAAGTGGAGTATAATGAATATGCAGCTCAAAGCAGTTCATTTTATTGCATTAAGATTTAAGTCACGAGTCAGAAGAAAGTCATTATACATAAAAAAAACACTTAAAGAGTTCAGATACAAAAGCCGCTAAACGCCACTTCTGCCAAAACTGAGATAATGGCATTGAGTGCATGCTTTAGGCACGTAGTACACCATCAACAAATAGATTTGCTTCTAATCATCTAAATCTCAGCGTCAGCGCATTCAGAAATAAAGTTTGTTGGCAAAAGCCGCTAAACGCTACTTGCCTTTGGCAGAAAAAGCCGATATGTCCTGAGAACCAATCAGAAGGCGTGAATTGAATCATATGTTTTCAATGTAGCAGCACGCTGATACGCCGGCTTTTATGAGGAGATCACCGCTTTTGATTTCAATTTTAAAAGATGGAGTTTGATAAACTGGATGAGCCTGTCCGACTGTCAGTGAATGGCAAATGAAAACGTCCCTTACCTCAACACTCTCTGCATTATAAGAAAAAGAAAACACAATGTACTGTCGGAAGTGTAACATGCATTCATAACGTTTGTTTGTTTCACAAAAGACAGAGTTAAGATGCTGTATTTTTAATTTTAGGTGGTTTGTGTATGTGTTTTATGTTTGGTAAAAAAAATTCTAATTGCATCTTTAGTGATTTTTCAACTAATTACACTGTTTTGTCGCAATAGGTGGATTTAGAGGTTTTTGCATCAAAAGCACTGGTGGATTTACAGTTGCAATCAGAATTATTCAACCCCCTGATTTATTAGCCCCCCTGTTTATTTTTTTCCCCAATTTCTGTTTAACGGAGAGAAATTTTTTTCAACACATTTCTGAACATAATAGTTTTAATAACTCATCTCTAATAACTGATTTATTTTATCTTTGCCATGATGACAGTAAATAATATTTTACTAGATATTTTCAAGACACTTCTATACAGCTTAAAGTGACATTTAAAGGCTTAACTAGGTTAATTAGGTTAACTAGGCAGGTTAGGGTAATTAGGCAAGTTATTGTATAATGATGGTTTGTTTTGGAGACTATTGAAAAAATTTATAGCTTAAAGGGGCAAATAGTTTTGACCTTAAAATGGGTTTTAAAAAATTAAAAACTGCTTTTATTCTAGCCGAAATAAAACAAATAAGACTTTCTCCAGAAGAAAAAATATTATTAGACATACTGTGAAAATTTCCTTGTTCTGTTAAACATCATTTGGGAAATATTTAAAAAAGAAAAAAAATTCAAAGGGGGTTTAATAATTCTGATTGCAACTGTAGTTGGTTTTGACGCAAAAGAAAATCTACCTTGTTAAAAACCAAAGAATTGTCTAGATGTGACATTTATGAAAAAAGTTATTTTATTTACTAGCTAAAAACCTTATCATTACATATTAAATGAAACTTCTGAATCTAATAAGAGGAGCCTGATAGAAAATGCTCATTTACAAGAAAAGAGGTCTGCTTAATTTAGAGGGTTTTGCATCTGAACTCTTCACTTAGAACTTTACCCATACTTCCTGCATCATTGCATCCACCTGTCCATCCACCCATGCATCCTTTCACCTGTCCAAGCATTCATCCATTCATGAATTCATTCATTCACCATCCATGCAATCACCAATTCATTAGTCCATCCATCCATCCATTTATTCATCCATCCATCCATCCATCCATTTATCCATCGATCCGTTTATTCATCCATCCATCCATCCATTCCACCATCCATCTATATATCCACTTGTCCATATATCCACTTATTATTGCATCCATCCTTCAATCCATCCATATATTTATCCACCCACCCATCCATCCATCCATCCATCCACCCAACCATCCATTTATCAATCCATCCATCCATCCATGCACTCATCCATCCACCCATCCATTCATCTATCCATTTATCCATCCATCCATTTATCCATCTATACATCCATCTATACGTCTATGCACTCACATCCATCCATCCTTCCATACATCCATCCATCCATACATGCAACTGCCATTCATCCACCCATGCACCTACAAGCCATCTATTCATACATCTATCCATCCATCCATCCATCTATCCATCCATGCAACTGCCGTTCATCCATCCATGCAACTGCCGTTCATCCACCCATGCACCCACCATCCATCTGCCCATCCATCCAACCATACAACTGCCGTTCATCCACCCATGCAACTGCTATTCATCCACCCATCCATCCATCCATCCTCCTGACCAAACACCCTCCCTCCATCTATACATCTATGCACTCACCATTCATCCATCCATGCACCCACAATTCATTCATTTGTTCATCCATTCATCCATCCAGCCATCCATCCATCCATCCATTCATCCATCTATACATCCATGCACTCACATCCATTCCATTCCAATATATTTCCATCCATCCATCCTCCATCTATACATATTTGCACTCACCATTCCCCCATTCATGCGCCCTCCATCCATCCATCCATCCATCCATTCATTCATCCATGCAACTGCTATTCATACCCCCATGCACCTACAAGCCATCTATCCAGGCATCCATCCATCCATCCATCCATCCATTCACCCATCCATCCATCCATCCATCCACCCATGCAACTGCCATTCATCCACCCATCCACCAATGCAACTTCCATTCATCCACCCATCCACCCATGCAACTGCCATTCATCCACCAATGCATCCATCCATCCACCCATCCACCCATGCAACTGCCATTCATCCCCCCATCCACCCATGCAACTGCCATTCATCCACCCATGCAACTGCCATTAATCCACCCATCCACCCATGCAACTGCCATTCATCCACCCATCCACTCATGCAACTGCCATTCATCCACCCATCCACTCATGCAACTGCCATTCATCCACCCATGCAACCACCATTCATCTATCCAGCCATCCTAACATTTTTGCACTCACCATTCACCCATTTATGCGCCCACCGTCCATTCATCCTTTCATCCATCCATCCATCCATCCATCCATCCATCCATCCATCCATTCATTCATCCATGCAGCTGCCATTCGTACACCTTTGCACCTACAAGCCCTCTGTCCAGGCGTCCATCCATCCATTCACCCATCCACCGATGCAACTGCCATTCATCCACCCATCCACCAATGCAACTTCCATTCATCCACCCATCCACCCATGCAACTGCCATTCATCCACCAATGCATCCATCCATCCATCCATCCACCCATCCACCCATGCAACTGCCATTCATCCCCCCATCCACCCATGCAACTGCCATTCATCCACCCATGCAACTGACATTCATCCACCCATGCAACCACCATTCATCTATCCAGCCATCCATACATATTTGCACTCACCATTCACCCATTCATGCGCCCACCGTCCATTCATCCTTTCATCCATCCATCCATCCATCCATTCATTCATCCATGCAGCTGCCATTCGTACACCTTTGCACCTACAAGCCCTCTATCCAGGCGTCCATCCATCCATTCACCCATCCACCGATGCAACTGCCATTCATCCACCCATCCACCAATGCAACTTCCATTCATCCACCCATCCACCCATGCAACTGCCATTCATCCACCAATGCTTCCATCCATCCACCCATTCACCCATGCAACTGCCATTCATCCCCCCATCCACCCATGCAACTGCCATTCATCCACTCATGCAACTGACATTCATCCACCCATGCAACCACCATTCATCTATCCAGCCATCCATACATATTTGCACTCACCATTCACCCATTCATGCGCCCACCATCCATTCATCCTTTCATCCATCCATCCATCCATCCATCCATCCATCCATCCATCCATCTATCCATCCATCCGTCCATCCATTCATTCATCCATGCAGCAGCCATTTGTACACCCATGCACCTACAAGCCCTCTATCCAGGCGTCCATCCATCCATTCACCCATCCACCCATGCAACTAGGGATGGGCATTTCTGACCATTCTTCATTTCGATTAATCCACAGGTTTGACAAACGAGTACTCGATTAATCGGGGCGGGGCTTAATCAAGGGGCGGGGCGTGTGTGCGTCATAGGGGCGGGGCTTGATCAAGAGGCGCGGCGTGTGTGCCTCATAGCGACAATTAAATAACATTCAATTAATATATATATATATATATATATATATATATATATATATATATATATATATATATATATATATATATATATATATATATATAAAGCCCTGTTAAAAATGTTGTTGATAAAACTATGACAGGATTTAGAAAACAAATAAATCAACGCTGTTGGGTTATTAAAAATCACCATCAATATTGGTTAACACAGCAAACATTTAAAGAAGTGTAACAAGTGGCGTATTTAGGCATGGGCAATATGGTCGATGCCCATAGCGGCATCTGGGTGGCACGGGGAGACTGTGCGAAAAAAACGAGCCCCAGTACAAGCTTTGAGTTACGATTTACTTTATGCAAGTGTATTAATTTAAAGTAGTAATCCCAGAATAAAGACGTTAGAGGCCATTCACATTTGGCGTATTTTGCATGTGCAAGTTTGTTATTGTCTATGTGCAACCGAAACAACGGTGGTGAAAGCAAACTGATGCATGCATGCGCACAGAAAACCATTCCCGCGCGCCTCACGCGCTGCTCTGCACCCGGTGTGAATAGGCCTACCGGTTGTTTAGGCTACATGCACGCCGGTAAAATACACGCCGTTTATGTACTGTGAAACCGGAGTAACTTTAATGCAGAGGTGTCGGCACGCAGCGAGCTTTGCAAGTCGACAAAACTAAAGTTATTATATGATGATGATCTTATTTTGACTATATGGCTATGAAGCAGAAAGCAGAGATGATGAATCAGGGAGGTAAGACTTAATAACATTAATTCTCAGCCATGAGTCGGGTCTAAGACAACAGATAATTACATAAAATATATATTCTTTGTATTCTATAGAATTTACTTTAATATTCAAGCAAAATATTTTTTGCGATCTTAGCTTCTTAGCTTATCACTCCAGCTGTGTCTACATTTTTTCCAGTTACATTTTGGATTGATTTGTTATTTATTTAGAATAATAATTGTACAACAATAATAATAATAATAATAATAATAATAATAATAATTTTATTTCTAAGTACATTTCTAAAAGCAGGTGGTTCGCCCAGGGTGCCATTCGAACCGCCATTGACGTGAAGCATGTAGGTTTTCTACATGAGGCATTGTAAATAAAATTAATCATAAAGCCTAGAGACACAATATGAAAATATTATATTACAAATTGTGTTTATCTACACAAAATGCATGTGAGCTCGAACTGCATGCCAAACAGAAAGTGGATGCGGTTCGCAGGGCGCTTTAAAACAACGGCAACTGAAGCCGCGCAGAAAAAAGAAACCAAAGTTATTTTACAGTATTATCCCCTTCAATATGTGTCTTATTATTACTATAAATATTTTGGATCCGTTTTTAAAACTATAATTTACCTTTTTCTATATTGTTGACAACAACAATAAAAACACACATGATACTCTGCATTTCCGTTATTTTATTCAACTGACATTTTTACCAATGCATGATGCAACAATATTTTACTTCAGCAGCATCACAACAGATGTCGATCAAAAAGGTTTTTTTTTGTAAAAGGTTTGCAAAAATAAAGTTTCACCAAAACTTAACCAAACGGCTGTTAAGCAGCACAGTGATGCGCGGATGGCGGTATAGGCTATCCGCGGGCGCTGCAGATAATCCGCGGGTCGGGTAATAAAAAAATACATTATGATTAATTGCGGGTGGGTCATAGCAGTTGACCAGCAAAAAACAGAGAGTGGACTTCGCAGAATGTGAAGATGAGACGCCCAAGCAAGGCGCAAAGAAAAAGACCAAGTAAACATAACATAGCCTATAAATATAACATAACATAGCTGCTGTTTAGGCTGAATTGACACCGTTTTTGTTATCTTTTTCTATATGTAAAAGCTGAATCTGCTGTTAATAACGAACGATCCACAGTAACCTATCATCATGCTTAAAACAAAGAATTAGAATTATTAAAGTGTCGATCGGGTGCGGGCTCGGGAGTGGATATATATATCCAAATATAAAATAAAATAAAATGTGTGGGCGGGTGGCGAGCGGAGGATTAGAATGAAGGAGCAGATTCGGGTGACATTTCAGCTGATCCGCGCATCTCTAGCACATAGCCTAACTAAAATTAGAAGCTAGCATAATTTGGCTGCGTAAACTTAAAATAAAAATAGCCTGAATATTTTTTACCACATCTATAAAACTTTAAGATTGGGTAAAATAACATTTCTTTCAAAGTGATCAGTCAGTGGAGGTAAATAAAATAAAGCCGGACTAATTTAACTATGCTGCTTAAACCTAAAACAAAAACAGCCTGAATATTTTATCATGCATGGCTAATAAAACTTAACATAAGGAAGAACTACATGTTTTTATTCAAAAAGATCAGTCGGTCTACATGCTCCGATGAAAGCCGAGTGCGAAGTTTATTTTCAATTAGACGGCGGTGGAAAAAAGGCGCTCAGAAGGCAGAGAAGTTGCAGGAACAGCCAGGTACCACTGGGCAAAGGTGCTTAGCCTTGCAGATCGAGACTCATTTACTTGCACCACAATAAAGGATCCGGGTTTAGAGAGATGCATGGCTCCATGAAGTAGCTTTCGATTTTGGTGTCATCCGGTGAAACATCATTACTCGTGCCATAGACTAGTCCTCGCCGAAAAGATTGTCTGACACGGCGCGCACATGACAGCTGAAAGCATCACACACCAGACGAGCACATTCGCATGGTCTTTAAAATGAAACTATTCAGATGGCGCTTTGTGACGCGGCAGTAATATGAAATGTCCTGAGTCGTGGCTGGGCACCGCTGTGTACCCTGAAACATATGTTTAGAATTCTGAAATGCGCTGCGTGGCGCGACGCGGCGCTTCTGGTGTGTGACCCCCTATACTCCATCTGCGCTCAGGTCTCTCTGGACCGCAACTCCCTGCAGCCATAACCAATCAAATATCAAACTACCGCCCAAATACCAGCATAACCAATCAGAAAGATTTAAAGTAATTTAATTTTAGAGCCAATCGATCATCGTTTTCATGCTCGATCGTCGCTGATGCGTTCGATTAATCGATTAATCGAATGATCGTGCACATCCCTACATGCAACTGCCATTCATCCACCCATCCACTAATGCAACTTCCATTCATCCACCCATCCACCCATGCAACTGCCATTCATCCACCAATGCATCCATCTATCCACCCATCCACCCATGCAACTGCCATTCTTCCACCCATCCACCCATGCAACTGCCATTCATCCACCCATCCACCCATGCAACTGCCATTCATCCACCCATCCACCCATGCAACTGCCATTCATCCACCCATCCACTCATGCAACTGCCATTCATCCACCCATCCACCCATGCAACCACCATTCATCTATCCAGCCATCCATCCACCCATCTGCCCATCCATCCATCCATCCATCCATCCATTTATCCGTCCGTCCGTCCGTCCGTCCTTCCTTCTGTCCATAAACCCACCATCCACCATCTGTTTAATTGTTAATAATACGTTTCATTTTTTTATTGTCACAGAATTTGGTTGCAAGATTTACCTACTCTATGCTTTATGTTCCTGCTTTTTTTTCTCGGTGAACATGTTTCCTCTTGACTTTACCAGTTGCCCTCAACTTTCATCTGCTAATTAAGTTTCAGAGTGTGAAATTCAGGACACGCTGCAAGAACAAAGCATTTGTTTAGTGTTTGATTAGATTAGAGCAATTATCTTTAGTTTGTTTGTTGGAAACACATCTGCCTGAGAGCTTTGAAATCTTGAAAAGGATTCATGAATCGATTCATCTTTAAGGACTTACAAAAAAGCACTAGTGGTTTTACCGAGAGGGCTCAAACTTTGAAAAAGTTGAAAAAACTGCATTTTGGTGTCAGAATATGATATGAAATATGCTGTTTATTGCAGGGATTGTTAACATCTGTTCATGTAGAAGATCAAAACAAAAAGAAAGTTAAGTTAAGAGAAAGTGAGTGATTGGATTTCTCCTTTCCTTCACCTGAAATAATTTGCATAATGGGAAAGTAGTTTAGAAGTCTGCAAAGGCTTTGGTTTCCAAGCTCTCTTGGTCTTGCTTTATTACTGTACCCGCATTGCTTCTGCTGTTGTGATCCTATAGAAAATTCATATTTATTTCACACGCAGCTTTGCTGTGCCAAGAGATTACTGCAGTATTTTAATAAAACCTCTGTGGAGAAAAGAAACTGACTACTGTATTATATTTTTCATTGTTGGATCGGTAGGTTCCCTTTGCTTCAATAAAAAAACCTGTAGACCTCTTTTTGATTAATCTTTAGTCCCTTGGAAATAGACAAACTTAATTTATTTATTTATTTAGATTTTCTTTAGTTGTCACGCTGGTATACAAAGAAGTCAGAGATGGTTATCTTTTCATTTAGTTTATTCAACGTAAATCACAATAGGTTATCACACAGTGCTGGGCAATGGAAGATCATCCGAGGAACACCTCATACGTCTTCGCCTGGTAAACCTGGCGACAGTCAAGACTGGGTTAACAATCCTCACACCTCCGTTGGTGGCAGTGTGCACAAAGTGCATGTAGGTGAATAAAGATCTTCGGATGTGGTAAGATAATAAAGACACTTCCCTTTATCAGTGCGATGGTTACGAAGACTCAGAAGGAACATCCATGGAAGAAGAGAAGACGAGGGAGCTTGGGTGAAGACAACCATAAGACTTCAATACCGGACGAAGAGTGAACGGAGGAGGTGAGTATTTAAAGTGTCCGGGCTAATGATGAGCAGGTGCAGATAATTAATAATCAGGTGAAGGTTCTCGGGATTGGATGGGACTGGTGTGAGATGGTGAAACTGGATTGGGTGAGTGAGGACGAGCCGGGGATGTTACAGTACCCCCCCCTCCACGGGTGACTCCTGGCACCCTAGATCGACGGCGGGGACGGCCACGTCCTCGTGGAGCTGGACGATCGGGATGTCTCTGATGGAATTCTTAGAGGAGAGATGGATCTAAGATGTCATCACGAGGGATCCAGGATCTCTCCTCAGGGCCAAAGCCCTCCCAGTCTACGAGGTACTGGAGCCGACCGTCCCGCCGCCGGGAGTTGAGGATTTCCTTGACCTGGTAGATGTTATCGCTGATGACTTCCGTTTGGTCGGGAGGGGGGGGTGGTTCAGGTTCTGTAGAGGGAGGAGACACAGGGTTAGTGTAGGGTTTAAGGAGGGAGACGTGAAAGGATGATGCAATACGGTACTGTGGTGGAAGGTTGAGACGGTAGGTGACAGGATTGATCTGGGAGTGAATGGTGAATGGTCCCAGGTAGCGGGGACTCAGCTTTCTGCAGGGCAGCCGGAGGCGAATGTCTCGAGTAGAGAGCCATACCTTATCTCCTGGTTGGTAGATGGGATTAGGTAGCCGGTGACGGTTGGCTTGCTCGGTATACCTCCGGACTGCCCGCTGAAGATGGACGTGAGCTGAGTCCCAGACCCTCTCGCTTTCCTGGAACCAGTGATCAACCGCGGGCACTTCTGATGCTTCCCCATTCCAGGGAAACAAGGATGGTTGGTAGCCTAGGACACATTGAAAAGGGGTTAGTCCAGTAGAGGATTGACGAAGAGAATTTTGTGCATACTCAGCCCACGGAAGATACTGGCTCCAGGTGTTTTGATGGTTATGGCAGTAGGAGCGTAAAAACCGGGAAATCTCTTGGATTTTACGCTCGGTCTGACCATTGGTTTGCGGATGATAGCCAGAAGACAGACTGATGGTGGTACCCAAAAGGTGGAAGAACGCCCGCCAGACCCTGGAGATAAATTGCGGACCTCTGTCCGACACGATGTCTTCGGGGAGACCATAGTTTCTGAAGACGTGATGGAACAGGGCCTCAGCTGTTTCAAGGGCTGTGGGAAGACCTTTGAGAGGTATTAGTTTGCAGGATTTGGAAAACCGATCTACAACCACTAAGATAGTGGTATATCCTTGAGAGGGGGGGGCAGATCGGTGGCAAAATCAACACCAAGGTGTGTCCAGGGTCGGCGGGGAGTGGGCAACGGCAGCAGCTTTCCTTCAGGTAGATGGCGTGGAGTGGTAGTGATGGCACAGACCGAGCAACCCTTAACGTACTGGGTGACATCGTGGGCCATTTTAGGCCACCAATACCTTTCTCTGAGGAGCGAGAGGGTTCGCCTGCTACCTGGGTGTCCTGAGCCGAGGGAGGTGTGTGTGCTATTCAGGAGTGGTATGCGAAATCTCGTGGGTACATAGCACAAGCCTGGAGGGAGACCAGGGGGAACTGGTTCTTCTAAGGTGGCTAGTCGGATCTCTTCATCAATTTGCCATAATATAGGGGCCACAGAGATGGAAGGAGGAAGAATAGATTCGGGGGAATCGTTACGAGGCTCAGGTGAGTAAAGTCTGGACAGGGCATCGGCTTTGACGTTCTTGTGCCCAGGTTGGTAGGTGATGTTAAAGTTGAATCGGGCGAAGAAGAGAGACCAACGAGCTTGGCGAGCATTCAGACGTTTGGCATCTCGTATGTATTGGAGATTTTTGTGGTCAGTGATGACGGTGAAGGGGTGCTGGGCTCCTTCAAGCCAGTGACGCCACTCTTCTAGTGCCAGTTTGATGGCTAATAGCTCGCGGTCACCGATCCCATAATTCTGTTCCGCAGTAGTCAATTTCCGAGAATAGTACGCACAAGGATGGAGGGCTTTGGGTTCACCAGACCATTGGGAGAGTATAGCGCCTACTCCAGTGTCTGCGGCGTCCACCTCAACGATGAACGGGAGGTTGGGATTAGGATGACGTAAGATGGGTGCTGTGGCAAACTTCGATTTGAGGTGATCGAAGGCTCGGTACGTCTCAGGGGTCCAGGTAAGTACTCGCTTTCCTCCTTGGAGCAAGGAAGTGAGTGGAGCTGATAGGACACTGTAGTTCTTTATGAACCGCCGATAGAAGTTGGCGAATCCCAGAAAACGCTGGAGTTCTTTAATGGTTTTCGGGTATTCCCATTTCGATACACCATCTACTTTGCACTGTTCCATACTCACTCCTTGTGGGGTGATGACATACCCGAGGAAGGATATCGTGGTCTGATGGAATTCACACTTTTCTGGTTTGAGGAATAGATGGTTTTGTCGTAAACGTTGGAGTACTTGTGTCACATGGTCTTGATGCTCTTCAAGATTACGGGAGTAAATAAGGATATCATCAATGTAGACAATAGTGAAACGATGAAGGAAGTCTCTGAAGATCTCATTCATGAAACTTTGGAAAATGGATGGACTATTTGCCAGTCCGTAGGGCATAACGAGGTACTCATAGTGGCCGGAAGGTGTAACAAAGGCCGTTTTCCACTCGTCCCCCTGGCGGATGCGGATGAGATTGTATGCACTCCGGAGGTCTAGTTTGCTGAACACCTTAGCTTCTCTCAGTTCTTCCAAGGCAGCTGGGACTAGAGGCAGAGGGTAGGCAAACTTGACGGTAGCAGCATTAAGTACTCGGTAATCGATGCATGGTCTGAGTCCTCCATCTTTCTTTGCGACAAAAAAGAAGCTGGAGGCGGCAGGAGATGTAGACGGTCGGATGAACCCATGCTGGAGAGCTTCACTGATGTAGTTGTGCATAGCTTCATGTTCAGGACGGGATAAAGGATAAATCCTTCCGTGTGGTAACTTGGCGTCGGGCAACAGATCAATACAGCAATCCCAGGACCGATGAGGGGGTAATTGGGTGGCTCGTTCTTTGCTGAAGACGTCTAAGTACTCATGATATGCTGAGGGAATGGGATGGCTGGAAGGAGAAGTGGCTTGTATGCTCGTATTCTGCAGAGGTAATGAAGTGGAGTGACCAGTAGATCCCCATTCGAGGATATCTCCAGTTTCCCAGTTAATACTGGGTTGGTGCTGAATAAGCCACGGTCGTCCCAGGATGACGTCCACATTAGCACGAGGAAGGATAAGAAGGGTAAGTTTCTCTTGATGATTCTGATCCAGACGAAGGGTGATAGGCTTGGTACGGCGATTGATTTTTCCTTCTCCTAGCGGCGAGCTCTGGATGGTGGTGATGCGGTACTGGACTTCATTCCTCACTGATGGAATATTATAGCGGGAGATAAAGGTGGAGGATATGAAGTTCCCAGCGGCTCCGGAGTCCAACAAAACATGTACGGGAAAAGTTTGATCGTGTATTACCAACTCTGCAACAATATGAGGTATGGTGGATACTGTGGGTGTGAGGATGACTTTACTCACCACGAGTCGAGGTGGACGGATGGGACAGGTGGCTATCCGGTGAGTTGATTCTCCACAGTAGAGGCAGAGCTGATGTTGAATACGCCGCTGGCGTTCCGTGGCATCGAGCCGGTAGGAGTCAGTGACTATTGGTTCTTCAGGGTCCTGCGTAATCGTGGGAGATTTGGGCGGTGATGGAGAATCATCAAAGAGAGAAGAACAAGCAGATAAGTGTTGACACACACTAATAGTCTTTTTGATGAAGGATTCAAGGTTCGCATTGTCATCATAAATGACCATCTGTTTACGGAGGGAGGGTTTCAACCCTTTACGGTAAGCAGCCAGAAGCGCCACAGGGTTCCACCCGCTGCTGGCGGCAAGTGTCCGAAACTGCAACGTATATTCGTGAATTGACATCCTCCCTTGGGAAAGATTCATGAGTTCGTCGTGCACTGATAAAGGGGTAAGTGGAACTGAAAATACCTCCTTAAAGTGAGTGGCGAAGGATTGGATGGTGGTTATTACTGGGCTACGAGTACTCCACAGTGCATCTGCCCATTGCAAGGCTCGACCTGAGAGAAGGGAAATAACAAATGCAACTTTGGAAAGTTCGTTAGGAAATTGCACAAGGTTGGCCTCAATATATAAAGAACATTGTAGTAGAAACCCATTGCAGGTGCTCGGATCCCCAGAGTAACTCATTGGCCGAGCTAGTGGAGTACTCGGTGTCACCACCAGGTTGGAGCTAGCGCTCATGGATGCGGAAGGCAACTCACTTCCGGGTAGCGTGGCGTTAGCTTCCATGTTGTTGTTTTCGGGTCCGGTATTCTGTCACGCTGGTATACAAAGAAGTCAGAGATGGTTATCTTTTCATTTAGTTTATTCAACGTAAATCACAATAGGTTATCACACAGTGCTGGGCAATGGAAGATCATCCGAGGAACACCTCATACGTCTTCGCCTGGTAAACCTGGCGACAGTCAAGACTGGGTTAACAATCCTCACACCTCCGTTGGTGGCAGTGTGCACAAAGTGCATGTAGGTGAAATAAAGATCTTCGGATGTGGTAAGATAATAAAGACACTTCCCTTTATCAGTGCGATGGTTACGAAGACTCAGAAGGAACATCCATGGAAGAAGAGAAGACGAGGGAGCTTGGGTGAAGACAACCATAAGACTTCAATACCGGACGAAGAGTGAACGGAGGAGGGTGAGTATTTAAAGTGTCCGGGCTAATGATGAGCAGGTGCAGATAATTAATAATCAGGGGAAGGTTCTCGGGATTGGATGGGACTGGTGTGAGATGGTGAAACTGGATTGGGTGAGTGAGGACGAGCCGGGGATGTTACATTAGTATTCTTGTATTTTACTTCATTTTTTGTACCCTGCCATGTATCATAAATCTAGGATTGTAGAAATAAATGTGGATTGTAGAAAGTGTTTTACTCGAGTTGTTTGGAATTTAAAATGAAATTACAGTAAACATTTAAACACACAGGTGGGAAAATTAGAATTGAACACGTCATGTTTTTTCCTCGGAATAATATTTCTAAAGGAGCTGTTGACATGGAATTAAACCAGGTTTTGGTAAAAACCCAAACAATACAAACATACAAGCAACATACAAACAAACGAAAAAGAAGTGATGTGTAATAACAATTGAATGACACAAGGAGAAAGTACTGAACTACTGAAACGTATTTAATACTTTATATAAAAGTCTTTTTTGGTGATGGCAGCTTAAAGATGCCTTTCATATGGAGAATAAAGTCACATGAATTGCTCAGCTGTGCAATGAATTGTTTATTTTTTATACAGACTTCAACAGAGTGTAAAAATCTTGATGGTTCTGTGGGTCTCGTCTATCAAATCTGATCTTTAATTTGTATTATCTATTGAAAGTCAGGTGATTGGCCGGGCCATTCTACAGCTTTTTTTCTTTCTCTGAAAGCATTTGACAGTTTCCTTTGGATCATTGTCTTGCTGAAATGTCCACCCTGGTTTCATCTTCATCATCCTGATAATGTAGATGTTGGACTGAGGGCGTACTAACACTATGCTATCCGAACCGTGCCCAGGCCCGTTTCTTGGATCGCTTGAGAAGTGTGAGTGCTCTGAATCGGGCTCAGGCACGGTTCACTTGGCCAGCAATGGCCCGATTGAAAGAGGTGTGCCAGAGCGCGGTTCACTTGGGCTTTGGCGTGGTACGCTTGTGTGTGAGTGCAAAACGTGCCTGAGCCAGAAACTGAAAGCGAGACGTGACTTTTAAGGGACTGTTTGATATGGATTAATTAATCATTCCTACTGTTCAATGATTGCAAACTGTCGTAGTTTATTAAAGACGCAAAGTCCTCACTGCATGACCGCTGCACCTTCAGCAAACCTCCTGATTCCTGCAGCACGAGGACTTTATGATTGTTTATGAGCATCAAAAGTGGTTGATCTGTTCGGCCAAATATTTGACTGCGTGTCACCTCATATCAAACGACTTAAACGATGTAACTAAAGAAATCTCCACTGTGCTGAGCGAAAGGGCTTACTGAACAGCGCATCATCGATGACGTAAGCGTGCCCAGGCCCGAATGTAATGTGAGTGCGGGCTGTCAGGGGAGACGGGAGGGGGGACAAGCGTGCTTTGGCCCGATTCAAGGCAACTGTACATAGTGTGAGTACGCCCTGAAGCAGCTAATATTCATTTACAATGTAGGGCAGAGGGTTGCAGAAATACTGAAAGATTTCAGCTGCTGTCTGGGCTTTCACTGCCTTTCTACACCTCCCTTTCCAGCCTGATCTCACAAGGAAACGTAAGTATATACGTTTTGTCAGTTTAGTGGCTAATTCACTAGTTCCGTCATACGAAAATGTACGATTTTAAAAAGGAGGCGTGGCACCCAACCCCACCCCTAACCCCATTGGCGGTCATTGGGTGATGAGCAATTCGTACTAATTTGTACGAATTAGATCTTACAAATTCATACGAATTAGCCACTAAATCAAAAAGTTACGAATTGCCGTGAGATTGCGTTGCCCTTTCTTCATTTGTTCAATACTTTTTCCCTGTGACATTACATTTTATTACACATAACTTCATTTGTAAACTAATTAGATTTGTTTTCTTTGCATATATGAATTTCTTTGGTTGTTACCAACATCCAGGGAAAATTTCCAGTCAACTGCACTTTTACAAATATGTTTTCTGAGAAAAATGATGACGTGTTCAATACAATTTTCCCCGCTGTATGACACTAACCATCTAAAGCACATGTGTTTAGAACCATTCATCCACCCATGATGAACAGTTTAGTTCCAACCCTAATTAAACACACCTTATCAAACTGATTGAGTGCTTTAGGCTTGTTTGATACCTACAGACTGGTGTGTTGAAGCACTAAACTAAACTCTGAACTAAACTCTGCAGGGCTCCGGGCCTCCAGGAATTGACTTTGACACTTCTGCTCTAAAGTAAGAGAATAAGTAGTGACATAATATTACAATTTAAAATAACTTAATAACTATTTTATACAACCCAGGCTCATTCTGATTACGTACCCCTTTATACATTTCTGGAGAGAGCAAAATACGTCCCAGGAGGTATGTTTAAAGTTTTCGCGAATCCACCAGAGGCCACTGTGTATGCTTTTTCAGATCTCAAATTTCTTTCGCGAGTGCTATTTGCGCCTGCTGTTCTCACGTAAATCCACCAGAGGCTGCTGTCGACTACTTGTGTACTGACTGACTGATTTACTGACCCACCCTCCCCCTTACCTATACCATCAACCAATAATGTTTTAAAAAGCACTGATTGACTCGCCCACACCCTTCCTTAAAACCAACTGCAGTGTTTTAAAAAGTAATCCAGAAAAGAAAATCCCTCGCCTGAAATTTACCATGTTTTCATGTTTGCATACCACATTCTCACCCTTTTATTTACTTGTTTATTTTATTTTTAGCTTCTGTTTTTGTCTTACCTGCTTTCTGGAACCGTTCTTCTTCTTGGTTCATTTTATTAGCTACCTTTAACCTCATGACTTCAAAACCAACAGTTTAAACATGTAACACGAACACTCGGAAGTAGTAGAATAACTGGTGAAATAATATTACAATTTAAAATAACTTAATAACTGTCGGCGCCAATAGCCTAGTGGTTAGTGCGCTGACACATAGCACTGAGGTGCTCGCGGCGACCCGAGTTCGATTCCAGGCTTGAGGTCCTTTGCCGATCCTTTCCCTATCTCTGATCTCCACGCTTTCCTGTCTCTACATCTCCACTGTCCTATCAATAAAGGTGAAAACCCCCAAAAAATTATTATATAAAAAAAAAAATAACTTAATAACTATTTTATATGTATTATGTATTAAAGGGTCACGAAACACCAAAACACATGTTTTGAGCTGTTGACAGTCATATATGTGTCCCACGCTGCTATAAACACTATTAGGACACATATATTGCACTAAAAAGTGAAAATTGGTTGTTCTTCCGGTTTGAAACAAATTTTTGAAGCTGCGTCACGGTCATTAGATACTTGCGTGTAATCCAGCATGGAGAGTAATTGTCTGTACCTGCGAGTGCATCGTGACGTCTCTGAGTGTGCTGCATTAATTCATGAGAAAGACTTTGTTCAAACCAATCAGCGCGCTCTATTGTGTATGCGGTGCAACTTCATTAATATGCATGATAGCTTCGAAGACTGTTTTACCAGTGTTCAGATGACAGAGAGACGCCACGTTGTGTTGCCAAAACAAGTGAAAGAACGAGAATTTGGAGACACGGGTCGTCAGTGTTGCATTTATTATTGTGCTGCAATGAAGGTTTTGTTTTAATTTTCCCGCTATAAAAGCGCAGCTGGACTCACGTGTGGATTACAGTGCATGTGACACGTGGCAGAAATGCGTTTGTAAGGAACATTTTTACCCGAGAGCTTTTCGCATCTGGAAATGATGAAATCCGGATTTGCCGCTCGTCTCCTTTTAAAAAAGACGCGTCTCCAGTTTGTATAGATTGTCCTGTGTCTACAGATTTGGGAAGTGTGTGAGAGCAGTGCCCTTTGTTTGTTTATTCAGATGGCAAAGTTAGTTCATATCTTCAGCAGTGCTCTTTCAGTTTTTAAAGACAGACCTCAGTCAAAATGATTTAGTTACTAAGTTTACAGTATGTTAATATCACTGCAATATTATAGTACAATATTATAGACTGAAAGATCTGCTGTAAATGCTGCTCTCCGAGTGTAAACATGTAAACACAATCAAACTATTACTGTCATGTAGGATTTTCGCCACATTTTTTGACAGGATAGTCTATACACACACGGCTTTCTGACGCTACCTACCGAGTGCATCGTTACCGAGAAATGCAGAGAATTTTTACTCTCCCATTCGCCGTGCGGTATCAAACGTTGCATTAAAGCTCCACTCTCCAGCAGTTCCTCTCTTGTCACGGGCGACATGCAGGAAATGTTCCTGAATAAAAAGTTAAAGTGCCAAACTGCAGTTTAAGTCGACAAATTAATAATTTGGCAAGTAATTCGATTACTGGTGTCCATGTAAACACAGTCACTGTCTTTCTCCCCTGCGTCTGTGTGTTTGTTTTGCCTGTGATCAGCGCGTGCCCAAATGGAAACTTGCCCTTCTTTGCAAATCCTTCCCTCTTTCCCTCCCCCGACACTCCCACCTAAACAGAGCTGGACACGCCCACTTGACTTTTTCCAAACTAGAGGTGTGAAAACACCCTGCTGAGATAGGGGGGTTTCGTGGCCTTTAAAAAAGAAATTCACTCCCGTTCTCCAAGAAAATGGTTCAGTATTTATAGGATTGAACATCAGCAAAAAAAAAAAGATTATCTTCTGGTTGTTTAAAACGCATTCAACCACTTGGTTCATTTGATTAGCTGCCTTTAACCTCATGACATCAAACCATCCCAGCCGAATGATTCTTTCCCCCAAACAGTGTGTTCATATAAGTTTGTATCGATTGTGTGAAATGAATTCTACCTCAGCAGACTATCTGTACACGCTCATAATATTAGTCTTTTAATAAGTGAATTGACAGTTTTTTTTTCCCGCAGGAGAGGAGAATCTATTGGCAATACTGAAAAGACGATGGTGGAAGTACATGATTCTGGGATTGATCGATATAGAGGCCAATTACCTGGTCATCAAAGCCTACCAGTACACCACACTGACCAGCGTTCAGGTAAGACATTCTGTTCACTCAGAGACCATATTTGAAATGCCTCTGGGCAGCTATTTAAGGGTAAAGTCTAGATCGTATACGCGGCCGGCCGGAAGTGCGATATGCACATTAATATAGCGGCATTTTTTTATGACACTGTATAACAATAATTAATATTTTTACAGAACTGTGACGGTTGGGTTTAGGGTTGGGGTGGGGGTAGGGGTTAAATAATACAGTTTATTGGGTAATTTAATAGATAAGATAAATAAAACTCGGTACAACTTCTGTTTTTACGCTTCTGTGACGGTTGGGTTTAGGGTTGGGGTGGGAGTAGACGATAATAAAATACAATAAATCAGAAATTTCATAAATAACATAAATAATTCTCGTTAACTTCCGGCCGCAAACGTATCCGATCTAGCAACAACCCTATTTAAGGCATGACATGACTGTCCCGTAAATGTTGTTCTTGTGGTCAGATAGAATTTAGCTCAAATTTTAGGTCAGTTGAGACGATGTTTATTTCTTTGCCAAAGTAGAAATGTCGCTCTGACCGAGCCTGGTTTCTAACAAGATTTGTTCTTCATTTCTGTCAAATGTGACGTTTTTGAGGTTCTTGCTTGGTTTGGACTTCAAGGACAACACATACACTGAATACTCAAATACACTTCATTAAACATGTACAATAATTAAGACATAAAATGAAAAAATAAATGAAAACGTAAATAAAAATGCTTATTTATTGACTATCTTAGGCCCCGTTTACACTGCCAGTTAAATGTGACCCAATTGCAATTTTTTGCTCATATGTGACACAGATCGGATCTGTTCTATTACCATGTAAACACGAAAAAAACACATGCATTCAGATATTCAGAGATCGGTTTCATCCCACAAATTCCTTTGAATGGTGGACACCATATATACGGTTGAATCCAGAAGTTTACATACACTCTGAAAAAAGGAACATAACCATTTTTTTTTAAATGTCTGATGGTAAATCATACTAAACGTTTTCTATTTTAGGTCTGTTAGGATTACCTAAATCATTTACATTTGCTAAATGCCAGAATAATGAGAGAATTTTTTTTGAGAATTTTTTATTAATTTCTAGACAGTCAAAAGTTTACATACATTTCCTTAGTATTTTTTAGCTTTGCTTTTAAACTGTATAACTTTGGTCAAATGTTTTAGGTATCCTTCCACACGCTTCTCACAATAGTTTGAAGGTATTTTGGCTCATTCCTCCTGACAGAATTAGTGTAACTGTGTCATATTTGTTGGCTGTCTTGCTCGCACAAGCTTTTTCAACTCTGCCCACAAATTTTTTATAGGATTGAGTTCAGGGCTTTGTGATGGCCACTCCAAAACATTTACTCTGTTGTCCTTAAAGCACATTTTAACTAATTTGGCAGTATGCTTAGGGTCATGGTCTGTTTGGAAGACCCATTTGTGGCCAACTTTTAATTTCCTGGCTGATGTCTTGAGATGTTGCTTCAGTATTTCTACATAATGTTCTTTCTTCGTGATGCCATCTATGCTGTGATGTGGACCAGTCCCTCTTGCAGCAAAACAGCCCCAAACATTATTATTATTATTATTATTAGTATTAGCCTTGTAAGCTTTTCCCTTTGTCCTCCAAATGTTACACTGGTCATTATGGTCAAACATTTCAATCTTAGTTCCATCAGACCACAGAACATGTCTCCAAAAGATATTCATTTTCCCAGTGTAATTTAGCAAATTGTAATCTGGCTTTTTTGTTGATTTTGGCATGTTGATTTTCCCATGTTGTCACACAAGGAAGCAGTGTGTTTGAGGTTTTCCTTAAATACTATTCTACAGTTGTGACTCCAATTAAGTCAAATGTTGTCAATTAGCCAATCAGAAACTTCCAAAACCTTGACACTATCATCTGAGCTTTTTCAGAGGCATAATAATCTTATTGTATGTAAACTTGACTTTCAAGAAAAGTTATAAAAATTTCTCAAAAAATATCTCTCTCATTATTCTGCTATTAAGCATAACAGAAACAAATTTGATAATCCTAACTTACCTAAAAGAGATAAAGTTTACTATTACAGACAACTCGAGGGTGTGCTACAGAGGACTGCATTGTTTTATCGCTCACCGGGTTACATAGGCTGAAGCAGGGAAGCCCCCACGGTGTTTACCTGGTGACATGAACTGAAGCCTAGGAGGACACTTAAGCATATTACTTTTAAAGAGATTGTGATTTTAATGTATAATATGCTTTTAATTGTTTAAATTAAACTTAACTGAATGATATTAAAGTGATGTTTACACCATATCTGCATTTTTAAATCGCGGCAACGTCTGGAGGTTTGTAGTCCACAGCATGTTGTTGCAATGTTTACAGTGCTGATCTTATACTTCCGGGTTTCTTTCCACCACAGCCTCGCTTTCGTATTTTAAAATGGCGGCCGCGTGAAATAAGCGTATTGGACTTCGCTGACAGGAACAGTGAACAGCTGTTCCATACTAACTGTACGTTCACACCGAAAGCAGCGAGAGCGTCAATGGTCGCTCTGGCCGCCCTGGCAACAAAGCTGTCTGCCTTGAGCTCCGGCGGCGAGAGCGTCAAAATTCACTACACGTTGATCTCGTATTTAAAGGAGCCGTTGCTGCATATCATATCAGTTACATTCCCGCATAAAACATGCTTTCTAGCGTGAAGGTGTTGCACACTTCTTATTAAATTCACTTTACTACGGAAGATCTAGTTGCATGTGGTGTGGCTTTGCTCCACGATGTGTCCATATGCCTGAAATATTCTGAAGCAGCAATACTGTTTTGTATTGTTGCATGAAATTCCCGCTTTTTTTAAAGAAAAAAAAAAATATAACATTGATGCACATCAGTAACTCGCCAGTAACTTTTTAAATCTACGTTCCAGTAAGAAAACATTGCAAATAATTGGAAATCCAGCGACTGCAATAATTAAACCCTTGTGAACAAATGTGGTCAGAACAGTGTTCACAGTGACTGTGTTCTCTGACTCCTCTCAAGCGGTGGACTTCTACATTCCGTTTGCTTGCCGCCGAACCTCGTCATAGCTCATTACCATAAAGTTGACTTGATTTCAACTCTCCTTGACGCTCACACCGGCGAAGACGTGGCGCGCGGCTCCTCGCCGCTTATCGCCGCCGGCTCCCATTGAAAATGAATGACTTCCGGCTACTTTGACGCTCTCGCCGCTTTCGGTGTGAACGTACAGTAAAACACCACCGAGTCTCGCTAGATCCACCTGTAGGGTTAATAACAGCCCATTATAAAACACTTGCAGGACATTAATTTGGACAACTATGCAGATATTTTAAAGTGTCCACACAAAGAGAGCACACGCAAGCTGGATATTATAACTCTAATCATCGTTACCTTTACATTTGTGTGAGGTTTTACTTAAACTACTGAGAATGCAGTGGTTGGAAGTTTAAGCCATTGTTATGTCTGTATATAACAGTGATGCTGTTTTTGCAGAGTCCGAAGTAGGCTAATCAATCATAGAAAACAGGAAACGTTTAATAATCAAATCAAATAATTATAGTATAATATTAAAGTTAATTTTAAGCCCACCGGTTGAGAATCCCTGTTTTATTATACTCCATTACACATGTTTAGAAGTGTGTGTATGCATTGAGACATTGGGAAAGACAGTAGAGACAGCCGATGCGCTAAGAAGTAAAAACAGAGTGGCTTCAGGCCATTTGGGTTTGTCCGATTGGCGGTTAGCGCTCTGCTGTTTGCTTCACATTGAGCTTGTCACTTAATCTTCATTAAAGTGCTGTTAGTGCTGAAAGAGCCTTATTCACGTCACTGCTAATGGTGTTTGATTAGTGGCTAGAGGAGGTCTCAATGATTATTAGAGATTCTAGCAGAGAAAAGGATTGATTTATTTTTTTCGCTTCTCACTCATCCACTACCGTCACAGACAGTCATTACGAGTGCCCTTGTGGACGCAAAGACTGTCATCATCTGTTTGTTCGAGAATGTGCAGGCGTCCAGTCATATATTAGCCTAGCGTAACCTACCATTAGACACTTAAAGGGACATTCAGACAGGCTTTTATCAGATTTGCAGGCGTAACTGAGAGGATCAGCTCTGAGATCGATACGGATTTTATAATGTGCACAAAAGAGTACACATCTTAAAACAAGACTGTGTGCTGTTGTTATTGATTTCTTTGTGATAAGATCCCATGGCATTATGATAGCACATGACAACAGGTGAATACAGATGCTGTTCGATTTTATAAGCGCAACAAAACCCACACACATACAAACAGAAGCACTACACCCCATCAAATTGTTATGGGCCTTAATGGCATTTCTAAAACAATGTTCAATCCCTTAACTTTATGATCCAGAACCTGGCTGACTTTCATTTTAAATAAATCATTGCATTGTTAAATTGAAAATCCTATCTTCTGCATGACTATAATAAATCAAATGCGGTGAATCAAATGCGGTGAACTATTTGCTGAGTGGATCATTTGAATCAGTGAGTTGATAACTGGAAAGTCACTCAGAACAAATCATTTAAATCAGTAAATCTTAGACTCACTCTGAACAGATCTTTTAAATAAGTGAGTTGTTAACTGGTGACTCGCTCTGACCAGATCATTTGAATAACTGAATCATTGACTCGAGACTCATTCCGAGTGGATCATTTGAGTTATTGGATTTTTGAGACTCACTTATTTGAGCTAGGGATTTGTTTACTTGAGACTCACTCTGACCAGATCTATTGAGCTAAAGATTTGTTTACTGGAGACTCACTCTGACCGGATCATTTGAATAACTGAATCATTGACTGGAGACTCATTCCGAGTAGATTATTTGAGTCATTGGATTTTTCAGACTCACTTATTTGAGCTAGGGATTTGTTTATGTGAGACTCACTCTGACCAGATCTATTGAGCTAAAGATTTGTTTACTGGAGACTCACTCTGACCAGATCATTTGAATAACTGAATCATTGACTGGAGACTCACTCTGAGTGGATCATTTGAGTCATTGGATTTTTGAGACTCACTCATTTGAGCTAGGGATTTGTTTATTGGAGACTCGCTCTGACCAAATCATTTGAATCAGTGAGTTGTTAACTGGTGACTCGCTCTGACAGGATCATTTAAATAACTGAATCATTGACTGGAGACTCATTCCGAGTGGATCATTTGAGTTATTGGATTTTTGAGACTCACTTATTTGAGCTAGGGATTTGTTTACTCGAGACTCACTCTGACCAGATCTATTGAGCTAAAGATTTGTTTACTGGAGACTCACTCTGACCAGATCATTTGAATAACTGAATCATTGACTGGAGACTCATTCCGAGTGGATCATTTGAGTTATTGGATTTTTGAGACTCACTCATTTGAGCTAGGGATTTGTTTATTGGAGACTCGCTCTGACCAAATCATTTGAATCAGTGAGTTTGGTAACTGGTGACTCGCTCTGACCAGATCATTTGAATAACTGAATCTTCAGGTGCGTTCGACATGAAGCACAGCTGCAGCCGGTGATCAACGAGATTAGCCGAGCGCAGGCGGGGGCGGAGTTGAAAACGGAGCCGTCAAGCCGGACACTTCGGGGTTCAAAGTTGCGGCAGTCATGATGACCGATCACATGGCGTCATCATCATTTTTTATTTTTTATTTATAACAACAAAAGATTTACAAATAAAACACAATACAGTCTCTACAAACTATAGTTCATTTTTAAACAATAAGTGATTTATGAATGAAATATATTACAAACACATGAGAGAAATAAGAGGCGACGCAGTGGCGCAGTAGGTAGTAAGAACGAGCAAGAACGTCGCTGGGTCGCAGGTTCGAACCTCAGCTGGGCTGGGTCAGTTGGCATTTCTGTGTGGAGTTTGCATGTTCTCCCTGCGTTCGCGTGGGTTTTCTCTGGGTGCTCCAGTTTCCCCCACAGTCGAAAGACATGTGGTACAGGTGAATTGGGTAAGCTAAATTGTCCATAGTGTATGAGTGTGAATGTGTGTGTGTGGAAGTTCCCAGAGATGGGTTGCGGCTGGAAGGGCATCCGCTGCGTAAAATCGTGCTGGATAAGTTGGCGGTTCATTCCGCTGTGGCGACCCCGCAAGGGACAAAGCCGATAAGAAAATGAATGAATGAATGAATGAATGAATGAATGAATGTATTATTATTATTATTATTATTATTATTATTATTATTATTATTATTATTATTAATACTAATATAACAACTATTACATTCATTTATTTTTATATTTGACACTATTTACACTAGGGCCACTCAGTGGCGCAGTAGGTATTGCTGTCGCCTCACAGCAAGAAGCTCACTGGTTCGAGCCTCGGCTGGGTCAGTTGGCGTTTCTGTGTGGAGTTTGCATGTTCTCCCTGCGTTTGCGTGGGTTTTCTCCGGGTGCTCCGGTTTCCCCCACAGTCGAAAGACATGTGGTACAGGTGAATTGGGTAAGCTAAATTGTCCGTAGTGTATGAGTGTGAATGAGTTCGGATGGATGTTTCCCAGAGATGGGTTGCAGCTGGAAGGGCATCTGCTGCGTAAAACATGTGCTGGATAAGTTGGCGGTTCATTCCGCTGTGGCGACCCCGGATTAATAAAGGGACTAAGCCGAAAAGAAAATGAATGAATGAATGACTATTTACAATAAATAAGTGCATTTAAGTAAAAAAATATGTTATATTTAAAATGTTTAAATGTTTAGATTAAAAATGTAAATATAAATATTTTTTCATGCTTTTTGTAATTTATATTCTTTCAATCAAAGTTTTAATAGTTTTTTATGTGTTTTTGTTGTTTTTGTTTGTTTTTCTTAAGCTTATTTATACAGGTTTATTGTTATTATTATTGTTGTTGTTGTTGTTGTTGTTGTTGTTGTTGTTGTTATTATTATTATTATTATTATTTTATCATTTTAATTATTTAATTTAAACTGTAAAATCTAAAATAATTAATTGTAAAAATTGTTTATTGTTAATAATAATAATATTATTATTATTAATAATAATAATAATAATATGACAAATGTTACATTAATTAATTTTTATATTTTACAAAATGTACACTAAATAACTGTATTTAAGAATATGTTATATAAATGATTGAAAATGTAAATATAAATATTTGTTTTTTGTTTTTTATGTTCTTTCAATCAAAGTTTTAATCGTTATGTCATGTGTTTTGTTGTTTTTGTTAGGTTGTATTGAGCATATCTATACAGGTTTTATTATTGTTATTATTATTATTATTATTTTATTATTATTATTATTATTATTTTATTATTATAATTATTTCGTGTAAACTGTGTAAAATATAAAAAAGTAACAATTGTTATATTATTAATATCATCATCATTATTTATATTATTACTTCTATTATTATTATTATTATTATTATTATTATTATTATTTTATTATTTTAATATTATAATTATTTCGTGTAAACAGTGTAAAAATATAAAAAAGTAACAATTGTTATATTATTAATATCATCATCATTATTTATATTATTACTTCTATTATTATTATTATTATTATTATTATTATTATTATTATTATTATTTGTTGTTGTTAATTGTGTAAAATATAAAAATAAATTAATGGAACAATTGTTATATTGTTGTTATAATTATTATAATTAACACATTATACAATAATTTATTTTATATTTTTCACAATTTACACTAAATGATAATAATGATAACAATAACAACAATAATAATAATAAGAATAATAACAATGACAATATAACAATTGTTACTTTAATTTATTTTTAGATTATATAATATAAAATTTAAAATGTGAATATAAATATTTATCACGTTTAGTAACTTATATTTTGTTCCATAAAATACAACAAACTTTAAATGAAATGTATAATATTACACATTTTCGCTTTGTACAAATTTAGCAGTAATCTTTTTCCTTAAGTCAACTCCAGTCTCCTTGGCTTATTTAAAAAAAAATCCAAAATCCAAACTGAAGCTGTTTATCAGTGGATGAATATGAGCAATACTTTTTTTTAACAGAGCACAGCATATGCAGATGAGCAATAGATAAATGAAGAACTCTGGCAGATTTATGACAGGATCTGCAATAATGACAAACAGCAAAACATTAACAACTTCAGACTCCAGCACTGACATTTATTATATATCACACTCTAATGAACTGAAACCTCCTGCTGACATTCTTGTGTTAGATGCATTTATTAATTGAACAGACTCTTTTATCCAATGCAACTTACCAGTGAGCAACTCTGTATGTACAGCATAAGCTAAATGGAGAAAGATAACATTAACACCTCAAAACAGGTACAAAGTTAGTCTGAAAATTACAATCTACTGATGTCCTTACCTTTATCAAAGTCCCTTTAAGGCAAGTCATTTCACTAGTCGGCCATCTTTGAAACACCTCTCGGGCAGTATGCTCGGGCATTCTGTCTTAATGGGGAAACATCAAATTCTCCAAAACTGCTTGCCAAACTTACCATTGAATTTCATATTATAAATCATCAATAAAGTTAAACAACAACTGTCTCTTTAGTTTCATTTCTAAACGTCCAAATCACACAAAATCTGCAGAAACTCACGTCTGGTCCGAGCCCCTCCCCCAGAGTATCGTCAGTCTATAGCAGTCAATGATTGGCTCCTGTACTAGAAGGCGGGCTTTATTCGCCATATAGCGTCTTGTGTATTATATAATCTTTGCTTTTATCCAGCAGTTGAATATGACATTTACTATATATAAAATATTAAAGGGATAGTTCACCCAAAAAATGACCTCATCATATACTCTCCCTCGTGTCAACATTTATGAGGGTTATTCTTCTGTTGAACACAAAAGGAGATATTTTGAAAAATGCTGTTTGCTGGCACCAATTGACTTCCATAGCAGGAAAAAACATACTATGGTCAAAAGGTGCCAGCTGACAGCATTTTTCAAAATATCTTCTTTTGTATTCAACATAAGAAAGTCAATGGATTGTGATCAAGTGAAGGGCAAGTAAACAAATTTTTTTTTCGGGTGAACTATCCCTTTAAAGGGGAAGAAAGACTTATATCTCATTGATTTGAGATATCAAGAGACTGCAGATTCAAAATAGCATTATTAATATGCAGTGTCCCTGTCAAATAAAGCTGGAAAAAAAATTTGTATCATATTCTATACACAACCACAGTCCATTAATTTACAATCAACTACAGAATTAACAAATGAATTACAAATCCTGTGCAATGTGCAAGTAACTACTAGTTGCTAAAACATATTTAAATATTTATCATAGTGTAAATGCATATCTGTTTTGTATGTGTGCAATGCAAGATATGACAGAGAACAAGATTATATTACTTATTAGTGGATGGGTATCGTTAAGGTTTTAATGGTATTACTACGTTTATCGATACCACTTATTGGTTCGGTACTTTAAAGGTTCTCTTATCGGTACTTTTTGTAGTGGTTTTTTTTTATGAAAGAAAAAAACGAATTGAACAGAATTAACAACACTTTATTTTATTATTACCTTTTTAATGTAAAATAAAACGAAACCAATAATTGTAAAACAATTTTTTTTTAAAATCCTGTAAAAGAATCTACAATGGTTTGAAGGAAAATGAATGGTTTTTAACCATTCTTCTGGATAAAAATCAACATGTTTGCCTTTTCTGGCAGAAGTCGAGATCTTTCTTGGTTTATTGTGCTGCCTACAGTTGAAAATACCCTCTTTGAGCTGCAAAATGCAGTTAAATGAGATCATGTTTTTTTAATTTGAGATTTGTTTATGAGTTAACTGTGTTTTAAATACAGTTTTGAGCATCTTGCAATGTAAAAATAAGCAGTTTTTTTTTTAAAATAATTTCTTAATAAGCATAGTTTATTATTAGGCTATTCATAGGCTATAATTGTAAATACAGCTGATGTAAAAGCATTTTAATGTTTAAGATTTATTTAGGCTACTGGAGAAAAAAGGCTGTTTTCATTGTAACCAAATGTGTGTGTTTATTTAACTATTAATATACTAATTTAGGTGATTGACTGCTGGCATAACAATGTGGATGATGTAATGTTACGGTTAGTAGCTAGGCAGTAAAAAACTTTTCATTACTTTTTATTGTGATGAAACTTCAGATTGAGTGTGTTTCCGCTTATACAAGAAAAGTATAAGCGTTTGTTGCGTTTGTTGCATTTGTTGCAACAAACATTGGCGCTGTCCACTTGAAATACAACCCGTTTGGTTCACTCCGCAAGCTTACGAGCTGTGTGTGTGCGAGTCTGTCGCGAGCTATGTGTGTGCGCTTAGCGCGAGCCTCCTCTGAGTGCACGAGCAGCCGAGATCTGTGAAGGCTTTTATATTTCTCGTTGAAAACATGAGCATTTCTTATGTGAGATTGCCAACTGTGCAGATGAATATCAAATGTCGCAAATTTGAAATGTTTATTTAGCAATAATTTTCCAGTACTGATAGCAGAACCGTTAACATCAGAGCTCATCAATACTTCTGTCTTTTATAATCTAGCACCGAAACCGATAAAGTACAGATTTTCGGTACCCACCCTACTTATTAGTGTTGCGAGATTTTTGAAAAAACTATACACAAGGACAAACTCGTAATAAAGCAAGTGTAAGATTTCTGTAACGCTTTAATTACACTTAAGTCAAAATTCACACTATTTACTACTGGCTTATATACACTGCAAATTTTAGATAGTAGATTTAACTACCTTAGAGTTAAAATTAACACTCCCTCAGAGTTTATATGGGAACCACTATAAAAGTGGTAAAATAACCTTTTTTAATGAGTTGCCATTATCAACACTCAGAGAGTGTTAATTAGCAAACTCTTATAGTGTAAAATATTAACACCACGAAGGATCATATGAACACCAGTGTTATGTGTTAACACTCTTAGGTCAAATTTTCAACACCGCACAGAAATAAAAATATATCTCGTTTAATATCAGCAACACTTTATTAACTATTCGGGTAATGTTTAAGGAAAACAATTCAAAACAGTCACAAACCGTATTTTCTCGTATTTTAACCAAAAGGAGCAGATTTAAGACAGCTTTATTTTCTTTAGTTTTAATGTAACATAGCGAGTACAGAACAAAATAAAGATGAAAAAGGATGCTTTTTTGTGAGATATTTCAAAATAACTTATATTTAATGATTTGGATGTCAAATGTCTATATACAAACATTTTAAGTACTTTTACTCACCAGTTGCTTCTTCTTATTGCTCCTCGTGGCAAAAGAAAATGGCGTCTGGAAAAATCCTACAGGGATATTGCTGCGTAAATTCCCAGATGTAGTAGTCAACACTGTATTAGCGTTAGATACATGTAACTCTGTATGACAAGGAGGCAAATCAGCTTCTAACAATGAGAGAGTTATTTTATCTTTATCTAACTCTTAACACTTTACTTTGAATTACCGCAACACTCGAAATTTAACACTAATGTAAAGTATACCTGCCTATTATTAAGATATTAACTATATTTTCAACACAGGCTCGTTGTGAATACGTACTCCTGTCTACATTTCTGGAGACCGTGAAATATGAACCCAGAGGTACATCTGGCTCCATTTCATATGTAAAACGAATGATTAGGGACGGGATGAAGCCACCGACAGCTTCTGTTTCTTTTTGCGATACCGCTGACCGCTTACCTTCACATGAACAGCTTTTCCGGTGTTACCAGTTTGATCAGTAGCTCACAGCGTATGCCGATGGACTTGGTATGCGGCGCGGAGTTGACCATGATGATGGGGTTTGAGTCAATCTCCAGATACCAGGTAAAAACGAAAGCAAAAAAGCTGGCCTGGTCAGCTAAAGTGTATATTGTGCTCTCTGGCGGATTTACGCGGGAAGAGGACGTGCGAGAGAAATTTGAGATAATCAAAAAGTGTACACAGCGACCTCTGGTGGATTTGCAAAAACAAAAACTGCAAGCAGGTGTGCGTCCGGTTACGTATTTTGCTGTCCCCAGAAATGTAGACCTGGGTACGTATCCACAATGAGCCTAGGTTGTATATATTAGTAGCTAAAAATCCTACCCAAAACCTAAACCCAACTATTACCTTACTAACTATTAATAAGCAGCTAATTAGAAGTTTTTTGAGCCAATAGTCTTAGTTAATGGTTTGTTAACAGCATGAATTTCGACTTAAAATAAAGTGTTATCAACATTTGTGTTGGAAATGAGATGAAAATACTGCAAACTTATTTAAAGGGCACCTATGGTGAAAAATTTACTTTTTTAAGCTGTTTGGACAGGCATATGTGTAGGTATAGTGTATAGACCGTCATATTGGGGTGATATAAACACACCCAGTCCATTTTTTTCAATTTAACAACATAAAAACGGTGGACCAATTGGAGCGGTTTTGAGACCGACCGCAACTTGACGTAGGAGTGCGGTCCCCCCGCCCACCGAATTGATTGACAGCTGCGTATTAACATGTCTCCGTAGTAACGTGTACAATCATACCAGAACAATTATAAAAGACGCTTCAATCCCGGTTTGTGGACGCTCAATCAGGTTTATTTTGTACATTAACAAAAACAGATAACCATACAGCAGTGGATATTAACATGTATCCTGTCACATTTGCATGCAAAAACAGTGCAAATCTAATAGCGCTGTGTGTGCGTGAACTTTGTAACGACATTGTGTGTGACTGACTCATCCTTGCAACTCCACAACATGCATCAAATACTTATTGGTAAGATTCTTACTGTAGTTTTTCTCACAAACGTTGCGTGAGATCTTATTCCTTCTTGTTTGTCTGTTGTCTGACGCAGCCGAGGTAGCTGCTGACAGGCACGTGGAAACGTTGCGCGTGAAGGACTAGCCTTTAAGGCGCAGTACACAAAAACCGCTAGCTGATGCTAAATGCTACAAAATACAAACTTCTAAAAGGTATAATAAAAAAATCTGATGGGTGTTTTGAGATTAAACTTTACAGAGACATTCTGGAGACACAAAAGACTTATATTAAATCTGGAAAAAGTGGTAACCTAGGTGCCCTTTAAATTATGTCATCATAAACTGCATGAGGGGCTTGAAGTAATTGCTCTGAAACCCACTCAAAACATAAACATAGCACGACACCTCCATTAAAAGTGATTTGGTTAAACTAGCAGAATAAAGCTGGCTTAATGGTTATCCTTTTGCGCAGTTTTCTCATATGTAATGTGTGTGTAATTTGTTTTATGTCATAAAGTTTGGTGACCCCTTGGAATAAGTCTAAGTAAAACGAGTGAGCGAGTGAGCAAAAAAGCGAGTGAGTGAGTGAGTGAGTGAGTGAGTGAGTGAGTGAGTGAGTGAGTGAGTGAGTGAGTGAGTGAGTGAGCGAGTGAGCGAGTAAACGAGTGAGTGAGTGTCATTATGCTATGCAGTTTCCGTATAAATAACTGTTGATGGAATTGGCTGCGATGCAAAATAAAATCTTGCCCAGGGCACCAAATTGGTCGGTGGCAGTCTTGTTTTTTTGGCTTATTTCAAGTATAATATGCAAAATGTTTCAGATAAGTAAAAACTGCCACTTATTTTTTGGCATGGTGATTTGGCATCATGGTTCATTTTCTAAGAATTTATTTATTTATTTTTGGCATATTGTAAACCATACACACACGCACACATACATGTATACATGGTTTACAGGGACACTCCATATGTGTTAAGTATTTTATACTGTAAAAACACTTATTAGATGGGCTTACCCTACCCCTAAACCCAATTCTAACAGGAAACTAGCTAAATTTGATTGTCAAAGACCCCATTATTAAGTATGATTTTTAAGCATTGTCCAACTTAATATATTACAAATTTGTGATATGTCCATGTAATTATACAACTTCGTGTCCCAGTAAATCCCAAACTTGCACACACACACATAGCCTATCATTCTCAAATGTAAGAATCAAAAGAAATCGTGACCTGAGATATCAGAGATGTGTTAAGCTGATACACAAGCCATAGATTTAAACTCTAGAACTACTAGGCTGCCATTTTAATAGTTTTTAAATTTTGTAATAATAAATAAAAGCCATATGTAACTAGAGTATCCTGACTTTTCCTAAATGCGTGTATATTTTATTCTAACATTGTTATTTGATTAAAATGACAATACACTAAAGAGTTCCCAGTACCTCAAATGACCATATCTGTTAAATTGACTGCATGTATTTCACTGTCTGCTGCTTTTTCCTATGACTTTGAATATAAATGCTTTTACTTTATGATAACAAAAATACAGATTTCATTCATTCATTTTCCTTCAGCTTAGTCTCTTTATTCATTAGGGGTCACCACAGCGGAATGAACCGCCAACTTATCCAGCATATGTTTTACGCAGCGGATGCCCTTCCAGCTGCAAACCCAGTACTGAGAAACACCCATACACTCATTCACACTCATACACTATGGCCAATTTAGTTCATTCAATTCACCTATAGTGCATGTCTTTGGACTGTGGGGCAAACCGGAGCACCCGGAGGAACCCCACGCGAACATGGGGAGAACATGCAAACTCCACACAGAAATGACAACTGACCCAGCCGAGACTCGAACCAGCGGCGTTCTTGCTGTGAGGCAACAGTGCTAACCACTGAGCCATCGTGCAGCACAGCAGACCTTTCCGATAGCAAAAATATAGCTTTACTTCTGACATGTGTTTAAAACTTTTAATTAGGGTTGGGCCGATAGACGATGCCATCTTCCATCGCAGATGGCTGATAAACTTCACAATGCTGAGCCGGCATTGCAATCCATACACGTTTATATTGATATATAACTTATTATTTGCATGTCATCTTAATAGCAATAACAGTCTTTTCATGAGCTGTGTTAAATTTTACATATAGCTGCCGCTTGCACGGCTGACAGCATTGTGAGGATTAAATGAAGGATTATACAGTACCTCTCGTGGTTAACATGTGTAGATTCAGTGGCAAACGCTGTTACCTGCAAACCCCGTCTCACAGACTTTACTGTAAATGACTTTAGTTATTTTCATAGCGCACTTGAAGCCACTGGAAGTCTTTTATCCACTCTTGGAAAAGTGTAAATGGTGCATTAACATTCAGCACATGATCACATAATGTGATCATTATTAGTGTAATAATGTGCCATTATTAGTGACTTTAGGTGGTTTCTAAAACTAAATCTGTCAGTGTTATTTTCATTCTCTCATCTTCAGCACTTCACATTTCCGCGGTTGTTGCTCCTGTCATGTGAAGGCAGAAGGCATTGACTGAGTGATTGACAGCTGATATTAACCAATCCATTCGCGTTCAGTTCTAGAGCAGTGGGCCAATAAGAAGAGCACAAAGGCGGGGCAAGCACTGCTGGCTTTTTTTTTACTTCAGCAAGTTCACATGACAACTGTTTTAATCTGTTCCTGAGCGCTGCATTTGGCGTTTTTAGGTGCAAAGATGCATTCTGCATAAACGTCTCCTAAATCCGCACACGCGGTGAGGATTTTGCAGTGAAAACTGAACAGTGAAAATGTATGCACTCGCACAAATGCTTCCAAATATATTTTTAGGTCGCATAGATAAAATTTCGGGCGCATATGCGACCAAAACAGTCGAGCCCTAGCATCTTTACTTGTTATTATTTCCTCATAATAATAATAATAATAATAAAATAAGGAAGTTATCATCAATCACAATACAAATTACAGTGAACTCCAAACAAACTCTCGTCTCCTTCACCAGCTGTGGGAAAAAGCCATTATAACGACACAGATCACTCTGCCTATTCATGCCAGAGTCTCGCGGAAAAAAAAGTGATTGACAGGTGGTAATTTGAGTGTAACTTTATTTATTTATGGTTTGGTTATGGGTAAAGCAAAGACCATGTGAGTCAGGTAGTGAAAACGGTAGGCTACAATTAATTAATTCATTATGAATTAATTGATATTTAACAACCACCCCCGCCTACGACGACGATGCCATTTCCAGTTAAAGCAAAATAAAACTAGTTCATTTTCAGAAAGCTCTAAATAAACCAAAACCATTCTCCTGTTTCCAGTAGAGCATAATAGTTTGTTTGATGGGGTCAATAGGGTCTCTGCTTGTCCTACACTGGAGTGCATCATGTTGTGCTTTTCACTGAGTGTAGAGATGCTTCCAAACTTTTTTTTTCATATCGTTTCCCCCTGTGATTCACAACGAGTGTATTTTAACATTTTTATATAGACTATAATGAGGTTACACAACGGCTCATCAATATTAATAGGCAGTCATGCCGAACCATGCGATGGAGCCGCTCTTTAAAACATTTGCCTATTAAGGGTAGATGATTACTCGTTATAGATGGTCATGGTGTTGGCTGAGGTCCAGAATGCAAATGTCCTGACTAATTCTGCTCTCTCTCTCTCTCTCTCTCTCTCTCTCTATCTCTCTCTCTCTCTCTCTCTCTCTCTCTCTCTCTCTCTTTGTCTTTTTCATTTTATCAGCTGAGGAAAAAAAGAAAGAAATGTGGAGTTTTAAGAAATGTCTTAGATTTTGCTGCATAAATTTGATGGGCTCATTATATCTGCTGCATGTCCTTCGGTCATTGAGGCTTTATGAAAAATGAATTTGCACTAAACTTTTCAATACTTTACTAGAGGAATATTAACAGGTTAGAGCTGATGATTAGATTCTATCTATCTATCTATCTATCTATCTATCTATCTATCTATCTATCTATCTATCTATCTATCTATCTATCTATCTATCTATCTATCTATCTATCTATCTATCTATCTATCTATCTATCTGTCTGTCTGTCTGTCTGTCTGTCTGTCTGTCTGTCTGTCTGTCTGTCTGTCTGTCTGTCTGTCTGTCTGTCTGTCTGTCTGTCTGTCTGTTGTTCTGTTATTCTATCCTTCTGTCTATCATTCCATAACTATTGTTCCATCATTCCATCCATCTGTCATTCCATCAATCTATCTGTCATTCTATCAGTTAGTCAATCCATCCTTCCATCCATATGTTGTTCCATCCATCCATCCGTCTTTCCATCCATTCATCCATCGATCAATCTGTCATTCCATCCATCCATCCATCCATCCATCCATCCATCCATTCATCCATTCATCCATTCATCCATCCATCCATCTATTCATCTGTCGTTCCATCCATCCATCCATCCATCCATCCATTCATCCATCTATTCTTTCATCCATCTATCCTTCCCTCTATCTATCCATTCATCTGTTGTTCCATCAATCCATCCTTTGTTCCATCAATACATCCATATATCCATCCTTACGTCATTCCATCCCTCCATCCTATGTTCCATCAATCCATCTGCTGTTCCATCCATTAATACATGCATCAATACATCCATCATCCTTCTATCCATCCATTCATCATCCGTCATCCATCTATTTATCCATGCATCTGTTGTTCCATCAATTGTTTTTTTGTTCCATCAGTACATCCATTTATCCATCCTTATGTCATTCTATCCCTCCATCTGTCGTTCCATCCATCCATCAATCTGTTGTTCCCTTCATCCATCCATTGTTTAATCCATTTATTGTTCCATCCATCCATCCATCCATCCATCTATTTATCCATCCACCAGTTGTTCCATCAATCGATTCTTTGTTCCATCAGGACATCCATATATCCATCCTTACGTCATTCTATCCCTCCATATGTCGTTCAGTCCATCCATCCATCCATCCATCCATCCATCCATCCATCCATCCATCCATCTATCATCCGT